>OX381717.1:65357566-66001480 GCA_947462335.1 Harmothoe impar | reverse complement strand
TGTCTAGGGCCTACATGACTCATCGGTAAAAAAAACACATTATTCACTGGATTATGGCTTGAATGGTGTCAAATATGACGATAATAGGACCCTGCCGATGATAGGTGCCACTACTCTATTGCTAACTTTCAGAGTATTTACAAAATTCTTTCACGTTTAGAAAGCCCAAAGTTCCAGAAAAGCGTGAGGTAGCCTCACCCATGTGTGAAAGTGTGAGAAGAGGTTAAATTTTAAATGAGTCTCACACCCATTGCCTTATGTGTGAAATGTATGAATTGTAAACACCACTATAGGTTTTTAGGAACTGCATGAATAAACCTTTGATTCAATCCGTGCAGACTTTTTGTTTCAGGTATCTATCTAAATATGATATATTTAAGGCAGGGTTTATTCAGGTTGTGTATATGAGGCATGTGGTTGATCCGCCTTCAAAAATGATCAACCATAAAATCTGTACATGGTCAAATGACCCTTTGAGGACAGCATGTTGCTAAAAGAGTACCTTTGTCTTCAAGATGCACCAATGCAGCCCTGGTGAGTCGCTTGCAGGCACTGCATTAGTGGATAATGCCGACCCTTTGGGAGTGTCTCACCACATTGGATGGACATGATGCTTAAATGCATCATGGCTAGTTACTTGCCAGGGCTGCATTCATGCATCATGACGACCATGGGCATGATGCATTAATACATTATGTCGTCCTTAAAGGGTTAACCAACCATACCCCATAAGTGAGCATATTCCAGCCTTGCTTGACCTCTAAAACAATGGTTTAGATTTCAATGAACAGTTAAGGTTTCATTGTGAGCTGGTGGGGGGGGGGGGGGGGAGATCAGAAATGAGTAGGGACAGAAGGCTATTGTTAGCACTGACCATAGATTTTTTTTAAGTTTCACTGTATTTGATATTAATCGAAACAATCTTCTTTCTACTCCTCTACAGGGATCACAATGTGGGCCGGCTGCATGTGCAGCAAAACTGTCACCACCAAAGATGCCAAACACCGACACAGTGGTCATGACAACACACAAGATCTCATGACAATAAGGCCAAAATTTAAAAAAAGGTTTGTTTCAGGTCATGAGACCGACCCTATCAAAACAGGGCTGACCTTACGTTTTTTATGCAATTTTGAAGAAATGTTAATATTTTTACCCTTTTTTGTCAATTTTAGGGTATTTAAAGAAGCTGGATAGTACATTCATGTTAAGAAAAAAATCAATTTTTTCCTCCCATGTTACCTGAAACAAAACTTTCTTTTTTTGGGGCCTAATCATGACATGTCTGGGTGCAGGACTTCTCTCAGGTCTCTCCTGTAATACTTCCTGATACCCGTTACTTTGACATTTTGATGAGCTCCCACAAATGTAAAAAAAAGAGTAAAAGCGACCAAATAAAATGTTGATACACATTTACTAATTGCTTTACAGTTATTCCTAAATGTTGCCTGCTTTGATAAAAATACAAGGTATGAGGTAAATTCACTAAAAGTAAAGTTGGAATCTGTGTAAGCGTAATATCAAAGACCATTGACATTTCTTTTAAGAAGTATTTATTCATAGCATCAAATTGATATTCAGATTACAAGTACAAAAGTGGCTCGTCAAAAACTACAATCAGGTCGGCCGTGTGAAACATGTGACATGGTGACATGGTTCTGCCAACCTTTTATTGATGTCTCACCCTTTAAAGACGCATGTTGCTAATAGTCTGCATTTCCCGTCATGATGCACCAATACAGCCCCAGCGAGTAACTTGCTGGTGTTACATTGCTGCACCATGCTGACCTTTTGGGAGGGTGTCAACCCTGTAGGGTCAGCATGATCCTTGAATGCAGCCCTGGCAAGTGACTAGCCAGGGCTACATTCGAGGATCATGATGACTAAGGGCATGATGCATTAATGCACTAGGTGGCACTTGAAGGGTCAAGAATTCAGCTAATGATTTTAATACTTTTTCTTTCAACAATACCACGGCCGTACATAGAGATTAAATAAAAGAGAACTGATTACGACACAAAACCTTTATGAAACAGTCAGAAGATGAGAATATAAATATTTACATGGTGTTTGGTAGATTACACACAGACTGTTATTGTATTCTATCACAGCAATTTATAGTTCAAGGTTTCCAGGGTAGCCAGAGCTGCCTACAACGCTCCTGAGTTATATACAACTCTTTAAGGATGGCATGATGCCTCAATGCATCATGTCCTTGGTCGTCATGATGCATGAATGCAGCCCTTGCGAGTAGCTCACCAGGGCTGCATTCAAGCATCATGCTGACCCTACAGAGTAGAGACACTCCCAAAGGGTTGACATGATGCACAAATGCAACACCGGCGGGTTACTCTCCGGGGCTGCATTGGTGCATCATGACGGCAAATGTTAGATTTTGGTGACATCCGTCCTTAAAGGGTTAAGCGGTTGAATGTTGACACACAATCAAATCCAGTAACAACAGTTTCGGTATTCATGAGTGAAACGGAAGAAGGAAGAAGAAGAGGATGGTACACAACTGAGGATGGCACACACACTTTAAGTCTACCTTTCATTTACATAAAACCTGAACACTACTAGGAATATACGAACACCACAAAACAGGCAATTAACATAGTAATGAATTAACAAACCTGGCATTAAAACAGTCATGAAGGCAGCTAATAAATATTGGTAATCAAATATTCATTTCCATGAACAAAAACAAAAAGTCAATTGACTGATCTTACATCACATCTAAGACTGGTAATTACAGACTATTGAATAAGGCAGTCACATATTGTGTGTATCGGTTAGCAACCTAGTGTAGCATGCAAGCATCCCAGACTAGTGTAAGTTGAAGTGGTACAGAGTGAACTAGATGCAGCGTGAGGACCACACAGCTCTACCCTTCAGCACAGCCAGCTTCTGTAGCCACACATCAGTCCCGACCACCACCACCAGCACATAGCCGCCTGCGTCAAACCTGGTTCCCTTCTCCAAGACCACGGTGCTTCAACGTCTGGTACAGCAACTTCAAACTGAAAATCATAATTAGGTAAGGCCAAATAAAAAAAATGGTTTGTTTCATGTAACATGGGAAGAAACTCTAGGGTCGGTAGGTCGGATTTTTATTTATTTTTTTACTTCCCCTTCTATAATTGACCCCAAAAAGTGTAAAAATGGGAAGATTTTTTCAAAAAGTTTGTATACCAAAGTTTGTAAACCAAAAAGTGTAAAAATATGAAAATTTCTTCAAAATTGAATTAAAAAAACGTAGGGTCGGCCCTATTTAGATAGGGTCGGTCGGGTGACCTGAAACAAACCCTCTTTTTTTTGGCCTAATGAGCAGATGAAGCAATCAGGAGTGCATCAACCCAGCAGGCATAGCACGATGCATGAATGCAGCCCTGGCGAGTTGCTCACCTGAGCAGTATTTATGCATTATGGCGACACAGGGCATAAAACATAAAAGAGTAATATATTTGCTAGTTTTGTATGAATACAAGGGGTTAATCAGGCCTCCAAATTTACAATAATACACAACAGAACTGCATGTTTAATTTGTAGAAAAAGTAAATAACATCTAGCAGAGTAACTTGTGTCATCAGAGGAGAAGTTAGTCACAGATCCTTAGACTGTTGTGTACCCAGCTATTGATATTTTAAGTTAAAAGTGTACAACTTACCAAACAACGTTGCTGCCTCACTGTTCAGCGCCTGACAACCGACCAACACACATCAAGACAAGATCCCCTGAAAGTAGTAACAATGGTTTACAACACATGACTTCAACACAGCATGAAAGTTAGAGCAGTAACCAAAGTATTGTACACTTGAATGGAGAGAACCTTACACAGTTGGTCATCATGCTATTCCAATGTCACCGTGAACTCAATCAGTTTCTTTCAGTTAGATCAAATCTTTGAAAGTTGAAGCCATATTTAGTCTTGGCCTTGTCATGCATATTTATTCAAATTGTGGTTATTATGTACTGAAAATTGAACATCACACGAAAACTAAGAGCGATCAGCAAGACTATAGCTACTTACCAAAGTCTGGATGTGGAAGGGGAGGAGAACAGTATTGACGCCATGATGGACACGCTGAGGAGGTTGCGGCCGTAGAGGGGTCCGGGTGTAGACACATGGTTTCTGGTCGGCGAACTGAAAGGTGAGTATCAAGGCGGTAAGCGCATGTCTTCAATTGGTTCAAATGTCCCTTGAATTAAACATGAAATAAACAGCAGCACAATGATCACATTCAACTTGAATAAAACACATTCTCGTTAGTTCAGGCATGCCTAACATTCTAAATACTAACGTACATGCAGCATTCTTATCTGTTGAGGGAAACAACTGTCAATTTCAAGTCTTTTCATGTGTCACCTTTATAAGATACAGTGGGGTTGATGATCGCCAGTGCAGCGGCGTTGGTTTTTGCAGTGGACTCTCTCGCAATTAATGGCATGATTTTCCAGGACAAGGTGCTCGGGGTTGGCACAAAGGGTCTTGCCACAGAGATGGGAGACATCCAAACCGTGTGGGATCAGTTGGAAGTCTCCCACATACAGCTGGTACACTAATCTGTGCGTATAATGCAATTTAGAGAGTTGGAGGGGAAGAGCACACCTAATCCGGCCATAGTTCCCTGTTTTGGCCCCTGCCCATATAAGGCATCCCCCTTGTGCAACACACCGAGCACAGATTCCCGCCAGCTTGGTCGTGCACCACTGTGCCACATGATTCTGAAAAGAATTGGCATCAGCAATGCTTATTAGGGAGTTTCCAATTGTTAGTTACAGGGGGGATTGGGGTGGTAGACAATTTAAGCCCCTTTTTAGTGCAAAAGCAGACTTGCTACTATAGTTCAATGGGGTTGGCCGGAGATTTTTCAGTGGCTTCGGTGAATGGGGGAGGGGGAATGGCAAATAGACCAGTCCAATGAAAATATTAGTTCAAGCTCTACACTTTATACACAAGCAAACTAGCCTACTCAATTAGTTTGAAATTACTTAATTAGTTTGAAATACAAATGTTTTAATAATATTCAAGAAACAAATAGCAAGGAACTAACCTGCTGTTGCATAGTTTCCAGTGGTTCCTCTGGAAGACAATACCATGATGAATTTAGTGAGTGCTCATTTATTAGACACGGGGGGGGGGGGGGCATTAAAAATCTCGACCCCTCTTGGGGGGGGGGGGGGTTGTTATAAAAAATCTCAACCCCTCTTTCACCACCCACCTCCCTGTAATTAATAAATGGACACTCCCCTAGGTTGTTTGGATCTATTGAACCTCACTGGCAATTAATGTATTCTCAACTTAAATTATGAAATCTGCCCTTAAATACATCTTGCTATGATTGGTGGAATAAAAAAAGGTTGTCTCAGTTTCTGCATATCTTCACCCCCCCCCCCCCCCTATTCAAACAGGTTTTTCTCTGGTGTTTACAGGGCGATTTTCGAATTTCGAGATTCCAGAGATAGGTAAATGCATGGGAAGGACAGCCTGATGCTTCAACAGCGTCCAAGACCCTTAGTAAAGTCGTCGGAGCGGGCGACAGCGGAAATCGCGGACTCGGAAATTCGGAAAATGAGGAGAAATGCAGCATAAAAAAGGCCCATCAAGATCCAGCCAGACTCCAGGGGTTGTAGGGCAACCCTTGTGACATACCTGAAAGGTGGGAGTGGAGGGGAGGTGTGGCAAAGCTGGTGTTTGAAGCCTGGAGTCCCAGAGAAATGTGTTGTTGTTTTGGAGAGATGGAAACTAGACTGATCAGCTGATCTGGGGGGAATCCCCTTGTGCCCCTCCACTCTCCCGGCAGAGGTTGGGAGCTACTGCTGGGGGAGAGTTAGGGGAGGTGGTGCTTGGAGAGTGTGGGTCTGCAGTCCATGGAGGCTCTGGCCTGTGATTGGCCCAGAGCAGTAAAATATGGTGAATGGACCGGGAGAGAGATGGGGATAAAAATGAATTGTGATGGGAAGAAGGGGAGATTTGAGGGCAGTCTTAAAATTGGGAAGGAGTTTGAGAAGGGGGTTTGGGTGTATGTGTTGGTAAGGGGTGCGTCGTCTGCTATGTTCTATACCTTGAGATCCCTCACTCGAGACAATCCTTTTCCCTGGTTGGTTGTAATTGTGACAAGTCACTTTTGAGTAAGGTTTCTATATAAATATTCTAATTTTGGTCAGAACACAATAAATGGCCACAGAATGAACGGCCCTGGTGATGGGAGGGGTGGATTTAATTTCTTTGAATTTATTTTTAATTCATTTTTTCCATGGGCCCCTTTGCTGCAGACTGATTTGGTGGGAAATGTGAATGTTGACATCTCCCACCAAGGCCACACCCTCTCTACTAGACATCCACTAGATCTCAAGGCAGTCCACAAGATCCAAGTAGGCCCCCAACCAAGGTGAGCTCTGTCCTATTGTAGTTGATGTCACTCTGTCTAGATTGTGTCTACATATTGGGGGAGGGAGGATGGGGGGGGGGAGGGGGTCAATGTTGTGTGGACTGTTTTTGGTGTTGTCATTGATGTGCATTGCTCTGAATCAGACCAGTGTCAAGCAGGCTGCCATATTTTTTTCTTTTTAAAGGAGTGGTCAAGGAGGTGGGGGGGGGGGGGGGCATTTTTTGATCCCTTGAAAGGGGGGGGGGGCAAATAAATATGGACCCCTCTTGAGGAAGGGAGGGACCAAAAAATCTTTTACGGAAAAAGCCCACGCGTTACTATAACTCAAAGGGGTCGGGTCACTAAAATTGCAACCAGCTCTCTGGATAATCCCCCGCCGCC
The DNA here is from genome assembly GCA_947462335.1 of Harmothoe impar. Taxonomy (NCBI): domain Eukaryota; kingdom Metazoa; phylum Annelida; class Polychaeta; order Phyllodocida; family Polynoidae; genus Harmothoe; species Harmothoe impar. Next base: position 65,994,707 of record OX381717.1, on the reverse strand, counting down.
CCTTTTTGACTCCATATGAGAGTGTTCATTTATTAGTTGCAGGGGGGGGGGGGCATTTTCGACCCCTCCTGGGGGGGGGCTTAAGATATTCTGTGTGGGGCCTGAGAAGTTCTGCCCACTTTTAGCAAAGTAGAGTCTGAGAGTTATTACCGTAAAACCTCGATCGCTAGTGCGACTTATGGAATATTCCCAAACTCGGGGTGTGGCTTATAGGCAAGTTTTTCCTAAGAATTATTCATAAAATCTACTTTTAAATGACCACAAGAGGCCCCACAGGGCCATCGGGAGGACCCTCACCCTGTGTTTGCCTCATTGATTTAGGCTTAAGGTGCGGGTGCCGCTTATACACGAGTTTTTCTTAGGACTTATTCAGAACCCCTGTGTGGCTTATAGCATCGGCAAAAAGTCGGGGTGTGGCTTATACGTAAGGTTTTACGGTATGGATCAAAGGGAGTGCGTAAAAAATGTTCGCACCTCTCCGAGAGATTTCAACACCCGTCCTGTAATTAAAAAATTAGCACTCCTTAAAGTGCAATTTGTCACGCTGACTACTTTTTTCTTTACTATGAATGTTGCCAATCAGGCCAAAATTGTGTAACTGAGCGCTACTAGGCGATTTACTTTAGGGTTTAGATTTAGCAGTTGGGGGGAGGGTATCACTGTATACCCTCCGATCTCTCGAAGATCATGCAGGCCCTACTGGACTGCCTCGCTGTATACCCTCCCTCTTCTCCCTCTTTTAGCCCCTTTCCTCCTCCCTGACTGTATACCCTCCAATCTTCTCCCTTGTTTGGCCCCTGTCCTTCTACCAGGTTGTATACCCTCATTCTTCTCCCTCGTTTGGCCCGTCCTTCTGCCTGACTGTATACCCGCCCTCTTCTCCCTTGTTTTGCTCCTGTCCTTCTGCCCGACTGTATACCCTCCCTCTTCTCCCTTGTTTGGCCCCTGTCCTTCTGCCCGGCTGTATACCCTCATTCTTCTCCCTCGTTTAGCCCGTCCTTCTGCCTGGGTGTATACCCTCCCTCTTCTCCCTCGCTTGGCCCCTGTCCTTCTGCCTGGGTGTATACCCTCCCTCTTCTCCCTCGCTTGGCCCCTGTCCTTCTGCCCGGGTTTATACCCTCATTCTTCTCCCTCGTTTGGCCCGTCCTTCTGCCTGACTGTATACCCGGCCTCTTCTCCCTTGTTTTGCTCCTGTCCTTCTGCCCGGCTGTATACCCTCCATCTTCTCCCTCGTTTAACACCTATCCTTCTCCCTTGTTTAGCCCCTGTCCTTCTGCCCGGCTGTATACCCTCATTCTTCTCCCTCGTTTAGCCCGTCCTTCTGCCCGGCTGTATACCCTCATTCTTCTCCCTCGTTTAGCCCGTCCTTCTGCCCGGCTGTATACCCTCATTCTTCTCCCTCATTTAGCCCCTGTCCTTCTGCCTGGCTGTATACCCTCATTCTTCTCCCTCGTTTAGCCCGTCCTTCTGCCTGACTGTATACCCGGCCTCTTCTCCCTTGTTTTGCTCCTGTCCTTCTGCCCGGCTGTATACCCTCCATCTTCTCCCTCGTTTAACACCTATCCTTCTCCCTTGTTTAGCCCCTGTCCTTCTGCCCGGCTGTATACCCTCATTGTTCTCCCTCGTTTAGCCCCTGTCCTTCTGCCTGACTGTATACCCTCCCTCTTATCCCTTGTTTGGCCCCTGTCCTTCTGCCCGGCTGTATACCCTCATTCTTCTCCCTCGTTTAGCCCCTGTCCTTCTGCCCGGCTGTATACCCTCCCTCTTATCCCTTGTTTGGCCCCTGTCCTTCTGCCCGACTGTATACCCTCATTCTTCTCCCTCGTTTAGCCCCTGTCCTTCTGCCCGACTGTATACCCTCCCTCTTCTCCCTGGTTTAGCCCCTGTCCTTCTGCCCGGCTGTGTACCCTCTTTCTTCTCCCTCGTTTAGCCCCTGTCCTTCTGCCTGACTGTATACCCTCCTTCTTCTCCCTCATTTAGGCCCTGTCCCCCTACCCTACTGTATACCCTCCATCTTCTCCCTCGTTTGGCCCCTCCCCTTCTGCCCGACTGTATACCCACCCTCTTCTCCCTTGTTTAGCCCCTGTCCTTCTGCCCGACTGTATACCCTCATTCTTCTCCCTCACTTAGGCCCTGTCCCCCTCCCCGACTGTATACCCTTCTTCTTCTCCCATGTTTAGCCGTTCTTCTTCTCCCATGTTTAGCCCTTGTCCTTCTGCCTGGCTGTATACCCTCATTCTTCTCCCTTGTTTGGCCCCTGTCCTTCTGCCCGACTGTATACCCTCCCTCTTCTCCCTGGTTTAGCCCCTGTCCTTCTGCCCGACTGTATACCCTCCCTCTTCTCCCTCGTTTGGCCCCTGTCCTTCTGCCCGGCTGTATACCCTCATTCTTCTCCCTCGTTTAGCCCCTGTCGTTCTGCCCGACTGTATACCCTCATTCTTCTCCCTCGTTTAGCCCCTGTCCTTCTGCCCGGCTGTGTACCCTCATTCTTCTCCCTCGTTTAGCCCGTCCTTCTGCCCGGCTGTATACCCTCATTCTTCTCCCTCGTTTAGCCCCTGTCCTTCTGCCTGGCTGTATACCCTCATTCTTCTCCCTCGTTTGGCCCCTGTCCTTCTGCCCGACTGTATACCCGCCCTTTTTTCCCTCATTTAACCCCGGTTCTTCTGCCTGATTGTATACCCTCCCTTTCCCCCTCGTTTGGGACCTGTCCTCTCCCTGACTGTATACCCTCCCCCTTCTCCTTTGGTTTAGGCCCTGTCCCCCTCCCCGACTGTGTTCCCTCCATCTTCTCCCTCGTTTAGGCCCTGTCTTCCTGCTGTGCTGTATACCCTCACTTTCGTCTCTCATGCCCTCCCTGGAAACAAATTCCCATGAATTCCCCCTGAATAACACAGGTTGTACTGGGGTCAGTCCCGAGAATAACCTGGGTTCTGGTAAAGAGGGGTGCATGGGTTCGAATCCAATACTAGTAGACCTGAATAGTTCTAGTGAACATGTCTTTTGATTTATCTAAATATTCTAACAAAAATATCCATATCGTTTTGACTACTTACAATCTTGCATATGCTTGTCCTGACCGAGAACGGAACCTGCTAACCGGCGCTTGCTGAATGGTTGATGCTTAGCTTGATAGAGTTTCATTCTGCAACCTCTCTCTCTCTCTGATACAAATAGGGACCTTTAGCAAACCCGATGCAGTTCCTTAAACGCTGATGTAGCAATGGCAAAATTGTAGGCTACATCTGGGTCTAATGAACTATTTCAAGTTTGCTAAAGGTCCCTATTGTTCCCAACATAGCTCATTCGGGATTCGACCTATCCACCTTCAGATCTACAGTGCTAGGCCCTACAGACTGAGCTAACCGGGCTTGCTGAAAAAGTAAAGCCAACTTGCATGTACGTAATCATTGTTTAAAAAAACTGGTGTGTAGGAGGCACACTAATTAATCAAAGATGGTAAATTCTAAAGCAAACACCACCCCTACCCCAGGCCCCTACCACAGGATATATTATGCAATAAGTAACACATTAAAACATTTGTAGTCATAAATGGAAACTCCCGGCACCTATTCAAGGCCCGGCACCTATTGATTTCAAACCCCAAAAAAACCAGCACCTATATATCTGCTTTCCCTTCCCAACATGTGTATGCTAGGGTTTTGGTGAATGCATTTGTGTTGATACATTCAGGTTTGGATCATGTAGAAGACATTTATTAGCCTTGAGGGCTGAGGGGAATACCTGACGTCATATGTCTGCTGGAATTGTTTAATGAATCAGAGAAAATGTTTAGCTACAGTTTGGTAGGTTGCACTCTAAAATCCGATGCTGCTAACCAGAGATGAGCACTTTATAATTTGATCCAGTGTTTAGAATATTCACCCTGCGTCCTCCTACACCCATGCATCCCGCTCTGCCTGGGGGTTTAGCTGGGGAACCCCTGACCACAGCCGTGCCCCCCCCCATGGCCGCAGGTACAGGGGTAGTGCTTAAACAGAGTGCTTGGGCGTCACTAAATTATACCTCAAATGTTGAAAAATTGAGTGACTGTGGTGTAATGTTGTCTGCAAATATATTTCATATAAACGGATTTATATCCAAAACTATGGATTGAATACTAGAAGATTAAGCATTGTGGAGGGGGGATTGTCATAACTTTGTCAGACTGCCACCTAATACACACAGTCCAAACAAGCCCCTAAAAATAGGGGTGGATGTTCACAAACTTATACCTAATAGGCCGGAAAATCAAGTTACATATGAATAATTCTTCCTGCTAATACAAAACATATACACGCACATATATTGCAAAGTCACAAGATGCCCAAGAGGAAAAAACGACAGCAATGTTTCTAACATGTAGTCAGGGCTGCCACTTTGTATTGGCAGCCCAATTGATGGAGCCCATGAGGGTGCACCCCGGGAGAAGAAAGCTGTGAACTCTCTGCCTGGTTGAGTGGCAGTCACACCTTTTGTCTAGCTAGGGAGTCCATGCAACGGTCCTATTCCAATGGGAGTGCCTTCCAATCGATGGGCCATTTTCCTGATGATTAATCATAAATCATGTAGGATTTAGATATGATATATACAAAATTAAGTAGCTTTCTAATGACATGGTGCTTCAATACAAAAAGAAATTATGATGATAAGACATGTTTTGAATTTCTCTGTGGTTATGCTACATTCATGGGACACATTCATAGTGGCTTACAGTGCACAGGAGAGGGTAGACAAATCCATGAGCTGATTTCCATTATAACCAAATGACCGTTACTGGATTGGAATATAATTGACAAGTCTGATACCAAACATACAATTACCTTCAAATAGATGTGTAGAAATGCCACCAGCATCGAGAGGGGAACCCTGACCTTTAACAACTGAACAAGGAAGAATTAGTGAAGCTCCACTGTCTTGAAAACCTGTCACGTCCGAGTCCATCTACGGAGGCCCTTGCTTGTATTCACTGCCCAGCGTGAGCAAAATGCTAGTGGTTTTGTGCAATTTAATGATGATTGGGCCCTTTAACGGTCAGGTTTGCTAAAGGTCCCTCATGAATAATAATAACGATAAAGATCAACAAATTCAAAAGTAATCTAAAAGTAGACCCCAATATGAGCAGTTGTAGCACGGCCTCTGGGGTTGTGAGTTCTGTCCTTGGTCAAGCCACCTCTCACAGTTTTTACCTACAGCCGCCTCCATCAGGGTTGATGTAATCTTGTTGTGTCTTCTGTCACTCCAGGTTCAAAAGATGTACCACACCAGGCGCCAGAGAATGTCCCTGATACAGGAGGTAAGTCACTGTTTACCTTCCTTTAGTTAGGCCAAATGTTAAATGCCTGTACTCTTTTAAAATGAAAATGAAGAAACGGCCCGTCTGTTCTGTATAGCTAAAGTCTAGTGTGCTACTATGTGGGGAACAAGAAATGCATGAACCAAACATTAAAAAGTAAATCTAACCTCATTGTAACAATGCTTTGATGTGTTTACTGTAAGGGTCAAATTGTGAGTCGTACATAGCAGTGAATTATTCCAAGCTGACTTTTGTCAGTGTATAAGGATTTGGTGTACACTAGAAAATGAAGAAGCAACCGTTTGAATTCGAGTGCATTCTGGAAATAAGCCTGCTCCTCACGCCAGTTTGGTAACTGTATGTACATTGTCGATGACCCGTGTTTCCACATTCTTTATCACAGGGACTGACGGTGGAAGACTTTCCGTTTTGGACGACGGAGGAAAAGATGGTGGCAGCACTGCGGCAGTGGCGCAAGAGAGAACGCAATGACAGCTTCAGGGTGGAGGAGGACGGCAGTAGGGGGCTGTGCGTGATTGCCCAGCGAGATTATGAACCGTGGGACTTCATTGCAGAGTATGAGGGGGAGTTTATCACCCGCACCGAGAGACTCAGGAGGGAGATCGAATACGAGCTTGAGGATCCAGGATCATATATTGTGGATGCATGGTGGGACGGTGCCCGGGTGGCCATCGATGCCACGCGAACGATGGGCACCTGGGGCAGGCTCATAAACCACGCCCGAGACCCCAACGTCCGACCTTACCCTCACTTGCTGCGCGTGTACCCGGGAGAAGCTCCGCGGATGGCATTTTACTGCCACGAGGCCATCCGTGCGGGCGAGGAGATCTTTTGGGACTACGGTCTGAAGGACGACGAGGCACCTTGGGCCACCTTCCTCAGGAGCACCATGCCAAGCAACAACAGGTAAATTAGCATTAGTAAATTCACAGCACGTCTCTCTGGTGAAGGAGACTTCCCAAATACTTCTTTGTAATAGGTATCTACTCAATGCAACAATATCTAAAGCTTTACCAAAGAGAACCTGAGCCTGATCAGCAACATGATGGTGTGATTCCACCTGTTGTTTATAGATCCAAGAATACGTCTAGAGGGGCTTGAATGCATTGGTTTACAAGTAACTATGTAGACTAGGCACACAGGTGCCACTTCTGTCCAAAAACCAGAATATGACACTGTAGTGGCTGGGATATAAAACTTATCAGCTATCCCAGCTAGCACCACTTGTCAGCATAACATTGTTGTCATGTAAAAAAAAAACATGGTTCTCATAATATTTTACATGATACGTGATTTAGACGAGTGGTGCTAGCCGAGGTACTTCCTAGTGTATTTGGCTCCAGTTGACAATATTGAAAACGTCTTGCAGGAAACCCATGGTGTGCGACGGCAGCAAGGCAGTGGCTCTGCCTGCGTCCACGTGGATGCTCAAGACCAGGACATGCAGAGTCGTTCTCCGTCGCCTCCGCCCGTCTGCCGTATTGTGAGTAGTAGATTCTACAGCCTTTTTGACAATCATGACGTTCTTGTAAGGCATTGTTAGTGAATAGATTAAGCTTCTTTACAGTGATCCGATACAAGCTACCCTTCAGACTGTGAAAATGGCTGTGTTGACAAAAGTACTTGGTTGTCAGTGTCAGTCCCTGTAAACCACAATTTATAGTAGCTGCCTAAAACTAACTCTTTTCACCAAAATGTCACATCTTTTTTAGTGTTATGATGCCTTGGTATTGATACCGTTTAATTGTGTGTGAGCTGCAAATATCTCCACAGCTGAGCCACAAGATGTCTTGAGTAGTTGAGCCCGAGTCAAGAAGGGCAACAGACCACTCCCATGTGAATTATGTGAGACATTATGCCGATATTCTACATGGCAATATTCCATATCAATTGATATTGTATATACCTATTGCAGGGTGCCTGTGGAGAACGTGTCTTCATCAGCTTCTGAGGACTGCGTCTCCCAGCAGGACTCGGGCACCCTGGCCTTGGTGGATACGGTCTCCCTGCAAGACCTCCAGGCAGTCTGCCCTCCTGTCACCCTGGTGTTACAGCATCCGGTCTCCGGGCAGGACCCCCAGACGGTGGACTCGCCCACCTCTGGCACGCTGGCCTCAGCTCACCCCGTCACCCTGCAGGACCCCCGGGCGGTCAACACGCTGAACTCTTGTACCCTGGCCCCGGCAGACCCTGTCTCCAGGCAGAAACCCCAAGCAGTCCTGTGAGTAGATCAAGTTTCCTGTATACCGTCATTTGTCACAATGGAGACAACCATTGGAAATATGCAAAGTCGATATCTATTTTGTGTTTACAGTTATAGCTTCTCGCGATAGAGAGGGGGCTGCATTGGTAACAGCCCAAAGCAAATTATTTTTACCCAAATGTCACCAAACTTTTAAATGATATGATGCAGGAGCCTTGGTATTGACCAATATTCTAGATGACTATATAGTGCAGTAAACTCTGCCTGATCCTTGATCTCCAATTGATCAGAATGCTTACTAATTGTAGGTTAAGGGCCTTGGTGGACCCAGTCCCCAAGCAGGATCCTCAGGCAGTCTGCCTGCCTGCCTCTTGCACCCCGCCCTCAGGGAACACCGTCTCCAGGCAGGAACCCCAGGCGGTTGCCTCGTCGGACGCTGGCGCCCTGCCGTCTGCAAACCCCGTCTCCCAGCAGGACCCCGAGGCAGTCTTGTGAGTAGTTTCATTTTATTGTACACAGTTTTCTGTTACGATGGAGAGCACCCTTTGATCTATGCAAAGTTAATTTTTATACCATTTTTTCAGTGATATTCTGTTGCACTAGAAAGGTAACTGTGTTGGTAGTAAAAGGTAATAATATACTGACTTGCTTTTTTTTCAGTTTGAGTATCTTTTATTTTCACTGAAACAAAATCTATAGCAATTACAAATTTAATGGGTATGTTGCTGTAGATATGAATCAGTGAGTACTGGTGAACACGAGTCAATAAATACAAGACACGGGTAAAGATTCACTGATTACTTATGGTGATGCTGCAGCATGTCTTTGTTTATGAGGGAGGCCTGTCAGTCTACAACTAATGCTTGCTGCAGGGTGACCACTGTGGAGCTGGACAGCAGACCAGTGATTGGCTGTCCACTGGGACCGGTAACTCTTCCTCCTTCCAGACTCTCCCTGAAGTGGAGAAAGAGTACCAAAGTCTGGTGAGTACATCTTCCAATCAACAAGTTGAGATTGAGCTACTGATGTCATTGGTTCAAAATTTTAATCCAAGATCAATGCGTAAGGTGCTTCTGATAACGCTCCTGTAGATTGGTGAGTTCACTTGTGGTGGTATTAACTTTTAGCTGGCCATTGACAACGACTGTCTACCGCCCCAGCACTCCTGTGAGTAGTCAATGTAGAGCACTTTTATGTTCAAACTTAGCTAATCATTTCTTGTGAAGGAGACATGACTATTAACTTGGACAGCCGATGGAAATGAATAAATTGTGGTCCACAATGGCAATATGTCTGGTACTTTCTGAGGGCAGCCCAAAACCCAAAAACCTCTGCTTAATCCTTGATCCCCAATAGCTTAGAATGTATACTTATTGCAGTGTACCAGCCTTGGCAGACCCCGTCTCCCGGCAGGACCCAAAGGAGGTGGACCGGCCAGCCTCTGTCACGCTGGTGTCACAGCAGGACCCCGTCTCCTGGCAGAACCCACAGACAGTCAGCTCTGCTGCCCCTCCCCTGCTAGTCTCGGCTCACCCCTTCACCCTACAGGACCCGGTCTCCCGGAAGAAACCACAGACAGTCAGCTCTGCTGCCCCTCGCCCGCTAGTCTCGGCTCACCCCTTCACCTTACAGGGCCCCCCGGCAGTGGACAAGTCGCACTCATTTACTGAGGCCCTGACGGAAGCTGTCTCCCCACAGAAACCTACGGCAGTCCGGTGAGTAGATTAAGTTCCTAGTATACTGTCATCTAATACAATGGAGAATACCTTTTCATCAATGCAAAATCAACTTATGTACAATTTATTTAGATAAAGCTTGTTTAAGTAGAAAGGTTGCTGCATTGATAGCAGCCTAAAACAACTTATTTTCACCAAATTTTACCCACTTTTTAAGTATTGTGATGCAGGAGCCTCAGTATTGACCGATATTCTATATGGCAATATACTGCAGTAACCTCTGCCTGATCCTTGATACCCAATTGATTATAATTTACACTAATTGTAGGGTACGAGCCGTGATGGTCCCAGTCTCTTGGCAAGATCCCCAGACGGTCTGCGAGCCTGCCTCTGTCACCCTGAGGTCACCTCACCCGGTCTCCCAGCAGGACCCAGTCTCCTGGCAGGACTCCTCAGCAGTCGACTCGCCTGCCTCTGTCACCCTGATGTCACAGCTGGACAGCAGACCTGTGTTTGGCCCTCCACTGGGACGGGTTACTAGACATCCCTCCAGACTCTCCCTGAAGTCGAGAAAGAGCCCCAAAGTCATGTGAGTACATTTTCCAATCAAAAAGTTCAGATTGAGCTACTAATTAGTTTATTTAGATCCAAGATCAATGTGTCGTTTAACTGATGAAGGTACTTCTGACGATGCTCCTGTAGATTGTTGAGTTTACTTGTGGTGGCCTTAGCTGCCAGTCGTGCTATCTGCCTGCCAGGTGGTTCAAGTATAGTGTTGCATCATTGCTGAGGTGTGTCTGGTCAGAGTACATGCACACCCTGCCCCTCACAGGTTGGGACCGGTGAACCGAGGTACGCTACCGCCCACCCCTCATGCTACCCTCAACACCAAGTAGCAGTGCAATGGGAGAGGTCGTAGTGATGTAATGGTTAGCATTTTTGTTTGTTTATTTCCAATATACCCAGCTTCACATATTCTGAATGGTAATGTTTTTATTCATGGGGCAGGCTTGGTCCATCTCTGTCAAGGTGACACTTTACACAGTCATCATCTAATACCTGTTCCAGGATAACCACGGTGCAGTAGACTGTAGTCAACCAGTATCTGGACGTCCACTGGGACCGTCTACGGCCCCAGCACTTCTGTGGGTAGTCAATGCAGAGCACTTTCCTGTTCAAATATTTTAGTTAATAATTTCTTCTGGAGTAATGACTATTAACTTGGACAGCTTTGGGAAAAGATTCAACTGTGGTCCACAATGACAATATGCCCGGTACTCTCTGGGGGCAGCCCAAAACCCAATAACCTCTGCCACACCTTGATCCCCAATAACTTAGAATGTATACTTATTGCAGTGTACCAGCCTTGGCAGACCCCGTCTCCCGGCAGGACCCAAAGGTGGATCGGCCAGCCTCTGTCACGCTGGTGTCACAGCAGGACCCGGTCTCCCGGCAGGACCCACAGACAGTCAGCTCTGCTGCCCCTCGCCCGCGAGTCTCGTCTCACCCCTTCACCCTACAGGACCCGCCGGCGGTGGACAAGTCGCACTCATGTACTGGGGCCCTGATGAAGGCTATCTCCCCACAGAAACCTACGGCAGTCCGGTGAGTAGATCAATTTCCTAGTATTCTGCATATTACAATGGAGACTTCCCCTTGTTCTATGCAAAGTTTACCTCTATACCATGGTTTTAGTTATAGCTTATGGCAGAAGAAATGCTGCTGCATTGGTTTTTTACCCAACTTTTGAGTATTATGATGCACAAGCCTTGGTATTGACCAATATTCTCTGTGATAATATACTGACTTGTTTTTTTTTCAGTTTGAGTATCTTTTATTTTCACTGAAACAAAATCTATAGCGATTAAAAATTTAATGGGTATGTTTCTGTAGATATGAATCAGTGAGTACTGGTGAACACAAGTCAATAAATACAAGACATGGGTAAAGATTCACTGATTACTTATGGTGATGCTGCAGCATGTCTTTGTTTATGAGGGAGGCCTGGTCCACCCATGCAAAGGTTCTACATCACTCAGTCTTCAACTAATGCTTGCTGCAGGGTGACCACTGTGGAGCTGGACGGCAGACCAGTGATTGGCCGTCCACTGGGACCGGTAACTCGACCTCCTTCCAGACTCTCCCTGAAGTGGAGAAAGAGTCCCAAAGTCTGGTGAGTACATCTTCCAATCAACAAGTTGAGATTGAGCTACTGATGTCATTGGTTCAAAATTTAAATCCAAGATCAATGCGTAAGGTGCTTCTGATAACGCTCCTGTAGATTGGTGAGTTCACTTGTGGTGGTATTAGCTTTTAGCTGGCCATTGACAACGACTGTTTACGCCCCAGCACTCCTGTGAGTAGTCAATGTAGAGCACTTTTACGGTCAAACTTAGCTAATCATTTCTTGTGAAGGAGACATGACTATTAACTTGGACAGCCGATGGAAATGAATAAATTGTGGTTCACAATGGCAATTTGCCTGGTACTTTCTGAGGGCAGCCCAAAACCCAAAAACCTCTGCTTAATCCTTGATCCCCAATAGCTTAGAATGTATGCTTATTGCAGTGTACCAGCCTTGGCAGACCCCTTCTCCCGGCAGGACCCAAAGGAGGTGGATCGGCCAGCCTCTGTCACGCTGGTGTCACAGCAGGACCCGGTCTCCCGGCAGGACCCACAGACAGTCAGCTCTGCTGCCCTTCGCCTGCCAGTCTCGGCTCACCCCTTCACCCTACAGGACCCGGTCTCCCGGAAGGACCCACAGACAGTCAGCTCTGCTGCCCCTCGCCTGCTAGTCTCAGCTCACCCCTTCACCCAGCAGGACCAGGTCTCCCGGAAGGACCCACAGACAGTCAGCTCTGCTGCCCCTGGCCCGCTAGTCTTGGCTCACCCCTTCACCCTACAGGGCCCCCCGGCAGTGGACAAGTCCCACTCATGTACTGGGGCCCTGAAGGACACTATCTCCCCACAAAAACCTAGGGCAGTCCGGTGAGTAGATTAAGTTCCTAGTATACTGTCATCTAATACAATGGAGACTACCTTTTTATCAATGCAAAATCAACTTATGTACAATTTATTAAGATAAATCTTGTTTAAGTAGAAAGGTTGCTGTATTGATAGCAGCCTAAAACAACTTATTTTCACCAAATTTTACCCACTTTTTAAGTATTATGATGCAGGAGCCTTGGTATTGACCGATATTCTATATGACAATATACTGCAGTAACTTCTGCCTAATCCTTGATACCCAATTGATTATAACTTACACTAATTGTAGGGTACGAGCCATGATGGTCCCAGTCTCTTGGCAAGATCCCCAGACGGTCTGCGAGCCTGCCTCTGTCACCCTGATGTCACATCACCTGGTCTCCCAGCAGGACCCAGTCTCCTGGCAGGACTCCCCAGCAGTCGACTCGCCTGCCTCTGTCACCCTGATGTCACATCACCCGGTCTCCCAGCAGGACCCAGTCTCCTGGCAGGACTTCCCAGCAGTCAACTCCCCTGCCTCTGTCACCCTGATGTCACAGCTGGATAGCAGACCTGTGTTTGGCCCTCCACTGGGACCGGTTACTAGGCATCCCTCCAGACTCTCCCTGAAGTGGACAAAGAGCCCCAAAGTCTTGTGAGTACATTTTCCAATCAAAAAGTTCAGATTGAGCTACTAATTAGTTTATTTAGATCCGAGATCAACGTGTCGTTTAACAGATGAAGGTACTTCTGATGATACTCCTGTAGATTGGTGAGTTTACTTGTGGTGGCCTTAGCTGCCAGTCATGCTAACCGCCTGTCAGGTGGTTCGAATATGGTGTTGCATCATTGCTGAGGTGTGTCTGGTCAGAGTACATGCACACCCTGCCCCTCACGGGTTGGGACCGGTGAACCGAGGTACGCTACCGCCCACCCCTCTTGCTACCCTCAACACCAAGTAGCAGTGCAATGACAGAGGTCCTAGTGATGTAATGGTTAGCATTTTTGTTTGTTTATTTCCAAAATATCCAGTTTCTCATTTTCTGAATGCTAATGTTTTATTCATGCAGGCTTGGTCCATCTCTGTTAAGGTGACACGTTACACAGTCATCAACTAATCCCTGTTCCAGGATAACCATGGTGGAGCTTGACTGTAGTCGACCAGTATCTGGACATCTACTGGGACTGTCTACGGCCCCAGCACTTCTGTGGGTAGTCAATGCAGAGAAATTTCCTGTTCAAATATAATAGCTAATAATTTCTTGTGGAGTAATGACTATTAACTTGGACAGCTTTGGGAAAAGACTCATCTGTGGTCCACAATGACAATATGCCCGGTACTCTCTGGGGGCAGCCCAAAACCCAATAACCTCTGCCACACCTTGATCCCCAATAACTTAGAATGTATACTTATTGCAGTGTACCAGCCTTGGCAGACCCCGTCTCCCGGCAGGACCCAAAGGTGGATCGGCCAGCCTCTGTCACGCTGGTGTCACAGCAGGACCCGGTCTCCCGGCAGGACCCACAGACAGTCAGCTCTGCTGCCCCTCGCCCGCGAGTCTCGGCTCACCCCTTCACCCTACAGGACCCGCCGGCGGTGGACATGTCCCACTCATGTACTGGGGCCCTGACGGACGCTGTCTTCCAGCAGAAACCTACGGCAGTCCGGTGAGTAGATCAATTTCCTAGTATACTGTATATTACAATGGAGACTTCCCCTTGTTCAATGCAAAGTTCACTTCTATACCATGGTTTTAGTTATAGCTTATTGCAGTAGAAATGCTGCTGCATTGTTTTTTTTACCCAACTTTTGAGTATCATGATGCACGAGCCTTGGTATTGACCAATATTCTCTGTGATAATATACTGACTTGTTTTTTTTTCAGTTTTAGTATCATTTATTTTCACCGAAACAAAATCTATAGCGATTAAAAATTTAATGGGTATGTTTCTGTAGATATGAATCAGTGAGTACTGGTGAACAAGAGTCAATGAATACAAGACTATGAGTATGGATGAAGATTCACTGATTACTCATGGTGATGCTGCAGCATGTCTTTGTTCATGAGGGAGGCCTGGTTCACCCATGCTAAGGTTCTACATCACTCAGTCTTCAACTAATGCTTGCTGCAGGGTGACCACTGTGGAGCTGGACAGCAGACCGGTGATTGACCGTCAACTGGGACCGGTAACTCGTCCTCCTTCCAGACTCTCCCTAAAGTGGAGAAAGAGTCCCAAAGTCTTGTGAGTACATCTTCCAATCAACAAGTTGCGATTGAGCCACTGATTTCATTGGTTCAAAATTTAAATCCAAGATCAATGCGTAAGGTGCTCCTGATAACGCTCCTGTAGATTGGTGAGTTCACTTGTGGTGGTATTAGCTTTTAGCTGACAAGGACTGTCTACCACCCCAGCATTCCTGTGAATAGTCAATGTAGAGCACTTTTATGTTCAAACTTAGCTAATAATTTCTTGTGAAGGAGACATGACTATTAACTTGGACAGCCGATGGAAATGAATAAATTGTGGTCCACAATGGCGATATGGCTGGTACTTTCTGAGGGCAGCCCAAAACCCAAAAACCTCTGCTTAATCCTTGATCCCCAATAGCTTAGAATGTATACTTATTGCAGGTTACCAGCCTTGGCAGACCCCTTCTCCCGGCAGGACCCAAAGGAGGTGGATCGGCCAGCCTCTGTCACCCTGGTGTCACAGCAGGACCCACAGACAGTCAGCTCTGCTGCCCCTCGCCTGCTAGTCTCAGCTCACCCCTTCACCCTACAGGACCCGATCTCCCGGAAGGACCCACAGACAGTCAGCTCTGCTGCCCCTCGCCCGCTAGTCTCGGTTCACCCCCTCACCCTACAGGACCCGGTCTCCCGGAAGAAACCACAGACAGTCAGCTCTGCTGCCCCTCGCCCGCTAGTCTCGGTTCACCCCTTCACCCTACAGGACCCGGTCTCCCGTAAGGACCCACAGACAGTCAGCTCTGCTGCCCCTCGCCCGCTAGTCTCGGTTCACCCCCTCACCCTACAGGACCAGGTCTCCCGGAAGGACCCACAGACAGTCAGCTCTGCTGCCCCTCGCCCGCTAGTCTCGGCTCACCCCTTCACCCTACAGGACCCGGTCTCCCAGAAGGACCCACAGACAGTCAGCTCTGCTGCCCCTCGCCCGCTAGTCTCGGCTCACCCCTTCACCCTACAGGACCTGGTCTCCCGGAAGAAACCACAGACAGTCAGCTCTGCTGCCCCTGGCCCGCTAGTCTCGGCTCACCCCTTCACCCTACATGACCCCCCGGCGGTGGACAAGTCGCACTCACGTACTGGGGCCCTGACAGACGCTGTCTCCCATCAGAAACCTACGGCAGTCCGGTGAGTAGATTAAGTTCCTAGTATACTGTCATCTAATACAATGGAGACTACCTTTTCAGCAATGCAAAATCAACTTATGTACAATTTATTTAGATAAAGCTTGTTTAAGTAGAAAGGTTGCTGCATTGATAGCAGCCTAAAACAACTTATTGTCACCAAATTTTACCCACTTTTCAAGTATTATGATGCAGGAGCCTTGGTATTGACCCATATTCTATATGACAATATACTGCAGTAACCTCTGCCTAATCCTTGATACCCAATTGATTATAATTTACACTAATTGTAGGGTACGAGCCATGATGGTCCCAGTCTCTTGGCAAGATCCCCAGACAGTCTGCGAGCCTGCCTCTGTCACCCTGATGTCACAGCTGGACAGCAGACCTGTGTTTGGCCCTCCACTGGGACCGGTTACCAGGCATCCCTCCAGACTCTCCCTGAAGTCGAGAAAGAGCCCCAAAGTCTTGTGAGTACATTTTCCAATCAAAAAGTTCAGATTGAGCTACTAATTAGTTTATTTAGATCCGAGATCAACGTGTCGTTTAACTGATGAAGGTACTTCTGATGATGCTCCTGTAGATTGGTGAGTTTACTTGTGGTGGCCTTAGCTGCCAGTCGTGCTAACTGCCTGTCAGGTGGTTCAAGTATGGTGTTGCATCATTGCTGAGGACTGGTGCGTCTGGCAGATTACCATGGCAATTGATTTGTATTATCTAATAGCCTCTCTATAATCTACAACCCTAGTTTTCTCAAATGTTAAAACCACCCTGTTCAAATCCTGTCTATCACTTTAAAGACGGCAAAATGCAATAATGCATCACACCCTTGGTTGTCATGATACATGAATGCAGCCATGGCAAGTACGTCACCAGGGTTACATTCAAGCATCACGTCAACGCTTTGGAATTGAAACACTCCGGAAGGGTTGTCATGATGCACCAATGCAGCAACGGTGACTTACTCGTAGGGCCTGCATTGTTGCATCATGATTTCACCTTTTGGGGACTTCAGTCCTCAAAGAGCTAAACTGTTTTGAGAACCTTCCTGATACTCAATTGATGTTTCTCATGTTTCTTTTAGTGCATCTGGGATGAGTGCCTGTGAGTCGGCTCACCCCTGCTCATCGCTGCTCGTCCCCACTCAGGTCCCCTCAGAGTCAAAAAGGACACCCCCAAAACTCCTGTGAGTAAATAATCCCAAGTCCAACTTCAATTTAAGCCCTGATTTTTCTTGGAATTTTAGTTTAAACATGAGGTATGAGTTTATTAGAATCTTCCCCTGTCTATTGGTATAGTCAAATTTTGAGCATATAGCTGGCTATTTTATTAGGCATGCTACCTTCCTCCATTTTAAGTCTCATATTAGCCTTATTATGTACCTTCAATTGAAAATGCTCAACATTTCTTGTAGGGCACCCAGTGTAAGAGAGGGCTCAGGGGTCCAACCACAACCTTGGTGAGTGGAAAGTGTTTATTTCTTCATGTTCAATTGGCACCATCATATTACATATCTGCATATTGTTTAAAATATCATAAATTCTGTGGTTTATTTACAATGATGATGCCATCTGTCAGTTATTCGTCCTCCAAGGCTTATCAAATACACATGCAATATTCCCTACAGGGTATACAAACACAATTTTGGAATTTTACAAGATGTTGAAGAAAACAATTTACCATTGTTGTTTTAAGAATGCTGAAAATGATTTGTTTACAGTTACAGCAAGTCAAAGAGAGTGCTGACTGCCGCGCAGTCCGAGTCCCGCCGACAAACATCTAAGCGGAAGAGGCAGGAGGATGAGAGGAAAGGGGTGTACAAACGCAAGAAGCAGCTAGACAACCAGGTGAGAAGAAATGTAAAACTAAAGACACATGCATGAAGACTTTTTCATAATGAACTTGTTTTTATTTTTGGATTTAGCAGAATTGTCTGGCTTATGTTAGAATGCAGGATTTTGAAAATATATTTACATCGCTGTCAGTCATAGTTCAGAAATGTTCAAAAACTTAATCAACAAATATTCTGGCTCACCCTTTCTTGCTGGTCTATAGCGCCCCTACTTCCATTAAAGTGAGAGAGACTAGTCTCATCAGATTAGTTCCTACACAATGTTGGATGTTGCTCTGTGGCTTATACTTGAAGCATCATTAGGATCCATGCTGCCAGTTCTTGCCAGCATCTGAATGTTGACCGGGCAAAGCCGCTTCAGCAATTGAAATCAAAAGATTGTGATGGAATTGTCACAGCCTTTAACAATCCAGTTTTTGGTCCCGAAAGTCACATAGGCGATTATAGGAACTGCTGTCACACTGAGTGTTGACGTGTTCATAATAAGGCTGCATACCATGTTAACAATTGTTATGATAAGGACTGACATGGACATTTGTTGAAATGCAGGTTTTCTTATTCTCCTGTAGAAACAGCGTCTTCGAAGGAAAAGGATTGCTGCAGCGGCAAAGGCCAAGCGCGTGCAGGTGATTTTGCAGTGGTATAAAACTAGCATTTGAGGTGAGTAGCTTTCCCCACTTCAATGATCCAATATTTCAAAAGGTCTGACATATCCAAAGTTTCTAGAATACAAATCATCAAAACGTGACGGTCTCATATTGTAACAAAGGTGAATCGCTGTCATCTAACTAACCAGATAGATGCCTGCCTCCAACTCTGACAATCTAATCAGTTTTATCTTACATTTCAATATTTACTATCAACATTTCACATTCATCAAGCTCTAGTTTTATTCCAAAGCTACATGAATACAAAATAGCCTCAATATAGTTTTAACATATTCACCTGTTTTCTACAATGCAGGTGGTGTTCTGGTGGCAATAGGACAATGGTGGGATGGCATCAGAGATGAACAGGACTCCAGTATTCTTCTTAGTCTGTCAGCCAGTTTGATGCTGAGTACGGGATGGTGTGTTGATTATCTGTTATTTAGATTAGAATAGCGCTGAGGTATCATGGACAGACACAAGATGTGCCTCTCTGAGAAGAGATATGTATGACGTCCTGTGCTTCCGGTGTACTCCGTGGAGCTCGATCTGCTACTTATATGAAAGTCAATTTTGAGACTGGTGTTTATTTACAACAATATTTTCAACAATGTCAAGTGTAAACAGTAGTATCTGGCAGATGTACGTTTATCTGTTGTATCCAACTGCTCAAAGAGTCACAGGTTTTCTGACCTTTAACTTTTGTAAAAATGTATAGGTTCACCTTTTCCAAGACAAAGATTGTACTATATATATATGTGGTCATGGGTGCTGCCAGCTTGTTTCATGTGTCCTTTACTTTGTACTTGTTTAATAAAGATGTTGCAAAGTACCCATGTATAGTTTTGTATATTTTATATCTAAAAAAATGAGATGGATATCAAAAAGAGCAAAATTATATTTTATATTCTCCAGGTAGAGTCACCCTATAAATGGCCTTTGGGAAGTACATACTAGAAAAATGAGGGAGAAAAAAGAGAATACATATATGGTTGGGGAGAAAGACAGTGCCTAAATAAAAGAGTAAAAAGAGATTATATATATACGGTTGAGGAGAAAGACAAGACCTAAATGAGGGAGAAAAGAGACGATATACAGTTGAGAAGAAAGACTGCATAAGTTAGGGAAAAAAGAGAGGATATGCAGTTGGGGAGAAAGACATTGTCTAAATGAGGGAGAAAAATAGGATGTAAGGTTGGGGAAAAATACAGGGTCTAAACGAGGGAGAAAGAGAGGATATACAGTTGGAGTAAAGAAGGGCCTAAACGAGGGAAAAAAAGATGATATAATGGTTGGGAGAAAAGAAAGGATATAGGTGTGGGGAGGGAGACAGGACCTATACACTGTATCTAAACACTTGTTGTGTCCGTTATTCTAAACACTTCTATAGTAAGGTATATATAAGTGTTTTGGTAAAAAGTGTTTAAATTCTAAACACTTTAAAAAAAAGTGTTTAGATAAGTGTTTAGATTCTAAATACTTTTCTATGAATCTAAACACCCAAAAACTTGTTGAAAGTGTTTAGCTAATAACTGTTTAAAATCTAAACATTTTAAATAAGTGTTTAAAACCTAAACACTTTGTAATTAAGTGTTTGAAACCTAAACAATTGTTCAAGTGTTTAGCTGAAAAGTGTTTAGAATCTAAACACGTTGATAAGTGTTTAAAATAACCTTTTATACTACAACTGTTAAAACACTTATTTTACAGTGTATATGAAGGAGAAGAGACGGATATATGGGAAGGGCATATCGTACCAAAAACATCCTTTTTCACGGACCTTCAGAGACCCTTTTGAATTCAAGCTACAATGTCCCTTTGAAATTTCCCCGAGCTCTTAGCCATTGAACATGCTAGTACCAGAGACATGTTGTTAATATACCATGGACTCATACTGCTCATATTTGGAATATTTTTTTCCCGATCAGTATAGTATGAACATTCTCATATATTATGGACAACACACCAAAAACGCCATATTTCTGGACCTTTAGAGACCCGTTTGAATTCAAGTTCCAATGTCCCATTGAAATTTGCCTGACCTCTTAGCCATTGAACATGCTAATACAAGGGACATGTTGTTAAATTACCATGGACTGATATTGCTCACATTTTGAGAATGTTTTTGCAATCAGTAGTATGAACTTTCTCATATCTTATGGACGACATTCCAAAAACGTCTTTTTCCCAGACCGTCAGAGACCCTTTTGAATTCAAGTTCCAGTTTCCCTTTGAAATTTGCCCGAGCTCTTAGCCATCGAACATGCAAATACCAGAGACATGTTGTTAAATTACCATGGATTCATATTACTCACATTTTGAGAATGTTTTTGCAATCAGTAGTATGAACTTTCTCATATCTTACGGACAACACACCAAAAATGTCATTTTCCCGGACCTTCAGAAACCTCTTTGAATTCAAGTTCCAATGTCCCTTTGAAATTTGCCTGAGCTCTTAGCCATTGAAAATGCTAATTTTAGAGACATGTTGTTAAATTACCGTGGACTGATATCGCTCACATTTGGAATATTCTTTTTGGATCAGTAGTATGAACTTTCTCATATCTTACAGACAACACACCAAAAATGTCATTTTCCTGGACCTTCAGAGACCCGTTTGAATTCAAGTTCCAGTTTCCCTTTGAAATTGGAGACAGGACCTATACACTGTATCTAAACACTTGTTGTGTCCGTTATTCTAAACACTTCTATAGTAAGGTATATATAAGTGTTTTGGTAAAAAGTGTTTAAATTCTAAACACTTTAAAAAAAAGTGTTTAGATAAGTGTTTAGATTCTAAATACTTTTCTATGAATCTAAACACCCAAAAACTTGTTGAAAGTGTTTAGCTAATAACTGTTTAAAATCTAAACATTTTAAATAAGTGTTTAAAACCTAAACACTTTGTAATTAAGTGTTTGAAACCTAAACAATTGTTCAAGTGTTTAGCTGAAAAGTGTTTAGAATCTAAACACGTTGATAAGTGTTTAAAATAACCTTTTATACTACAACTGTTAAAACACTTATTTTACAGTGTATATGAAGGAGAAGAGACGGATATATGGGAAGGGCATATCGTACCAAAAACATCCTTTTTCACGGACCTTCAGAGACCCTTTTGAATTCAAGCTACAATGTCCCTTTGAAATTTCCCCGAGCTCTTAGCCATTGAACATGCTAGTACCAGAGACATGTTGTTAATATACCATGGACTCATACTGCTCATATTTGGAATATTTTTTTCCCGATCAGTATAGTATGAACATTCTCATATATTATGGACAACACACCAAAAACGCCATATTTCTGGACCTTTAGAGACCCGTTTGAATTCAAGTTCCAATGTCCCATTGAAATTTGCCTGACCTCTTAGCCATTGAACATGCTAATACAAGGGACATGTTGTTAAATTACCATGGACTGATATTGCTCACATTTTGAGAATGTTTTTGCAATCAGTAGTATGAACTTTCTCATATCTTATGGACGACATTCCAAAAACGTCTTTTTCCCAGACCGTCAGAGACCCTTTTGAATTCAAGTTCCAGTTTCCCTTTGAAATTTGCCCGAGCTCTTAGCCATCGAACATGCAAATACCAGAGACATGTTGTTAAATTACCATGGATTCATATTACTCACATTTTGAGAATGTTTTTGCAATCAGTAGTATGAACTTTCTCATATCTTACGGACAACACACCAAAAATGTCATTTTCCCGGACCTTCAGAAACCTCTTTGAATTCAAGTTCCAATGTCCCTTTGAAATTTGCCTGAGCTCTTAGCCATTGAAAATGCTAATTTTAGAGACATGTTGTTAAATTACCGTGGACTGATATCGCTCACATTTGGAATATTCTTTTTGGATCAGTAGTATGAACTTTCTCATATCTTACAGACAACACACCAAAAATGTCATTTTCCTGGACCTTCAGAGACCCGTTTGAATTCAAGTTCCAGTTTCCCTTTGAAATTTGCCCGAGCTCTTAGCCATCGAACATGCAAATACCAGAGACATGTTGTTAAATTACCATGGATTCATATTACTCACATTTTGAGAATGTTTTTCCAACCAGTAGTATGAACTTTCTCATATCTTACGGACGACACACCAAAAATGTCATTTTCCCGGACCTTCCGAAACCTCTTTGAATTCAAGTTTCAATGTCCCTTTGAAATTTGCCTGAGCTCTTAGCCATTGAAAATGCTAATTTAGAGACATGTTGTTAAATTACCGTGGACTGATATTGCTCACATTTGGAATATTCTTTTTGGATCAGTAGTATGAACTTTCTCATATCTTATGGACAACACACCAAAAATGTCATTTTCCCAGACCTTCAGAGACCCGTTTGAATTCAAGTTCCAGTTTCCCTTCGAAAATTGCCCGACCTCTTAGCCACTGAACATGCAAATACCAGAGACATGTTGTTAAATTACCATGGATTCATATTACTCACATTTTGAGAATATTTTTGCAATCAGTAGTATGAACTTTCTCATATCTTACGGACGACACACCAAAAATGTCATTTTCCTGGACCTTCAGAGACCCGTTTGAATTCAAGTTCCAGTTTCCCTTCGAAATTTGCCCGACCTCTTAGCCATCAAACATGCAAATACCAGAGACATGTTGTTAAATTACCATGGATTCATATTACTCACATTTTGAGAATGTTTTTGCAATCAGTAGTATGAACTTTCTCATATCTTACGGACGACACACCAAAAATGTCATTTTCCCGGACCTTCAGAAACCTCTTTGAATTCAAGTTCCAATGTCCCTTTGAAATTAGCTCAACCGCTTAGCCATCGAACATGCTAATACCAGAGACATGTTGTTAAATTACCATGGACTGATATTGCTCACATTTTGAATATGTTTTTCGAATCAGTAGTATGAACTTTCTCATATCTTGTGGACGACACACCAAAAACCTCATATTTCCATGCCTTCATAGATCCCCTTGAATTCAAGTTCCAATGCCCCTTCAATATTTGTCTGAGCCTGAAGCTATTGAATATGCTAAGACTAGAGACATGTTGTGAAATTACCATGGACTAATATGGTCCATGACCTATAGAACGGTAGAGTATTTTGCCCCCCCTACCCTCTGAAGGTCTCAGGTACTAGCATGTTCAATGACTAAGAGCTCGGGCAAATTTCAAAGGGACATTGGAGCTTGAATTCAATTATTTGGGAGTGTATCAACCAAGAATGGATCACCCTGATGCTTGTATGTAGCACTGCTGAGTTACTTGGCAGGGCTGCATTTATGCATCATGCCGACAAAAGGCATGAAACATTAATGCACTATACAGCCCTTAACAGGTCCCACTTGTTTTGGAGTGTATCAACCCAATAGGTTGGGCATCATGCTTGAATGCAGCACTGCTGAGTTACTTGCCAGGGCTGCATTTATGCATCATGCCGACAAAAGGCATGAAACATTAATGCCCTATACAGCCCTTAACAGGCCCCACTTGTTTTGAAGAGTATCAACCCGATAGGGTGGGCATCATGCTTGAATGCAGCACTGCTGAGTTACTTGCCAGGGCTGCATTTATGCATCATGCCGACAATAGGCATGAAACATTAATGCACTATACAACCCTTAAAGGGCCCCACTTGTTTGGGAGCTATCAACCAAGTCGGATCACCCTGATGCTTGTATGCAGCTCTGCTGAGTTACTTGCCAGGGCTGCATTTATGCATCATGCCGACAAAAGGCATGAAGCCTTAATGCACTATAGAGCCCTTAAAGGGCCCCACTTGTTTTGAAGAGTATCAACCCGATAGGGTTGGCATCATGCTTGAATGCAGCACTGCTGAGTTACTTGCTAGGGCTGCATTTATGCATCATGACGACAAAGGGCACGAAGCATTAATGCACTATGGTGCTACACACCTTATAGTTTACCAATGAAGGTAGCTGGGGGCTATGTGTAATTAACAGCTATACCTAAAACAAATATTTAAAACATGTGCATTTGGATAGAATGGCAGCCAGGCTATCCAACTGGTAGGATAGACGCCGACCGAGGCTGCCCCCCCCCAATCCAGAAAGCTGACATTAGGACTTATAGCCCCTAAAACTCCACGGCGTTCAGCTCTAGCTCATGAGGTAGAGCCAATAGTTTTTATTACTGCACATTGCATGTGTGCGAGAGGGCAGTATTAAGCAAGCTGCTCTTTTTTTTTCTCTTTAAGGGATTGTTAAGTTAAAATGGAGGGCGTAAAGTATGTTGACCCCTCCGAAAGAAGTGGGGTGTGTTGAGAATTCTTACCCCTCTTTAGTGGCGGGAGTTAAAAACTATGCTGCTTTTTAGCCAAAACATATCCCACATGCTGCTATAGTCTAGAACGGTGGAAAAACAGTTTTCAGTCTGAATTCAAGTTCCAGTTTCCCCTCGAAATTTGCCCGACCTCTTAGCCATTGAACATGCAAATACCAGAGACATGTTGTTAAATTACCATGGATTCATATTAATCACATTTTGAGAATGTTTTTGCAATCAGTAGTATGAACTTTCTCATATCTTACAGACGACACACCAAAAATGTCATTTTCCCGGACCTTCAGAGAACCGTTTGAATTCACGTTCCAGTTTCCCTTCGAAATTTTCCTGACCTCTTAGCCATTGAACATGCAAATACCAGAGACATGTTGTTAAATTACCATGGATTCATATTACTCACATTTTGAGAACATTTTTGCAATCAGTAGTATGAACTTTCTCATATCTTACAGACGACACACCAAAAACGCCATATTTCTGGACCTTCAGAGACCCCTTTGAATTCAAGCTCCAATGTCCCTTTAAAATTTGCCCGACCTCTTAGCCATTGAACATGCTAATACCAGAGACATGTTGTTAAATTACCATGGTCTGATATTGCTCATATTTTGAGTATGTTTTTCCAATCAGTTGTATGAACTATCTCATATATTATGGACAACACACAAAAAATGTGATTTTCCCAGACCGTGAGAAACCTCTTTCAAATTCAAGTTCCAATGTCCCTTTAAAATTAGCTCAACCGCTTAGCCATTGAACATGCTAATACCAGAGACATGTTGTTAAATTACCATGGACTGATATTGCTCACATTTTGAATATGTTTTTCGAATCAGTAGTATGAACTTTCTCATATCTTATGGACGACATACCAAAGACGTCTTTTTCCCAGACCTTCAGAGACCCTTTTGAATTCAAGTTCCAGTTTCCCCTCGAAATTTGCCCGACCTCTTAGCAATTGAACATGCAAATACCAGAGACATGTTGTTAAATTACCATGGATTCATATTACTCACATTTTGAGAATGTTTTTGCAATCAGTAGTATAAACTTTCTCATATCTTACAGACGACACACCAAAAATGTCATTTTCCCGGACCTTCAGAGAACCGTTTGAATTCACGTTCCAGTTTCCCTTCGAAATTTTCCTGACCTCTTAGCCATTGAACATGCAAATACCAGAGACATGTTGTTAAATTACCATGGATTTATATTACTCACATTTTGAGAACGTTTTTCCAATCAGTAGTATGAACTTTCTCATATCTTACGGATGAACTACCAAAAACGTCTTTTTCCCAGACCTTCAGAGACCCGTTTGAATTCAAGTTCCAGTTTCCCTTTGAAATTTGCCCTACCTTTTAGCCATCAAACATGCAAATACCAGAGACATGTTGTTAAATTACCATGGATTCATATTACTCACATTTTAAATGTTTTTGCAATCAGTAGTATGAACTTTCTCATATCTTACAGACGACACACCAAAAATGTCATTTTCCCGGACCTTCAGAGACCCGTTTGAATTCAAGTTCCAGTTTCCCTTCAAAATTTGCCCTACCTCTTAGCCATCAAACATACTAATACCAGAGACATGTTGTTAAATTACCATGGATTCATATTACTCACATTTTGAGAATGTTTTTGCAATCAGTAGTATGAACTTTCTCATATCTTACAGACGACACACCAAAAATGTCATTTTCCTGGACCTTCAGAGACCCCTTTGAATTCAAGTTCCAGTTTCCCTTTGAAATTTGCTCTACCTCTTAGCCATCAAACATGCAAATACCAGAGACATGTTGTTAAATTACCATGGATTCATATTACTCACATTTTGAGAATGTTTTTGCAATCAGTAGTATGAACTGTCTCATATCTTACGGACGACACACCAAAAATGTCATTTTCCCGGACCTTCAGAGACCCCTTTGAATTCAAGTTCCAGTTTCCCTTTGAAATTTGCCCTACCTTTTAGCAATCATACATGCAAATACCAGAGACATGTTGTTAAATTACCATGGATTCATATTACTCACATTTTGAGAATGTTTTTCCAATCAGTAGTATGAACTTTCTCATATCTTACGGACGACACACCAAAAATGTCATTTTCCCGGACCTTCAGAAACCTCTTTGAATTCAAGTTCCAATGTCCCTTTGAAACTAGTTCAACCTCTTAGCCATCAAACATGCTAATACCAGAGACATGTTGTTAAATTACCATGGACTGATATTGCTCACATTTTGAATATGTTTTTCGAATCAGTAGTATGAACTTTCTCATATCTTATGGAGGACACACCAAGAATATCATTTTCCCGGACCTTCAGAGACCCGTTTGATTTCAAGTTCCAGTTTCCCTTTGAAATTTGCCCTACCTTTTAGCCATCAAACATGCAAATACCAGAGACATGTTGTTAAATTACCATGGATTCATATTACTCACATTTTGAGAATGTTTTTCCAATCAGTAGTATTAACTTTCTTATTTCTTACGGACGACACATCAAAAATGTCATTTTCCCGGACCTTCAGAAACCTCTTTGAATTCAAGCTCCGATGTCCCTTTGAAATTTGCCTGAGCTCTTAGCTATTGAACATGCTAATTTTAGTGACATGTTGTTAAATTACCAAGGTCTGATATTGCTCACATGTTGAGTATGTTTTTCCAACCAGTAGTATGAACTTTCTCATATCTTATGGACGACACACCAAAAACATCATTTTCCCAGCCCTTCAGAGACCCGTTTGAAATCAAGTTCCAGTTTTCCTTGGAAATTTGCCTGAGCTCTCAGCCATTGAACTTGCTAATAGCAGAGACATGTTGTTAAATAACCATGGACTCATAGTACTCATATTCGGAATATTCTTTACCGATCAGTCATATGAACTTTCTCATACCTTCATTGGTACTCTATAAGGTGTTTAGCACCATAGTGCATTAAAGCTTCGTGCCCTTTGTCGTCATGATGCATATATGCAGCCCTAGCAAGTAACTCAGCAGTGCTGCATTCAAGCATGATGCCCACCCTATCGGGTTAATACACTCCCAAACAAGTAGGGCCCTTTAAGGGTTGTATAGTGTTTAAAGGCTTCATGCCTTTTGTCGTCATGATGCATAAATGCAGCCCTGGCAAGTAACTCAGCAGTGCTGCATTCAAGCATGATGCCCACCTCATCAGGTTAATACACTCCCAAACAAGTGGGGCCTTTTAAGGGCTCTATAGTTCATTAATGCTTCATTCCCTTTCTCGTCATGATGCATAAATGCAGCCCTGGAAAGTAACTCCAAAGACTGTCACAACAACAGATATATGATAACATTACTCATAGTGGAGGAGCGACAGAGCGCCCCGCTCAGGTCCTGACACTCCAGACCTCAGTGGTCAGTGTCAGTGGTTCTGTGTGTGCGGTGAACATGAGGATTCTGGTCCCTGAACATTGCTGCACCACAAGTCCACACTGGTCCTCATCAACCAGACACCACCTCCAAGTCTGTAAGGAAACAGAAGCGAATAATGCAGCATTAAAGATAAAATCCCTCAAAATGCCACCAGAATAAAGACAGTATATGTCAGTTGCTTCCCGAACTGAGTCAGCCTGATAGCAGAACCTACAATAACTGTGAGAGTGAGCCTCCTCCTGACCTGGTCTCTTTCTGTTTTTTCTCGCAGGTTCAGCGTTCTGGCCCTGCGAGAAGTGCAGAATAGAGTTCCCCACCCAGGCTGCCAGGGACCTCCACAAATGCGAGGGTGAGAGCAGCACGGGGGAGCCCGAGGTGTTCCACTGTGGGGAGTGTGACTATAGTGCAGGCAGTCTAGACACCCTGCGCCAACACCTACAAACCCATAGTAGCGAGAAGAGTGTCTTTGTACCCAACTCATTAGACGACCCTGACAGTAACACTAGTCCTACCAAAGACAAAACTGATAACCCTGAGGACGATGACTCAAAGGTGTATCCCATTTATACATCGAATCTGTTAGAGCCACACAAAATCATGTATGCGGACGGTACTGTGGCCAATAGTGAGGCTTCCAAAGCGTCAAAGCCTAGTATAGGGCCTAAATCTAAGACAAGTAAGGGATCTGAGCCTAAGGCAAAGGGGGCTGCCAAAGGTAGTAAGGAGGCTGAGTGTGATCCTAGTGAGGGGGGTGAGACTAGTACAGCAGAGACTAAGCCCAGTAAGGGCAGCAAAGTGAAGGATAAGTACTGTTGTATCTACTGTGAGGAGAGTTTTGGTCGTGTGGTACTGTTAGAGACGCACCTCCTCACCCACAGCCGTGCCAAACCCCACCTGTGTAAGTTCTGTGGGAAGGTGTTCAGACTACAAGCCTACCTCAACAAACACATGAAGATCCACAAGAAGGACAACAACTTTGTGTGCTCCCACTGTGGCCAGATATTTGTGGACATCATCGATGTAAAGGACCACATGCGCACCCACATAGGAGAGAAGTCGTTTGAGTGTAGTTACTGTGAGTGTAAGTTTGACCACCCTACGAGGCTGAACGTACACATGAAGACCCACCCGGAGGCTGAGCCCTTCACATGTGGGGTGTGTCAGGAGGTGTACCAGGACTCGTTCAGCTACCAGCTCCACCTGGTGAAGCACAAGAAGGAGGAGCCCAGTCTGTGCCCCGTGTGTGACAAGGCCTATATATCTGTGTCCTGCCTGCAGCGCCACCTGGAGACTCACACCGTCAGGGCCCCAGACGGCACCGTTATAACTGAGGGTGCAGCAGTCACACCGACCAAAGACACAGCCGATGAAGCCGTCTTCAAGTCTCCACGCACACTCAGGGCCAAGAAGAAGCCCCCGGCTGTCAAGGCACGGGGGAAGATTGATGAGAACCAGGTGTTTGCGTGTAAAGTGTGCAATAAGGAGTTTAAGAACGAGTACAGCCTGCGTATGCACAGCACTGGCCACTTTATAGAGAAGCCGTTTGGGTGTGCTAAATGTCCCGCCCGGTTCAAGGATGCTAAGGGGCTAAACGAGCATAAGTCTACCCACACAGCACCACCAAAACGTAAGGCGGCAAGCACCACTCCCACTGTCAAGGTACCCAGAGAGGAGAAGGACTACATCTGTCCTGTATGTGGACAGGAGTGTACCGGCTTCTCCAGTCTCGAGTTCCATCTAAAGAAGCACATAGATAAACCCTTTGTGTGCACGGTGTGTGGAGAAGGTTTCTCAGACAAAAAGGACCTCAAGACGCACGACGAGGTGCACGTCAGTGAGAGGTCATTCCCATGTGACATCTGTAAGGAACGGTTCAGCTCCTACGCCCAGCTGGAGCGCCACTTGAGGTTTAACCGGGGCGTCAAGTACCAGTGTCTGCACTGCGACATGATGTTCCATAACGCTGAGAAGCGGGACAAGCACTCGGCCATCCACAAGGGGGTCACCAAGCAGCACCTGTGTACAGAGTGTGGCAAGGACTTTGCCTGGCTGTCCAGTCTGCAGGTCCACATGTCCATGCACACCAAGGAGATGCGCTACTCCTGCCCCGTCTGTAACCGCAAGTTCAGAACCGCCAGCTCCCTCTGTGCCCACAAGAAGACGCACTCCGGGGAGAAGGCACATCAGTGTCACGAGTGTGGCAAGCGCTTCAGGACATCCAAGAGCTTCAAGGAGCACAAGACGATCCACACCGGAGAGAAGAGCTACATGTGTAGTCACTGCAACAAGAGGTTCAGCAGACCAGACTATCTGAAGGTGCACCTGAGGCTCCACACAGGGGAGAAACCTTACGTGTGCTCCTATTGCGACCGCTCCTTCACCCAGCGCTCCTCCTTCACCAGCCACATGAAGACGCACGGGGTCGACCCCCCGCCCATGGTCTACTCCAAGGAGAAACCCATGCACTATGAGGACCACAAGACCACTGAGCCCATGCCCCCCGCCAACACAGCCCAGCCCCCAGTACAGAGGGCCCCCGTGCAGAGGGCGCCGGTACAAAGGACTAATAACCCAGTGCCGAGAGATCCTGTGCAGCGGGATCCAGCCGTCAATACTAACTATAACTGTATGCTGGACAAACGGCCTGAGAAGTCCTCCTTTACCCCAATCAACTACTCAGACCCGTCGTCTTCATCACAGCCCCCTCCTGTACCTCAGCCACCGCTCCCTAACTTCACCCCCCGCTACCCGTCAGGCGTCCAGCCCCCCTACCCCTACTTCACAGACGACTACTACATGCGCAGGTCTTCATTTGGGTTTACAGCCAACGACCCACCGGCACCGGGGATTGCACCCCACCCACCACCCGGGTCTTCTCAGTTTACAGACAACTATTACATGAACTTGCTGAACACAAGTGGGCACTTCCAGCAACAACAACAGCAACAACAACAACAGCAGCAACAACAACAGCAGCAGCAGCAGCAGCAGGGTACCACCAGCCACCACCACCAGCAGCACCAACACCAACAGGTGGATATGAGTATAAGGCGAGACAGCCGACTCCCTGCACCTCCCCAGCCCCCCGAGCATGAGGACTCTTCTAGCATGCACTCCATGCACTCTATGCATTCAATGCACTCTACGCATTCAATGCACTCTACCACCATGCCCTCAACAAGTATGCCCCATGCTGGTATGTCCTCCACAACCATGCCCTCTACAAGCATGGCACATGCAGGCATGCCTTCCACCAGCATGCCTGCCTCCAATCTGCCCTCAGCTATCATGTCCTCATCCCACATGCCCGGGTCCAACATGCCGTCTACAAGCATGCAGAGCAGGCTGTTTGAGGACACCAAGAGCCACGCGCCGTCCTACAAGGACCCCTCTGACATGTACAAAGACCACTCAGATATCTACAAAGGCCGCTCTGATACGTACAAAGACGGCTCCCAGGCCCCTCAGCATGAGGCTATGGGGGTCCGGATACCCACCATACCGTCTGATGATGAAGATGACAATGATGAGTCGTTTGAGCCTGATGACCAGGAAGATGAGGAGGATGTGGATGAGGCTGTTGATGCAGAGGAGCAGGAGGAGGC
The DNA here is from genome assembly GCA_947462335.1 of Harmothoe impar. NCBI lineage: Eukaryota > Metazoa > Annelida > Polychaeta > Phyllodocida > Polynoidae > Harmothoe > Harmothoe impar. Next base: position 65,963,372 of record OX381717.1, on the reverse strand, counting down.
AGGGGGTGAGTCAGGGGAGGAGTACCAGGACCCGTCCCCCGTCACCTCGCCCCTCACCTCCCCCCGGGGCAGGGGCTGCTACTCCTGTAACGCCTGTGACGGGGTGTTTGGGCACCTGGAGGACTTCAAGAAGCATGTCAAGCCGCTGCTGAGGGACCACAACTACACCTCGCTGCGCAGTAAGGAGGAGAAGGCCACCAAGCGGCACTTGTGTAACATCTGTGGGCGGCTGTGTGCCAACTCCTCCATCCTCAGACGCCACATCTCCAACCACGGCACTGAGAAGCCCTTCCTGTGCGCCACCTGCGGAAAGGCCTTCGCTAACGACCACGCCCTGAAACGCCACAAGGAGATCCACGTCACCGAGAAGACGCACGTCTGTGAGACCTGTGGGAAGGCATTCGCAGACGCCACTAAGTTAAAGCACCACACGCGTGTCCACACAGGGGAGAAACCTTACGTGTGTAAGGTGTGCGGCAAGTGTTTCACCTTCGCCAGCACCCTGAGCTACCACAGTGCTAAACACACCGGGAAGAAACCCCACGTGTGTCATGTGTGTAATAAGGCGTTCTACGCCAAACACGAACTGAGGAAACACTTCCGGGTCCACACGGGGGAGCGGCCCCATGTGTGCACCTACTGCCACAAGACGTTCAGGACCAAGGAGAACCTGTCTGTGCACATCAAGACACACACCGGGGAGAAGTCCCACATCTGTACCTTCTGTGGGCGCGGCTTCACACAGCGCTCTAGTCTCAACAGTCATGTCAAGTCTCACACCAATGATAAACCCTCCCCCCCGCGCGCACATCACCCCCCACCCCCTCCTCCACCACAGGACGGGCACCTGAATGTCCCCAACTTCCCCCTCAATTACTCAGACCCTTACACACACTCACACTCCCATGGCAGTACCAGTGCTGATGTTGTTAACCCATACAACATGCAGAACCACAATGATATTAGACCCGGGCCCAGCTTTGATATCAGGGCGCCAGGGTTTGCAGATCTACTGCACCCGTTCCTACCCTACTCCGGCCTGCCTCCGCCATACGCCAACATGACTGAATAGATAGGTGTGGTGGATGTCAGAATGAAAGTGTCCAGGATATGTGGGTTTAACAGGCATAATGTTGTACAGAGCAGTAGGCTGCATTATACAGGAAAGGGCTGGTAGCTTTAACTATCACTAAAATTAGCTGTGCTAGAATCTATTGGTAGATAAGAAGTTTAATGTCTTTACACAAGCTTTAGTATGTTATAAAACTGAATTCAATTTTTCCCAAACTGGGAAGGCTAGGAATATGGTTAGATAAAGGTTACATACTACTTTAATTTGTATGTACAAGATTAGGATGTTAATGATGGGTTTTTGATCCAGGGTTTTACAACTATATACTGTTGGATCTTTTCCTATGTTCCTAGAAACATGACACTGTGAACATGTATATTCTACAGCTGTATGAAGCTGAACCTTTATTATACACCAAAACCTCATACTGGCTATGACCTGTTACACTATGGACTTTATATACAGACCTTTGATAGATGTGAATGTTGTATCTATATCTCCACATACATATATATTATATGTGTATTTATCTATACATTGTTGACAGACTTGCTATACCAGATAAGATTAGGATATTAAAGTTAATGGACAGGCGGAGAAAGAAAACCAGAACAATACAAGTACAGAGTAGAATTAATGGATATATCTTAGAGCTTTTGTCACTGAAAAAGACCACCAGGTTCCTTTGTTTCTGGATAACCAAGTGCATGAAAGCTGTTTTGATGAGAATTTAAAGTGTTCATACAATGAAATAATAAATATATGTTCTTAGCACAAAGTGGTTCAAGCTAAAAGTAAAGGAAAATGAATTGAGGCTTCATTCTATATAAGAATGCTAAGGCTATGAAAGAATCTCATTTCCTGGAGATCTGAAGTAAATTATTTTGTAAGTGTACATATTCTGTAGAGGATGAATTGTCATTTTTTTATGCTACAAAACTATTACAAAACTGTACAAAATAAAACTATTAACTACAACAGTCTACACTGATCTGAAATAACTTGTGTTTGTTGGGTGTTATAACATAGATGGACAATTTAAAATTCTAGTCATTTAAGACTGTGGACTATCCTAGACCAGGATATATTACATTTTTGCTTAATGCTAGTGCAAGTAGTTTGATGGGGTCCACACAATCGGATGGCAGTAGAGAAACTACTGGTGTAGGAAGGGCGTTTTCACTGGCCATGATATGATGTGTGCTGCCACCTTATGGGGAGCCATACAACTACAGAGCCAGCTCAGTGCTGCCACCTTGAGCTGAAGGCATGCGTAAAAGAGTGACTTCAGTATGGCTCTGTATGTAGAAACCTGCTCTAATGTACAGACCTTTTTAATGTTTTTATTGAGTCTAATGGTAGTAAATACAAAACCTAGGCTTAGGCGCATTGCCTATCTGCCGCCTGGACCAACTCCTGTCTTGTGGCTTTATACCAACTAATTTTGAAACTATTAAGTCATATCCAAACAGAGCCAAGGACAACAATAAGTGAAAATGAATATTTGTTTTCAAGGAGACAGGTTCACAAATATAAGATGAAAATCTTAACTATAACCCCAAATGAGAAACACAAACATATGCAAGGTTGTTCATATATCAATGAAAGCTGTTTCATTCAAGTGGCCATGTCCAGGCAATTTGACCTAACCGAGAGACGAAATAAAGAATCTAATTGTAGCAGGTTGCGGCAGTGAATGCTTACACGTATATTGTCTCTATTTGTCGCAGGTCCCACTATGTGGCCCTGCTGGATGTGCAGCAAAGAATTCCCCACAGAAGACACCAGAGACATACACAGTTGTCATAACAACACAGAGGAGGGTGTGGTGTTTCACTGTGGGAAGTGTGACTATAGTGTAGACAGTCCTGAGGCACTCCAGTCTCACCTACAGGCCCATAACCCTAAGGGATCTGTCCCCATACCCACCTCAATGCAGGGACATGGAGAGGCTCCATCTGACAAATCTGGACATGTGTCTTCCCACATGTACCCAGTCAGTACCTCGGTTCTGCTACAAGACCATGATATAGCCTATGCAGGGGGACAAACTCATGCAGTGTTAAAAGTGTTGGCTCGTAGGGGCAGATCAGCTGCTAAACATGTTAATGTGACTACAGCTTCAGAACAGGCACCAGATGTATGTGTGGATACAAGTGTATCCCAGCTACATCCATGCACACACTGTAACAAGGTGTACGAGGATGTAGACAGCTTACAGAAACATAGCCTGCAGCATAGAGCACAACCAACCCCAACTCTGTGTGATGTCTGTCATGAAACATGGGATACCCCAGCAGCACTTAGAAAACACATAAAAACACACCACAAAGCAGACAAACCCTATCCCTGTGATGAGTGTGACCGTAGATTCAAAGTCAAGAAACATCTGAAAAATCACAAAAGGACACACTTGAAGCTGAAACCGTTTAGCTGCAGTGTGTGTGGTAAAGGTTTCAGTACTTTGTACAACATGAAGGTCCACATGGAGCTCCACACCAGGGAGAACCCCATATCTATGGACAAGAAGGAGCATATCTGTAAATACTGTGGGAAGAAATGTCCCAGCCCATCCCAGTTAGAAACACATGAAAGAACCCACACGGGTGAGAAACCTTTTGTGTGTAAAATATGCGGCAAGGGATTTTCCAACCCCCAGACTCATAAACGACATGAAGCAGGTCACTCCTCAGACAAGCCCTTCTTGTGTCCCACATGCGGCAGTGCTTTCCAAATGGAGGCCATGTTAAGGGACCATCTCAGGACTCATGAGGAAAAGAAATTCAAATGTTCGCATTGCAATAAAAGTTTCCTTAATAAGTCTGCACTAGATAGACATGCGGTTATCCATACTGGAGAGAAGAAATACTTGTGTCCAGATTGTGGGCAGGAGTTTGCCCGGGACTCAGGGCTCCAGGTTCATGTCCGCATTCACACCAATGAGAAACCATATGAATGTGAAGAGTGTGGGTTTAAGGTGAGAACTTCCTCCGCATTAAGAACACACCGCAGGGTCCACACCGGTGAGAAAAATTACCAATGTAAATTCTGCCAGAAGAAGTTCGCCTCAGCTAAAAACCTGAATGCTCACATGACGATCCACACAGGGGAGAAATCCCATGTGTGTAGTTTCTGCAGCAAAGGGTTCAGTCGGTTAGATTACCTCAAGGTGCACTTAAGGCTCCACACAGGGGAGAAACCTCATGCGTGTACACTCTGTGAGAGACAGTTTACTCAGCGCTCCAGCCTTGTCAGCCACATGAAGGCAGCACATGGGGCACAGGCTCCTGTCACAACTCTTAACCCTAAACCTAAGTTCTGTCAACCTGCTCAGGCTTTAGCACCTGCCACAGTCAGGGGAGAACCTCAGAACAGCCCTGACTCTAATATAGATTATAACACTGCAGTAAATGTAGATCACAAGTCTGCCTTTAGTTCTGTATACTCTGAGGGTTTAACAGAGCACTTTTCAAACAATGCACGTTCTCAAAAGTTGAACATTATTTCACCAATGCATCATTTTGGAGATTCCTACCCAAACTTTGACCCTAATACAGGCGTATTCTGCCAAAGTAAACCCCATGGTACCAGATTTGGTGAAGCTTCTCAGTCTGCAAATTATTTGGATACTAGTTCTAGTATTGATACCAACTCCCCAAATTGTTCCCTAGCATCAAATGAGAAGAGCAAAATAGCAGTGCCAGTAGGTGAACTTAGATCATCAGCAGACCATACTGTGAAACATGAAGAGTACTGTGAAGCCTCTGATGATGTTAATCTGTCTGTAGCTTCTTACTGCACCGAGGGAGGTGCCGAGGCTACAGCTGCTACAGAAGCTTCTGTTGCTAAAGCTGACACAGGTCATGAATGCACTGCATGTGGGGAGACCTTCATAGAACTGTCTGAACTGGAAGGTCACATGAAATCTCATATTGTGGACCATTCCTATTTCACAGGGAAGGAGGGGACACTGCCTCAAGATCAGCTGACTTGTAAAGAATGTCAAGGATCATTTCAAACTCCTAAGAATCTAGAGTGGCACATGCGGTCAGTGCATGGGAATAAGAAGTTTAGACTGACCCGTACAACTAAAGGTAATCTATGTAATATATGTGGCAGGCTGTGTTTTGGTAAATCAGACCTGAGGACCCATATGCTGCGTCATTCTGGTGAGCGGCCCCATGCTTGTAGCCAGTGCGGTAAAGCATTCAAAACACTGGGTGACCTGAACCGCCACATCCTCACCCACTCCCAAGTCAAACCCCATTTGTGTTCCAATTGTGGCAAAGGATTTTCTGAACTCACCAAACTCAAAATCCATCAAAGGGTCCATACAGGGGAGAAACCATTTACGTGTAAAGTCTGTGATATGACGTTTGCCACCGTCTCCTCCCTCAGCTCCCACTCCATCAAACACACAGGCAAGAAGGACTACATGTGTGAGCAATGTGGGATGGCCTTCTATGCCAATGCCAAACTGCAGAAACACAAACTGATCCACACTGGGGAGAAACCTCACATGTGTACCTATTGTAATAAATCATTCCGGACCATGAACAACCTGCGCCTGCACCTCAGAACCCACACTGGGGAGAAACCACACATTTGTACATTCTGTGGTCGTGGGTTCAGTCAGCGCTCCAGTTGTAAGAGTCATGAGAAGACTCACACAAAGGAAAAATCCTCTGTACCTTTAACGAAACAGGAGGGTCCTATTGATGTGCCCAATATCCCTTTGAATCTTGATAAGTACCCTAATGGTGCCTTTAGCCATATCAAAAGACAAACACAACAGATTTCAAATAATCTGTTAGCTGCTTCCCAGAGATCCAATCAAACCAACAGTATCCCAGGTTTCAATCAATTCATGCAAGCCAATAATGCCTTTACTTCTCCATTTCAATATCAACCTGGCCTGCCAAATACTTAAGGACTTCATCATGGTTTCCTTGTGATCATTGGGGATAAATCTTTCTTAGATCCTTTTGAAATGTAAAGCTCCAGAATTGAATTAGTTTCTAGATTATCTGTATTTCCCATGACCGGTGCTGAAGTCATCCAAGTGATCAGGCAGTGATCAGGTGAATGAAAAGTACCATACTTATACATCTCTCACAGCCGATTTAGATTATCATAAAGGTATTTTAGGAATGATAAGATCTACACAATAAAGCAATTATACCACAGCTGATTGAAGATAACTGTTTAATGTACACTGTTTCTATGATAGATTACCTGTATGCTCATGGCACTGAATTGCAAAATATGGCACAGGTTCAAATATATTGAATCAATATAGGGAACTCCATACTCTAGTACATAATGTATCTCATAATGTGCGCACTGAGCGATCCGTAGGCATTGAAAGTCATAAATTCTGAAATGAAATCATTAAAAACCACCAATAAACTCTGGTTTAGGCTTTTTAAATTTCACAATACTCTGAAATGTGAAAGTAATAGATGGCCATAGTTTCACACCATTAGCTCAGGGGTGATAATAATAAATAATAAGTAATACCAGTAGAACAGTGTCTGATGACAGCAAAATATGAACAACCAGGCCACATTGTTTTATTCCAGTGCTACAGGTTAAAAACAGAACATTGAACAGTAACAAGAAAACATTTATGCATCTCCAGGAAGAATAAAGGAAATTACAATACAATACAGATAACAAAGAGAAATATTCAATTTAATAAAGAACCCTGAGATATAACACTGTGTGTACTTGTCACATTGGACATGTAAGACACTGTCTAGTTGTAGCAGGTTGCAGCATTGAATCCTTACACGTCTATTGTCTATTTACCGCAGGTGTGTGGCCCTGCGCGAGGTGCAAGGTAGACTTCCCCACAGAAGATACCAGAGACCTACACAGGTGTGCAGACAGCACAGAGGAGGGTGTGGTGTTTCACTGTGGGAAGTGTGACTATAGTGTAGACAGTCCTGAGGCTCTCCAGCTGCACCTTCAGTCTCACACCAAGGAGGAAAGTGTCTTCATGTCTGGTGCCCTGCAGCAATCTGCAAACAAAGCTGACACTGGAATGATGCCACACACAATCTATCCTGTTAATTCATCTCTTCTCTTACAACATCATGAGATAACATATGCAGATGGACAAATTCCGACTCTAAATACAAAAGTTGAGACTAAGGAGCCAGGAAGTTCAAAAATAGCTTCAGAACCAACACCATTTCTATGTGGTTATTGTGATAAAAGCTTTGATGATGAATCCCAGCTACGTTCCCACATTGTTACTCATACAGGACAAAGAAAGATAGACCAAAATCTTACCTGTACTTTCTGTGGGAACTCGTTCAAGAAGTCTGAGGAGCTGACCCAGCATCTGAAAGTTCATGCATTAGGCATTAACACTTTATCTCACTGTGATGAAACGTTTAAGACTATGTCAGCTCTAAACTCACACATGTGGACACATGAGGGTGAGAGATGCTTTGTATGTGAACATTGTAAATCAAAGTTTGATCACCCACTGAAACTCAAAGACCATATGACCATTCACCCACAGCCAGAGTTACATCCATGCACCAAATGTAACAAGGTGTTTGAGGATGTAGAGAGCCTGAATGAACATGTCTCCACACACAGGACACGGGGGCCACAGACCACCACTGTGTGCCACATCTGTGACGCATCATTTGACTTTCCATCTGCTCTCAGAAAGCACCTCAAGGAACATGGTAGTTTAGAATCCTATGTCTGTAACATATGTAGGAAAGCATTTAAATCTTTGTATTCCCTCAAGTTACATAAGGACATCCACATAGGGAACCTGCCCCATATATGTCCAGCCTGTGGTAAAGGGTTTAGCTTTGCACATGATCTGAAAAAGCACCAGATAGTCCACACAGATGAGAAACCCTTTGAATGCGATGAGTGTGGCCGTAAGTTTAAAGAACTCCTAGTTCTGAACAATCACAAAAGGACCCACTTGAAGCTGAAGGCATTTAAATGTCCTATATGTGATAAGGGTTTCAGTACTGTGTACAACATGAAGATTCACATCAACCTTCACACCAGGGAGAACCCTATATCTATGGAGAAGAAGCAGTACTTATGTAAGCACTGTGGCAAAGACTGTTTCCACCCTAGCCAGTTGGCAACACATGAACGCACTCACACAGGAGAGAAACCATTTGTATGTACAAAGTGTGATCAGAAATTCTCCAGCCCTCAGGGGTTTAAAAGACACGAGGCTCGGCATTTGACAGAAAAGAACTTCTTATGTCCAGTCTGCGGCAATGCATACCAGAAGGAGTTTATGATGAAGGCACATTTAAGGACCCATGAAGAAAAGATGTTTCAATGTTTGTATTGTGACAGGATGTTTGGTACCAAGTACCACCGAGATAAACATGCAGTCACCCACACAGGGGAGAAAAAGTATTTGTGTCCTGAATGTGGGAAGGAGTTTGCCTGGGAGTCCAGCCTAATGGTGCACTTACGCATTCACACCAATGAGAAGCCCTATGAATGTAAGGACTGTGGGTTTAAGGTGAGAACAGCTGCCTCCTTATGTAGCCACAGGAAAACCCACACTGGGGAGAAAAACTACCACTGCCAGTTCTGTGAGAAAAGTTTCTCTATGATGAAGAAACTGAAAGAACATCTGACTATCCACCGGGAGGATCGACCCTTTTTGTGTACGCATTGTAACAAAGGGTTCAAACGTGCAGAATACCTCAAAATACACTACAGGATTCACACAGGGGAGAAGCCTTATGTGTGCACTGTGTGTGGTCGGGGATTCAGTCAGAGGTCCAGCCTTGTCAGCCACATGAAGGGACTACATGGACAGGCGGCACCCGTCACTAGTCCTAACTTCCAACCCCAACCGTCAGTTACTTCTGCCATGAAGCAGTCTCAGAACAGGAATAGTCCTCATGATGCTGCAGCACAGGGTGCGGGACAAATGTCTTTCATACAATCCGGATTGTCAGAAAACTTACCCCAGCCTGTAGGAATTCATTCAAATGATCAGAGATTCCATCCAAGTTTTGGAGAGCCAACTGACAAGAATATTTCACAAATGCAGCGGGTGTCTGAGGGACTGTTTGGCCATAAGGTAGACTTACTTAGCCAAGACAGTCCATACAACATTGGGCAGGGTGACTTCTCTTTTCCTACCACTACAGCTAATATGAACATGGCCAATGCTTGGGGTGTCTCAAATAGTCACTCAACGTCAACTCCATCACAGGCCAGTATGGGCACTGATCAGGGAGGCATCCCACAGGGTGAAATATCACCATTTAAGTTAGATCGTACTGACAAACTGCAAGACAATGCCTGTGCACAGAAGTCAGGGGTCAGTGATGACACCATTAATCAAGACGATCATATGGGAAAATGTCTTAATAATTTGACTGTACAGAATGACATTGTCAATGACACCAAGAAGCCAGCTCCCTTGTGGACAGCTGGAGGTAGTGGTAGTGAATCTGAAGGATACATACAGTCACACAGTGAGTCAGAACTCTCAGATTATGAAAACTTGTCAGTAGGTTCTGATGTAGGTGACCAAGTCAATACTTCTCTACCTGCTGCGCAACCTATCGTGACTGCTCCTAAACCTGGTGAGCCTCACCAGTGCAGTGCCTGCAAGGCAACTTTCAAGGAGGCATCTGGGCTAAATGACCATATGAAATATCATTTCATGGACCATTCATACTTTACTTCTGATAGGAAGAAAAATGACCTATCCAGATCACAGCTCACTTGCAAAGAATGTAACCAGTTCTTTCAGTGCCCCAAGAATCTAGAGTGGCACATGCAGACAGTACATAGAAAGAAGAAGTTTAAGCTAAATCGAAACACAAAAAGTAACCTTTGTAATATATGTGGTCAGTTATGTGCAGGTCAAGCAGGCCTTAAAATACACATGATGAGCCATTCAGATGAGCGGCCCCATGCTTGCGAGCAGTGTGGTAAAGCATTCAAGAAGCAGTCCACTCTTTCACGTCACTTAATGACCCACACAGGGGAGAAACCTTATACATGTCCAGACTGTGGTAAAGGATTTGCTGAATATGCCCAAATGAGGAGCCATCAGAGGACACACAGTTCTGAGAAGGCTTTTGCTTGTAAAATATGTGAAATGCGGTTTACCCAAAATGCATCACTCTACTCCCACATGCTGCGTCATACTGGAAAGAAAAACCATGTGTGTTCAGAATGTGACATGGCCTTCTATGACAAGTCCAAATTGACAGCACATAAGCTGATCCACACTGGGGAAAAGCCTCACTTGTGTACATATTGCCCTAAAACCTTCAGAACAACACAACTGTTGAAAATTCACATCAGGATTCACACAGGAGAAAAACCTTACAAGTGTAAGATCTGTGGTCGTGGGTTCAGTCAGCGGTCTAGCTGTAAAAGTCATGAAAAGACTCACAAAAAAGGGAAAGCTGACTCACCAGCACCCGAACAGGAGGGTCCTATTGATGTGCCTAATATACCTTTGAATTTCTCAGAAGAGTACTCTCGTGAAAGTTCAAGCTATGAGAACCTAAGTTTTAAGAAATCTACTCCACCTGCTCCATCCCAAGACAGTCATGTGCCTCAAGGCCCAATGTTGTACTCTGGGCAGTACCCTCATGTTAGTTCTACACATGGCTTTAGCTCTAACCATGTGAACAGCAACTTAGAACACAAGCCTACACCTGCTACTACTGGTGCTGGGTACATGGGTATTCCATATAACCCTATGTATAACACAGAAAGATTAGCTCACAGTGCTACAAGTCAGGGGTACGGACAATTAATGCAAGGCAGTAATGAAGTAAAAACTACGCCTGGCTTTGATCTTCTGTCTCAATACCAATATTACCCAGGCTTCCCCAACCCAGGCTATCCAACTGGGTACTAGGTGCAAGGTCAGCCTCATAATCCTGCCAGGTTGCCTATTCATAACAACTCTGAAGTTTATTATTGCCCTCTTCAGCCCTGTGTATAGATGGTTCCTACTTGAACAGATAATAAGGTTTTTAGGTTATTGACCAACCTCATTCATTTAGTTATGGACAAAATATATTGTCGCTATTTGATATTGCCTAAGAAACTCAACCTTTCTGTGGAGCCAACATGGCCAATACTTTGGTCATAAACATTTGAGTTATATGTGTTTTTATCTTGCCAAGCTACAAAATCATGACATGAAATAGTCTATTGTATCAACACTTTTTTTGCTCTGCAAATACAAATAGTGCTTTCAGGGGGACTCCTTAGTTGGATCAACTTGCACCTGCTATCTATATGATATATTGTGATGCTGGGAATCATGTGAGAAATGATTCAAGATTGTAGAAACATGTACTTTCAGATACAATTAGGAAGGCATGTGATAGGATAAGTGTCTTTCAGATGTAGTGTGATATTAAGCACAGGTTTACTAGCTGTGTTATGTCAGGTATATAACAGGAAACTACATCTACATTTGTATGATGACAGAGCATGTAGTAGTACAATATCCACATGACTACTATTACTCTGCAGCATGAGTAGCAAACATATTCAGCCTGTAACCTCAGCGAAAAGTATTAAAGATTTCAGCCAACTTTGCAACTTCTGTTTTGACCTGTCCAATATCCCTTTGAATCTTGATGAGTACCCTAATGGTGCCTATAATCATATCACAGCACATGCACACCAAATACTGATGAGTATAATGCTATTTCAAATAGTGTGATAGTTGATTGCAGAGATCTGGTCAAACCGCCAGTACCCCAGGATTCAATCGATTCATGCAGGCCAATAATACCCTTGCATCTTGTAAATGTAATATCCATGTTCAGTGTTTTCAACACCACTGAAGATAAATATATTGGAATTCTTGGAAACTCAACTATGTGACAAACTATGAATTTACAAAGAAAATTTGTATTTAATAGAAAACATTTTAAAAAATGGGGTGGGTAGCTTGGGGAGCCAGAATGTCTAATTGTAGCAGGTTGCAGCATTGAATCCTTACACGTCTATTGTCTATTTACCGCAGGTGTGTGGCCCTGCGCGAGGTGCAAGGTAGACTTCCCCACAGAAGATACCAGAGACCTACACAGGTGTGCAGACAGCACAGAGGAGGGTGTGGTGTTTCACTGTGGGAAGTGTGACTATAGTGTAGACAGTCCTGAGGCACTCCAGCTGCACCTTCATTCTCACACCAAGGAGGAAAGTGTCTTCATGCCCGGTGCCCTGCAGCAATCTGCAAACAAAGCTGACACTGGAATGATGCCACACACAATCTATCCTGTTAATTCATCTCTTCTCTTGCAAGATCATGAGATAACATATGCAGATAGACAAATTCGGACTCTGAACATAAAAGTAGAGACTAAGAGGCCCGTACGTTCAAAAAGAGCATCCAAACAGACACAAATCCTATGTGGTGAAAGCGTTGATGATGTATCCCGGCTTCGCTCACAGATTGTTACTCATCCAGGAAAAGGAAATGTTAATCAAAATCTTACCTGTACTTTCTGTGGGACCTCGTTCAAGAAGTCTGAGGAGCTGACCCAGCATCTGAAAGTTCATGCAATAGGCATTAACGCTTTATCTCACTGTGATGAAACTTTTAAGACTATGTCAGCTCTAAACTCTCACATGTGGACACATGAGGGGGAGAAATGCTTTGCATGTGCACATTGTGAATCAAAGTTTGATCATCCACTAAAACTCAAAGACCACATGACCATTCACCCACAGCCAGAGTTACATCCATGCACCAAATGTAACAAGGTGTTTGAGGATGTAGAGAGCCTGAATGAACATGCCTCCACACACAGGACACGGGGGCCACAGACCACCACTGTGTGCCACATCTGTGACGCATCATTTGACTTTCCATCTGCTCTCAGAAAGCACCTGAAGGAAGACAAAAGGACACACTTGAAGCTAAAGTCGTCTAAATGTCCTGTATGTGATAAAGGTTTCAGTACTGTGTACAGTATGAGAAAACACATGAAACTTCACACCAGGGAGAATCCTATATCTATGAAGAAGAAGCAGTACCTATGTAAACACTGTGGCAAGAACTGTGTCAGTCCCAGCCAGTTGGCAAATCATGAACGCACACACACAGGAGAGAAACCATTTGTGTGTACAAAGTGTGATCAGAGATTCACCAGCGCCAAGGGGCTGTATAAACATGAGCCTCGGCATCTAACAGAGAAAAACTCCTTATGTCCAGTCTGTGGGAAAGCATTCCAGAAAGGCTTCCTGATGAAGGCACATTTAAAGATCCATGATGAAAAGACATTTAAATGTTTGTACTGTGACAGAATGTTTGCAAGTAATTACCACCGAGATAAACATGCAGTCACCCACACGGGGGAGAAAAAGTATTTGTGTCCTGAATGTGGGAAAGGGTTTGCCTGGGACACCAGCCTGCACATGCACATGCGCATTCACACCAATGAGAAGCCCTATGAATGTAAGGACTGTGGGTTTAAGGTGAGAACAGCTGCTGCATTATGGAGCCACAAGAAAACCCACACTGGGGAGAAAAATTACCACTGCCAGTTCTGTGAGAAAAGTTTCCCTCTGCTGGGGAAACTGAAAGAACATCTGGCTGTTCATCAGGATGATCGTCCTTTTGTGTGTACACAATGCAACAAAGGGTTCAAACGGGCAGAATACCTCAAAATGCACTACAGGATTCACACAGGGGAGAAACCTTATGTGTGCACTGTGTGTGGTCGGGGATTCAGTCAGAGGTCCAGCCTTGTCAGCCACATGAAGGGACTACATGGACAGGCGGCACCCGTCACTAGTCCTAACTTCCAACGACAACCGTCTCAGAACAGGAACAATCCTCATGATACCGCAGCACAGGTGGCAGACCAAAGGCCTTTCATGCAGTCTGGAACTTTAGAAAAGATAGCTAAGTCACAGGGATTATTGAATTCAGCTCAGATTTTTGACCAGAAGGCAGGCTTGTTTGACCAACCTGGTCCATACAATATGGGGCATGGTGATATCTCTTCTACCTCTGCAGTTAACCTTAACAAGGCCAATGCTTGGGGCGCCTCAAATAGTCACTCATTTTCAACTCCATCTCTGGTCAGCATGGGAATCCCCCAGGGAGAGACATTGCAATTTAAGTTGGACAATTCTGGTCTACAGAAGTCAAGGGTCAGAGATGAAACCATTAACCAAAAAGAAGCCAAGGATCCAGCTCCCAAGAGGACAGACAGTGGTAGTGGTCGTGAATCTGAAGGAGACATTGAGTCGCACAGTGAGTCAGAACTCTCAGATTATGAAAACAAGTCGGTAGGTTCTGATGCTGCTGACCACCTTTATCCTTCTGCTACAGAAACTGCAGTAGCTGCTCCCAGACCTAGTGAGCCTCACCAGTGCAGTGCCTGTGGGGCAACTTTCAAGGAGGCATCAGGGTTAAATGACCATATGAAGTATCATTTCATGGATCATTCATACTTTACTTCTGATAAGAAGAAAAATGACTTCCCCAAATCAAAGCTGACTTGCAAAGAATGTGACCAGTTCTTTGAGTGCCCTAAGAACCTAGAATGGCATATGCAGACAGTACACGGGCAGGATCAGTTCAAACTACAACGAAATAGAAAGAGTAACCTTTGTAATATATGTGGGCAGTTATGTCGAGGCCAAGCGGCTCTTACAGTACACATGTTAGTCCACTCAGATGAACGGCCCCATGCTTGTGAACAGTGTGGTAAAGCATTCAAGAAGCCATCCACTCTTTCACGTCACTTAATGACCCACACAGGGGAGAAACCTTATACATGTCCAGACTGTGGAAAGGGATTTGCTGAATCTTCCTCAATGAGGAGTCATCGGAGGACGCACAGTTCTGAGAAGGCTTTCGCCTGTGATATATGTGATCAGCGGTTTACCCTTCAGACATCACTATACTCCCACAAGCTACGTCATTCTGGAAAGAAAAACCATGTGTGTTCAGAATGTGGCACTGCCTTCTATGACAGCTTCAAACTGAAGGCTCATAAGTTAATTCACACAGGAGAGAAACCTCACCCGTGTACATTCTGTGCTAAAACGTTCAGAACACAACAACTGTTGAGAATTCACATAAGGATCCACACAGGAGAAAAACCTTTCACTTGCAAGTTCTGTGGTCGTGGGTTCAGTCAGCGATCTAGCGCTAATAGTCATGAGAAGACACACAAAAAAGGGAAAGCTTCCCCACCAGCTCCCAAAAAGGAGGGTCCTATCGATGTGCCCAACATCCCTTTGGATTTCTCAGAGGAGTACTCTCGTAGCAGTTCAAGACATGAGAAGCCCCATACAAGGAAATCTATCTCACCCACTCTATCTCAAGACAGCTTGAGTCATGTGCCTGAAGTCCCAATGTACCCTGGGCCTTACCCTCATGTTAGATCTAGCGTTAGCTGTAGCTCTAGCCCTGTGAACATCCATTTAGAACATAGACCTACACCTGATACAACTGCCGCTAGGTATTTGGGTATTCCACACGATCCCATGTATAAGACAGAAGAAATAACTCACAGTGCTACAGGTCAGGGGTATGGTCAATTCATGCAGGGCAGTAATGAAATAAAAACCACACCAAGCTGTGACCTGTCTCACTACCAATATTACCCAGGCTTCCCCAACCCAGACTACCCAACTGGGTATTAGGTCTCATAGGACTGTTTCTACCTAGCACTCAAGGCAACTCTGGAGGTGGTTATTGTCCTCTTCCACCATCTCTGAATAAAATGTCCCTTTACAATTCTTAATAAGAAAATTGGGTTCTAGGTTATGGACAACACTCATCCAATAAGTTATGGACATGATATTTAAGAGAAAATGGACTTTGCCCAAAATAAAACAATTTAGAAAACCTTTCTGTTTAGAGCCACATGGGTAGTACTTGAGTCATAAACATTTGGATTGGATGTGTTGTTTTATTTTGCCAAGCCAACAATGAGACAAAATCATCACTTTTTTTGCCTTTTCTACAAATACAAAAAAGTCTATCAGGGGAAAGTATTTTTGTTGAATGAACTTGTACCTATATCCATATTATATACTGTCTAATAGTACAAAAAGAAATAGGCAATGCTGGGAATCATGCAGGAAGCAATTGAACATATAGAGGTATGGACTTTCAGATAAAGTGTCTTTCAGATGTAGTGTGATATTAAGTACATGCTCACTAGTTGTGTTGGTTGTAGCTCATAGCCTTGCTTAACCATTACACTAACTTCTACATTTGTATAAGACCAAATGTGGTACAATATCCACATGATTAATATTGCTTAGCAGATGCAGAACAAAGATATTCACCTTGTAATCTCAGAAATGCATTAAATATTTAAACCAACTTTGCATTTTTTGTCTTCTTCATATTTTGTCAGAATAATGAGAGTAGGAATTTTTAACAGTAAAGAAGTTATCCTAGAACAATAACCTCAGTATTTTTAACGTGCCAATGTTGGGTTTATGGCTCCATTGTCATTAAGCATACTATGCTCAATTCCAACATGGCTAATTTTATATTCCCACCCTTTTTCCATGGTTAAATGGCCATAGTTTCTCCCGAAAATGGTCTTTTGTAATTCTTTCTGGTCCATGTGTTAACTTTACCTATAACCCTGTGCCATGTGCAATATATTTTTGGGGGGATCGCTGAAAACATTATAAATCATGAAAATGTGATTTGCCCCATTCCATTCTGCTTTTGGTCACTTTTTGTTTCCAGTGGTCGACCTCAAGTTAAGTCCTATAGTTCATAGAAATATTGTTTCTTTAGTAATGAAATGTGTATATCTAGATGCTTGACATATGGGGCAACCAATGCAGTATCTCTGTATCCTGTACAATCTTTATTTTAGCAATGGTGACAAATTAAAGAAAGAACATTATTCCAAATTCTCCCTCTTATACTAGTATAGTATAATTGTGTTGTTTTCTCCTCGGAGGCACCAGTGGGTTATGAGTAAAGTGTGTCACCTACTGGTAGGGTGTTCCATCAAAAAATAAGTATATGTCTGACACAGTAGTGAAATAGCAGGTTTGATAAAGAAGACATGTACTAATTCAATATAAGAAAAATAATAATGATTCATTCATCGAGATTAATGCATAGGCAGGTGCCATGGGCCGCACATACCCACAGTGGTAGCGCTGGGGACATGCTCTGCTGACTGTATGAGACACCCTACTACTGGGCTTGGGGAAACAGTTAACCCTCTACGAACGGTATACTGCTTTGATGTCTGATGCCTTTTATTGGCATGATGCATGGATGCAATTCTTCCTAGCAAGTCACCAATGCAATAAAGGATTGGCATTTTGAACCATTGGTGCATCCATTGGTGCATCATGACAGCAACTGTGGATTTGAAGGGAATATATATGCCATCCTTAACGGTTTGAATAGGTTTCAAGCTGTCCAGATGTATCACAAAGTAGTAGAAAGAGTTAAAGGAGGTGACAAATGCCACCTGTTTCTTAGGGCTGATACGGCCAATGTAGGCAACATGTATCACTTGCACAAGTCTTTCTTCACATCATGTCTACACAAAAGGCCTACATCTATGCATGGGTTCATTCATATACAGTCAACTCCCTCTATTACGACCACCCTAGGGACTATCCAAAAGTGGTCGCAATAGCGAGGTGGTCGCATTAGAGGAAGTAAGTTCTTGGGTTCTGGGTAAGTCATGATAGAGGTGCCTCTACATAGGTAAAATTCGACACGGGCGACACAGCCCTGTTAGGCCCTTTTAAAAATCGACGGACAGAGGAAAATCAGGGATAAAAATTGACCCACAGGGGTTTTTCTCTAAGTTCTTATATATACCTAAAAATCGACACAATGCCACTGCCCTGCTCCTAGTAACATAGCGTAGCGACGTGGATAGATTTGCCATCGTTTGCTCTGGAGACTTCTCCCCCCCTCCACTCCTTACCTTTGTACCGTGGTACCCAGCCTCGGCCCGCGCTCTGTACTACGTTCAGCCGAGGGCGGGAGCGGCGTTGGGCTGGGAGTTCGAGACTGTGTGGTACCCAGCGCAAACAGGTGGGGCAGCCGCAAGGGTGATGGGGGGGGGGGTGGAAGGCAGGTCTCTACGGCTACAGCGGCCGCAATGCCGTGAAAGCTGCCCCCCCCCATGATAACCATTTTGCATGTTGTATTCAATGCAGTGGCGCAGGAAAATGGGGGGGGGGGAGGGGCAGGTGAGCGACTCCTGCCACTCTGTTGTCGCACCTACACCTACCTATTGCCACACCTCCCCTCCCCCCTTCAGATGAGAAGACCTGTACCCCTTACTCCCCCACCCATGCCCCATCTCCCTTTGATGTGTGCCCTATCCAGAGGAGGAAATGGGCTTGTGGGGGGGAGGGTAGACAAAGATCTCCCACACAAGTCATGTGAGCGACCTTATCCAGGTGAGCGGTGCATTAGCCTGGCCATTGGTCGGAGTGGGGAGGGGCAGCCTGGCCATTGGTTGGAGTGGGGAGGGGCAAAAATCCCCTCACTCAACTGCCAGGTGGTCGCAATAGAGGAAGAAAAGTATGATTTGGGACTGAGAATTTGGTGGTCGCAGGGTGAGGTGGTAGCAATAGAGGGGTGGTCGCATTCAAGGGAGTTTATTACATTAAAACAAAGGGAAAAATGGTTGGGACTTTCCAAATATGGTCGCAATGGTGAGGTGGTCGCATTGGAGAGGTGGTCGTTAAGTGAGAGTTGACTGTATTTAATTTTACTTTACTGAATAGCCATGATTGAAGTATCAAATAGCAGCAGTGTTGGTGTTACTAGTTAATCTAGGGCTGTATTCCATACTGAGAGGGGTTGCCTGGGCTATCTGACGCAGGGGGGCTTTCAGTATTGATAGACCATGACTCAATCAGCATACTGGTAATATGTATCAGGCAAATAAGCATAAATATCAATATAACTACCCAACATTGGCACGTTTCCTTATGGCTTTACGAGCCATTTTTTCTGCTACTAACATCTTACCGTTTTATGCTTGATTGTTAACAAAGATCAATATGATAAGAGTATTTTTGTTGGGCCCAAGAGTATTCATGGTACAAGATAATAGACTTGACTCAAGTTTCAGGCCTACAGGGAAGTGTATTGCTGAAGCCATTGTAAGGTTAACTGCATAGATCTTTCTAGAATGTAATGTAATAATATAAACTAATTTGGTGCATAACTGATGGAACATTACACATACCTCATATATGTATTAACTGAAATACATTTTTGGAGCCAGAGAAGAAAAAAAGGATATGCCAATAATTGCGTAGATCTGTACAGTTGCAGAATTCATATTCGAAGTTGAGATGTTTTTGTTGAACATGACATTTAGGGGGTAGGGATACTAGTAGTATAAGTTACAAAGCTGAAACAGGCTTAGGTGTCAGATTTGAATGTGCACATGTATGCTTTACACATGTGTGTATGAATCAATCCATGTCTCAGGTGCAAGCAGGCATTCCTAAAACAGATGTTATCTCTATTTGTCGCAGGTTCCTGCATGTGGCCCTGTGGGAGGTGCCACATTGAGTTCCCCACAGAAGATACCAGAGACCTACACAAGTGTCAGGGAGACCCCATGGTACAGGACACAGAGGAGGGTGTGGTGTTTCACTGTGGGAAGTGTGACTATAGTGTAGACAGTCCTGAGGCCCTCCAGCTGCATCTACAGACTCATGCTAATGAGGAGAGTGTCTTCATGCCCCAGTCTGTGCTGGAGCATGCTACAGGTGGTAATGACCCCCACAACATTCATCCTGTCAACACCCCCATTCTGCTGCAAGACCATAGCATCAAATATGCAAATTCAGAGATTTACAGAGTTTCAAAAGCAAAAAATGAAAAGGGAAGTTTTGATACAAATGACTTGAATGAATCCCAGGAAAAGTCACCATTTATATGTGGCTATTGTGATCAGACCTTCAGTGAAGTTACCCAGCTACAGGCCCATATGGTGACCCATACTGTGAAAGTAGGCCTTAATGCATGCGCACATTGTGATATGAAGTTTGATGACCCGGCAGAGCTGAGAGACCATCTGAGAGTCCACCAGCAGCCAGAGTTCCCCTACCCATGTCCAAAGTGTACCAAGGTGTTCCGGGATGTGAAGAGCATGAATGTCCATGCTGCAGTACACAGGAAGAAAGGTCCCCAGACGTCCACCGTGTGCCACATCTGTGATAAAAGGTATTCCTGTCCCTCCAACCTCAGGAGCCACATGAGGAGCCATGACGGCATAGAGCGCTATATCTGTACTATATGTGGCAAGCAGCTGATGACCTCCCACTCCCTGAAGGTGCACAAAGACAACCACTCAGGGACCGGGAACACCTCCCACGTGTGTGAAGAATGTGGCAAGTCATGCAGCAGTGCACAGGACCTCAGACGACACATGGTCATGCACAGTACTGACAAACCCTTTGCCTGTGATAAGTGTGACAATAGGTATAAGCACCCCAAAGATCTAAAGAGGCATAAAGCACAGACGCACCTCGAGATCACAAACCATATATGTCCTATATGCAATCAACGTTTTCCAATACCAGATGATCTTTTGGATCATTTGGACTCACATATAAATAACTCAAAGGTAATCACAAAGAAAGAGAACTCAATGAAGTTAAGGTCCTCACAATCAAAGAAGACAACCAAAGATGTTGAGGTAGACAACACGTCTCACGTGTGTTTACAGTGCGGCAAAGGCTGCTATTCTGCAGACGACCTCAAA
Organism: Harmothoe impar; assembly: GCA_947462335.1. Classification (NCBI taxonomy): domain Eukaryota; kingdom Metazoa; phylum Annelida; class Polychaeta; order Phyllodocida; family Polynoidae; genus Harmothoe; species Harmothoe impar. The sequence continues at coordinate 65,942,555 of OX381717.1, read as the reverse complement.
ACACACATGGCCATGCACAGCACTGAGACACCCTTTGCCTGTGATGAGTGTCAAAGAATGTACAAACGCCTCAGTGATCTAAAGCAGCATAAGGCACAGAAGCACCCCAAGCTAAAAGAGCATTCATGCACTATATGTGGTCAAGGCTTTCTAATTGAACAAAATCTAAAGGTTCATATGAACTCTCACACACGTGAAACCTCGAAGGGCGTTAGAAAGAACGAAAACTTTGTACCTGAGGAAAAGAATGATTCCCCAACTGGCAAACAATCATCAGTTTCTGCTCCCAAATCCAGTGAGCATCATATATGCAATAAGTGTGGAGCAACCTTTGCAAAACTAGCAGACATAGAAAGCCATATGCATCTTCATTTCAACGACCATACATATTCCGCATTGGAAGAGAAGAAAAATGATCTTCCTGAATCACTCATGACTTGTAAAGAATGCAACCAGTTCTTTCGCTGTGTGAAGAACATAGAATGGCACATGCAGACAGTGCATGACAGGGAGTTTTTTAGAATGAGCTCGTATATTAAGAAGAACCTTTGTAATATATGCGGCATGTTGTGTGCTGGGAAGGCTAGCCTTAAAAACCACATGATAGTCCATTCAGATGAGCGGCCACATCCTTGTGACCAGTGTGGTAAAGCATTCAAGAAGGTGTCTGCCCTGAAGCGCCACATAATGACCCACACAGGGGAGAAACCCTATTTGTGCCCCGACTGTGGTAAACGATTTGCTGAATCTGGCCACTTGAATAGCCATCGGAAAACGCACAGTTCTGAGAAGGCTTTTGTCTGTAAAGTATGTGATCAGCGGTTTACCCAGAATGCTTCACTCTATGCCCACATGCTACGTCATACTGGGAAGAAACATGTGTGTTCAGAATGTGGCAATGCCTTCTATGACAAGCACAAACTAAACGCTCATATGCTGATTCACACAGGGGAGAAACCTCACTCATGTACATATTGCCCTAAAACCTTCAGAACACTAGAACTGTTGAGAATTCACACCAGGATCCACACAGGAGAAAAACCTTACAAGTGTAAGATCTGTGGTCGTGGGTTCAGTCAGCGGTCTAGCTGTAAAAGTCATGAGAAGACTCACAAAAAAGGGAAAGCTGACTCACCAGCACCCGAACAGGAGGGTCCTATTGATGTGCCGAATATCCCTTTGAATTTCTCAGAAGAGTTGTCTCATGGCAGTACAAGCCATGAGAACATCAATAAAGATGATAAATCTAGCCCAACTTTACCACCTGACCCGCAACAAGAAAGGTTGTTCAACCCCCCTAGTGCCCATTTGAGCTTCCCAGGCCCTTACCCTCATGTTAGCTCTAGCCATGTGACTCCCCAAGTAGAGCGCACCTCGACACCTGCTGCTACAGGTGCAGGGTACACAGGGTACTCACATAACCCCATCTACAGCACAGAAGGATCAGCTCATGGCAATACAGGTCACGGGTTTAGTCAATTCATGCAGGCCAGTCATGAAGAAAGTCCAGTACCAGGCTTTGGTCTTCTCCCTGAGTACCAATATTACCCAGGCTTCCCCACCCCCGGCTACCCACCCGGATACTAGACTGACTAACAAGCCTGTAATTGCTGTTACTTGCGCTCCCAAATGTAAAAGTCTGTTTTTCCTTTTGGTCCATGTGTTATTCTCCTATACTCTCATAGCATATTTTGTATTCTAAAGAAACTTGAAAACCATGGATATTGCTTAAGTCATAAACATCTGGATGAACCTATTATTTGCCAAAACAAGGACATTGACTTTATAGGTTTGTGTACTACATTGGGAACTATATTTGTTGTGTTAGTATAAAAGGTGGCACAACTCAGCTTCCATTGTTCATCCAAATGGCAGAATGGTATTATAGTTTCAAGATAAACTGTCTTCTAGTACTCACCCTAGTAAATGAAATGAGGTGTGCGAAAAACTCTTGCTCGCGGAACTGTGGGTTCAACAGCCAGTACTGAAAATAAAGTGTTTCATAGTTACTTAAGTGAGCTGCATGCATAACGACTATACTTATCATTTATAATGTTCTATTATATGCTCTATATCTATTATTTAGGATGACACAAATATAACAGTTCAATAAAGTGTACAAACATGTGTAAATGCACTCTTTGTTTTGAATTGATTCCATATGTCTGCCTAGCAAACCCATGTTGCCTGTGATGCCGGTTTATACCATTAGAACAGCCACATCTGTAAATTTCTGGGTGAGGGGGGAAGCTATAGCAACACCACTGAGCAGAATGCCTGACAATCAATAACAGAAGCACCTATATACAAATAGTCTCTGATGTACTTTTTGTGGGTCCTGGTTGCACACATTAATCATAGTTATCTTTGTTATTGATGCAGCTTGTATTGCATGCATGTAATATGTTTTTAGAAAAAGGAAATGTGCATGAAGTGTTAACTGTCTTCCAATCCTGGCAAACAAGTCCAGCGGCAGAGCCATGGACAAGACTGACCCAGATTTATATTACAAATAAGTGTGAACCCTACACATACATTACTTCTATGTCAGGTGCAAGCCGGAATTCCTAAAACAGATGTTATCTCTATTTGTCGCAGGTTCCTGCATGTGGCCCTGTGGGAGGTGCCACATTGAGTTCCCCACAGAAGATACCAGAGACCTACACAAGTGTCAGGGAGACCCCATGGTACAGGACACAGAGGAGGGTGTGGTGTTTCACTGTGGGAAGTGTGACTATAGTGTAGACAGTCCTGAAGCCCTCCAGCTGCATCTACAGACTCATGCTAATGAGGAGAGGGTGTTCATTCCCTGCTCTATACAAGGACTGGACACTACAGGCACAGCCCACCAGATTCAGCCAGTTAATAATACATCAATTCTGCTGCAAGACCACAACATTGCATATGCGGATGCAAAGCACATGCCATATGAATGTGGTTATTGTGATCACACCTTCAGTGAACTATCTCAGCTTCAGACCCATTTGGCTACCCACATAGGGGACACCCAAATAGGGATTACCCAGATAGGAACAGTAGGTCCCCATATATGTGTACATTGTAACATTAGGTTTGACTCCCCGGTGCAGCTGAGAGACCATCTGAGGGCCCACCTGCAGCCTGAATTCCCCTTCCCATGTCCTAAATGTAAAAAGTCATTCAGGGATATAAAGAACCTGAATGACCATGCTGCAGTGCACATGGAGGAAGGACTTACGACGTCCACAGTTTGCCACATCTGTCACGAAGCATTCAACACTCCTTCAGACCTCAGAGAACACATGAGAAGCAGCCATCCTAATATAAACCACCCCATCTGTAAAGTGTGTGGGAAGCAGCTCATGTCCTACAACCTGAAGAGGCATATGATGATGCATAGTGATGAGAAACCCTATGCCTGTGATAAGTGTGACAATAGGTATAAGCACCCCAAAGATCTACGCAAGCACAAAACAAATCACCACCAGAAGGTGCAGCAGCATATGTGTACTATATGTGGCCAAGGTTTTCTGATGCTAGATACTCTTACAGCCCATATGCTCTCCCACAGTCAAGAAAACTCAAGGAACAGCTCAAAGGTTGTAACAAAGGAAGACAACTCTACGCAGCAGCTGATATCCCCACAAGTCCTGATGATGCACCAAGACATTCACTTAGAAAATAAGGCTTATATACCCAGGAAGAAAGGTCCTCAGACGTCTACTGTGTGCCACATCTGTGATGAAGAGTTTGACACTCCGTCAGACCTCAGGAGCCACATGAGGAGCCATGACGGGATAGAGCGCTACATCTGTACTATATGTGGCAAGCAGCTGATGACCTCCCACTCCCTGAAGGTGCACAAAGACAACCACTCAGGGAACACGGCCCATGTGTGTGAAGAGTGTGGCAAGTCATGCAGCTGTGCACAGGACCTGAGACGACACATGGTCATGCACAGTGAGGATAAACTCTTTGCCTGTGATGAGTGTGATGTTGTATATAAACATCTTAAAGATCTAAAGAGGCATAAAGCAAAGTACCACCTCAAGTTGGAAATCTCACATATTCCGGATAACTTTAGGATCCCTCAGAAGGAGTTCATATGTAGATTCTGCGGGGAGATACACGTGTCTCACTTTGAGTTAAAGAAACATGAAGACACCCACACTGGAGAGAAACCTTATGAATGCAGGCCATGTGGCAAACAATTCAAAAATGAACTAGGCTACAGGAAACATCAGGCAGGGCATTTATTAGAGCAGGGCTTTATCTGTCGTGTATGTGGCAGTGCCTTCAAGATGGAAGCCGTGCTGAAAGCGCACCTAAAGGTTCACCAGGAGGCCATGTATAAATGTCCTCATTGTGATATATACTTCCATGATAGCACCGAGAGAGACGAGCATGCACTTACACACACCAGCCAGAAGAGGTACCAGTGCCCAGACTGTGGCACCGGCTTCAACAACGAGTCCAATTTCCAAGTTCATGTTCGCGTTTATTGTGGTAAGACACTTATGCAACGCTCTAGACTGATCAGTGACATGCGAGGGGTAGATGGAGAAGTCCAGATTCCAGAAGCTGAAGCTCAGTTTGCTGAACCTTGCCACTCACCAGTATCTGCTGCTGTCAGCAGGGACTGTCAGAACACCACTGCAGCACTGACATACCAGTCTGACATGGACCATGCTCCAATAAATCAACATCAGGAAAGTCTTGGTGAAGATGAGCCACCTCAAACTATGCCTTTGTTGGCGAAGACAGCAAGGTCCCAGAAAGGCTTCAATGTCCAGCAGCCAGCTGAACTCTCATGTACCACCGGGCATGATGAGGAACTGCCAGGAAGCTCAGGGGTGCACACTGATGTTGTTGATGACAACATTAACGGAGGTCCATCTGTGTCACATCCAGACATACAGGAAGAGTCAGATACAAAAGCTGAACCTCACACGAAGTCTCAACTTGCTGACCCTGAGAACAGGTCTTTGGCTGCTGACATGACTGAGGACACGCATGACTCACCAACTGTCAGTGACCCTCATGTATGCTATACGTGTTGGGCAACATTTGCAGAACTAGTAGAGAAAGAAAGCCACATGCAGTTCCATTTCATGGACCATTCCTATTTTACACGAGATGAGAAGAGAAAAGATCTTCCCAGATCCCTTCTGACCTGTAAAGAATGTGACCAGTTATTCCCCAGTGTAAAGAACATTGAGTGGCACATGCAATCAGTTCATGGGCAGGAAAAGTTCAGACTGAAACTTCGAGCTAAAAGTCATCTTTGTAATATATGTGGCCAGCTGTGTTCTGGCAGGGCACATCTTGCCACTCACATACGGCGCATGCATTCAGACGAGCGTTCTCATGCCTGTACTCGGTGTGATAAAGCCTTTAAAACACGCGGAGACCTGACCCGGCATGAGGTGAGGCACTCAGGTGTCAAGTCCCACGTGTGTTCAGTCTGTGGCAAAGGTTTTGTTGAACTTGGCAAGCTCAAGAGTCACCGAATGACACACAATAGTGAGAGGACGATGTTTGTATGTGAACTCTGCAACAAGAAGTTCTCACATTCCACAACGCTACGAGCCCACATGATTACTCACACAGGGAACAAGAGTCATGTCTGTGATGTCTGTGGCATCGAGTTCTACTTCAAAACCCAACTCAAGAGTCATAAATTGAAGCATACAGGTGAAAAACCTTATTCCTGTAGGTATTGTGAGAAAACATTTAGAAGAACTCAATATTTATCAGTTCATCTCAGAACCCATACTGGAGAAAAACCATTCAGTTGTAAGTTCTGTGACCGAGCGTTTAGTCAGAAATCCAGTTTCAACAGTCACATAAAAACACACACAATGGAGAAAGAAGCAAAGGAGGCTGCTATCGATGATAAGCCCAACAGTCAATCAGATTTCTCAAATGTAACCACATGAAATCTGAAACCAAAGTGAAATCTCCCATGCATGATCCTTTACAGGATGGCTCGACTAAAACGAATGTAGAAAACATTCAAAACCTCCCAGAAGAGTATTCTGATAGCAGCACAAGCTACATGAACCCCCACAGAGATGAGCAGCCTGTTCCCTCTGCTACTCAGTACTTTGGTACACATGACAGTGTCCTGTACAACACTGGAGGCAGTTTTGGTGCAGCTCAGTTTGTGCCAACTACGCAATCTGACTTTACACCTCCATTTCAGCATCATCCAGGTTTTCCAACTGGATACTATTAAATGGAGACACCACCATCTTATAATGATAGTTTCACTATGAACAATCCTCAAAGTCAATATTCCCATGGTATTGTAGAGTTTGTTTATTTGAATCAATGGGAGATAACTCAAACTTCAGTTCTTAGGATGAGATGAACTAATGGAAGCATTTATTACCAATGATATTAGACAGTTGTGGTGTGTGGCTCTGGTTGAAGCAAGATGTCATTCAGCAGTAGAGACCCAGGTAGGTCTGCTTACACCTGCTGTCCACCTGCAGTCTGCCAGCCTCCTATATAGACTGGTCATGTAGCACCATCTGCAGTCTGCCAGCCTCCTATATAGACTGTTCATGTAGCACCACCTGCAGTCTGCCAGCCTCCTATATAGACTGTTCATGTAGCACCACCTGCAGTCTGCCAGCCTCCTATACAGACTGTTCATGTAGCACCACCTGCAGTCTGCCAGCCTCCTATATAGACTGTTCATGTAGCACCACCTGCAGTCTGCCAGCCTCCTATATAGACTGTTCATGTAGCACCACCTGCAGTCTGCCAGCCTTTTATACAGACTGGTCATGTAGCACCATCTGCAGTCTGCCAGCCTCCTTTATAGACTGGTCATGTAGCACCATCTGCAGTCTGCCAGCCTCCTATACAGACTGTTCATGTAGCACCACCTGCAGTCTGCCAGCCTTTTATACAGACTGTTCATGTAGCGCCATCTGCAGTCTGCCAGCCTCCTATATAGACTGTTCATGTAGCACCACCTGCAGTCTGCCAGCCTCCTGTATAGACTGTTCATGTAGCACCACCTGCAGTCTGCCAGCCTCCTATATAGACTGTTCATGTAGCACCACCTGCAGTCTGCCAGCCTTTTATATAGACTGGTCATGTAGCACCATCTGCAGTCTGCCAGCCTCCTATATAGACTGTTCATGTAGCACCACCTGCAGTCTGCCAGCCTCCTATATAGACTGTTCATGTAGCACCACCTGCAGTCTGCCAGCCTCCTATACAGACTGTTCATGTAGCACCACCTGCAGTCTGCCAGCCTCCTATATAGACTGTTCATGTAGCACCACCTGCAGTCTGCCAGCCTCCTATATAGACTGTTCATGTAGCACCACCTGCAGTCTGCCAGCCTCCTATACAGACTGTTCATGTAGCACCACCTGCAGTCTGCCAGCCTCCTATACAGACTGTTCATGTAGCACCACCTGCAGTCTGCCAGCCTCCTATATAGACTGGTCATGTAGCACCATCTGCAGTCTGCCAGCCTCCTTTATAGACTGGTCATGTAGCACCATCTGCAGTCTGCCAGCCTTTTATACAGACTGGGCATGTAGCACCATCTGCAGTCTGCCAGCCTCTTATACAGACTGTTCATGTAGCACCACCTGCAGTCTGCCAGCCTCCTATACAGACTGTTCATGTAGCACCACCTGCAGTCTGCCAGCCTCCTATACAGACTGTTCATGTAGCACCATCTGCAGTCTGCCAGCCTCCTATATAGACTGTTCATGTAGCACCATCTGCAGTCTGCCAGCCTCCTATATAGACTGTTCATGTAGCACCACCTGCAGTCTGCCAGCCTCCTATATAGACTGTTCATGTAGCACCACCTGCAGTCTGCCAGCCTCCTGTATAGACTGTTCATGTAGCACCACCTGCAGTCTGCCAGCCTCCTATATAGACTGTTCATGTAGCACCACCTGCAGTCTGCCAGCCTCCTATATAGACTGTTCATGTAGCACCACCTGCAGTCTGCCAGCCTCCTATATAGACTGTTCATGTAGCACCACCTGCAGTCTGCCAGCCTCCTATATAGACTGTTCATGTAGCACCACCTGCAGTCTGCCAGCCTTTTATACAGACTGTTCATGTAGCACCACCTGCAGTCTGCCAGCCTCTTATACAGACTGTTCATGTAGCACCACCTGCAGTCTGCCAGCCTCCTATACAGACTGTTCATGTAGCACCACCTGCAGTCTGCCAGCCTTTTATACAGACTGTTCATGTAGCACCATCTGCAGTCTGCCAGCCTCCTATACAGACTGTTCATGTAGCACCACCTGCAGTCTGCCAGCCTTTTATACAGACTGGGCATGTAGCACCATCTGCAGTGGGCACAGCAACACACAGGAATACAACTCCTGCAGACGGTGCTCGACCCAATAACCATTATTATACCTAACAGTATTATGGTTTAATTCAGACGATTCCTATTCAAAGCATCGGCCAAACTAAGTCAGATATGAAAAATGCATCATTTACCAAAATGCTATGGACATATGAAGAGGCCCTAATATAGTTCACCATTTTGTAGTTTGTAGGCTAGAGGTATTCATGTCACTTGGTGTAAAATTAAGGATAGTACCTCAATGATCTAAAATAAACATATTCAAGTTGCATGTCTTTTCAACATTGTGAACTACAGCATGTTCCAAAAGGATTAGATATAGTTAGTTATAGATAATGGTCATAGTATGTGAAGGTAAAGGGGATTTCTGTATGGGTGAAGGAGATTGAAATATCCTAGTATTATGTACATATAAACTTATCATTACATATAATGGACAGCAAGGACTAACCAGTCTGCCATCTTTGCACAAAAATCATTAAAACAATGTTTAAATATGACTTTTGTGTTCGGTGATTTTACTCGAGTGTCATATCAGACCAGTGTTTGACTTTTATTTCATCTAGATTATCTATAACTGTGTTTCTAGGTCTAGGTTATGATGTTTTACCATAAAGGGGATTGTTTGTAATTTCCATTATTTCAGTTCCACTTTGATGAATCCTGGCAGCATTATAAAGCTGATTGGCTAGAGGTACATGAATAGTGCCATAGTTTAGCTTTGTTCTTGAATCTGGTTTGGTGGTGGTTTACAGTTAATGTTTCTTTTCATACCCAAAGTTCCTTGGTAGTATGGTGGCCTAAGACACTACCAACTACTAGCTGACATAGTTAAGTCCAGGACAGTCAGTATCAGGTCACAATGTATGGGTCCTTACACATGTCTTGTCTCTATTTGCCGCAGGTTTGTGGCCGTCTGACATCGGCCACACTGGCTTCTCCTCAGAAGATGCTACAAATGTCAATATCAAAGAAGAGAAGGAAGAAGAGTCAGACAGTGGGCTGCCTGAGTATAGCATAGAGGACCTGCTGACTCCTGACCACAGTGAGAGGAGTGTCTTTATCCCAGATAACCTCCAGCAGTCCGAGCCTACAGTCATTGTACCCCACACGTGTCTGGATGAATTAGTGGAGGATCGGGACAGTCCCAAAGTCATCATCAAACAGGCTTCATACACGTGTATCTTCTGCAGGAAGCAGACCAACAGGACGTCCAAGCTGTTCTCCCACATGGTGGGTGAGGGCAGGGAGAGGTGCTACATGTGTGTGGACTGTGGGGACACCTACAGGAAGCTGTCAGACCCCAGCAGGTTACCACAAGGTGTCCCAGACAGGGACAAGTACGTCTGCAACCCGTGTGGGCGTCTCTTTGCCTCACTACAAGAGCTCAAGTCTCACGTCAAGTCTCACATGGACCGCAAGATGGCCTACGGCTGTGGCTTCTGCAAGAAGAACTTTGACCATTTTGATAAATTAAAAAGCCATATAAAGATGCACCCGCTGGCAACACCACAGGTGTGTAAATGGTGCTGTCTGACGTTCTACGACGCAGACTACCTGCGGAAACACCAGAAAGCAGCCCATGCAGAGCGCAAGTCCTTTGTGTGTGGGGAATGTGGCAGGGAGTTCCCCCTGGCGTCCATGCTGAAGATCCACCTTGAGACGCACCGCACAGACCGGCACTGTGTGTGCATCCACTGTGGGGCAGACTTTACCTCTAACACTGCCCTCCAGTCACACATCAATATGATGCATAATAACGCTGACTCAGGCTTCACGTGTAGTCAATGTGGCATGCAGTTTAACCTCAAGTCCATCCTTAACGCCCACATGCAGACACACCAAGCTGCAGTCAGGTCCTACCAGTGCACTGACTGCCACAAGATCTACTCCAGCCGCCCCATGCTGGACAGGCACCTCCTGGTGAGCCCTGAGGGCAGGACCTGGCACTGCACCCAGTGTGACATGAAGTTTGACAACCAGTGTGGCTTACACAAACATACACCCTACCACCTGCTGAAGAAGAGGCACCTGGTGGACAGAGTGGAGAGTTATGTGTGTCAGATCTGTAGTGCAAGCTTCGCTAAGGCCGCTGCCCTCACCAACCATCTCCTGACGCACCAGGTGAAGACCTATGAATGTGGTTACTGTGATCAGAAGTTCAAGCTGACCGGCCACCTCTCAGCTCACATCAAGAACTCCCACCCTGAAGCTGTGGTCAAGCAGGACCAGTACCCATGTGATAAGTGTGACCGGGTGTTCTCCAACAGCTGCCACCTCGAGGTCCATAAGAGGTCCCATAATAACGCTGATAAAACCACCAAATCTGCTACTCCATCCACACAGCCACCCAAAACTGTAGCTGTATCTAAGGATGGCAAAATCCACAGCAAAGAAGGAAACACTGTCAAGCCCATCAGTATTCCTGCCAAAAATTCTGTTTCTGGGGGAGGCAAGAAAAGAGTTCAGTTGGTCGTAATGAAAACACCGTCTGACTCCTCAAATCCCAAAGATGGACAGAATATTGTGAAGAAGATCAAATTGGATGAATCATCCAACTTGGCAAAAACTATCCAGATGGCCATTAAGATGGCTACTAAAGGTGGAGTGGTTGGGGCACAGAAGATAGTAGTCTCTCCAGATGGGAATCTGAAGGTGCTGCCGGGCGTGAAAAAGGGGGAGACATCTGATGGTTTGCAGAAGATGACGAAGCCCCTTGGTCCTCATGCTGCAAACACATCTTCACACGCTGAGGTACCTAAAACGGCAACACATAGCAGCAATTCTGCTGCACAGCCAGAGGAGTCTGGTAGAAATCAGAACCCAAGTCTGACTGTGCCACACAGTGTAGCACAGAGTGAAGCAGCAGGTGAGTCTGTGGTCTCAGATGATGACAACATGTCTGTCCACTCTGACATGGATGGTGACCAAAGTGAGGATTCTGCTACTGAATATGTTGTAGCTGCTCCCACAGCCAACAAACCTGGTAAATCTGGCACAGATACCAAGCCCCAGCCTCAGCTGCAGCAGCCAGACAGCAGAAACCGGTCTGACAAACCACATCACCCCTCCTCTGCTGCAGAACCCTCCACATCCAACCCTAACAGCCTCTCTATGAACTCTGACAAGACAAATACTGATGGCTCAGCACCAGAACCCTTGAATGCCAGCATGGACAAACCTCACAAGTGCTGTGCATGTGGGGCGACCTTCATGGAGGGGTGTGACTTAGACAGCCACATGAAGTGTCATTTCTCAGACCACTCCTACTCCACAGCGGCCACACAGAAGAAGAACATGGTGATCGCCCAGGTCATGTGTAAACCGTGCGACAAGCTGTTTAACAGCGTCAGTGATTTTGAGCTGCACATGCAGTCTGTTCATGGGAAGGAGGACTTCAAGCTGAACACAACAATGATAGACACAGAGCTGTGTAAGATCTGTGGGTCCCTGTGTCATGGTAAGGAGAACCTGAGAGCTCACATGCTGGAGCATCTCGAGAAGCTGCCGTTCCTGTGCAGTGTGTGTGGCAAGGCGTTCCAGTACCGAGGCAGCCTGCGAGGACACATGAGACAGGTACATGGGCCTCCTCCAGTCGAAAAAAAGAAGGAAAAGAGACATTTGTGCTCGGAATGTGGAAAAACATTCTCTCTACCCTTCCAGCTGAAAGTACACATGAGGAGTCACACGGGTGAGAAACCTTATTCGTGTAAAGTGTGCAGCAAGACCTTTGCTACCATGCCCTCAGTGAACTCCCACATGTTCACCCACACAGGGGTCAAGAAGCATGTCTGCCCGGTCTGTGGTAAAGCATTCTCCATGAAAAACGCTCTCACTGAGCATAAGACTATCCACACAGGAGAAAAACCTCACCCGTGTACCTATTGTAGCAAGATGTTCAGAACAACTGAACTACTCAAGGTTCACATTAGGATCCACACTGGGGAGAAACCTTTCAAGTGCAAGGTGTGTGGACGTGCATTTAGCCAGAAGTCGAGCTGTAACAGTCACACCAAGACACATACCAAGACACATACCAAGACACACACAGAGGGGAGAGGACAGGCCCCCAAGCAGAGGCCACCTATTGATGTGCCCACCATGCATCATGTGTCAGACACATATTCTGACAGAAGCTCCATGAACACTGGTGGAGTAGAGCAGCCTGTGGCCGCCATGTCTGGTATGGACTACGCTGGTATACAGGACAGTCTGCTGTATAATACACAGCCCACAGCTCCAGGACACTTTCTGCACCTCAATAACCAAGTGAATCCAACATCAGACTTTAACTTTCTGCCTGAATATTACCCTGGCTTCCCCACTCCTGGCTTCCCCAATCCTGGTTTCCCTACGGGGTACTAAAAATAAGAACTGTTCCATGTACTATAGCCTTGTAAAATACAGTGATATTATCAGACTTTCACTAGATTTATGTCCCAAAGTATAGACCCAATTCTACTATTGAGTCAGAGCTTTGGACATTTGATATGTTGAGGCTGTATTGACGGAATGACATTCTTCAGTTTTGTTAGATTTTGTAAGCTGACATCCTAAACCATTGTGGATCTATTGAAATGTAATCTAAGTATCGATAAAACTAGGAATCTCTTCATGACAATCATGTTTGAAAGCTAACAACGGGCACAATGTTTCAGGTATTAAAGGGTTGCACTTATTACATCAAATACAGTAGGAGTGACTACTGCATTTATTACCATATATTCATTGCCTAGGGCAGGTAATATAAGATTCTATTCACTTCTTCATTTGTCAGGTAGGAAATTAAATTAACATATTTGCTACCGTGTTGTACATTTGTAGCTGACTCATGGCCTCCACTCATCTTATTGTGTTTATTTTCTGTAAACTCTGGACAAACTATACCTGGAATACTAACATGGCTATGTCTTTGTGGAAATTGTAGTAAAAGCATCATTAAAGGTTGACCTAGAAAGCTGCATCTAATGCTTTTGTTATCTATGCACAAATTTCTAAATATTTCCCTTTATGACAAATTATTATATTGGCAAAGGTACCTCAACATACTCAGGTCCTGGCAACTCCCACCTCCTGGTACATGGCTACCTGTTGGGGCGCCCTCATTAGGCAGGACGCCCAGGGGGTGAATCATAGCAGCGTCCACATGTATCACTGCCATCCAGCAGTTTTCTAATAAAACTTGGAATTTGACCAAGTTATTGTCCTTCTTGATACTTGTAAACACATGCAATGGAAGGAGAAACCTGTACTTCATGATATTTCTATGTTTTTAAAATATTTAAATCGAATGAAAACTCTTCCAAATGTCATTATTTGACTGCACTCATCGAAAATTCATGAGATAACTCAACTGTGATTTTTTTGCCAAATTTTGGAAAACTTAATGATAGATACATAGCTCCTCTAGGTGAATCCAGAAGATCTAAGGTCCCCTTACGGGAGCAACTGAGGAATATTGAGTCAAATGATGCGACATGTAGATACACTGAGGAGGGTCTGCCCTCTGCAGTGGTTTGCAGCAGCTTTAACCCACTCGTTACCCCACCCCAATCCTCTCCCCCCCACCTCCTCTGGCTGTACGTAAGCGCTCAGTCACGCTTGGTCACCTGGGGTATAACTCGGCATCCAGGGTAGGGGCCCGGTCCATGCCTACCTGTTATTAAATCCCAGGTCTTCCTATCCAAATTGTATCCTGCTTGATCACCATCTCCTTATACACTGATTTGCCGCCTGTAAGCTCTATAGACAGAGCTGCACGCTAAAGTGACCGAGTCACTGGTTACTTCACGAGCTGTGCTTGGGCCGTATTGCACGCTGGCCGTAGGCCTAGTGCAATACGGCCCAAGCATGGGGAGTGAAGTAACCAGTGAAGAGGTCACTTTTGAGTGACGCTCTGTGTTTATTTCAGGGTATTTCGATGTAAAATAGATATGTAGTCTATGTTTCTTTACTTCCACGATGTTTCTTTACTTCCACGGTGTTTGTTTACGTCCGTAGTGCCGCCATTTTGAATTCCGCGCAGGTCACGTGACCCTCGATAGCGTGGCAACCCCATGGCAACCCCATTGTGACCCCTAGCAGCGTGAAATACGGCCACAGCGTGAAATATGACATAGGGTTATTTCACACTTCACTCGCATACGGAACTCCCATAGGTTTAACCTTGATAGATCGTATTCAGCATGAAATAAAGGATAGAACCACATTGTTACATAATAACATATATGGTAAACTATACTTAGATGATTGGCCCTATTCATAGATTTTGATACATTGTACCATTATGACTATCTCTCCTCCAGGGTCCCCCACCCCTCCTCCAGAGTCCCCTATCCCTCCTCCAGGGTCCCTCACCCCTCCTCCAGGGTCCCCTATCCCTCTTCCAGGGTCCCCTATCCCTCCTCCAGTGTCCCCCACCCCTCCAACTTTTCCCCTCCTGCAGGTCCCCTATTTGTACCTCAGGTGCATCCATCCTCCAGGCCCCATCCCTCCTCCAGTGTCCCACATCCCCATGTATTACAAACCCAACTGGTGGTATCACCTCCAGGGTGACTCCTTTATTTAGACTGACCATCACTCCCAGGTCTTCCTATCCAACTTATATCCTGCATGATCACCTGTGTCCCTCTATCTCTTCTAAATATTCCAAACTGAGTATTTTCCATACCCATTGTGCATGTTTTAATGTTACCTCCAGGGTCTTATGCATTCCTCCAGGTATCCCAATTTTTCCACATGGTCTTAATCCTTCTTCCATTATGCCGCATACCTACCTATTCAAATGTAGTTTCCCACCTTTGGCATCACTAAATGTGCTAAGACCCCCTACCTTGTGGTAATTTAAATTTAATTTAAAGCACTTTGATGGTTCTTTACTGTGTGTTGGAGGGTATTTCTAGTATACAAGATGGCCTTTTGGCATGTGAAGAGAGAAATATGGGGCACTTTGGCAAAATATGTCATTTCTATCTTTGCTTTAACACTGAAGCCTATGTGGCTTTCATTTAGAGGGTAGCAATTTAAGAATAGTTAAGAGTTTATGCGAAAGAGAAATCAGTACGTGAAGATCGCAGGTCAATATGCAGGATAAAAGACATTTCACACTTCTTTTCGAAGGAAACATTTGTCCCCCGACCTTGCCCATCTAACTTTTTTGTCATCTGATGTCTATCTATAACACAGGCTGAATGATAGACATTCTGCTATGTAACAAAAACGTCTTCAAACATGGTTCAGCCGTTTAGTATTACTCAGTTTACCCTGAGTCAACAATACCTAGCATTGTCAAACATTGCTCAATAAAATTGGTATATCCATTGTGAATGCTATGATTATGTGTATAAAGACTGTGGAGATTTCCTGTTTAAGTGTTTGTCAGATTTATTCTTTAAGTGAACAGGTACTTTATTTTGCAAACCCGAGAATTTAAATCTATGCGAAATTGTAGGTAGAATTCATAAGTAATTGATTTATATTGAATGATTGACTGATTGATTTGTTTAACGTCCAGACGTACATCAAGTACCTCACGGGACATCTCAAGTTGGCAAGGAGTCATCCACAAATAGTGGTAGTCTGCCTTGCAGTAGAAGAACAGATATTTATATGCTGCTTGCCCAATACAGCAGTGACCGCATCTATGGATGATCGAATCTATGAAATGAATGACCGCATCTATGAGGTGAGGGAGAAAACCGCTACCAGGGCACGTCCCCTACTCTTTTCGAAGGATAGCAAGTGTTCTTTTATTTGCCTGTTCCTACCCACCTGCGCTAGTACCATAGTAGGCAGGGCCTGACAAACCATGGTCTTTGATATCTCAGACATGGTTCACTGAGGAGGAATCCCATGCCAGACCACCAGCAAGAAGGCCCGGGCCCGTGCATATGGGCAGTGGTTGCCAAACAGCTTACGTGACTGATCACAGCAGTAAGGCACGAGACCCCTCAAGTTTTGTCGCCTTTTACAAATCCGGTATGCCCATTGGTATTATGGAATGCTCCCGATGAAGTTATTCTACTCCTTCATGCCCCCATCATGAATAGCAAATTCTATGACTATGGCAGTTGTAAATGTTGCTAAACAAACTTGAAATATCTCTGGCAATAAACTTGATATTTTCCAACTGTACATCATTTTTGATCTTGTTAGGGAGTACCAGATAATAGTTTTCAGCGTTGTCTCTTGCAACACGATGCATTCTTCCAACTTACTTTAATGACAATGTATATCAAGGTCTCATGAGGCCCTTGGCTACTGCAGGCTTGCATGATAAATCAGAGGGGGAGCAAGTGATTAACATCCCAGGGGGACTCAGGGATCATGGGGCAAGAGGGACTGATTGGCACAGTGTCAAGATGAAATTGAATGATTGTGTATGTGCTTACATGTGCTTGGTTGTGGTTACATGTGGAAGATGTGGTTACATGTCCTTGCTTGTGGACATATGTGACCACATGTGTTTACATATCCTTAGTTGTGGCCACATGCGGTTACATATGGTTAAATGTTCTTGGTTGTGGTCACATCTTTTGTTATGGTATCAATCTCTTTGTATTGATGCCATCTATCCTCTCCACCCATTGGCTCCCTCCCAATGCCCTGATGGCTCCCCTGGCTGCCCTGAAAGGCAGCACATCTCAAAACAGGGAAAAAGTGGTCACAGGGAGCTCCCTTTGACTCAGCGGAACTTTAAGTAAATAAGCCAACAATTCATTACCCACTGATAACCCACTATTACCCGTATTGTCATTTGTTGCAGGTCCCAGTGTATGGCCCCGCTTCTTGTGCAAGAATAAGTTCACAAAAGAGGCTGATACGAGTGGCCAAGACAACACCGCAGATGTCGGACAGGACTGCCATGGCACTGGAACACAGTCAGCAGAGTCTGAGTGTGATATGATGGATATTAGTGAACAGAACCAGGGTGAAGAAGTGCTTGTACAGGCCGGCAGCAAACAGAAGGCCATCTTTACTCCTGCTAGTTTCCATGACATAGAAGAGGAGTCTGCAGCTGCCACTGGCTGTACACCAAACCTCAGTAAGACATTGAATGTAGAAGGTGACAACACACCTGGTACAGACTGTTATGTATGTGTGTTCTGCAGAAGTACCTTCACAGAGATATCACCCTTCTATTCTCACATCATCACCCCCACTGGGAAGAAGGCTCATCTGTGTTCTAGGTGTGGGGGCACCTTCCGTATGTTATCAGATCTGAATAGTTTACCCAAAGTAGTTCTGGAAAGAGAGAAGTATGTATGTGCTCAATGTAATAGGATGTTTGTTACATTACCAGAGCTTGATCATCATGAAATGACTCATACAAAAGGAGTCCAGTCACCATATGCATGTGGGGTCTGCCATCAGAAGTTTAAAGAGCTGCAGAGGCTCAAGGTCCATGTGGACAAACTGCACCCAAAGTCTACACGCAGTGAATGTCAGCGGTGTATGGAGGTGTATGTTGACAAGAACAGCCTCCAGCAACATGAGTTACAGGTCCATACTGAGACACAGGGACATGTGTGTGGTCTGTGTGGACTGGACTTTTCTACACCGGCCATGCTGAAAACTCACCTTGAACATGATAACTGCATGACTCGTTTACAGGCCACCAACATCGGGAACAGAGACAAGAAGCAGCAATGTGAATCCTGCAGTAGAAGGTTCAGTCCCTGTTCTGTCATATCACATGTAGCAAAGACACCAACCAGCTGGGTTACAGTGCCAGAGAGTGCACCCCCATCAACAGCTGGTAAGGTGGTGGTATTGGTACCCTCTACACGTAGAACATGTAACACTGGTCAACCCCCCACCCTCACACACAGTGCAGCCCCAGCAGTGACAGGTCATAGTAAGGTGGTATTGGTACCCTCTACACGTAGAACATGTAACACTGGTCAACCCCCCACTCTAACACAGAGTGCAGCCCCAACAGTGACAGGTCATAGTAAGGTGGTATTGGTACCCTCTACAAGTAGAACATGTAACACTGGTCAACCCCCCACCCTCACACACAGTGCAGCCCCAGCAGTGACAGGCCATAGTAAGGTGGTATTGGTACCCTCTACAAGTAGAACATGTAACACTGGTCAACCCCCCACCCTCACACACAGTGCAGCCCCAGCAGTGACAGGCCATAGTAAGGTGGTATTGGTACCCTCTACAAGTAGAACATGTAACACTGGTCAACCCCCCACTCTCACACAGAGTATCCACACCAGCACACATGCTGCAGATTCCCGTGTAAGTGTAGACGATGAGGTACAAGGTGCAATTGGAACATCTGATCCAGCACTTAAGCTGGACACACAGACAATTACCCAAGGCCCTAGCATTGTAAGGCCTCAGCATGTTAAGATTCAGGACTCCTCTGGGCAGAGAATTAGCACAGAACCAATCAATGTAATAGCTCAAGATATGGTTATGGTCAAGGTACCCACAAATCAGACCAATGACCAAACACCTAGGATTGTCATGCCTCAGGATATGGTTATGGTCAAGGTACCCACAAAGGAGACCAATGCACAAATACGGAGGATTGTCATGCCTCAGGATATTGTTAAAGTCAATGAATCCTCGGGTCAGACACATACCACTATACCCAAGATTATCAAGCTGCAAGATGATATGAAGACAAATGTAAAGACAACACCTGAAATGAACCCTCTTTCTGAGCCTTTACTATTCTTTCCGGGTGTCACGGCTGAGAATCTCAAACAAACAGTACATTTGTTACATCCCAACCAGCAACTACCAAGCAGTAAACCTGCTGCTGTTAATGTATCTACAGAGAGGCTGACAACAGCCAAACCTGTTGAGAAGACAGGTATGCCAATCCTACTTTTCAATACAGGAAACAACATGATGGCCTATAGTCAGGGGATGAAGATAGAAATGCCTCAAGCTGCCACCAACGTGTACCAGGCAGCAGAGGAGAAGACTTACATGTGTTCAGAATGTGGTAAGGTACTGGGCAGCAGCAGAGCCCTCAGCTGGCACATGCTGATACACACAGATGAGAAGCCCTATGACTGTCCACATTGTGATATGAAGTTCAGGACACCAAACGGTGTCAGAGCACACAAGTCGGTACACTCTGATGACAAAAACCACATCTGTGACGTGTGTGGGAAGGCATTCCGTCAGACGCATACCTTAAAACAACACATGACAGCCCACAATGATGAAAAAAAGAGTTTTTGCAAGTTCTGTGATAAAGCTTTCAAGCGTCATGATTATCTCAAAAAGCATATGATGCTACACACTGGAGAAAAACCCCATGTGTGTACATTCTGTGATAAGCGGTTTACTCAGAAGTCAAACTTGAACAGTCACATGAAGTCACACACTGAGGACATATCTCAGTCTACTACAACATAGTCTGTCGACTCTCACGTGCTGAAGTATCTGTGCTGAACTATCTGTGCTGAACTATCTGTGCTAAGTGTTGCCCAGTTAGTTAACAATAAGCGATTCCCCGGCCTGGAAGTGCCATCACACATACACTGTTGACATCTCTCAATGCAGACCCTTGTTATGATACCATATGTTCTATACACATACTATTTTTTCCAAATTTGTATGGTGCATATCACACAAAGTGTTCAGTTATAATAAAACACTGAGGGGATTCTAGACATTGTAGAAAAGATAATAACCGTGGGATGATGTTATTCCTTGTTGGCATGAATGATAACTGCTCCTTGTGCAAAAAATACACTAAATAAACCTCAGAGACATTGTTATAGATGTTCATCATAATAAGGTATGTGAATCATGATGCACAACTGTAGTTGCCATCTGTGACTAGAGATACAAAAGTTCTACATGAATAAAAGTGAATATTCAGTTCAAAGCCTTTCTTGTGTTTGTAAGATATGAAGAGGAAATAGAAATTTGATTTAATTTAGGCTTGGGGTTATAAAGGCAGTAATGCAGAAATTTGTAACTTGACATACCATAGATAGCTTAATGATAGCTTCATGATGTTGAAAACTGTCTGATCATTGCTAGTAGGTCTCACATTTAGTCTCTTTAGTGTAGGGGATACTTATCTGCCTCCCAACTGAAAACAACTATTCATGCATGCATTATAGAGGCATGGATAGTTATAGATGGATAGTTAGCAGACTTATATTTCTGTAGATATAGATAAGCATGGCATGCTGGGCTTCCACCTTAGCTACATTGTGTCCTTACCAATGTTTGTCCTTGTTTATCACAGGTTCCAGTAAGTGGTCCTGCTGGGTGTGCAGGAATAAGTTCAAGACAGAAGATGCCAGAGACAGACACAGTTGCCATGACAACACAGAAGATGATAGACCTGGTAGCTGTATTAACGAGCCATATGTGAACTGTGAGATGGACGTTAGTGCTGACAAACATGATGAAGATGAAGTATCGGTGCAGGGCTATACCAACACACATGGCATGTTTGCTCCTGCCAGTTTGCATGAAATAGAAGATGACAGTAATTCAGATCTCACACCAGCTGGTTCAGCAGGTAATGGATCAGAAGTCATTCATACTAAGGGCTACAACCCAGATCCTTATGAGTGTGTTTTCTGCAAAAGTGCTTTTATGTCTATATCTCAGTGTAATTCAAACATCATTACGCCCACTGGGCAGAGGTGTCATCTGTGCACTAGGTGTGAAAACACCTTCTCTCTGTTATCAGGTCTGAATGGGTTACCCAGGGTAGTGTCTGACAGAGAGAAGTGTTACTGTACTCACTGTGACAGGAGGTTTGTCACCACGGCCCTACTTGAGGAGCACATTCAGGTGCGCACTCAACACCCATACGGATGTGGGATTTGTGGTCTGAAATTCAGCAATTGTCAGAAATTAGAGAGCCACATGAGAAGTCATCTTGATTCTGCTCAATGTAAACTTAATCAGTGTAGTGAGGTTAATGTTGACAGGCAAAATCCTGACAAGCAGACGGTACAAGTCCATGCACAACAGGATGCCAACATTACGGTTGGTCAAGAAAGTAAAGCAATCCCAGCTTTACCTGTGCCAGGCCATAAAAAGCTACAAGAAATGGCATCAGTATCCGATAAAGCGACTGACCTTCCTCGTACAAAATGTAAAGGTGTACATGATGGTGAGGGTGAGAAACATGTCTCACCATCCTCTACTCACACATCTACGGTCACCATTAGCACACAAGGTGCAGGTTACATGAGCAGAAAACAACCAAAACTAGCTGTTATTAACCAGGAAAAGGATAAAGGTGAGCAATCTGGTCCTATACATAAAGTGATGGCACAGACACCGGTCGAGGACAGTGTCAATGTAGCATCAGACCAATCTTTTGGGAATGGGACATGCCTTTCTACTAGGAGTCAATCCCAACCAAACACCACTTCATTGCCATTGGTGGTCATTCCAGTTATCCCAGTTGTAATGCTTCAGAGCCCTATTTCAACAAAAGTAGTTCAAAATCAGGGCCTGCAATTCAGCCCACCTGCTAGTGGTAAAGAAAAGCTGATGTCTCTCAAAACCATCAACGAAGAAAACTGTTCCGATTCGAAAGGCATTGATACAGAAAGGCTTCACACATCTGTAAAAGGCGTTGCTACAGACAAATATACCTCTGCAAAAGTCGTCGAGACAGAAAAACTTCCATTTATCCAAGTTAGTGATGGGGAAAAATATACCTTTAATAAAGCTATTGATAAGGAGAAACCAAGCTCTGTTAAAGCCATCAATAAAGAAAACCATACCTCAGTCAAGACACATACCCTTGTCAATCCCATAGATCTTAAGAAGCATACTGCTATAAAGGCTGTAGATATGGAGAATCATACATCTGTCAAAGGCATTAATACAGAGAAACGGATCCCTGGTGAGGAGGAGAAGGATACTAACATACAGAAAAGGGAGAACCATGCCTGTCCACATTGTGATAAAGTGTTTGGCAGTTTAGCCAAACTACAACTTCATATCAGATTCCAACCAGGAATCAGACAGTTTGTCTGCTACCCATGTGACATAGTCTTTCCTAATGAAGAAACCATGGCTGCACATAGATTGATTCACGCACAAGAGAAGTTGTTCAAATGTGACACATGTGGGGAGAAATTCAGCAGTCGTCCATACTTAACAGCTCATGAGAATATACACCGGGAGAGACACATCCCCTGTCCACATTGTGAGAAGAAGTTTGAGTTGTTGTCTCATCTCAAATGCCACCTTATTACCCACAAGGAGAGGACACACTTGTGTTCAGAATGTGGCAAAGTGCTCAGCAGCCAGAAAGCCCTCAAGAATCACATTAGGATCCACACAAACGAAAGGCCTTTTGAATGTCCCTATTGTGATAAGAAGTTTAGAACAGCCGATACTTTGAGAAGTCACAACAGGATGCACACAGGAGAGAAGAGGTATGTGTGTAAAGTGTGCAAGAAGGCATTCCGGGGGTCAGGTACCTTACGTTGCCACATGACAATCCACACAGGAGAGAAGCCTGCTGTGTGTGAGTTTTGTAATAAAAGTTTTAGTCGGTTAGACTACTTGAAAAAACATGTGATGATTCACACAGGAGAAAAACCTCATTCGTGTAAACTCTGTGATAAGGAGTTTACCCAGAAGTCTAACCTCAACAGCCACATGAAGGCTGTGCATGCTGCTGATATGTCCTAGTTCTACCCAGTCTGACAATAAGAGAGTCTGACAGTTTCAATGTATAGGACAAAGATGATATGGACTCTGTCGTCTAGATTAATTGTGGTCTGAGATTTGCAGTACTTGTTATAAACAGAAAACCGGCAGAACATGTCATATTCAAACTTTTTACCGGTACTGAGTGATGACAAAATATACAACTTTATGTTGTGTTTGATGTAAATGCAACATGAACCTTGATTCACCTTTTCCCTGAGATCAGCTGAGATCTAAGGTATAAGGCAACAAATACAAGCAACCCAACAAACCATTCAGTTAAATTCAGGAGTAATTAAATATGTGGACTAGACTAAGATTAGAAAAGCAAATTTCCACTTACATTCCAGCTTTAGTTCCCTCAACTGTTGCTACCGTACATATTTATTGAGTGCATAAAAGTGTACCCTGGGTACATGTAAAGAGATCACTGTAATAAAATACTTTGTACAAACCAATATGGAGTATTGCCTCAGTTTTAATTCCAACTATACATAACTACACATACTATGTAAACGGCTTTAACCAAGGTTGTATCCTAAAGATCCATTATAACTACAATAAACAATAACCCTAATGATACTCTCCTTAGCCTTACTTCTACATGTTTTATACATTGTTTATTGTGGTTATAATGGATCTTGAAGGATAAAATCGTGGACATAACCTTTTATAAAGTATATATAGTTGGAGGGCCTCCTGCATGTGAGTCTAACGCTTTACCCTTACTCTGGTAGTAGGCATGCTGAAAGCTATACCTGTACCACATCAAGACTGTGTGCTCCATTTACATATTTTTATTTCAAACACCAAAAACATTTAAAATATGCAGGGGACCATATGTTCAAAATATTGTTTCTGGGTGTAAAAGATTATAGACTATATCCTGAGAGAACTATAGGGAAATTTAACTACGTTAAGATGCTATTTCATGCACATATGTACTATCACCATATGATCCTATTACACATCACTCCAAACTCAAAGCCAGATATATCAGAAACTAGCTCCGGACCCACCTATTTTCTTTACACCATTTGGGACTACTTATAATATGGGGCTTATGGCGAAAATCCTGACGAAGTCTAATTACTTCTAGACTATGGGGTCTATCCACCTTAAGTATTGTGATGTCCTCAACTAATATGAAGTATAGAAATAGAAGTGACATAAGGGGTCATGTGGCAGGGTACACCCAGAAACAAGGGTCAGCCCATGCAATCCACTTATAAAAGTCAAGCACTTTAGTGAGATCCAGCAAAGTCTGATCATCATTACACTGTGTGACTCTGGTAAATGAGTGCTTTCGACGACAAAGCCAGCATAAGGCTTATGCTCATGTCTTTCATATTTGATTGTATTCCATATTCCCATATTCAACCTATTAGACCTGATGATTCCGTTTGTTTGTTGCTTATTGTCAATATCTGAGTACTGTAGGATCTAAGACAAATATAGAAGCATGACATGCTCAGCTTAATGTCAGTACCAAGCCTTACCCTCTTTTATCATTATTTGTTGCAGATTCCAACATGTGGTCCTGCTTGACGTGCAGTAAAAGGTTCTCAACAGAAGATACCAGAGACGGACACAGTTGCCATCAAACCAAGCCAGATGCGGACTGTGACGCGATGGACGTTGGTGCTGACAGAGATAGCCAAGGTGTAGCGGCGCAGGGCTATAACAACACACATGGCATGTTTGCTGCCGCCAGTTTACATGAAATAGGAGATGAAACTAGAGATGGGTCAGCCCTCACTTCAGATGTTAACCAAGTGGATACAGAAGAACCCTACATAGATGTAGATGAGGCAGATGACAACACACAGACCAATGCCACAAACTGCAGCTCAACACAGCATTATGTGTGTGTGTTCTGCACTACTACCTTCATGAAAACATCTCCATATCATTCTCACATCATCACCCCAACTGGCAACAAGGCTCATCTGTGTTCTAGGTGTGAAAACACCTTCCAGTTGTTATCAGATCTGAATGGGTTACCCAAGGTGGTTTCTGAAAGAGAGCGGTTTGTATGTACTCAGTGTAACCGGATGTTTGTTACACTGACCTCACTTCAGAAACATGTAGAGACTCACACTGAACCTAAACAGCCGCTATATGGATGCGGGATCTGCCACCAGAAGTTTGAACACCTCCCCTTGTTTAAAGACCACATGAGAAGTCACCCCAACTTCTCACGCTACAACTGTAACTGGTGTAGTGACGTGAATGTTGACAAAAGTAGTCTGGAGAAACATGAAATAGCCGTTCATACGATGAGACAGGGACATGTGTGTGGTAAATGTGGGATAGCGTTTTCTACATCTGACGTGCTACACATGCACCTAGTCCATGATAATTGTATGAAACCTTCACAGAAGCTCACTGTTGGCACAGAGAAGATGTACCCATGTGAGTACTGCAGTAGACGCTTTAGTCACCCGTGTCAGTTCCTGTCACACATGCAGGTACATAGAGCCAAGATGCCACACACTAAGGATGGGCAGGCATGTAATTCTAGTATGGCACCTGTGACAGGCCATCTCAAAACAAAGCAAAAGGGCCTAGTTTCCATTCAGGTGACAGACCATTCCAGTAGAGATACATCCTTTACCCATAAAGAAAGCAATGCTCAAACTGTCCTTGGTCCAACAGTCATTCCTACTAATACTAAAGGCAATGCTCACTCCTCCTTCAGAGTTGCGGATGATACTCATGAAGAGACACATTTTGAAGTATCCTCTGGTATTACAGACTATACGCATGCAAAGCAAAAGGAGCCAATGTCCTCTGGTGATGCCAGACAAATATCCACCAATGTTTATGGGGCACATGATAATGCCACTGACTCAGCATGCTTCATAAACAGACAAACACAAGACAAAGTAACAAGGCCAGAATTGGCTGATCCTGGACATGAGAAAGATTTAATGGAGAAATGTGGTTCAATACAAAAAGGGAAGATGAGAAATAGTGAAGAACCTGCTGTAGGGGTCAGTGATGATGCTAACATTGAGGGAACTGCTGGCACATACCTGTGGGACAATACATTCAGTTCTATAGGTAAGGCATTGTCACAGAAACCTGATGGGAATCAGCAACCTACGTCAGCTGTCATGTCAGAAACCCCATTTCTTACAAACACATCCACAAATTCCCCTCAGGTCTATACAAAACATCAATCACCATCATGCAACAATGATTTGCAAATTGCTAAAGCCTACGAGGAGTCTACTGATTGCTCCTCAGAATCTGATGAAGATTCTACTGATGCCAGTTTCCCTTGTAAGATAGCTGGCAGTACACACACACATACATCTGCCATAGCTGGTGGAGAAGAGGTCCATACCAACCCTAGCACTGCTGATAATAAGGACAAATACCCATGTCCATGTTGTGACAAAGTGTTTGGGAGTTTAGCTAAACTGGAGATTCATGTGAGGTTCCACCCAGGTAAGAAACCCTTTGCCTGTTCTTTGTGCAATAGAAGTTTTGCTGCTCAGGAAACCCTAAGCTCACATCTATTAACGCACCCCCAGCAGATAGTGCAGTCAGGGCAGAAGCTGTCTTGCCACCAGAAAGTATTCATCTGCAAGACGTGTGGAGATCAGTTTCGTAGTTTGCATTATCTGGTTGCTCATGCAGAAATACACAGAGTGAGAACCCTACCTTGTCCACATTGTGAGAAAAAGTTTGAATCTCCCGCACATGTCAGTCAGCACATAAAACGAACACACAACAGTCAGAGGAAGTATCTGTGTTCAGACTGTGGTAGAAGATTCCCCTCAAGTAGCTGCCTGAGAATCCATATGATGATCCACACAAAAGACAAACCCTTAGAGTGCAAATATTGTAGTGCAAGGTTCAGACAACCTGGTGCTCTGAGAGGGCATGAGAAAATACATACAGAAGGGAAAAGTCACATGTGTAAGGTGTGTAAGGCTAAATTCCATAGCTCACAGACTTTAAAGATGCACATGACAATCCATAGTGAACTGAAGCCTTATGTGTGCACGCATTGTGGTCAAGGGTTCAAGCGTCAGGACTACATGAAGAAGCATGTCATGACCCACACCGGACAGAGGCCTTATTCCTGTCAGTTGTGTCCAAAGCAGTTTATTCAGAAAAACAACCTAAACAGCCACATGAAGGCTGTACACCCTGCTGGTACATCTCAGCCTACTACCTCATAAGTAGCTAGCCTTACACCATGTCTCAGCCTACTACCTCATAAATAGCTAGCCTTACACCATGTCTCAGTCTACTACCTCATAAATAGCTAGCCTTACACCATGTCTCAGCCTACTACCTCATAAGTAACTAACTTTACAACATGTCTCAGCCTACTACCTCATAAGTAGCTAGCCTTACACCATGTCTCAGTCTACTACCTCATAAGTAACTAACTTTACAACATGTCTCAGCCTACTACCTCATAAGTAACTAACTTTACAACATGTCTCAGTCTACAACCTCATAAGTAGCTAGCCTTACACCATGTCTCAGTCTACTACCTCATAAATAACTAACTTTACAACATGTCTCAGCCTACAACCTCATAAGTAGCTAACCCTACTCCCCATGCAACCCACCTCCAATGCAGCTATTTATCCCAAAGTAGGAGGAGTTGTCTGCATTATGATTTGTCATGCACATGATGATTTTACTGCACTATGCAGAGGTAGATGTACTTGCTGATGTTATACATGTAATTCAAACGCATGAAACAGAGTACCTCTAGTGTAAGGTATCACACATTATTTTTTACCAAATACTACATCACCATTGGTTTAGCCAAGGAGCGCTGTATTTCACGACCCCCGTGAAATAACCTATGTCCGTATTTCACGACCCTGTGACGTCATCAAAACGGCGGTTTGTTTACATTTGAAGGGCCTAGAAAAAATGCTACTTCAGCAAATTTAGGCCACCCCCCCCCTAAACAGTTTACCGTAAGTTCCCACGTCTAACCCGCACCTCGCGTCTAACCCGCACCCCGACTTTGGGAGAATCATATAACCCGCATCTGGGGTCTGAAAATCGCCAATTTAGTACTGTACTATACTTATAAAAACCCTCGTATTACCCGCACCTAGACTTTGAGAATATTGTATAACCCGCAATGAAGGTTTGGTTCGCGTATAACCCGTGGGTTATACGCGGGAATTTACGGTAATTTGAATCGAAAAAATGTAAAAAATAAACAAAAAGGAACGCTCGTTTATGTCTGTTTACTGGGTTATTTCACTTGTTGACCCTCAGGCCGCATTTCACTCGGCCTGCGGCCTCGTGAAATACGGCCCGAGGGTCAACTCGTGAAAAAACCCAGTCAACAGACCAAAACTGGTGAACCTTTGTCTATGTATCGATAGACCAGATATCTTTGTCCCTAGATTTAGTTGGGCAGGTTTCATAATTTATGTAGATTTACCTAGGTAGTGCCAACCTATATCTACTTGTCAGGGTGGGGCTGACAAATTAAATGGTTTTACTAGTAAAGTACCATACTAAAGGTAGATATAATTATAACCCAGATGTGACCTGTAGGATTCTGTCAGATGAAGGTTCATTGAGAGTAGGCTTTTTTATACACAGGAATTTATGCTTTTCATAAGATATTCATGAATACTTTGAAATAAAACTGCTACCCTATATAATCAATAGCAAATGTTACCAAGTGGGCACAGAGCTTAGTTCAACATGCAATCAATGTCAAAAAGCTATTCATCAACCAATTATCAATGTATGGTTCAAGGTTGTGTGCCCACTCGGTAAGGCTATGACATGTGATATACTGAGTTGCTGCTTGACAACAAAAGGTGAACTATGAGATAACTGGTCATTAAAGTATGAACTATAATGATTTATGTGAATGAATCAAAATCTGGTCAATATATCGAATTCTTTGATAAAAACAATTATCTTGAAAACCGGTTAACATTGCTACAAAAGTGAACTATTAAGAGATGTATCAGAGATAAAATGTGATATTGAACAGCTGCTGAAAGACCATCCATTGTGTGAAATGTATGAATTGTAAACACCACTATAGGTTTTTAGGAACTGCATGAATAAACCTTTGATTTAATCTATCTGTATTTATCACTGTGTTTGCGGGAACTTCTTTATCACTTGAAAATCAGGCCTGATAATCATTCATGAATTAATATGTATCACAAATTCATAAAAACATTGCAGCATTTCATATTTCCCGTTCAGTAGCTTCATATGATCCTTGACCATGGTGAACCTCTGCTGGGTGGGCGGGATGAGTGGAGAAGGTGTCATGGTGAGGGATAAATGGCATTATGTATACAGGGATGCCAAGTGTTACAATTTTTTCCTAATTTTAAGATTTTTGACCCCAATTACGACCACTACGATTTCTGCTGGCAAATTACGATTTTTATAGTCCGTGGCACCAAGAAAGGGACTATTGAATTAGGCTTGTTTTCTATGTGAAATAACATCTAGTAACAATTCAAATGGACACAAAATATTTCCCGATGAAGAGATAAACACATACACATGAGAATAAATGTTTACAATCAGGGAAATTGTTCATTCTCTTGCTTGTAAAGTGCAGTTTCATGACAATATCGGTAAACACTCTTTATTGCACACTAGAAGTATAGGGAATATTATCAAAACTTCCCCAAAATGCTGATTTTAAGCAATTTTTGAATATTTCGATCTCACTTTGTGGAAAGGCTCACATTTGCATTTCTTTAACCAGAATGTTCAAAATGGTATCATTGTGAAGAAAAAATTGTTCCCTCATTTATTTGATGACTAATTCCATCCCTGACAGTGTATTTCAATTTCTATAGGTGCTAATATAAATCAAAGTCAACAAAAATACAACATTTCAGAAATGTTTCTAGGGTATTTACAAATTTCACAATTACCCACATTTCTCCAGAGAAACATGACATTGTCATTACCTTAAACTACAGAGTCTCGGCTAAAAAACGTTTTTTACATGAAGATTATGTGACTTCTAGTGCCAAAGTAGTGGATCATGATGTGAAATGCAAAAGGGCAAACATAGTTTGGCAGTCCCTATAGGAAGTTTTGAAGATCTACTTCTATTTGGTATGTGTCAATGACATTCCTACTGTTCAGATGTAGAATTATTTGATAGATCTACGTTCATAACAACACAGTAGCCTACATTGGGGCATAGCCAGCTAACCATTCAGATGACTGGATGCACATTTTCATGGTTAGGCCTACAATTGTAAAAAAGTGTTCCTACCTTGCTCAATTAAATCAGCTCACGTCACAGTGCCAGGACCACAACGTCCACATCTTGACTGTATGGCCATCCTCTGTCGATGCCCAGCTGCGGCTCTGCTTCCTACTTTTAAAGAGAAGATTTTTTCAGCATAATATTATATTAATAATGATATTAAAATTGGATAAACCCATTTTAACCAAATCTTTTAAAGGATTATGAGACGAAATTCCTCCCTTTTTCTTTTCTTATTAGGCCTTTTTCCGTAGAAAGAATTCAGTAAAAAGTGTTTTTGGTAGAAAAAATAAACATGAAAACGAAAACATGAAAAAGGAAACAAGACAAGAGGGGTGGGATTTTTCAGTGTCTAGGGCCTACATGACTCATCGGTAAAAAAGAAAACATTATTCACTGGATTATGGCTTGAATGGTGTCAAATATGACAATAATAGGATCCTGCCGATGATAGGTGCCACTACTCTATTGCTAACTTTCAGAGTATTTGCAAAATTCTTTCACGTTTAGAAAGCCCAAAGTTCCAGAAACGTGTGAAAGTGTGAGAAGAGGCTAAATTTTAAATGAGTCTCACACCCATTGCCTCAAGCTTATTACTGAGGCTTGATATATTTGTCTCGAACTTTAAAGTCTAGAATTCAAGGTTTCCCTCACCCAAAATGATTGGGTCTCACTTCAAGCTCCACCCATAGGGCCTAATGTTTTCTCCCTCCCACCAGTCAACGGGTTGACATTTCTCCATCCTCCCCCAGTTCAAGGGGTTGACTTTTTCACACACCTTCCCCCTTTTGTTAAAAAATGTTCATGCCCAAGGTCTCCCGGTTTCGTTCTTTCAAATGGTGGCATGCATGCTCTCAGGTGAATCATGGAGCTACAGAGTCTACTATAGCGGTACTATAGCCTACAGTACTAGACACTCCATCGGTGAATGTAGGCCTATAGGGCCCGGGGGGTCAGTATCAGTATATTTTGTGTGCGGCTGGCAAAGGTACCTTTTCTACAAAATTCCCCATGACAAGGGTCCAGTTTCATGAAAATCCCCATGACAAGCCTCACAAGGGTCTACTTTTCAAGAAAATGTCTGAGATTTTACCAAAATTTCCCATTTTTCACTAAAACATCACATTTTTTAAAGAATTTGCACAAGAGTCTAGGTCTATATTTTTTGAGGAGATTTTACTTAACATTCGTGCGGACGGTAACCACGTTTCTAGGGTTACGTTTTGACGTAACCACGCACGCCCGCCATTTATTGCGGGGTACACGTTTGTATGCGTCAGTACGGGTGGCGCCGTTCAATCTCCGATTTCTTTAAATATATGATAGCATGTGAGTTGTAATGAATACAGATGAATACTATGGGACCCCCGGCCATGGCGTCGAAGCCATTGATGGATTAAAGCAAAATAATGGTCATAATCGGCCGGGTAACATTTTGAGGTAAAAATCGCCATAACAAGTCAAGGGTAAGGGGTGCCCGAAGGGGTGGCGAAGCTCAAGCCGCACACCTGTGTCAAGTGCCCCCCCCCCCCCCCCCCCCACCCACCGGGGCCTAGGGCAGGCTAGGCCCAGCCGACAGCAAATTTATCTTGATCGTCATAGCTTTGGAGGTTTCAATTGACATTCCTACTGTTCAGATGTAGAATTATTTGATAGATCTACGTTCATAACAACACAGTAGCCTACATTGGGGCATAGCCAGCTAACCATTCAGATGACTGGATGCACATTTTCATGGTTAGGCCTACAATTGTAAAAAAGTGTTCCTACCTTGCTCAATTAAATCAGCTCACGTCACAGTGCCAGGACCACAACGTCCACATCTTGACTGTATGGCCATCCTCTGTCGATGCCCAGCTGCGGCTCTGCTTCCTACTTTTAAAGAGAAGATTTTTTCAGCATAATATTATACAGTAAAACTTCGTTATTACAAACACCATGTTATCAGCCAGATTAATTCGTTATAAACGAATTTCGTAGTAACCAAATTCAGCATTTGTAAGTAGGTTTGGGGGTATAAATGGGGTGGGGTGGGGTGGGGTGGGGTGGGTCCCCATGTCTATGTAGGTTTAAAAAATGGCCATGACAGATGTCTATGTCTACTAATAATGCTCATGTCCATGTCCCCAGTCACACATTTTTTAGCTTCCTGTCACATGTCACTAGGCTCCATGTTGCATGTCGATTTTAGGAAAAGGCCATGTCGCCATGTCAAATTTAGGGGTCCACCCCCATAGGTGTGGAAGCTGCACGAGAAATAAAGGGGCTTGTAGGGGGTGACGGGGAGGGAAAGTGGCAGGGGAGGTGCGGGTTGACGGAGGTGTGAGGGAGAGGAGAATGGGGGGGAGGGGGGGGGGGTGACAGGGCGGATTTAGGGGGGGGGGGGTACGCCCGCCCGCCCGCCCCTCCCACACCTCACCAGTGGTCGGAGCTCAAAGGGCTGAGGTCCCCTCACACACCTCACCAATGTTCGGACTGAAGTCAGATTTTACTTCGTTATAAACGAAATTACAGCTGCAGTACTTCGTTATAAAAGGGTTTTCTTACTATAGAAATGTATAGGAGACACTCAGGACCTTGCAAATGTGTTCGTTATAAACAAAATTCGTTATAACAGAGTTTGTAATAACGAAGTTTTACTGTATTAATAATGATATTAAAATTGGATAAACCCATTTTAACCAAATCTTTTAAAGGATTATGAGACGAAATTCCTCCCTTTTTCTTTTCTTATTAGGCCTTTTTCCGTAGAAAGAATTCAGTAAAAAGTGTTTTTGGTAGAAAAAATAAACATGAAAACGAAAACATGAAAAAGGAAACAAGACAAGAGGGGTGGGATTTTTCAGTGTCTAGGGCCTACATGACTCATCGGTAAAAAAGAAAACATTATTCACTGGATTATGGCTTGAATGGTGTCAAATATGACAATAATAGGATCCTGCCGATGATAGGTGCCACTACTCTATTGCTAACTTTCAGAGTATTTGCAAAATTCTTTCACGTTTAGAAAGCCCAAAGTTCCAGAAACGTGTGAAAGTGTGAGAAGAGGCTAAATTTTAAATGAGTCTCACACCCATTGCCTCAAGCTTATTACTGAGGCTTGATATATTTGTCTCGAACTTTAAAGTCTAGAATTCAAGGTTTCCCTCACCCAAAATGATTGGGTCTCACTTCAAGCTCCACCCATAGGGCCTAATGTTTTCTCCCTCCCACCAGTCAACGGGTTGACATTTCTCCATCCTCCCCCAGTTCAAGGGGTTGACTTTTTCACACACCTTCCCCCTTTTGTTAAAAAATGTTCATGCCCAAGGTCTCCCGGTTTCGTTCTTTCAAATGGTGGCATGCATGCTCTCAGGTGAATCATGGAGCTACAGAGTCTACTATAGCGGTACTATAGCCTACAGTACTAGACACTCCATCGGTGAATGTAGGCCTATAGGGCCCGGGGGGTCAGTATCAGTATATTTTGTGTGCGGCTGGCAAAGGTACCTTTTCTACAAAATTCCCCATGACAAGGGTCCAGTTTCATGAAAATCCCCATGACAAGCCTCACAAGGGTCTACTTTTCAAGAAAATGTCTGAGATTTTACCAAAATTTCCCATTTTTCACTAAAACATCACATTTTTTAAAGAATTTGCACAAGAGTCTAGGTCTATATTTTTTGAGGAGATTTTACTTAACATTCGTGCGGACGGTAACCACGTTTCTAGGGTTACGTTTTGACGTAACCACGCACGCCCGCCATTTATTGCGGGGTACACGTTTGTATGCGTCAGTACGGGTGGCGCCGTTCAATCTCCGATTTCTTTAAATATATGATAGCATGTGAGTTGTAATGAATACAGATGAATACTATGGGACCCCCGGCCATGGCGTCGAAGCCATTGATGGATTAAAGCAAAATAATGGTCATAATCGGCCGGGTAACATTTTGAGGTAAAAATCGCCATAACAAGTCAAGGGTAAGGGGTGCCCGAAGGGGTGGCGAAGCTCAAGCCGCACACCTGTGTCAAGTGCCCCCCCCCCCCCCCCCCCCCCACCCACCGGGGCCTAGGGCAGGCTAGGCCCAGCCGACAGCAAATTTATCTTGATCGTCATAGCTTTGGAGGTTTCAATTCTATTTCAAACAACCAAAATCGGCCGTTTAAAAGTCGGGGATTTCGACGCGAATGTGTTATGAGCATCCACTCCCCTCTGAATTTTGTCTTTCAACGGAGCCTCGGAGGGCGTTTACAGACTGAATGGGGTTCTACAGTAGTGCTACGAGAGTGGCTACTCCCATCTCCGCTTCCAACGCCGACCAAAGTAATAATTAACGTAGGCCTACCTTTCTCCAGTTTTGTGACAAACAGCGCCCCACAGCAACACGTCCCAGCCATTCCGCCATTCAATTCAAACTAACGTCAAAACGTCGTGCCGATGACGTAAGGTGTGACGTCATACGTCTTCTACGTGCGGCAAGTAACCAGGCAGCGCGCGTCTCCTGGATACGACGTGGCTACCCCCCGGTCCCTGCACTTGGCCTGGGAAACAAAATCAACTATGTCAGGGGTCCTTTTCCCCCTCACTCTGCACGTCCGTGAAACCAGAGATATGAAAAGGGGGTGTCTACTTCTTATTTATTGTTTGAAACTGCATTTCCTCTGGCTAAGTTAGCAGAAAATGACAGTGTTCCCTGGACACCTCTGGAGTGGAGGTCGTTCTTTGCAAGGGGTGTTTTTAGGGCCCAAGGGGTCAGGAAGTCGGCGTTTTTACCGGGCGTTTTTATCCTCAAAGGTGGGTATTCTACACCGAAATATCGGTGGTAAGGGGGTATAGGGCCTATACTTTACATTATTTTTCTGTCTCCTATAATAGGGGACAGAAAAATAATGTTAAAGGCGCAATGAACCCACTACACGACGTCATTTGCGTACAAAACTCGGCAGGGTTAGGCCCCGTTTCTCTTATGATCGCTTGTGTGGCCATCAAAAGAATGGCAATCAGTTTTGCTTAAAACCCTGCGATTGATTTGTTGAAAGTGTTGTTCAATCTCTCCCATCCACGATTGCTGACTTTCCTCATGTAATGTGTGACGTCATCGGGGATTCCCTCAAAACGTCCTCACGAAGTGATGACGTCAGAGAATGGCGCAGCGTTTCAACGTAAACATGGCGGATATCCAACTTCTAGAAAGGCAGCTGGCTGCAGCTAGAGCAGCTCGCGACAGAGTAAGTATTGCATTTAGATTGATTTAACTGAAGAGAAAAGATGTGGGATAATGTAGGAAGGAAGTGTAGGCAGAAATAACTGATTCAGTTCGCTGGTTCTGATGCTGACGGTAAAATTGTGCAGTGGGGCAGACGAAATTTGGTAAGACTAGACGGTGGCACTGACACTCGTCGTCGATCCCAGTACCACTATAGGCCAAGCTGTTTGCTGTTGATTCCCTTCCCGTATCTAGACTGTGCAACCACCAATTTCTCAAATAGGTCGCCTATTCATTGGTTATGAAGTTCACAAGAGTATCTGGTTACAGATATCGCTTCTAGATGGTGTATTGGGCCCGTATTGGGTCGGGTACAGACCCAGAACTACCAAAACTTTAGTGGAAGTAAAGTATTTGCCCGGGGGGGGCACTTAGTATATTTTGTATACACATGTGTGCGGCTGGCAAGGGTAGTTTTTCAACAAAATCTCCCTAGCAAGGGTCCTCTTTTGGAGAAATAATGTCCCTAGCAAGGGTATACTTTCGACAAAAAGTCCCTAGCAAGGGTCACTTTGCCAACAAAATGACCCAATTTTCACCAAAATGTCCCATTTTTGCCCATTTTCTGCCGAAATTTTGCTGACTCGGGTAAAATTTCTCCGCAAAATTAGTCATCCATGTTACATTTAGTGTTTTTCCTCTTCAAAACGAGGACTTTTCGGCCGAAAATGCCCTAGCAAGGGTTGGTTTTTGAAGCAAAAGCTCCCTAGCAAGGGTAAGGGTTGTCATTTATCCAGCCGCACACCCCTATCAGAAAAAATTCAAGTACCCCCCCCGGGAGTATTTGTTGTCGACATTTTCGGAAATTATCGTCGGGATTTCGGTCTCTGTTTTGCCGTGTTCTCTCACCATAAACAACCCCAAACACCTCAAATATGTCAGCTGTATATTGGTAATGAAGTGTACAAAGTATCAGGACGTCAAACAACGATCCTAGAGGTGTGTATTGACGTTCACGTGAAAACGAAAGTGAAAGTATTTGTTGTTGACATTTTTGGAAATCTCGTCACGTCGTCATTTCTTTCCCACGGTTCTCCTAGGCTTAACCCAACCTAGAATTGCTCAAATATGTCGTTTTATTGTTGGTGGTGAAGCTCACATGAGTAGTATAGTATGTATCGGAACGGGACTATAGTTAAGTACTGTTTATTACTCAATCGACCTGCAGCCAATCAGAGGCCTCCATTTGGTCACGTGACCGGAAGTGACCTACTTAGGGGATTAGTGGTGAGGTCACGTGACCTAGTTAGCCAATCAGAGGCCGCCATTTGGTCACGTGACCGGAAGTGAGGTCATATGACCTACTTATGGACCGGAAGTGACGTCATATGACCTACTTAGGGGACCGGAAGTGACCTACTTTAGGATCACGTGACCGGAAGTGACCTGATGAGTCACGTGACCGGAAGTGACGTCACATGACCTAATGGCCAACCGGAAGTGAGTGACCTGATTGAGGATCACGTGACCGGAAGTGACCTGATTGATCACGTGACCGGAAGAAGAAGAAGAAGAAGTGACGTCACGCGACTTAATGAAGAGATGAGCGTCTTTAAGGGGTCATGCGCTTTAAAATGTGATATCTTTTTTTTTTTTGGAGGAGGAGGAGGAGGAGGAGGAGGAGGAGGAGGAGGAGGAGGAGAAGGAGGCGAGTCTCTTATTTTTTTCGGTAAACTAATAAAAAACACTACGATATAAGTTTTTTTTTTTTTTTCATTTTTTATTGTTTTACGAGCGACTGGAAGTGACTTATTGAACTAGGTAGAAGCGTTCTTTAGAGTGTATAAAGGGGGGGGAGGGGAGGGGAGGGGAGGGAAGGGGAGGGGGGCCCCTTTAAGATGCATGGGGAGGGGGGCGCTTTTAGGATGCATGGGGCGAGTGGTGGGGGGGGGGAGGGGGGGAGGGGGGAGGGGGGCACTCTAGGGGGGTGGGGGGGCACTCTAAGGGGCGTTTGTCTCTTTTAAGAAAAAAAGAAAAGAAAAAGATTTCAATCGAGAGACACGCTTCTTCCTCTCGAGAGGAAGAAGCGTGTCTCTTCGTTTTTTTTGTTTAGGAAGTGAGGGTCTTTAAGATCACGCGACTGGAAGCGACTTGATGAAGCATGTGACTAGAAGTGACGACGTCACATGCTTTAATGAGGCGATCAGCTGTGACTGGCGGCGGCAGCAGTAGCGGCGGCGGTGGTGCTGGTGGTGGTGGTAGTATACGTTACTGTGGTCAGAGTTGATATGGTTTTTTTCTAACAGAAATCAGAGCTTTTATACAGAGGGAGTTTAATCCTATTTCCAACAGCACCCCAGCTGTCTAGCAGCTGCTCCGCTCCTTAAGAGCTTCTTAAGAGCTTAGATGACGAGGGGTATGTCATCGCCATCTGTGGAAGCCAGCTGAAAATGGTGTTTTTTCCTTATCCATAGCTTTACCTCCTACCCCCTACCTGAGGACGACTCTCTCCCCCTTTGGCATTCATTGTAACAAACGTCAGAGGTCAGGTGAAAATCAGATTTTCATGCACAGCCTTAGTCAGCTGTCACCCCTATTGAACTAGCCAGCCGCCGCCGGCCAGTCTACTCACCACGGCAGGAGGCGGTGATTTTTTTTGTTTTACACTTAAGTCGCTCACCACATGCACACGACTCTACTCACAGACAGACACACCCGTCTTAGGGGGTCCTGCTTCACACCACACGCCTCCTGTAGTTTTTTTGTATACACACTCTAAGCTCATGACTGCTTAATCCTTTATACAGCTAATGCGCGTTGAATTAGCACAGTCGGTACACCGCCCGCTCATGGCAGTCGATCTCTCAAAAAAGGGGGGAAAGAGATCCAGCTGAAAACGTCATGACTTATGTCTTTTGTTTCTCTTTGTGAATGTCCGCCGGTCAGCCGGCGGCAGCAACTGCTTAATCCTTTATACAGCTAACGCACGTTGAATTGCTGAACAAGGCAGTAAGTAGCTTAGCTCATGTCAGTCGATCTCTCAAAGGGGAGGGGGAAAGGGATCCAGCTGAAAACGTCATACCTTAAGTCTTTTTGTTTCTCTTTGTGAATGGCCGCTGGTCAGCCGGCGGCAGCTGAACAGAGCTGTAAGTAGCTTAGCTCTAGAAGCGAGAAGGAGTATATAAGGGGGCTGGAAACACTCATTCACTCACTCAGTCTTTTGCTGCTCTCTACAGTCACCACCATGAGCAAAACACAACAACTAGTGTCGTCCAAGGATCTAATCGAGTTCAAGAACAAGAAGAGTACGCAGAACGGTGATCGTTTAGCGTCAGCGTCTCCTCTTGCTACAGAAATTGAGACTACCGCCGCAACCGCTTGGTCTTATCACCCTCCCGCTGTAGCGAGCGCACGCAGCAGTAGTAGTGGTAGTAGTAGTCGTCGTGGTAGCGACGTTGTTACACTCGCGACGGTTGTTACTGCTAAGCACGCTGCTGCTGCTGCTACTGCTGCGCCTGCTGCGGCTGCTGGTGATCTTCGTGCTGCTAGTGCTGCTGCTGCTGCTGCTGCTGCTGCGCCTGCTACTGCTGCGCCTGCTACTGCTGCGCCTGCTGAGACTGCTGCGCCTGCTGCTGCTGTGCCTGCTACTGCTGCGCCTGCTACTGCTGCACCTGCTGCTGCTGCTGCTGCTACACCTCTTGCTGCGACTGCCGCTACTAGTACTGACACGCAGCACGTTGCACAGAACCTCTCCACCGCTACATCAACCGACGCCATCAACGCCGCTCGCGCTGAGACTTACAGCTATTCGGACACTCAGCCCCAGCAGCGCGTAGTAGACATACATGCCCTAAAGCAACAGGGTGAGACAGAGAACGACGCTGACGACGAGGCGCACAGTCCGTTTTTCGACCTCATTTCCACTGGTAGCGCGTCCGGTCCGTGGCGACTGCCCTCACCACCACCTTACGAAGTCGTGTGGTTGCCCTGTTCCGACAACGAGTCGTCGGATACCAGCGCAGACGCTGCTCCTGTTATTGGTTGTGCTGCAGTAGTACCTGTATCATCATACTTCAAAGCAGAGCCGTTAGGATACTTGTCAGACGCTATGCTACTGAAAATAAGTAGTAAGTTGCCGACATCAGATTACATACGGTTAGGTTCATACCTTGAAGTGAACTTGAAGGATATGGGATATCTCAGTTGTGAGACAAGTGTCATAACTCAAGCTAGAGAAATGTTCACTACTTGGTACCAGAAAAGTTGTACTACTAGGTGGAAGGACCTAGCCGCCGCCTTGGAAGAATCTTACCGTATGGACCTCATCAAATTCTCACGTGAGTACATGGACAAGCATGACATGTGGGATGGCTTAGAGAGTGGAGACATGGAGTGGAAAGTGCAGAAATATTTCTCTCTTTTAGCTGAGCTCTGCCCTAGAGACTGGAAGACCATAGGGATCTACTTAGGGTTGACTTCTCATGAAATAGCTTTCATCTCTCAACCTGTGCCTTCTGACAGGACTGTGAAGAACCCTGTCTATGAAGTGCTGAGAGCTTGGAAGTACAACGAGACGTCTGAGCCTATGGCTCTGATGAAAGTGTTGCAAGACGACATGGGTCGCAGCGACGTCGCAATGTATGTTCAAGGGTTGTATGCAGCTGTACCCAAAGACATAAAAGTGAGCTGTGACACTCCAGTGTTGACCACTCTTGTCTGATCCCTGCAGTAAGATGGTCATCTGTTGAATTCGATCCTAGACTACAGTCACCTTTCACAATGCTAATAGTATCGTGTGGTAAGAGGTGTCTAGTATTCGAAGTGATAAATAACGTTTTATTTTTTTTAATAATTGGTAAATAAGTGAAAAAACAAAAAAAAAGAAAAACATGACGCAGGACGTTTGCGAAAAGTGTTTCAAAATTTTTAAAAGACCGTACAATCACGAGTGACCCGTAGAAAAATGAAGAACAATACCTAAGTTTTGCTCTCTATGCGGCGATGTCGATTGCTGAAAAGATCACCTGTCGACGCGAATCTCTGGACGAGGTGACTATCCCTCCACGTACATGCGCTGTACCGAACGGTGAGGAAACGTTCACGGTGAATTGGCCTGCAATACGAACGAGTGTCAGGATGCACGGGACTCGCGTGAGTGTAACAAACGTCAAACTACCAACCGGCGAGTTGAGTGACGCTGTAGATACTATGCGTCGCAATCCGCTTCACACAATGATAAAAAGCGAGTTTCTCGGTAGGCTTACTGTTACAACACAGAGAAGACAAGAACATACTGCGCTACTTTCACGTCTCCCAGAACAACGCAACTCTCATTACAACCGCTCCCTACTATAACTAATTCAGAAACTTTGGAAGAGCTCCTCTCAAAGATGGAAAACACCGTCGCTTGCGAAGAAGTACGGAAACTTTGCGACGCTGACACCAAGCGGTGCGCTCTTTTTCCTACTAATTTTGAACATTTGCGTTAACATGGGACCTGGAGGTTTTCCCATAGGCGGTAGGAACAGGCAGGACGGTCGAGTTGGAAAGAGAAGCCTTGTGTTAGATTTTCCCAACAAGGACAACCTCTGCGTCTTCCGCCACATTTCCTTTCACTTATACAACACCAGCAAGCGCGCTTCAAATTTGTTACGTCAGTTCTGTCCCGCTGCCACACGTGAAACTTTTCCTCCCGACGGACATTCCAGAATCTACCCTTACAACATTACCTTCGATTTCGAGGCTTTCTTCAGACCGTGCAGAGAACCGTCGACTGAACACGTGTCCCTGCTGTGGGATCACGTCCCTTTGTCGGCTAGCGTCACATCCGACTTTCCGGGGTAAGAGGGGACGGTGTACCTCAGAGAATCCGACGCAGATTCCGACCCCTTGTTAGACCGAGTTTAAAATCACATAAACGAGAACGCCAAAGTCATCGAGAAAGCTGTGCTAGAACTTTACCGACCAACGTTAGCGAAGTTACATGTGGCGATAGGTGAAGCTCTCCTGCTAGAAGAAGCGACATTCACCCCTTCTCCAGGCGGCTTCGCTGCAGCTCACACTAGACAACCGTTAGTTCAACTGAAGAAGCAGCTTCTGAGATACATCCGTCAAGCTCCAGTCGTGAGCTTCAACACGGAGCGTTACGACTTGAACCTGATCAAAAATACGCCTTCACTCGTTCTTTGCCTCCGGAGACCGAAGAAACCAACAATTCAGCGTCATAAAGAGAAGCAATCAATACTTGACGGTTTACACACAGTTTTCTTGGACATAGTAGTCAACTATTTGGCAGTTGGTTACAGCTACGCGAATTATTTGTGAGCTTTCACCAGAAACGAAGAGAAAAGTCGCTTTCCTTACGAATGGATGACGTATACCAAGAAACTGGTAAACAGAACCCTGCCACCGAGATCGGCTTTTGACAGCGAACTGACGGGCGTCAAAATGGCCGAAATCCGACTACGCCACATGTCAGAAAGTTTAGTACGACAAGAAGATGCAAACTATGAGAGATTACTTGATCCACTACAACAACGAAGACGTCAAACTTTTCATTAAGCTTTTGAAAAAATCACGCTAATTTTTTCCAAGATCGCAGCATTGTCATGTTGAAAGACGAGATCTCTCTCGCCAGTTTGACTTTACAGGTCCTCTTCCAAAACCTATAAGCTGTGTTCACAACGCTCCCTCCCTTCGACGCCGTCCTCCACGCTCTGATCAAAGAAAATCTAGTCGGTGGTCCTTCCATCATCTTCCATAGATTTCACGAGAAGGAGTGTATAGGTGTCTTATAAGTCGGCAGAGGGTGAATACTAGTGAAAAGGGAAGGCAGGTGTGCAAGTAGCTTTTCTAACAGACACGTGTGTGAACTAAGCTGCTTAAGTCTAAACCCACCTGCGGTAGAAGCTCTGTACTGAGAGAGTCTTTTCAGCCGTTTAAGAGGCTTATCTAGGACAGGGTACATAAGGAGTGAAACGCCGCTCTCACCAGTCACACTTTCCCCACCCGCCCTTCATCTTCGTAGCATCGTCCACTCTACGCTCGCTCAGCACGTTACGATGATTAGTTCTGCTATTTTCTTTATTTATGAAAGTGTTGACGCTACAGAGCATCGAAACCCTCTCGAAATGAGTCCAAGAAAGAAAAAGCAACTCCCACTTGAAGCAAGAAGAGAAACAGTGCCCTATGATGCATGTGAGGTAAAGAAACATTGGAAGGACGTCACCAAAGAGCAATGGATAGAAGCATGCTTCAACTTCATCGGAACAGTAGTTTCATTTGGACAGAGGGAGAAGATTTTGTTAGAGCTATTTTTCTTAGCTCCGTATACTTGGCCTGACTGTGGTGAAATTCCTTCAAGTTTGTCAGTCTTCGCCATACAAGTTATCAACTCCTTGAAGGAGCTTCGATATATGCAAGGCACTCAGGAGGAGATTGTCAAGAAAATGACGGAATTCGAAACAGACGAAGACACAATATGGTGCGAGGAGACGACATATGCAGACGATGATGTGGAGTCCATCATTTGTAGCCCGTTGGAACATTATGTTAAAGACTTTGAGGACATGCTAGACAGCACTGAGATGAACCCGAAAGAGAGATCCCTTACTGCACAGAAAGAGGCCAAAGCTGTGTTGGAAAAGCACAAGTTTGGTCAAGGATTCACTCTTCAAAGCAGCTGTGTGAGTGTGATAAAAAGTCTTGTGTTGAAACATTCAGACATGAAGTTTTCGCGTGCTGTCGACACACTTCCTTTGCCTGAACTGATGATGAACATGATCGACCCCATCGTACCAACACGTTTCGACTCTGCCAATTGTCCCATGTATAAAATGGTTTCAAGTTTTGCCCGTGGCCGATGGCTAAACGATCCACTGAAGTCAGAAAACCTCCTTGATTTAATCAACTGACTAAATGTATTTTCTCATACTAGTATTAGTAGCATTAGTAATAGCGGCTACTCAGTCTCGTGCAGCACAAGCAGCAGCATCTGTCAGCAGCATCCGTGACATCGTCAGCAGCAGCAGCAGCTGCACAAGCAGCACAAGCAGCCACATCTGTCAACAGTATCCGTGACATCGTCAGCAGCTGCAGCAGCTGCACGAGCAGCGCAAGCAGCCCAAGCAGTAGCATCTGTCAGCAGAATCCGTGACAACGTCAGCAGCCGCAGCAGCGGCTGCACGCGCAGCACAAGCAGCAGCATCTGTCAACAGCATCCGTGACAGCGTCAGCAACTACAGCAGCTGCAGCTGTCAGCAGCTGCAACAGCTGCACAAGCTGCACAAGCAGCAGCAGCAGCAGCAGCGGTAGTGTAGACCGCTAAATTCGAGATGACGTCATGTCTGTTTCTTAGCATCGACATGAGACATGAGACCTAGTGACATTTGACATGAAGCTTGAAAAACATAGTGACAGGTGACATGAGCAATTCTTAAAATCGCCATGAGATATGAGCATAATTAAGCGACATCGACATGTGCCATGGCTATTTTTTTTTAAGACAAACGCCGTAGTCTCCTCATCCAGACCTCCGCTAGTAGCGCTCTATAAGCGCAAGCTGTGGCTGTGAACCCCCTCCTCCCACCGTACACACGGGTAAATGTCGCCAATACTACTCTCATACAAGGGTCAGGCGCTGCTGGACTATAATAGATGGGTCAAGGACTATTCTACTGAGGGTCAGGCTACGCCGGACATTCAATAACAAGCTGGACTTTGGCAAATTTGCTTGAAAGTCTGGTCAGCAAGAGTCCAGCATACTCTCCCAAGAGTTCAGCATTGCCAGACTATGGCATGAGGATCCCGCATGGTCAGACTTTCAAGCAAGTTTGCCAAAGTCCAGCTTGTTATTGAATGTCAGGCGTAGCCTGACCCTCACTAGAATAGCCCTTGACCCATCTATTATAGTCCAGCAGTGCCTGACCCTTGTCTGAGAGTAGAATTAGCGCTATTGGGTGCCTCTGATATTTGCCTCTGTGTAGTCAAACCTCGCCTGAGAGAGACATACTTCAGAAAGAAACGAAAGCAGATTCCGACATCGGTGTGTGACGATCACTTAGAGCTTTTCGTGAAGATAAAACGGAAAAAAGTGCGAAAATGGTGTCCGCCGCCCGGCGGATGTTGTGAGAGACGTTACCTTCACGATCTGAGAACTTCAGAGCTTATGTAAACGGCGTGGGAAGGTGACGGGATCCTAAGTCTCAACCCTAAGACTTACATTTGCTACGATCGAGTCAGCAGCACCAGTGAAAGAAAATCCCAAAAAAAGAGATGGCGTGCAAAAAGTGTACAGAAGTAACAAAACCCTAAAGAACCAGTCGTCATCTTAGATGTTTTCGCAAACGAAAAACTCTCCTTGCGGTAAATAGAAATTTCAAAGTGGTACGAACCAAAAATGGACACTTACACCATAGAGAAAGATGACGTGCGCTACTTGTATTATAAGCGTCGCGTGCATTCTAACGGTGTGACAACAAGTCCTTTAAAAATATGAAAAAAAAGTGTGTTATTGAT
This sequence comes from Harmothoe impar, assembly GCA_947462335.1. Classification (NCBI taxonomy): domain Eukaryota; kingdom Metazoa; phylum Annelida; class Polychaeta; order Phyllodocida; family Polynoidae; genus Harmothoe; species Harmothoe impar. Next base: position 65,897,587 of record OX381717.1, on the reverse strand, counting down.
TGATTGAGCGCATCTATTCAAAAATAGCGTGTTTATTAGAATTGAAAAAAAGAAAATAAAAAAATAAATAAAATTATTGTTGTGTTTTATTTTCATACGTCTTCTTTTATTAGTAAGTAAAAAAAATTATAACAATTAACTAGCGTGTCCTCTTAAAGTGACACTTCCTCCAGTCGCTGCTGATCGCCTAATTAAAGCATGTGTCGTCGTCACTTCTAGTCACGTGACTCATCAGGTCACTTCCGGTCACGTGATCCTAAAGTCGATCACTTCCTAAACAAAAAAAAATTAAGAGACATATTTCTTCATGACCCAACCAATCAGGGGTCTCCATTTGACCGGAAGTAGTCCCCTCATTTGCATAATGGGTCACTTCCGGTGTACCAGCCAATCAGAAGCCTCTTACTAAGTCAAGGTCACGTGACGTCACTTCCGGTATGCCCTTATATGGACATGTGAAGGTCGCATGACGTCACTTCCGGTATGCCCTTATATGGACGTGTGACGTCACTTCCGGTCAAATGGAAGCCTCTGATTGGCTGCGTCATGACCTTGACCTCTAACTAGGTCAAGGTCACGTGACGTCACTTCCGGTATGCCCTTATATGGGCATGTGACGTCACTTCCGGTCAAATGGAGGCTTCTGATTGGCTGCAGGTCGATTGAGTAATAAACAGTAGTTAACTATAGTCCCGTTCCGATACATACTATACTACTCACATGCTTTGGGACTGAGAATATTGATGGGTAGGATAGGTGTGCCTCTAAAAATCGATAAGTGCGACACGGCGACACGGGGGTTTTAAAGACACGGGGGTTTTAAAAACCGACATGCGGGACACGGGGGTTTTAAAAATCGACGGACACAGGTGTCTAAATATAGGATGTTTTGTAGTTCTTGGGCTTTGTTTCCATTAAATATAATGTATTTTAACCCCCAAACGAACTGTCATCGTATCAATCTAAATGTGGGTAAACGATCAGCTGATCGCAAGCTGGGCGGCCACATTTTTATCGTCTCAATTTTTCGGCGATCCATCAACTAAATAAGCTTCAACCAAATTTTCTGGGGGGCTAGGGCCTAATTCAGCTATTGGACGTGTAAATATAGGATGTTTTGTAGTTCTTAGGCTTAGGCTCTTTTGCATAGCGCCAAACGAAGCGTCTCGGCGAGACTAGTTCAGAAATGTTCAATTTATGTCTCTATCATAGATACGGGTATGTCTTTGACTAACATTTGGTTTGGGGCAGGGCACCCCCTTGAAGCAAAAGAAAATTGAGCCCCCCCCCCCGTTTCAGAGTTGAGACGCTACCCGGTAGTGCTTTAACATAGGGAGTCTATGAGCGCAGAGTGACAGTGGCTCGATGCAAACATAAAAACTGCTCTTAAAAAATTGTACAAGGGGGGGAGCCCCAAAATATTTTTTTCTGAACTATCTTGTAGTAGGCCTTCCTAATGATACGATTTATTAAGAAATGCAACATGTAGAAGTCACTTTTCACATACAAGCACGACCCTCAAACATGAATACTACTAGAAAAACTTCAAAATTTGCTCAACGAATTTTTTTTGTTTGGGGGGGTTAGAGCAATTTTTGAGATCTGCCCTTAATACATATCAAAGATGACATGTTTAATATCCCAGATTGCGATATCCCATTAAAAAAAGAAAAATCTTTATGACCCCCCAAGCCCCCTTGAGATTGGGTCAATTCACCATCCCGACCCTGTTGAAATCCTATATAGTAAACTTCAGTTTGCTTTTTGGATTTTTGGCTCAAGGTAGGCTTATTTCATCATGTTTTATATCAGATTAGCATGCCCTACGCATTATATAAACATCTATAGTATACCAGGACGAGAGATTGTGGTTAAATTCCGAAAATTGGGGGTGCTGGGGTAAAATTTGTCCCCGAAAGGTTGAAGAAACAAATGGGAAAATGAAAAAAAATAAATGTTTCAAAAATTTTGAAAAATTTAGCGAGTCTCCTATATTTCACAAATATTGTTGCCTCCAAACGGCATGAAGATCTGCCAAGTACTTATTGAGCAATAGACCATCGAAATGTGCGTGCTTGTGCTTGAATCCAATGGGAAAATGGGGGAAAAAAAATCCTTGACTCCAATAAAAAAAAACTGACGCCCCCCCCCCCTCCCATCATCGAAAGAAGAAAAAAATCCCTGATCCTTGCGAACAACCATTAGGCGGTGTTGTTCAGGCTTGGATATAAAATCACAAGTATTATTTATAGCAAGGAATATCAGGTAGGGTGTGCTGGTCATTGTGATATAATATTTGTGTGCCGTCTTTGGAAAGAATACAGTATTTTCATCTGGAAGTCAGACAGTTGTGAGTTGTCATTTCCTATCAGGGACGTCGCCATTGGGCGAGGTCCACCCATATTACCATAGCTCTAAACCCTCGCATTCCCTCCCTCTGGCCTCCTATCACAATGCTACCTCTAATAAATCAAGGCATTATGAAGAAATTCATAGGGAGCCTTGTAGAAGGGTTTTTCTGGGCTACCAGTATACACACGACGGGCGTGTGTACAGTTCTGTTGTACGCACGACGGGCGTGTATATAGTGTTGTTATACACACGCCCGTCGTGTGTAGAAGAGCACTATACAAACGGCGGTCGTGTGCATAGTGCTCTTCTACACACGACGGGCGTGTGTACAGTACCACTATAGGCACGTCCGCCGTGCATACAGTGTTCTTGTACACACGACGGCCGTGTATAGAGTATCACTATACACACGACGGCCATAACTTTGGTTCTAGTTGGAATATTTACAAAATCATTTCAGCTCTAGAAAGACCATGAATTCGCCGTGCATATAGTGGGTCTGTATACACGACGGGCGTGCGTATAGTGACATTATACGCACACCCGTCGTGTGTATAGTAGCGCTGTATGCACGCCCGCCTGCGTAGATCACTTTCAGTGGGGGCACTAACACACGGCGGGCGTGTGTATAGTGATCTTATATACACGACCAATCATACCGGTAGCATTATACTTATATAATTATGGGGTAATTATATACACAAACAACAGGGGGTCAAGGGGTCAACAATTTTTATCCCCCCCCTTAGGGTCGAAAATCGGCTCGCGCGCGGGCCCTTTGAAGCATAGTTACGCGCGGGCTTTTTGGCTCAAAACAGGTTAAATTTTTTTGCCCCCCCCCAGAGGGGTCCAAATTTGTTTGCCCCCCCCCCCGTGAAGGGGTCCAAATTTGTTTGCCCCCCCCCCCTGTTAATAATTACTCCCTTAGATAGGGTCGGTCGGGTGACCTGAAACAAACCCTTTTTTTTTTGGCCTATTGAGCAGTAAAGCAATCAGGAGTGCATCAACCCAGCAGGCATAGCACGATGCATGAATGCAGCCCTGGCAAGTTGCTCACCTGAGCAGTATTTATGCATTATGGCGACACAGGGCATAAAACATAAAAGAGTAATAAATTTGCTAGTTTTGTATGAATACAAGGGGTTAATCAGGCCTCCAAATTTACAATAATACATTACAGAATTGCATGTTTAATTTGTAGAAAAAGTAAATAACATCTCGCAGAGTAACTTGTGTCATCAGAGAAGAAGTTGGTCACAGATCCTTAGACTGTTGTGTACCCAGCTGTTGATATTTTACATTAAAAGTGTACAACTTACCAAACAACGTTGCTGCCTCACAGTTCAGCGTTATACTAGTGCCTGACAACCGACCAACACACATCAAGACAAGATCCCCTGAAAGTAGTAACAATGGTTTACAGCATGAAAGTTAGAGCAGTAACTAAACTATTGTACACTTGATTGGAGAGAACATTACACAGTTGGTCATCATGCTATTCCAATGTCACCGTGAACTCAATCAGTTTCTCTACAGATGAATTCTTTAAAAGTTGAAGCCACTTTTAGTCTCAGCCTTGTCATGCATATTTATCCAAATTGTGGTTATTCTGTACTGAAAATTGAACATCACACGAAAAATAAGAGCAGATCAGCAAGACTATAGCTACTTACCAAAGTCTGGATGTGGAAGGGGAGGAGAACGGTATTGACGCCATGATGGACACGCCGAGGAGGTTGCGGCCGTAGAGGGGTCCGGGTGTAGACACATGGTTTCTGGTCGGCGAACTGAAAGGTGAGTATCAAGGCGGTAAGCGCATGTCTTCAATTGGTTCAAATGTCCCTTGAATTAAACATGAAATAAACAGCAGCACAATGATCACATTCAACTTGAATAAAACACATTCTTGTTAGTTCAGGCATGCAGAACATTCTAAATACTAGCATACATGCAGCATTCTTATCTGTTGATGGAAACAACTGTCAATTTAAAGTCTTTTCATGTGTCACCTTTATAAAATACAGTGGGGTTGATGATCGCCAGTGCAGCGGCGTTGGTTTTTGCAGTGGACTCTCTCACAATTAATGGCATGGTTTTCCAGGACAAGGTGCTCGGGGTTGGCACAAAGGGTCTTGCCACAGAGATGGGAGACATCCAAACCGTGTGGGATCGGTTGGAAGTCTCCCACATACAGCTGGTACACTAGTCTGTGCGTATAATGCAATTTAGAGAGTTGGAGGGGAAGAGCACACCTAATCCGGCCATAGTTCCCTGTTTTGGCCCCTGCCCATATAAGGCATCCCCCTTGTGCAACACACCGAGCATAGATTCCCGCCAGCTTGGTGGTGCACCACTGTGCCATATGATTCTGAAAAGAATTGGCATCAGTAATGCTTGATAGGGAGTTTCCAATTGTTAGTTACAGGGGGAATTGTGGTGGCAGAAAATTTAAGCCCCTTTTTAGTGCGAAAGCAGACATGCTACTATAGTTCAAAGGGGGTGGCCGGAGATTTTTCAGTGGCTTCGGTGAATGGCGGAAAGGGAACGGCAAATAGACCAGTCCAATGAAAATATTAGTTCAAGCTCTACATTTTATACACAAGCAAACTAGCCTACTCAATTAGTTTGAAATACAAATGTTTTAATAATATTCAAGAAACAAATAGCAAGGAACTAACCTGCTGTTGCATAGTTTCCAGTGGTTCCTCTGGAAGACAATACCACGATGAATTTAGTGAGTGCTCATTTATTAGACAAGGGGGGGGGGCATAAAATATCTCGACCCCTCTTGAGGGGGAGGGGGGGGGCGGGTTGTTATAAAAAATCTCAGCCCCTCTTTCACCACCCACCTCCCTGTAATTTATGAATGGACACTCCCCTAGGTTGCTTGGATCTATTGAACCTCACTGGCAATTAATGTATTCTCAACTTTAATTATGAAATCTGCATTTGAATATATCTTGCTATGATTGGTGGAATAAAAAATAGGTTGTCTCAGTTTCTACATTTCTCCACCCCCCCCTAATCAAAGGGTCAAATGATTTATGCCCCCCCCCCCCTGCTGTAAAAAGTGAGTCACTTGACCAACACCAACAGCAAAGCCAAGCTCTCTTGTCAACAAGTGGATCTCTGACAGGTCTGACAAAAACAGGTTTTTCTCTGGTGTTTACAGGGCGATTTTCGAATTTCGAGATTCCAGAGATAGGTAAATGCATTGGGAAGACAGCCTGATGCTTCAACAGTGTCCCAGGGCCTTAGTAAAGTCGCCGGAGCGGGCGACAACGGAAATCGCGGACTCGGAAATTCGGAAAATGAGGAGAAATGCAGCATAAATAAGGCCCATCAATATCCAGCCAGACTCCAGGGGTTGTAGGGCAACCCTTGTGACTTACCTGAAAGGTGGGAGTGGAGGGGAGGTGTGGCAAAGCTGGTGTTTGAAGCCTGGAATCACAGAGAAATGTGTTGTTGTTTTGGAGAGATGGAAACTAGACTGATCAGCTGATCTGGGGGGAATCCCCTTGTGCCCCTCCACTCTCCCGGCAGAGGTTGGGAGCTACTGCTGGGGGAGAGTTAGGGGAGGTGGTGCTTGGAGAGTGTGGGTCTGCAGTCCATGGAGGCTCTGGCCTGTGATTGGCCTAGAGCAGTAAAATATGGTGAATTGACTGGGAGAGAGATGGGGATAAAAATGAATTGTGATGGGAAGAAGGGGAGATTTGAGGGCAGTCTTAAAATTAGGAAGGTGCTTGAGAAGGTGGTTTGGGTGTTAGTGTTGGTAAGGGGAGCGTCGTCTGCTATGTTCTATACCTTGAGATCCCTCACTCGAGACAATCCTTTTCCCTGGTTGGTTGTAATTGTGACAAGTCACTTTTGAGTAAGGTTTCTATATAAATATTCTAATTTTGGTCAGAACACAATAAATGGCCACAGAATGAACGGCCCTGGTGATGGGAGGGGTGGATTTAATTTCTTTGAATTTATTTTTAATTTATTTTTTCCATGGGCCCCTTTGCTGCAGACTGATTTGGTGGGAAATGTGAATGTTGACATCTCCCACCAAGGCCACACCCTCTCTACTAGACATCCACTAGATCTCAAGGCAGTCCACAAGATCCAAGTAGGCCCCCAACCAAGGTGAGCTCTGTCCTATTGTAGTTGATGTCACTCTGTCTAGATTATGTCTACATATTGGGGGAGGGAGGATGGGGGGAAGAGGGGGTCAATGTTGTGTGGACTGTTGTTGGTGTTGTCATTGATGTGCATTGCTCTGAATCAGACCAGTGTCAAGCAGGCTGCCCTATTTTTTTCTTTTTAAAGGAGTGGTCAAGGAGGTGGGGGGGGGGGGGGGGCATTTTTTGATCCCTTGAAAGGGGGGGGGCAAATAAATATGGACCCCTCTTGAGGAAGGGAGGGACCAAAAAATCTTCTACGGAAAAAGCCCACGCGTTACTATAACTCAAAGGGGTCGGGTCACTAAAATTGCGACCAGCTCTCTGGATAATCCCCCGCCGCCCCTTTTTGACTCCATGTGAGAGTGTTCATTTATTAGTTGCAGGGGGGGGGGGGGGCATTTTCGACCCCTCCTGGGGGGGGGGGGCTTAAGATATTCTGTGTGGGGCCTGAGAAGTTCTGCCCACTTTTAGCAAAGTAGAGTCTGAGAGTTATTACCGTAAAACCTCGATCGCTAGTGCGACTTATGGAATATTCCCAAACTCGGGGTGTGGCTTATAGGCAAGTTTTTCCTAAGAATTATTCATAAAATCTACTTTTAAATTACCACAAGAGGCCCCACAGGGCCATCGGGAGGACCCTCACCCTGTGTTTGCCTCATTGATTTAGGCTTAAGGTGGGGGTGCCGCTTATACACGAGTTTTTCTTAGGACTTATTCAGAACCCCTGTGTGGCTTATAGCATCGGCACAAAGTCGGGGTGTGGCTTATACGTAAGGTTTTACGGTATGGATCAAAGGGAGTGCGTAAAAAATGTTCGCACCTCTCCGAGAGATTTCAACACCCGTCCTGTAATTGAAAAATTAGCACTCCTTAAAGTGCAATTTGTCACGCTGACTACTTTTTTCTTTACTATGAATGTTGCCAATCAGGCCAAAATTGTGAAACTGAGCGCTGCTAGGCGATTTACTTTAGGGTTTAGATTTAGCAGTTGGGGGGAGGGTATCACTACATACCCTCCGATCTCTCGAAGATCATGCAGGCCCTACTGGACTGCCTCGCTGTATACCCTCCCTCTTCTCCCTCTTTTAGCCCCTTTCCTCCTCCCTGACTGTATACCCTCCCTCTTCTCCCTTGTTTGGCCCCTGTCCTTCTGCCCGGCTGTATACCCTCCCTCTTCTCCCTTGTTTGGCCCCTGTCCTTCTGCCCGGGTGTATACCCTCATTCTTCTCCCTCGTTTAGCCCGTCCTTCTGCCCCACTGTATACCCTCCCTCTTCTCCCTCGTTTGGTCCCTGTCCTTCTGCCCGGGTGTATACCCTCATTCTTCTCCCTCGTTTAGCCCGTCCTTCTGGCCCACTGTATACCCTCCCTCTTCTCCCTCGTATAGCCCGTCCTTCTGGCCCATTGTATACCCTCCCTCTTCTCCCTTGTTTGGCCCCTGTCCTTCTGCCGGGCTGTATACCCTCATTCTTCTCCCTTGTTTAGCACTTGTCCTTCTGCCCGGCTGTATACCCTCATTCTTCTCCCTCGTTTAGCCCATCCTTCTGCCCGGCTGTATACCCTCATTCTTCTCCCTCATTTGGCCCCTGTCCTTCTGCCCGATTGTATGCCCTCCCTCTTCTCCCTCGTTTGGTCCCTATCTTTCTGCCCGGGTGTATACCCTCATTCTTCTCCCTCGTTTAGCCCGTCCTTCTGGCCCACTGTATACCCTCCCTCTTCTCCCTCGTTTAGCCCGTCCTTCTGGCCCACTGTATACCCTCCCTCTTCTCCTTCATATAGCCCGTCCTTCTGCCCCACTGCATACCCTCCCTCTTCTCCCTCATTTGGCCCCTGTCCTTCTGCCCGGGTGTATACCCTCATTCTTCTCCCTCGTTTAGCCCGTCCTTCTGGCCCACTGTATACCCTCCCTCTTCTCCCTCGTTTAGCCCGTCCTTCTGGCCCACTGTATACCCTCCCTCTTCTCCCTCGTATAGCCCGTCCTTCTGGCCTACTGCATACCCTCCCTCTTCTCCCTTGTTAGGCCCCTGTCCTTCTGCCTGGGTGTATACCCTCATTCTTCTCCCTCGTATAGCCCGTCCTTCTGCCCCATTGTATACCCTCCTTCTTCTCCCTCGTATAGCCTGTCCTTCTGCCCCACTGTATACCCTCCCTCTTCTCCCTCGTTTAGCCCCTGTCCTTCTGCCCCACTGTTTACCCTCCTGCTTCTCCCTCATTTAGCCCCTGTCCTTCTGCCCACCTGTATACCCTCCCTCTTCACCCTCGTTTAGCCCGTCCTTCTGCCCGGCTGTATACCCTCATTCTTCTCCCTCGTTTGGCCCCTGTCCTTCTGCCCGGCTGTATACCCTCATTCTTCTCCCTCGTTTGGCCCCCATCCTTCTGCCCGACTGTATATCCTCATTCTTCTCCCTCGTTTGGCCCCTGTCCTTCTGCCTGACTGTATACCCTCATTCTTCGCCCTTGTTTAGCCCCTGTCCTTCTGCCTGACTGTATACCTGCCCTCTTCTCCCTCGTTTAGCCCCTGTCCTTCTGCCCGGCTGTATACCCTCCATCATCTCCCTCGTATAGCCTGTCCTTCTGCCCCACTGTATACCCTCATTCTTCTCCCTCGTTTAGCCCGTCCTTCTGCCCGACTGCATACCCGCCCTTTTTTCCCTCATTTAACCCCTGTTCTTCTGCCTGATTGTGTACCCTCCCTTTCCCCCTTGTTAAGGCCTGGTCTTACTCCCCAACTGTATACCCTCCCCCTTCTCCTTTGGTTTAGGCCCTGTCCCCCTCCCCGACTGTGTTCCCTCCATCTTCTCCCATGTTTAGGCCCTGTCTTCCTCCCGTGCTGTATACCCTCATTTTCCTCTCTCATTCAGGCCCTCCCTGGAAAAAATTCCCATAAATTCCCCCTGAATAACACAGGTTGAACTGGGGTCAGTCCCGGGAATAACCTGGGTTCTGGTAAAGAGGGGTGCATGGGTTTCAATCCCATAGTAGTAGACCTGAATAATTCTAGTGAACATGTCTTTAGATTTATCTAAATATTATTACAAAAATATCCACATACATTCCTTTCGACTACTTACAATCTTGCATATGCTTGTCCTGACCGGGAACGGAACCTGCTAACCGGCGCTTGCTGAATGGTTGATGCTTAGCTTGATAAGTTTCATTCTGCAACCTCTCTCTCTCTGATACAAATAGGGACCTTTAGCAACCGATGCAGTTCCTTAAACGCTGATGTAGCAATGGCAAAATTGTAGGCTACATCTGGGTCCAATGAACTATTTCAAGTTTGCTAAAGGTCCCTATTGTTCCCAACATAGCTCATTAGGGATTCGAGCTATCCACCTTCAGATCTGCAGTGCTAGGCCCTACAGACTGAGCTAACCGGGCTTGCTGAAAAAGTAAAGCCAACTTGCATGTATGTAATCATTGTTTAAAACAACTGGTGTGTAGGAGGCACACTAATTGATCAAAGATGGTATATTCTCAAGCACACATCACCCCTACCCCAGGCCACTACCACAGGATATACTATGCAATAAGTAACACATTAAAACATTTGTAGTCATTAATGGAAACTCCCGGCACCTGTTGAAGGCCCGGCACCTATTGATTTCAAACCCCAAAAAAACCAGCACCTATATCTGCTTTCCCTTCCCAACATGTGTATGCTAGGGTTGTGGTGAATGCATTTGTGTTGATACATTCACCATCTGAGGTTCGGATCGTGTAGAAGACATTCATTAGCCTCACCAATTGCCCACCCGTATCACTTGGATGGGTGTGCCTACTGTTTACTCACGCATGCATGGGCCGTATTTTCCCCTACCACTAGGAATCTGAGGGCTGAGGGGAATACCTGACGTCATATGTCTGCTGGAATCATTTAATGAACCAGAGAAAATGTTTAGCTACAGTTTGGTAGGTTCCACTCTAAAATCTGATGCTGCTAACCAGAGATGAGCACTTTATAATTCGATCCAGTGTTTAGAATATTCCCCCTGCGTCCTCCTACACCCATGCATCCCGCTCTGCCTGGGGGTTTAGCTGGGGAACCCCTGACCACAGCCGTGCCCCCCCCCCCGACGGCCGCAGGTACGGGGGTAGCGCGTAAACAGAGAGCTTGGGCGTCACTAAATTATACCTCAAATGTTGAAAAATTAAGTGACTGTGGTGTAATGTTGTCTCCAAATATATTACATATAAACAGATTTCTATCCAAAACTATGGATTGAGTACTAGAAGACTAAGTATTGTGGAGGGGAGATTGTCATGACTTGGTCAGACCGCCACCTAATACACACAGTCCAAACAAGCCCATAAAATTGGGGTGGATGTTCACAAACTTATACCTAATAGGCTGGAAAATCAAGTTACATATGAATAATTTTTCCTGCTAATACAAAACATATACATGCACATATATATTGCAAAGTCACAAGATGCCCAAGGAAAAAAATGACATGTAGCCAGGGCTGCCACTTTGTATTGGAAGCCCCGTTCACGGAGCCGCTGAGGGTGCACCCCGGGAGAAGAAAGCTGTGAACACTCTGCCTGGCTGAGTGGCAGTCACACCTTTTGTCTAGCTAGGGAGTCCATGCAACGGTCCTATTCCAATGGGAGTGCCTTCCAATCGATGGGCCATTTTCCTGATGATTAATCATAAATCATGTAGGATTTAGATATGATATATACAAAATTAAGTAGCTTTCTAATGACATGGTGCTTCAATACAAAAAGAAATTATGATGATAAGACATGTCTTGAATTTCTCTGTGGTTGTGCTACATTAATGGGACACTCTCATAGTGGCTTACAGTGCACAGGAGAGGGTAGACAAATCCATGAGCTGATTTCCATTATAACCAAATGACCGTTACTGGATTGGAATATAATTGACAAGTCTGATACCAAACATACAATTACCTTCAAATAGATGTGTAGAAATGCCACCAGCACCGAGAGGGGAACCCCGACCTTCAACAACTGAACAAGGAGGAATTAGTGAAGCTCCACTGTCTTGAAAACCTGTCACATCCGAGTCCATCTACTGAGGCCCTTGCTTGTATTCACTGCCCAACGTCAGCAAAATGCTAGTGGTTTTGTGCAATTTAATGATGATTGGGCCCTTTGACGGTCAGGTTTGCTAAAGGTCCCTCATGAATAATAATAACGATAAAGATCAACAAATTCAAAAGTAATCTAAAAGTAGACCCCAATATGACCAGTTGTAGCACGGCCTCTGGGGTTGTGAGTTCTGTCCTTGGTCAAGCCACCTCTCACAGGTTTTACCTACAGCCGCCTCCATCAGGGTTGATGTAATCTTGTTGTGTCTTCTGTCATTCCAGGTTCAAAAGATGTACCACACCAGGCGCCAGAGAATGTCCCTGATACAGGAGGTAAGTCACTGTTTACCTTCCTTTAGTTAGGCCAAATGTTAAATGCCTGTACTGTTTTAAAATGAAATTCAACTGAAGAAACGGGTCGTCTGTTCTGTAAAGCTAAAGTTTAGTGTGCTACTATGTGGGGAACAAGAAATGCATGAACCAAACATTAAAAGATAAATCTAACCTCATTGTAACAATGCTTTGATGTGTTTATTGTAAGGGTCAAATTGTGAGTTGTACATAGCAGTGACACTCTGTTGAATTATTCCAAGCTCTACTTTTGTCAGTGCATAAGGATTTGGTGTACACTAGACTATGAAGAACAACCTCCTCATGCCAGCTTGGTAACTCTATGTACATTGGCGATGACCCGTCTTTCCACATTCTTCATCACAGGGACTGACGGTGGAAGACTTTCCGTTTTGGACAACGGAGGAAAAGATGCTTGGAGCACTGCGGCAGTGGCGCAAGAGAGAACGCAGCGACAGCTTCAGGGTGGAGGAGGACGGAAGTAGGGGGCTGTGCGTGATCGCCCAGCGAGATTATGAACCGTGGGACTTCATTGCAGAGTATGAGGGGGAGTTTATCACCCGAACCGAGAGACTCAGGAGGGAGATCGAATACGAGATTGAGGATCCAGGATCATATATCGTGGATGCATGGTGGGACGGTGCCCGGGTGGCCATCGATGCCACTCGAACGATGGGCACCTGGGGCAGGCTCATAAACCACGCCCGAGACGCCAACGTCCGACCTTACCCTCACTTGCTGCGCGTGTACCCGGGAGAAGCTCCGCGGATGGCATTTTACTGCCACGAGGCCATCCGTGCGGGCGAGGAGATCTTTTGGGACTACGGTCTGAAGGACGACGAGGCACCTTGGGCCACCTTCCTCAGGAGCACCATGCCAAGCAACAACAGGTAAATTAGCATTAGTGAATTCACAGCACGTCTCTCTGGTGAAGGAGACTTCCCAAATACTTCTTTGTAATAGTGTAGCTGTTGGCTATTCTAAGATAGGCATCGGCTATGAAAAACCCTAGATTCGAAAATAGGTTGTTCAGAAATTACTCTTTATTCATTCTGACATATGGCACATAATCATACAGGCGGATAGTGACAATTAACTTATGCTTCCGAACAACAGTGGTCATATGAACATACAGGAGGTATACGCTCACTGTCTAGTATACAATTCCCCGAGGTCCAAGGCTCTCTCCCATCTTGGTCAACTCCATATGGACCAGACTCCTCAAAGGGGAGGCTGTGTCCGGAGTTATCTACCAGTGCGTCTATCTCCTCGGGTTCCCCCCCAGAGGGTGGAACAGAGAAAGACGCAGGGCGTCCAGGTTAGGAGCAGCAGCAGGACTAGGCCGAAAGGGTACAACAGAGTTCTAGGAATCTCTGTTGTGGAGCAGTCAAGCCGGCCGAAGTGCACAGCAAGACTGGGTCCTCGATTAGCAGAACCCCCGGGCTTATATACTGAGCCTTATGTAATCCCACTCCATTACTCGTAAACACTTTAGTTCCCGAGGAACTCCGGGTAAACCAGAACCGGTTCATCTGGACCGACACGGTACCCGGGTTATGTCGGGTGACCCGTGGCGGTCTCGGTTCGATGCGTATTACCAGGTCGCGCTCCACCAATCCTCAAGTGCTAGATTATGTAACCACATACCCGACACTGGACAGGAGTGCGGCCCGGATACGCTTACAACAGACATACCCAAAATAACCCAACTTGGTTCTATAGAAATAGTACAGCGGCGTCCCACTACACTAGGTATCTACTCAATGCAACCATATCTAAAGCTTTACCAAAGAGAACCTGAGCCTGATCAGCCACATGATGGTGTGATTCCACCTGTTGTTTATAGATCCAAGAATACGTCTAGAGGGGCTTGAATGCACTGGTTTACAAGTAACTATGTAGACTCGGCACACAGGTGACACTTGTGTCCAAAAACCAGAATATGACACTGTAGTAGCTGGGATATATATCCCAGCTAACACCACTCGTCTGCGTTACATTGTTGTTATGTAAAACTGACATGGTTCTCATAATATTTTACATGATACGTGATTTAGACGAGTGGTGCTAGCCGAGGTACTTCCTAGTGTATCTGGCTCCAGTTGACCATATTGAAAACATCTTGCAGGAAACCCATGGTGTGTGACGGCAGCAAGGCAGTGGCTCTGCCTGCGTCCACGTGGATGCTCAAAACCAGGACGTGCAGAGTCGTTCTCCGTCGCCTCCGCCCGTCTGCAGTTCTGTGAGTAGTAGAGCCTTTTTGAAAATCATGACGTACTTGTAAGGCATTGTTAGTAAATAGATCAAGCTTCTTTACAGTGATCCGATACAAGCTACCCTTCAGACTGTGAAAATGGTGTTGGCTGTGTTGAGAAAAGTACCTGGTTGTCAGTGTCAGTCCCTGTAATCTACACTTTATAGTAGCTGCCTAAAACTAACTGTTTTCACCAAAATGTCACATCTTTTTAAGTGTTATGATGCCTTGGTATCTATGTGAGCTGCAAATATCTCCACAGCTGAGCCACAAAGTGTCTTGAGTAGTTGAGCCTGAGTCAAGAAGGGCAACAGACCACTCCCATGTGAATTATGTGAGACATTATGCCGATATTCTACATGGCAATGTTCCATCTCAATTGATATTGTGTATACCTATTGCAGGGTGCCTGTGGAGAACGTGTCTTCATCAGCTTCTGAGGACCGCGCCTCCCGGCAGGACTCGGGCACCCTGGCCTTGGTGGATACGGTCTCCCTGCAAGACCTCCAGGCAGTCTGCCCTCCTGTCACCCTGGTGTTACAGCACCCGGTCTCCGGGCAGGACCCCCAGACGGTGGACTCGCCCACCTCTGGCACGCTGGCCTCAGCTCACCCCGTCACCCTGCAGGACCCCCGGGCGGTCAACACGCTGAACTCTTGTACCCTGGCCCCGGCAGACCCGGTCTCCAGGCAGAAACCCCAGGCAGTCCTGTGAGTAGATCAAGTTTCCTGTTTACTGTCATCTGTCACAAGGGAGACAACCATTGGAAATATGCAAAGTCGATATCTATTTTGTGTTTACAGTTATAGCTTCTCGCGATAGAGAGGGGGCTGCATTGGTAACAGCCCAAAGCAAATTATTTTCACCCAAATGTCACTAAACCAAAATGATATGATGCAGGAGCCTTGGTATTGACCAATATTCTAGATGACTATATAGTGCAGTAAACTCTGCCTGATCCTTGATCTCCAATTGATCAGAATGCTTACTAATTGTAGGGTACGAGCCTTGGCAGATCCAGCCTCCCAGCAGGCTCCTCAGGCAGTCTGCCTGCCTGCCTCTGGCACCCCGCCCTCAGGGAACACCGTCTCCAGGCAGGGACCCCAGGCAGTCGCCTCGTCGGACGCTGGCGCCCTGGCGTCTGCGAACCCCGTCTCCCAGCAGGACCCCGAGGCAGTCTTGTGAGTAGTTTCATGTTATTGTACACAGTCATTTGTTACGATGGAGAGCACCCTTTGATCTATGCAAAGTTAATTTTTATACCATTTTTTCAGTTTTATTCTGTTGCACTAGAAAGGTAACTGTGTTGGTAGTACCCTAAAAGGTAATAATATACTGACTTGCTTTTTTTTCAGTTTGAGTATCTTTTATTTTCACTGAAACAAAATCTATAGCAATTACAAATTTAATGGGTATGTTTCTGTAGATATGAATCAGTGAGTACTGGTGAACACGAGTCAATAAATACAAGACATTGGTAAAGATTCACTGATTACTTATGATGCTGCAGCATGTCATTGTTTATGAGGGAGGCCTGGTCCACCCGTGCTAATGTTCTACGTCACTCAGTCTTCAACTAATGCTTGCTGCAGGGTGACCACTGTGGAGCTGGACAGCAGACCGTTGTTTGGCTGTCCACTGGGACCGGTAACTCGTCCTCCTTCCAGACTCTCCCTGAAGTGGAGAAAGAGTCCCAAAGTCTTGTGAGTACATCTTCCAATCAACAAGTTGAGATTGAGCTACTGATTTCATTGGTTCAAAATTTAAATCCAAGATCAATGCGTAAGGTGCTTCTGATAATGCTCCTGTAGATTGGTGAGTTCACTTGTGGTGGTATTAGCTTTTAGCTGGCCATCGCCAAGGACTGTCTACCACCCCAGCACTCCTGTGAGTAGTCAATGTAGAGCACTTTTATGTTCAAACTTAGCTAATCATTTCCTGTGAAGGAGACATGACTATTAACTTGGACAGCCTTGGGAAACGAATAAATTGTGGTCCACAATGGCAATATGCCTGGTACTTTCTGAGGGCAGCCCAAAACCCTAAAACCTCTGCTTAATCCTTGATTCCCAATAGCTTAGAATGTATACTTATCGCAGTGTACCAGCCTTGGCAGACCCCTTCTCCCGGCAGGACCCAAAGGAGGTGGATCGGCCAGCCTCTGTCACGCTGGTGTCACAGCAGGACCCACAGACAGTCAGCTCTGCTGCCCCTCGCCCGCTAGTCTCGGCTCACCCCTTCACCCTACAGGACCCGGTCTCCCGGAAGGACCCACAGACAGTCAGCTCTGCTGCTCCTCGCCCGCTATTCTCGGCTCACCCCTTCACCCTACAGGATCCAGTCTCCCAGCAGGACCCGGTCTCCTGGCAGGACTCCCCAGCAGTCGACTCGCCTGCCTCTGTCTCCCTGATGTCACAGCTGGACAGCAGACCTGTGTTTGGCCCTCCACTGGGACTGGTTACTAGGCATCCCTCCAGACTCTCCCTGAAGTTGAGAAAGATGCCCAAAGTCTTGTGAGTACATTTTCCGATCAAAAAGTTCAGATTGAGCTACTAATTAGTTTATTTAGATCCAAGATCAACGTGTCGTTTAACTGATGAAGGTACTTCTGATGAGGCTCCTCTACATTGGTGAGTTCACTTGTGGTGGCCTTAGCTGCCAGTCGTACTAACTGCCTGCCAGGTGGTTCAAGTATGGTGTTGCATCATTGCTGAGGTGTGTCTGGTCAGCGTACATGCACACCCTGCCCCTCACGGGTTGAGAACCAGTGAACCGAGGTACTCTACCGCCCGCCCCTCTGGCTACCCTCAACACCAAGTAGCAGTGCATTGGGAGAGGTCCTAGTGATGTAATGGTTAGCATTTTTGTTTGTTTATTTCCAATATATCCAGCTACACTCCATCATATTCTGAATGGTAATCTTTTATTCATGAGGCAGGCTTGGTCCATCTCTGTTAAGGTGACAAGTGACACAGTCATCAACTAATCCCTGTTCCAGGATAACCACGGTGGAGCATAACTGTAGTCAACCAGTATCTGGACATCTACTGGGACCGTCTATGGCCCCAGCACTTCTGCGGGTAGTCAATGCAGAGCACTTTCCTGTTCAAATATAATAGCTAATAATTTCTCGTGGAGTAATGACTATTAACTTGGACAGCTTTGGGAAAAGATTCAACTGTGGTCCACAATGGCAATATGCCTGGTACTTTCTGAGGGCAGCCCAAAACCCAAAAACCTCTGCCACACCTTGATCCCCAATAACTTAGAATGTATACTTATTGCAGTGTACCGGCCTTGGCAGACCCCGTCTCCCGGCAGGACCCAAAGGAGGTGGATCGGCCAGCATCTGTCACGCTGGTGTCACAGCAGGACCTGGTCTCCTGGCAGGACCCACAGACAGTCAGCTCTGCTGCCCCTCGCCCGCGAGTCTCGGCTCACCCCTTCACCCTACAGGACCCGGTCTCCCGGAAGGACCCACAGACAGTCAGCTCTGCTGGCCCTCGCCCGCTAGTCTCGGCTCACCCCTTCACCCTACAGGACCTGCCGGTGGTGGACAAGTCACACTCTTGTACTGGGGCCCTGACGGACGCTGTCTCCCAGCAGAAACCTACGGCAGTCCGGTGAGTAGATCAGTTTCCTAGTATACTGTATATTACAATGGAGACTTCCCCTTGTTCTATGCAAAGTTTACTTCTAAACCATGGTTTTAGTTATAGCTTATGGCAGAAGAAATGCTGCTGCATTGGTTTTTTACCCAACTTTTGAGTATTATGATGCACAAGCCTTGGTATTGACCAATATTCTCTGTGATAATATACTGACTTGTTTTTTTTTCAGTTTTAGTATCTTTTATTTTCACTGAAACAAAATCTATAGCGATTAAAAATTTAATGGGTATGTTTCTGTAGATATGAATCAGTGAGTACTGGTGAACACAAGTCAATAAATACAAGACATGGGTAAAGATTCACTGATTACTTATGGTGATGCTGCAGCATGTCTTTGTTTATGAGGGAGGCCTGGTCCACCCATGCAAAGGTTCTACATCACTCAGTCTTCAACTAATGCTTGCTGCAGGGTGACCACTGTGGAGCTGGACAGCAGACCAGTGATTGGCCGTCCACTGGGACCGGTAACTCGACCTCCTTCCAGACTCTCCCTGAAGTGGAGAAAGAGTCCCAAAGTCTTGTGAGTACATGTTCCAATCAACAAGTTGAGATTGAGCTACTGATGTCATTGGTTCAAAATTAAAATCCAAGATCAATGCGTAAGGTGCTTCTGATAACGCTCCTGTAGATTGGTGAGTTCACTTGTGGTGGTATTAGCTTTTAGCTGGCCATTGACAACGACTGTCTACCGCCCCAGCACTCCTGTGAGTAGTCAATGTAGAGCACTTTTATGTTCAAACTTAGCTAATAATTTCTTGTGAAGGAGACATGACTATTAACTTGGACAGCCAATGGAAATGAATAATTTGTGGTTCACAATGGCAATTTGCCTGGTACTTTCTGAGGGCAGCCCAAAACCCAAAAAAACCTCTGCTTAATCCTTGATCCCCAATAGCTTAGAATGTATGCTTATTGCAGTGTACCAGCCTTGGCAGACCCCTTCTCCTGGCAGGACCCAAAGGAGGTGGATCGGCCAGCCTCTGTTACGCTGGTGTCACAGCAGGACCCACAGACAGTCAGCTCTGCTGCCCCTCGCCTGCTAGTCTCGGCTCACCCCTTCACCCTACAGGACCCGGTCTCCCGGCAGGACCCACAGACAGTCAGCTCTGCTGCCCCTCGCCCGCTAGTCTCGGCTCACCCCTTCACCCTACAGGACCCGTTCTCCAGAAAGAAACCACAGACAGTCAGCTCTGCTGCCCCTCGCCTGCTAGTCTCGGCTCACCCCTTCACCCTACAGGACCCGTTCTCCCGGAAGAAACCACAGACAGTCAGCTCTGCTGCCCCTCGCCTGCTAGTCTCGGCTCACCCCTTCACCCTACATGACCCCCCGGCGGTGGACAAGTCACACTCACTTACTGGGGCCCTGACAGACACTGTCTCCCATCAGAAACCTACGGCAGTCCGGTGAGTAGATTAAGTTCCTAGTATACTGTCATCTAATACAATGGAGACTACCTTTTCATCAATGCAAAATCAACTTATGTACAATTTATCTAGATGAGGCTTGTTTAAGTAGAAAGGTTGCTGCATTGATAGCAGCCTAAAACATCTTATTGTCACCAAATTTTACCCACTTTTCAAGTATTATGATGCAGGAGCCTCAGTATTGACTGATATTCTATATGACAATATACTGCAGGGTACGAGCTGTGATGGTCCCAGTCTCTTGGCCAGATCCCCAGACGGTCTGCGAGCCTGCCTCTGTCACCCTGATGTCACAGCTGGACAGCAGACCTGTGTTTGGCCCTCCACTGGGACTGGTTACTAGGCATCCCTCCAGACTCTCCCTGAAGTCGAGAAAGAGCCCCAAAGTCTTGTGAGTACATTTTCCAATCAAAAAGTTCAGATTGAGCTACTAATTAGTTTATTTAGATCCAAGATCAATGTGTTGTTTAACTGATGAAGGTACTTCTGATGATGCTCCTGTACATTGGTGAGTTTACTTGTGGTGGCCTTAGCTGCCAGTTGTGCTAACTGCCTGTCAGGTGGTTCAAGTATGGTGTTGCATCATTGCTGAGGACTGGTGCGTCTGGCAGATTACCATGGCAATTGATTTGTATTACTTTAATAGTCTCTCTATAATCTACAACCCTAGTTTTCTCAAATGTTAAAACCACCCTGTTCAAATCTTGTCTAACATTTTAAAGATGGTAAAATGCAATAGTGCATCACGCCCATGGTTGTCATCATACATGAATGCAGCCATGGCAAGTACGTCACCAGGGTTACATTCAAGCATCATGTCAACGCTTTGGAATTGAAACACTCCGGAAGGGTTGTCATGATGCACCAATGCAGCAACATCGACTTACTCGTAGGGCCTGCATTGTTGCATCATGATTTCACCTTTTGGGGACATCAGTCCTCAAAGAGCTAAACTGTTTTGAGAACATTCCAGACACTCAATTAATGTTTTTCATGTTTCCTTCAGTGCATCTGTGATGAGTGCTTGTGAGCCGGCTCACCCCTGCTCATCCCTGCTCGTCCCCAGTCATTCCCCCTCGGGGTCAAGAAGGACACCCCCAAAACTCCTGTGAGTAAATAATCCAACTTCAATTTAAGCCCTAATTTTTCTTGGAATTTTAGTTTAAACATGAGGTTTATTAGAATCTTCCCCTGTCTATTGGTATAATCAAATTTTGAGCATATAGCTGGCTATTGTATTAGACATGCTACCTTCCCCCATTTTGAGTCTCATATTAGCCTTATTATGCACCTTCAATTGAAAATGCTCAACATTTCTTGTAGGGCACCCAGAGTAAGAGAGGGCTCACAGGTCCAACCACAACGTTGGTGAGTGGAAAGTGTTAATTTCTTCATGTTCAATTGGCACCACCATATTACATATCTGCATATTTTTTACAATATCATAAATTCTGTGGTTTATTTACAATAATGATGCCATCTGTCAGTTAGTTGTCCTCCAAGGCTTATCAAATACACATGCAATATTCGCTACAGGGTATACAAACACAATTTTGGAATTTTACAAGATGCTGAAGAAAACAATTTACCATTGTTGTTTTAAGAATGCTGAAAATAATTTGTTTACAGTGACAGCAAGTCAAAGAGAGTGCTGACTGCCGCGCAGTGCGAGTCCCGCCGACAAACATCTAAGCGGAAGAGGCAGGAGGATGAGAGGAAAGGGGTGTACAAACACAAGAAGCAGCTAGACAACCAGGTGAGAAGAAATGTAAAACTAAAGACACATGCATGAAGAAGACTTTTTCATAATGAACTTGTTTTTATTTTTGGATTTAGCAGAATTGTCTGGCTTATGTTAGAATGCAGGATTTTGAAAATATATTTACATCGCTGTCAGTCATAGTTCAGAAATGTTCAAAAACTTTATCAACAAATATCCTGGCTCACCCTTTCTTGCTGGTCTATAGCGCCCCTACTTCCATTAAAGTGAGAGAGACTAGTCTCATCAGATTAGTTCCTACACAATGTTGGAGTTTGCTCTGTGGCTTATACTTGAAGCATCATTAGGATCCATGCTGCCATTTCTTGCCAGCATCTGGATGTTGACTGGGCAAAGCCGCTTCAGCAATTGGAATCAAATGATTGTGATGGAATTGTCACAGCCTTTAACAAACCAGTTTTTGGTCCCAAAAGTCACATAGGTGATTATAGGAGCTGCTGTCACACCGAGTGTTGACGTGTTCATAATAAGGCTGCATACCATGGTAACAATTGTTATGATAAGGACTGACATGGACA
The DNA here is from genome assembly GCA_947462335.1 of Harmothoe impar. NCBI lineage: Eukaryota > Metazoa > Annelida > Polychaeta > Phyllodocida > Polynoidae > Harmothoe > Harmothoe impar. The sequence continues at coordinate 65,876,012 of OX381717.1, read as the reverse complement.
TTTGTTGAAATGCAGGTTTTCTTATTCTCCTGTAGAAACAGCGTCTTCGAAGGAAAAGAATTGCTGCAGCAGCAAAGGCCAAGCGCGTGCAGGTGATTTTGCAGCGGTATAAAACTAGCATTTGAGGTGAGTAATTTTCCCCACTTCAATGATCAAATATTTCAAAAGGTCTGACATATCCAAAGTTTCTAGAATACAAATCATCAAAATGTGACGGCCTCATATTGTAACAAAGGTTAATCGCTGTCATCTAACTAACCAAATAGATGCCTGCCTCCAACTCTGACAGTCTAATCAGTTTTATCTTACATTTCAATATTTACTATCAACATTTTACATTCATCAAGCTTGATATGCTCTAGCTTTATTCCAAAGCTACATGAATACAAAATAGCCTCAATATAGTTTTAACATATTCGCCTGTTTCCTACAATGCAGGTGGTGTTCTGGTGGCAATTAGTGCTGCAGCAGGGCAGACCGCAGTAGGTGAACACCCATCACCAAAATATACTAAGCAACACCCTATATCACTGGAAAGCTATGGTTTCGAGGATTATTGATATGGCAGGTGTAAAAAAAAATGTTGGGAGGTTTTTTGTCAAGGTCAAGGTCAAAGGTCAAGGTCACACAAAATAGAAAATGTTGCTATATTTCAATAAATTGTGAATATTTCAGGAAATATAGTAGCTATTCTTTTGATTTTTGGGGTCAATGTAGGCCCCATATAGGTTTATTAAATTTTCCAAAAATATTTGACCTTGAAGTAGGTCCAGGTCACCAAAAGTAGGTCAAATTGGCTAAAAATGAGGGTTTTAAGTTAAAACACTTCAATCAGGGTTGTCTCAAAGCAACAATTTTGGGTCTAGAGTGCTGGAAATAGGTATGTGGGGGCACAGGGACATAGGGAAGAGACACCCCAGATTTCATAAGAAAATTCATAATTTCTCCAGAGATATCCTAGGGTCAACGCCAAACTATATATAGGTCATGAGTGAAAATTCATGTGTTGGACATCCTAGGGTATAATAGGGGGGCAAGGTGAGCATAATGTCCATATTCAAATTTAGGTTGAGTGAAATTCTATACTACTTTGAGGGTAGGTACCCCCTAATTTGGGTGTGCTGATTTCAGATCTACTGGGTGTAGAATGATACAGGTGTTGGAACAAGGTCAAAAACAAGGTCAAAGGTCAAGGTCACCCCTACAAAGGCCCAAGTCAGAAAATATACTTATAAATAATGGCAGTGCTCATTTAATAAAAGTAGCACAGCTTTGATATTATGTGCCATGTTAGAACTATATAGGGTCAACATGCATACAAAAGTTACATGCTCTTTGCCAAGGTCAAGGTCATTTTTCTCAAGGTCAAACATGGTAAAATTGGCAAATATGCCATACAAACCATCATTCAAACATCTTGTACTATTAGGAATACCATCGAGATGAAATGTTGCTATTTTTTTATCAATTATGAATATTTTAGGAAACGTTGTAGCTATTCTTTTGGGGTCAGTAAAGGCCTCATATAGGTTATCAGATTTCCAAGAAATATTTGACCTATAAGGAGGTCAAGGTCATCAAAAGTAGGGCAAAATGGCAAAAAAAATGTGGGTTTTCTGGGGAAACACCTCATTCAGGGTTGTCCCGAAGTGACAATTCTTGTTCTAGAGTGCTAGGAATTGGTATGTGAGGGCACAGGGACATAGGGAATAGACACCCGAGATGTCATGAGAGAATTTATAATTTCTCCAGAAATATTGTAGGGTCAAATTGAAAATAATTAGAGGTCATGATCAAAATTCATACTTTGGACATTTTTTGGTTTGATTTTAGGAATTTGAATCTGGTGTGTAGTCATACAGGTGTTGGAACGAGGTCAAATTATGTGGTCAGAAGGTCAAGGTCACCCCAAAAGTAAGTCGAATCATATAAGATAAACATGTGCCTCTACATGGGTACCCACAATTTTGACTGTGTCACCATGTCAGTTTTTAGCAGAATGGTTGTGTCATTGTGTCGATTTTTAGGTATATAAGAACTTAGAGAAAAATCCCTGTGGGTCAATTTTTATCCCTAATTTTCCTGTGTCTGTCGAGTTTTAAAAGGGCCTAAAAGGGCCGTGTCACTGTGTCGCCCCGTGTCAACTTTTACCTATGTAGAGGCACAAACATGCCTAAGAAAGTTGCATGACCTTGGTCAATGTCAAGGTCATATTTCTAAAGGTCAAACATAAAATAAACTGTCAAAAAAGTGATATATGCTATCTTTCAATACTCTTTACTCATAAGAATAGCACCTCAGATATGACTTCTGATGTTCACATAATGCTTCAATTTGTGAGAAATATCAAATATTACCATGGGAACAGCAAGCAAGTAACCAAAGTCAAATATCAATATTAAACCAGATCAAATCAGAAAGATTCTTGCATGGGGCAGTCTCCATTTAATATAACCAGCATATGTATACCATTTGTGACCCGTTTTAACTTAATGGGTCGGAAGTATATTGGCCAGTTTTGACCCTTTGGCAATATTTTTGATACATTTTTGTTGAATTTTATGGAAATTAATCAAAATGAGATAATTAACATTTATATTAGATATTAACTATATTATACAATAAAATTTTAAATCCTGCGGCCATCATTTTGGGAATAATGGGAGTTGAAATCTGGTATGTACCTTATTATTCCATAAGATAACTATTCAGATGTTAGAAAAATGTCAAAACTCATTTTTCAAAAGTTAATTTTTTTCTACCCTATACTACTTAAAGAGGCTATATCTAGGCTCTTTAAAGTGCGACTTCCGACCCATTTTGTTAAAACGGGTCACATTTTGTGTCATGATAGAACTATACGGAACAGTCATTTCCCAAGGTCAAATGTGGAAAAACTGACAAAAAATAATAAGACCATCTTTAGATTGTCTACTCATTGGAATGCCACCTCTAATTTGACTTTTCGAGTATACAAGATGCAGACATAGCTCATGGCCAATATTAGTTTGAATTTGTCAGAGATATGAAACATTGCCATAGTAACAGTCTACCATTCACCAAGGTCAAATATGAATATTAAACTAGACCAAATTAGAAAGATTCCTCATATAGGGCAGTCTTCAGATGAATAAATAGCACAGGTTTAGTATTTTGTGTTTCAACAGAAACATATTCTGTCTCTCAATACTTTGTACTTGTAGGAATAGCATAAGACTTTTTATGTCTAGGTGATTCTGACATAGCTAGGAAAAATATTGATTTGGCATTTGGTGAGAAATATGTAATATTGCATTGGCAATAGCCAGCCATTCACCAAGGTCAAATATAATGCTCAAACCAGAACAGTGTTGAAACTAGAATGAGGGGGTTTCTCCCCATGATGTTCAGTCCATATACTCTTTATGCATGTTTGTATTGTGGTCAGTCAGCTGATATGTCATGAGATGCTGCCATATATACTGTCGGAGGTTGATGTATGATACTGTATTGCATGATTGATTTGCTGTATGTTACACAAATGATCCATTCTGTATATTCTATTGACTTGTATCGTATTTATATAATCACATTGTGAATAAAATATGTTATAAACTCAAAAAAATAGAATGTGAAGGATAGACAGGGAAGGGATAATAAGGGAATAGACACTGGAACCAAGAGGCAAAGAGATGGATAGGTGGAGCAGGGGAAGGGAAGGTGAAAGCAGATGGTAGATGATGGGCACGGAGATGGACAGGAGAAGAAAAGAGAAGAAGGAATAGGTACTACCCTAATGGAAATTGATGCAAAAGGAGAGATGTGCAGGGATGCATACATGGTTAGAAAGAGAGACAGAGAAAAAGGTGGATGGGAGGGATAGGTAGGGGGATGGGGGCAATATTGCATCAAGAGCCAAAAAGAGGGATTGAAAAAAAGGGAGGAAAACGAAAGGTAAAAGAAAGAGGAACAGAGATGGGTGGGTATTGGGAGTCAAGGGTTAGGCAGGAATGAGGCATGCAAGTTGAGTGATATGGTAGCTAGAGGATAGACAAGGGACGGGAGATGCAAGCAGAGGATAGACGGGGAAAGGGAGAGTCAGGAGAAGGACATGTATAAGAGGATAGGCATGGAAAGGGAGATGAGGGGAGCAGGAACATACTGTAATACCTGTCCCTTCTTTCCTCATCTTTTTTCCTGCCTATCCATATTTAACAAATCCCTCTTTCTGGCCATTGATACAATACTGACCACCTACCTATCTGTCCCCGTGCAGCTCTTTGTCTGTCTCTCTCTCACCTCTCTAACCACTTACAAATTCCTGCACCTACCCTTCTCTCTCCCTATCTCTTTCCTTCTATTATTTCAATCCCCTACATATATGTAGGTGATATATACTTAGCCCGGGCTCTTCCTTCTGCCATTCAACCGAACTGTCTCCTTGTCCTTTCTTATTCTCTGCATATCCCTGGCTTAACCCTTCCCTACTTATACTGTCGCAGTATTAGTAATACCTATACTCTCTGGCATACTCCCTGACCTATCATTCTCTGCCCCTTCCCTGAATAGCCAATGTCTGGTTTACCCATCTCCATACTTATGAATACATCTCTCTGCTCTTGCATGCCCCTATCTTATTTCCTGCCAATCCTTCTCGCTGCCTATCCCACTGCTCATACATGCCTATCACTGGCCATACCTCTTACTCTTCTGCCTATCACTCCTTCTGACCAATCTCTCCCCTGCCTATACCCATACCTCTCTCTCTCCCTGTCTCTTCATTCCACTGCCTACCAGGAGATGAATAGGAAATGAAGAACGATAGACAGGGACAGGTGGGAAAGGGAAGGGAGACACAATGACAGAGCTGGTTTATGGGAGAATAGGTAGGGGAAGTGATAATCTGGGAGGGGAAGTAGGGAAGGTAGGCGCTTGAATGGGAAGAGACAAATGGGCCCCAGGTAAAAAAATACCATGGTTTTCACCATGGTAAACGGTAGTTAATTTACCATGGTATATTTACAACAGTATACCATGATACTTACCATGTTTTACTTTGTTATTTACTAGGGTATACAATGATCTCAAATATGATGAAATTAATGTTTTACTATGATTTACCACTATATACTATGATATACCGTGGTCAATATCTGAATATACCATGATATCAATACCATGGTTTAGTCAAATAACCAGGGTAAATTTACCATGCTTAACTATGGTAAATACTATGATCAACTATCGTAGAAATACCATGGTTTGGCCGATATACTGTGGTATATCTACCATGGTTTACTATGGTGAATACCATGATATACTATACTATTTTTTACCCTAGGACTAGGTATGTAAATGGATGGTCATCAAGAGGGATAAGTAAGCAGTGGAATAGGCAGTGAGAGGGAAAGATAGCTTGGTACTGAGTAGGGTCTATGTAGGGGAATGGAGTCTGAGGAATAGGTATGGGATAGGCAGGGAGGATAGATGCAGGGAGAGGGACAAGTATGGGCATAGGCATTGGCAGAGGGAGGCATTGGTCAGGATGAGAGTATTATTATTGCTCATTTTTACATGTTTGACCTTGACCTTGGCCAAAGTTATGTAAACTTTTCATGGCTGTTAATCCCATCATCGTAGTTCTATTACTTTGTTTATCTCGTTTAAAATTCATATTTGACTGATAAATGGTAGGCTGTCAACATTGTTTAATGGAGCCAATATATAAATAAATGTGTTATTACTTGGACAAACTGGTTTACCCATACTGGGTTTGGATCCTTTATGTCCAGGGTATCAGGGGGAGCCCAGATGGATCAGCCGAGCTCTAGCTCAGATTTATCCCACATTAGTACACACTGTAAGAATGTACAATCAATGGTAATTTCTGGAGGAAAATCAGATGTCAGTATGTTTTGAAATAGTTATGATTTATTTTGACACATATGGGCTCCTACTGGCAGCACTGGGAAAAAAGGACTAAAGCCTGGATATGGGCCCTCAGCTATGCCAGTATCATGTAAACTTGAAAGGTTAAATCGGAGATGGCAAAATATGGTCTTAATGACTTTTTTTGTTAATTTGTCGGTGTTTGACACAGAGAATATGATGTTGACCTTGCCAAACAAAGGTCATGTAGCAATTTTCGAGGCCCTCAACTTCATGAAGACTCATCATGATGTAGAATAGGGTCTGCTATTCTAGGTTGGATATAGGATGATTACGTAATAGTTATTATATAAGCAAAACATAATTGATATTGTTGTTTTTCTCATAATTGGTGTTGGATATTAATTATGATACAATTATAAATGGATGCTGTCACATAATAGTAGCAGGGCTAAGGACAGGTGTAGTGTTATCTGGTGGTCTCCTTATCTAGATTATGACTGACCCAGATTGTACAACTGTACCATACTGATTATACTGCTGATAATAAACAGTTATTAATTTGGATTCAATCAGAACAGACGTCTGTGTTATTCCTTCCCATATGACACTATCTTACCCTCTTAGTTTTATAATAATACAGAATACCAGACTCATGGTTTAGGTATTAACGAAGCACTGCCCCATATTAGGAAATTTTTAAAAATTAATCAGGTGTGAATATTTTATTTGACCTTGGTGAATGGCTTGCTATTGCCATGGTAATGTGTCATATTTCTGGCAAATGCAATGTCCTTAAGCTATCTCAGCATCATGTAAGCATTAAAAAAACCATGTCTCTATGGTATTCCAAATAGTACAAGGTACGTGACACATTGTATGTATGGCATATTTGCCAATTCTTCCATGTTTGACCTTGTTAAAAATGACCTTGACCTTGGCAAAGAGCATGTAACTTTTTTATGCATGTTGCCCCTATATAGTTCTCACATGGCACATAATATCAAAGCTGTGCTACATTTATTGAATGAGCAATGCCATTATAAGTATATTTTCTGACTTGAGCCTTTGTAGGGGTGACCTTGACCTTTGACCTTGTTTTTGACCTTTTTCCAACATCTGTATCATTCTACACCAAGCAGATTTGAAATCAGCACACCCAAATTAGGGGGTACCTACCCTCAAAGTAGTAGAGAATTTCACTCAATCTAAATTTGAATATGGACATTATGCCCACCTTGCCCCCCTATTATACCCTAGGATGTCCAACACATGAATTTTCACTCATGACCTATATATAGTTTGGCGTTGACCCTAGGATATCTCTGGAGAAATTATGAATTTTCTTATGAAATCTGGAATGTCTATTCCATATGTCCCTGTGCCCCCACATACCGATTTCCAGCACTCTAGACCCAAAATTGTTGCTTTGGGACAACCCTGAATGAAGTGTTTCAACTTAAAACCCTCATTTTTAGCCAATTTGACCTACTTTGGTGACCTTGACCTACTTCAAGGTCAAATATTTTTTGAAAATTTAATAAGCCTATATGGGGCCTACATTGACCCCAAAAATCAAAAGAATAGCTATTATATTTCCTGAAATATTCACAATTTATTGAAATATAGCAACATTTTCTATTTTGTGTGACCTTGACCTTTGACCTTGACCTTGACGAAAACCCTCCCAATATTTTTTTTTACACCCGCCATATCAATAATCCTCGAAACCATAGCTTTCCAGTGATATAGGGTGTTGCTTAGTATATTTTGGTGATGGGTGTCGCCAGAAATAATGATCTGAGCTTCCTGGTGCTGCAGCACTAAATAGGACATTGGTGGGATGGCATCAGAGATGAACAGGATTCCAGTATTCTTCTTAGTCTGTCAGCCAGTTTGATGCTGAGTACGGGATGGCGTGTTGATTATCTGTTATTTAGATTAGAATAGCGCTGAGGTATCATGGACAGACACAAGATGCGCCTCTCTGAGAAGAGATATGTATGACGTCTGGTGCTTCCGGTGTACTCCGTGGAGCTCCATCTGCTACTCATATGAAAGTCAATTTTGAGACTGGTGTTTATTTACAACAATATTTTCAACAATGTCAAGTGTTAACGGTAGTATCTGGCAGATGAATGTTTATCTGTTGTATCCAACTGCTAATAAGGTTTTCTGACCTTTAACTTTTGTAAAAATGTCGGGTAGATTCACCACTTTCGGACGCTCGTTGGCAGTGCAAACGTGACCTATTTTCTTTGGGCTACAGTTGTCTTAATACTCCATTTAGAGCTATTATTGAAATAATTATGGGGAGAAGAGTCTCGGAGCATTATATCCAGCTATCAAATTATGTATTTTTATGTATTTTCATATGCAAAATCCCTCTTCAAAGTTGGGGAATTTAATGTCCCTATTTCACCTGATGTCGGACACTTTGGATTCTCTTTGTTATTTCCAAGTAATAGTGACAAATTCGCCTTGCTATGACATCAAACATGACATCATTTATTCAGGGATTTGATATTACTTGAGATATTTAACATATTTACATCTGAACTATACATTTGACACTGTTAAACCTGTCCAATATAGAAAATCTATAGATACTTCCATTATACCAAGAAAACTTTAAATTTTCTCAGCCATGGAATTTGAGAATCTAAATTGAGTACTAGAGGTTGATATTTTTTACTTCCAAAGTGATTCCTTTGCATCCCCCCATATTTATAGTAAAGAGAAAACACAGTGGACAGTGATGTCCGTCTCATGGTGAAATTTGATCATATCTTTGATAGGTCTGCAAATATTATTTTCCTTAAATTATTATGTTTTGTTTACTGTATCATACTTGGCAATACACATAGCTTTCCATTTAGGTTTGGTTACATTGCCTGGGGTTAGGTATTGCAGCAATATTTAGTATAAAGCAAACCTGTCCGACATGGGGTGCCATATAATCTGACAAATAAGGCATGAGCTCCTCACAGCGAAACAGGCCTACTTTAGAGCTTAATTATAAACATTTGAAACTAATTTGCATAGGTTCTACTTGATCTATTGGTAAGAAAAATAATTAAATTTTACTATGATCGCCATACATAGGATACAGGACCTATTGCATATATTGATTTTTAATGCTAAAAGTGTCCGACTTAAGGTATGTGTCCGTCTTTGGGTGAATCTACCCTATAGGTTCACCTTTTCCAAGACAAAGATTGTACTATATATATATATATGTGGTCATGGGTGCTGCCAGCTTGTTTCATGTGTCCTTTACTTTGTACTTGTTTAATAAAGATGTTGCAAAGTACCCATGTATAGTTTTGTATATTTTATATCTAAAAAAATGAGATGGATATTAAAAAGAGCAAAATGATATTCATATTCTCCAGGTAGAGTTACCCTATAAATGGCCTTTGGGAAGTACATACTAGAGAAATGAGGGAGAAAAATGAGAAGACATATATGGTTGGGGAGACAGACAGGGCCTAAATGAGGGAGAAAAAAGAGAATATATATACGGTTGAGGAGAAAGACAGGACCTAAATGAGGGAGAAAAGAGAGGATATACAGTTGAGGAGAAAGACTGCATAAATTAGGGAGAAAAGAGAGGATATGCAGTCGGGGAGAAAGACAGTGTCTAAATGAAGGAGAAAAAATAGGATGTAGGGTTGGGGAAAAATACAGGGTCTAAACGAGGGAGAAAAGAGGATAAACAGTTGGGAGAAAGGTAGGGCCTAAACGAGGGTGAAAAAAGAGGATATACAGTTTGAGTAAAGAAGGGCCTAAAAGAGGGGAAAAAAGATGATATTACGGTTGGGAGAAAAGAAAGGATATAGGTGTGGGGAGGGAGACAGGACCCATACACTGTAAAAAAAAAGAAAGTGTTTAGATCCTTAACACTTATCTAAATACGTATTGTGTCAGTTATTCTAAACACTTCTATAGTAAGGTAGGCCCCTATATATAAGTGTTTTGGTAGAAAGTGTTTAAATTCTAAACACTTAAAAAAAAGTGTTAAGATAAGTATTAGATTCTTAATACTTTTCTATGAATCTAAACACCTAAAAACTTGTTGAAAGTGTTTAGCTAATAACGGTTTAAAATCTAAACATTTTAAATAAGTGTTTAGAACCTAAACATTTGTAATTAAGTGTTTAAAACCTAAACACTTGTTAAAGTGTTTAGCTGAAAAGTGTTTAGAATCTAAACATGTTGATAAGTGTTTAAAATAACCGATATTTAACACCTATTTTACAGTGTATATGAAGGAGAATATCATTTTCCCTGACCTTCAGAAACCTCTTTGAATTCAAGTTCCGATGTCCCTTTGAAATTTGTCTGAGCTCTTAGCTCAGAAACTGCTTAGCCATTGAACATGCTAATACCAGAGGCATGTTGTTAAATTACCATGGACTGATATTGCTCACATTTTGAATATGTTTTTCCAATCAGTAGTATGAACTTTCTCATATATTATGGACCACACACCAAAACGTCATTTTCCCAGACTTTCAGAGATCCGTTTGAATTCAAGTTCCAGTTTCCCTTTGAAATTTGCTTGAGCTCTTAGCCATTGAACATACTAATAGCAGTGACATGTTGTTAAATTACCATGGACTCATATTACTCACATTCTGAATATTCTTTATCGATCAGTAGTATGAACTTTCTCATATCTTATGGATGACACACCAAAAATGTCATTTTCCTGGACCTTCGGAAACCTCTTTGAACTCAAGTTCCGATCTCCTTTTGAAATTTGCCTGAGCTCTTAGCCATTGAACATGCTAGTACCAGAGACGTGTTGTTAAATTACCATGGACTCATATTACTCACATTCGGAATATTCTTTACCAATCAGTAGTATGAACTTTCTCATATCTTACGGACGACACACCAAAAACGTCATTTTCCCAGACTTTCAGAGACCCGTTTGAATTCAAGTTCCAGTTTCCCTTTGAAATTTGCCTGAGTTCTTAGCCATTGAACATGCTAATAGCAGAGACATGTTGTTAAATAACCATGGACTCATATTACTCACATTCTGAATATTCTTTACCGATCAGTAGTATGAACTTTCTCATATCTTACGGACGACACACCAAAAATGTCATTTTCCCGGAACTTCGGAAACCTTTTTGAATTCAAGTTCCGATCTCCTTTTGAAATTTGCTTGAGCTCTTAGCCATTGAACATGCTAATAGCAGAGACATGTTGTTAAATTACCATGGACTCATATTACTCTCATTCAGAATATTCTTTACTGATCAGTAGTATGAACTTTCTCATATCTTACGGACGACACACCAAAAATGTCATTTTCCCGGACCTTTGGAAACCTTTTTGAATTCAAGTTCCGATCTCCTTTTGAAATTTGCTTGAGCTCTTAGCCATTGAACATGCTAATAGCAGAGACATGTTGTTAAATTACCATGGACTCATATTACTCTCATTCCGAATATTCTTCACCGATCAGTAGTATGAACTTTCTCATATCTTCAGGACGACACACAAAAAATGTCATTTTCCTGGACCTTCAGAAACCTCTTTGAATTCAAGTTCCGATGTCCCTTTTAAATTTGTCTGAGCTCTTAGCCATTGAACATGCTAGTACCAGAGACGTGTTGTTAAAATACCATGGACCCATACTGCTCATATTTGGAACATTTTTTTTCCGATCAGTAGTATGAGCATTCTCATATATTATGGACAACACACCAAAAATGTCATTTTCCTGGACCTTCAGAGACTCTTTGGAATTCAAGTTCCAATGACCCTTTGAAACTAGCTCAACGGCTCAGCCATTGAACATACTAATAGCAGAGACATGTTGTTAAATTATCATGGACTGATATTGCTCACATTTTGAATATGTTTTTCCAATCAGTAGTATGAACTTTTTCATATCTTATGGACCACACACCAAACACGTCGTTTTCCCAGATTTTCAGAGACCTGTTTGAATTCAAGTTCCAGTTTCCCTATGAAATTTGCCTGAGCTCTTAGCCTTTGAACATGCTAATAGCAGAGACATGTTGTTAAATTACCATGGACTCATATTACTCACATTCGGAATATTCTTTACCGATCAGTAGTATGAACTTTCTCATATCTTACGGACGACACACCAAAAACGTCATTTTCCCAGACTTTCAGAGACCCGTTTGAATTCAAGTTCCAGTTTCCCTTTGAAATTTGCCTGAGTTCTTAGCCATTGAACATGCTAATAGCAGAGACATGTTGTTAAATTACCATGGACTCGTATTACTCACATTCTGAATATTCTTTACCGATCAGTAGTATGAACTTTCTCATATCTTACGGACGACACACCAAAAATGTCATTTTCCCGGACCTTCGGAAACCTTTTTGAATTCAAGTTCCGAACTCCTTTTGAAATTTGCTTGAGCTCTTAGCCATTGAACATGCTAATAGCAGAGCCATGTTGTTAAATTACCAAGGACTCATATTACTCTCAGTCGGAATATTCTTTACCGATCAGTAGTATGAACTTTCTCATATCTTACGGACGACACACAAAAAATGTCATTTTCCTGGACCTTCAGAAACCTCTTTGAATTCAAGTTCCGATGTCCCTTTTAAATTTGTCTGAGCTCTTAGCCATTGAACATGCTAGTACCAGAGACGTGTTGTTAAAATACCATGGACTCATACTGCTAATATTTGGAATATTTTTTTTCAGATCAGTACTATAAACATTCTCATATATTATGGACAACACACCAAAAATGTCATTTTCCCAGACCTTCAGAGTCTCTTTGGAATTCAAGTTCCACTGTCCCTTTGAAATTAGCTCAACCGCTTAGCCATTGAACATGCTAATAGCAGAGACATGTTGTTAAATTACCATGGACTGATATTGCTCACATTTTGAATATGTTTTTCCAATCAGTAGTATGAACTTTCTCATATCTTATGGACCACACACCAAAAACGTCATTTTCCCAGATTTTCAGAGACCCGTTTGAATTCAAGTTCCAGTTTCCCTATGAAATTTGCCTGAGCTCTTAGCCATTGAACATGCTAATAGCAGAGACATGTTGTTAAATTACCATGGACTCATATTACTCACATTCTGAATATTCTTTACCGATCAGTAGTATGAACTTTCTCATATCTTACGGACGACACACCAAAAATGTCATTTTCCCAGACTTTCAGAGACCCGTTTGAATTCAAGTTCCAGTTTCCCTTTGAAATTTGCCTGAGTTCTTAGCCATTGAACATGCTAATAGCAGAGACAAGTTGTGAAATAACCATGGACTCATATTACTCACATTCGGAATCTTCTTTACCGATCAGTAGTATGAACTTTCTCATATCTTACTGACGACACACAAAAAATGTCATTTTCCCGGACCTTCAGAAACCTCTTTGAATTCAAGTTCCGATGTCCCTTTGAAATTTGTCTGAGCTCTTAGCCATTGAACATGCTAGTACCAGAGATGTGTTCTTAAAATACCATGGACCCATACTGCTCATATTTGGAATATTTTTTTTCCGATCAGTAGTATGAGCATTCTCATATATTATGGACAACACACCAAAAATGTCATTTTCCCGGACCTTCAGAGACTCTTTGGAATTCAAGTTCCAATGTCCCTTTGAAACTAGCTCAACGGCTCAGCCATTGAACATACTAATAGCAGAGACATGTTGTTAAATTATCATGGACTGATATTGCTCACATTTTGAATATGTTTTTCCAATCAGTAGTATGAACTTTTTCATATCTTATGGACCACACACCAAAAACGTCGTTTTCCCAGATTTTCAGAGACCCGTTTGAATTCAAGTTCCAGTTTCCCTATGAAATTCATTCAGCCATTGAACATGCTAATAGCAGAGACATGTTGTTAAATTATCATAGACTGATATTGCTCACATTTTGAATATGTTTTTCCAATCAGTAGTATGAACTTTTTCATATCTTATGGACCACACACCAAAAACGTCGTTTTCCCAGATTTTCAGAGACCCGTTTGAATTCAAGTTCCAGTTTCCCTATGAAATTTGCTTGAGCTCTTAGCCATTGAACATGCTAATAGCAGAGACATGTTGTTAAATTACCATGGACTCATATTACTCACATTCTGAATATTCTTTACCGATCAGTAGTATGAACTTTCTCATATCTTACGGACGACACACCAAAAACGTCATTTTCCCAGACTTTCAGAGACCCGTTTAAATTCAAGTTCCAGTTTCCTTTTGAAATTTGCCTGAGTTCTTAGCCATTGAACATGCTAATAGCATAGACATGTTGTTAAATAACCATGGACTCATATTACTCTCATTCGGAATATTCTTTACCGATCAGTAGTATGAACTTTCTCATATCTTACGGACGACACACCAAAAATGTCATTTTCCCGGACCTTCGGAAACCTTTTTGAATTCAAGTTCCGATCTCCTTTTGAAATTTGCTTGAGCTCTTAGCCATTGAACATGCTAATAGCAGAGACATGTTGTTAAATAACCATGGACTCATATTACTCACATTCGGAATCTTCTTTACCGATCAGTAGTATGAACTTTCTCATATCTTACTGACGACACACAAAAAATGTCATTTTCCCGGACCTTCAGAAACCTCTTTGAATTCAAGTTCCGATGTCCCTTTGAAATTTGTCTGAGCTCTTAGCCATTGAACATGCTAGTACCAGAGACGTGTTGTTAAAATACCATGGACCCATACTGCTCATATTTGGAATATTTTTTTTCCGATCAGTAGTATGAGCATTCTCATATATTATGGACAACACACCAAAAATGTCATTTTCCCGGACCTTCAGAGACTCTTTGGAATTCAAGTTCCAATGTCCCTTTGAAACTAGCTCAACGGCTCAGCCATTGAACATGCTAATAGCAGAGACATGTTGTTAAATTATCATGGACTGATATTGCTCACATTTTGAATATGTTTTTCCAATCAGTAGTATGAACTTTTTCATATCTTATGGACCACACACCAAAAACTTCGTTTTCCCAGATTTTCAGAGACCCGTTTGAATTCAAGTTCCAGTTTCCCTATGAAATTTGCTTGAGCTCTTAGCCATTGAACATGCTAATAGCAGAGACATGTTGTTAAATTACCATGGACTCATATTACTCACATTCTGAATATTCTTTACCGATCAGTAGTATGAACTTTCTCATATCTTACGGACGACACACCAAAAACGTCATTTTCCCAGACTTTCAGAGACCCGTTTGAATTCAAGTTCCAGTTTCCCTTTGAAATTTGCCTGAGTTCTTAGCCATTGAACATGCTAATAGCAGAGACATGTTGTTTAATAACCATGGACTCATATTACTCACATTCTGAATATTCTTAACCGATCAGTAGTATGAACTTTCTCATATCTTACGGACGACACACCAAAAATGTCATTTTCCCGGACCTTCGGAAACTTTTTTGAATTCAAGTTCCGATCTCCTTTTGAAATTTGCTTGAGCTCTTAGCCATTGAACATGCTAATAGCAGAGACATGTTGTTTAATTACCATGGACTCATATTACTCTCATTCGGAATATTCTTTACCGATCAGTAGTATGAACTTTCTCATATCTTATGGATGACACACCAAAAATGTCATTTTCCTGGACCTTCAGAAACCTCTTTGAATTCAAGTTCAGATGTCCCTTTGAAATTTGTCTGAGCTCTTAGCCATTGAACATGCTAGTACCAGAGACGTGTTGTTAAAATACCATGGACTCATACTGCTCATATTTGGAATATTTTTTTTCCGATCAGTAGTATGAGCATTCTCATATATTATGGACACCAACACACCAAAAATGTCATTTTCCCGGACCTTCAGAGACTCTTTGGAATTCAAGTTCCAATGTCCCTTTGAAACTAGCTCAACGGCTCAGCCATTGAACATGCTAATAGCAGAGACATGTTGTTAAATTATCATGGACTTATATTGCTCACATTTTGAATATGTTTTTCCAATCAGTAGTATGAACTTTTTCATATCTTATGGCCCACACACCAAAAACGTCTTTTTCCCAGATTTTCAGAGACCCGTTTGAATTCAAGTTCCAGTTTCCCTATGAAATTTGCCTGAGCTCTTAGCCATTGAACATGCTAATAGCAGAGACATGTTGTTCAATTACCATGGACTCATATTACTCACATTCTGAATATTCTTTACCGATCAGTAGTATGAACTTTCTCATATCTTACGGACGACACACCAAAAATGTCATTTTCCCAGACTTTCAGAGACCCGTTTGAATTCAAGTTCCAGTTTCCCTTTGAAATTTGCCTGAGTTCTTAGCCATTGAACATGCTAATAGCAGAGACATGTTGTTAAATAACCATGGACTCATATTACTCACATTCGGAATATTCTTTACCGATCAGTAGTATGAACTTTCTCATATCTTACGGACGACACACCAAAAATGTCATTTTCCCGGACCTTCGGAAACCTCTTTGAATTCAAGTTCCGATGTCCCTTTGAAATTTGTCTGAGTTCTTAGCCATTGAACATGCAAGTACCAGAGACGTGTTGTTAATATACCATGGACTCATACTGCTCATATTTGGAATATTCTTTACCGATCAGTAGTATGAACTTTCTCATATATTATGGACAACAATCCAAAAACCTCATATTTCCATGCCTTCATAGATTCCCTTTAATTCAAGTTCCAATGCCCCTTTGATATTTGTCCGAGCCCCAAGCCATTGAACGTTATTGTTAAATTATTATGGACTAATATGGTCATTGACCTATAGAACGGTAGAATATTTTGCCCCCCCCTACCGTCTATAGGTGCTGAAATCTTTTTCCACCCTTCTAGACTATAGCAGCATGTAGGATATGTTTTGCTTAAATGGCAGCATAGTTTTTTACTCCCGCCATGAAAGAGGGGTAAGAATTCTCAACAGACCTCCCTTCTTTCGGAGGGGTCGACATACTTTACGCCCCCCAAGTAAATAGACCCCTAAACACTCCCTTAAAGAGAAAAGAAAATGAGCAGCTTGCTTAATACTGCCCTCTCGCACACATGCAATGTGCAGTAATGAGAACTATTGGCTCTACCTCATGAACTAGAGCTGAACAGCATGGAGTTTAAGGGGCTATAAGTCCTAATGTCAGCTTTCTGGATTTGGGGGTGGGGCAGCCTCGGCCAGCGTCTATCCTACCACTTGGATAGCCTGGCTGCCAATCTATCAAAATACACATGTTTTAATTATTTGTTTTAGGTATTGCTGTAGATTACACATAGCCCCCAGCTACCTTCATTGGTAAACTATAAGGTGTGTAGCACTATAGTGCATTAATGCTTCGTGCCCTTTGTCGTCATGATGCATAAATGCAGCCCTGGAAAGTAACTCAGCAGTGCTGCATTCAAGCATGATGCCCACCCTATCGGGTTAATACACTCCAAAACAAGTGGGGCCCTTTAAGGGCTGTATAGTGCATAAAGGCTTCATGCCTTGTGTCGGCATGATGCATAAATGCAGCCCTGGAAAGTAACTCAGCAGTGCTGCATTCAAGCATGATGCCCACCCTATCGGGTTAATATACTTCAAAACAAGTGGGGCCCTTTAAGATCTGTATAGTGCATTAAGGCTTCATGCCTTTTGTTGGCATGATGCATAAATGCAGCCCTGGCAAGTAACTCAGCAGTGCTGCATTCAAGCATGATGCCCACCCTATCGGGTTAATATACTTCAAAACAAAGTGGGGCCCTTTAAGATCTGTATAGTGCATTAAGGCTTCATGCCTTGTGTCTGCATGATGCATAAATGCAGCCCTGGCAATTAACTCAGCAGTGCTGAATTCAAGCATGATGCCCACCCTATCGGGTTAATATACTTCAAAACAAATGGCGCCCTTTAAGATCTGTATAGTGCATTGACGCCTTTTGTCGGCATGATGCATAAATGCAGCCCTGGCAATTAACTCAGCAGTGCTGCATTCAAGCATGATGCCCACCCTATTGGGTTAATACACTTCAAAACAAATGGGGCCTTTTAAGGTCTGTATAGCGCATTAAGACTTCATGCCTTTTGTAGGCATGATGCATAAATGCAGCCCTGGAAAGTAACTCAGCAGTGCTGCATACAAGCATCAGGGTGATCCTACTGGGTTGATGCACTCCCAAACAAGTGGGGCCCTTTAAGGGCTGTATAGTGTATAAAGGCTTCATGCCTTTTGTCGGCATGGTGCATAAATGCAGCCCTGGCAAGTAACTCAGCAGTGCTGCATTCAAGCATGATGCCCACCCTATCGGGTTAATATACTTCAAAACAAGTTGGGCCCTTTAAGATCTGTAAAGTGCATTATGGCTTCATGCCTTTTGTCGGCATGATGCATAAATGCAGCCCTGGCAAGTAACTCAGCAGTGCTGCATTCAAGCATGATGCCCACCCTATCGGGTTAATATACTTCAAAACAAGTTGGGCCCTTTAAGATCTGTAAAGTGCATTATGGCTTCATGCCTTTTGTCGGCATGATGCATAAATGCAGCCCTGGAAAGTAACTCAGCAGTGCTGCATTCAAGCATGATGCCCACCCTATCAGGTTAATACACTTCAAAACAAATGGGGCCTTTTAAGGTCTGTAAAGCGCATTAAGACTTCATGCCTTTTGTAGGCATGATGCATAAATGCAGCCCTGGCAAGTAACTCAGCAGTGCTGCATTCAAGCATGATGCCCACCCTATCGGGTTAATACACTTCAAAACAAGTGGGGCCCTTTAAGGGCTGTATAGTGTATAAAGGCTTCATGCCTTTTGTCGGCATGGTGCATAAATGCAGCCCTGGCAAGTAACTCAGCAGTGCTGCATTCAAGCATGATGCCCACCCTATCGGGTTGATACACTCCAAAACAAGTGGGGCCATTTAAGGTCTGTATAGTGCATTAAGACTTCATGCCTTTTTTCGGCATGATGCATAAATGCAGCCCTGGCAAGTAACTTACCAGTGCTGCATTCAAGCATGATGCCCACCCTATCAGGTTGATACACTCCAAAACAAGTGGGACCCTTTAAGGGCTCTATAGTGCATTAATGCTTCATGCCCTTTCTCGTCATGATGCATAAATGCAGCCCTGGAAAGTAACTCCAAAGACTGTCACAACAACAGATATATGATAACATTACTCATAGTGGAGGAGCGACAGAGCACCCCGCTCAGTTCCTGACACTCCAGACCTCAGAAGTCGGTGCCAGTGGTTCTGTGTGTGCGGTGAACATGAGGATTCTGGTCCCTGAACATTGCTGCATCACAAGTACACACTGGTCCTCATCAACCAGACACCACCTCCAAGTCTGTAAGGAAACAGATTTATATTACAAATAGGCATGAACTCTAAACATACATTTCTTCTATCTCAGGTGCAAGCTAGCTGTAAAAGTCATGAGAAGACTCACAAAAAAGGGAAAGCTGACTCACCAGCACCCGAACAGGAGGGTCCTATTGATGTGCCGAATATCCCTTTGAATTTCTCAGAAGAGTTGTCTCATGGCAGTACAAGCCATGAGAACATCAATAAAGATGATAAATCTAGCCCAACTTTACCACCTGACTCGCAACAAGAGAGGTTGTTCAACCCTCCTAGTGCCCATTTGAGCTTCCCAGGCCCGTACCCTCATGTTAGCTCTAGCCATGTGACTCCCCAAGTAGAGCGGACCTCGACACCTGCTGCTACAGGTGCAGGGTACACAGGGTACTCACATAACCCCATCTACAGCACAGAAGGATCAGCTCATGGCAATACAGGTCACGGGTTTAGTCAATTCATGCAGGCCAGTCATGAAGAAAGTCCAGTACCAGGCTTTGGTCTTCTCCCTGAGTACCAATATTACCCAGGCTTCCCCACCCCCGGCTACCCACCCGGATACTAGACTGACTAACAAGCCTGTAATTGCTGTTACTTGCGCTCCCAAATGTAAAAGTCTGTTTTTCCTTTTGGTCCATGTGTTATTCTCCTATACTCTCATAGCATATTTTGTATTCTAAAGAAACTTGAAAACCATGGATATTGCTTAAGTCATAAACATCTGGATGAACCTATTATTTGCCAAAACAAGGACATTGACTTTATAGGTTTGTGTACTACATTTGGAACTATATTTGTTGTGTTAGTATAAAAGGTGGCACAACTCAGCTTCCATTGTTCATCCAAATGGCAGAATGGTATTATAGTTTCAAGATAAACTGTCTTCTAGTACTCACCATAGTAAATGAAATGAGGTGTGCGAAAAACTCTTGCTCGCGGAACTGTGGGTTCAACAGCCAGTACTGAAAATAAAGTGTTTCATAGTTACTTAAGTGAGCTGCATGCATAACGACTATACTTATCATTTATAATGTTCTATTATATGCTCTATATCTATTATTTAGGATGACACAAATATAACAGTTCAATAAAGTGTACAAACATGTGTAAATGCACTCTTTGTTTTGAATTGATTCCATATGTCTGCCTAGCAAACCCATGTAGCCTGTGATGCCGGTTTATACCATTAGAACAGCCACATCTGTAAATTTCTGGGTGAGGGGGGAAGCTATAGCAACACCACTGAGCAGAATGCCTGACAATCAATAACAGAAGCACCTATATACAAATAGTCTCTGATGTACTTTTTGTGGGTCCTGGTTGCACACATTAATCATAGTTATCTTTGTTATTGATGCAGCTTGTATTGCATGCATGTAATATGTTTTTAGAAAAAGGAAATGTGCATGAAGTGTTAACTGTCTTCCAATCCTGGCAAACAAGTCCAGCGGCAGAGCCATGGACAAGACTGACCCAGATTTATATTACAAATAAGTGTGAACCCTACACATACATTACTTCTATGTCAGGTGCAAGCCGGCATACCTAAAACAGATGTTATCTCTATTTGTCGCAGGTTCCTGCATGTGGCCCTGTGGGAGGTGCCACATTGAGTTCCCCACAGAAGATACCAGAGACCTACACAAGTGTCAGGGAGACCCCATGGCACAGGACACAGAGGAGGGTGTGGTGTTTCACTGTGGGAAGTGTGACTATAGTGTAGACAGTCCTGAGGCCCTCCAGCTGCATCTACAGACTCATGCTAATGAGGAGAGGGTGTTCATTCCCAGCTCTATACAAGGACTGGACACTGCAGGCACAGCCCACCAGATTCAGCCAGTTGAACTGAGTTGAGTGTTTAAGGGGTGCTTTGATTTCCTACTGATATTTATCCTGGGGAAACTTCAGGATCACTGCCTGCAGTTCACTCAGACAAATGATCCAAGCAGATGAGAGGTACTTGATGTGAAGACTTCTTTATTCCATTCAGCAACATGTGATACATACACAACAGAGGTCTGACTCCTACCAACCACTCACTACAGGGAAACAGCCATGTTATATATGAAGACCTGACCTTGACACTTCAGCCTTGACATTTACACATATGACCTTGACACTTGCTCTATCAGCCTTGACCTTTACATAATTCATTTACATAACCAGGCTTGTGCCATCGGGCCTAATACCAATCTACATAGATTATGCTCTGCACGGACTGACCTTGACATTGGGCCTATTACTTGGTGTGGCCTTGACAACTGTTAAGCAATACGTCCTTGACATTTAGGTAATGTGATTTGCTCCTGGTATAGCGACCTTGACCATGGTTCTGGTGTTGGCCTTGACATTGGATCTGATTACATTCACTTAGGCTTATGTACATTATCAATTGGCTGACTGCCCCAGTGGTTTGAGTCATCCCTCACGACAATAGTTCGTACGGTTACATCACAGGAATTGGGTATGCTACTTCCTGTCACCAAACATCCTTGACCTTCAACTAATACAATTACATCCCTAGAAGTGGATCTGTTACTTCCTGTCTACCAGCAACCTTGACCTGTTGGTCAGTGGTTGTATAATGCCAGGGTTCCTATTCCGCTAATGGTTGTATAATACCAGTTCTCCGATTCCTGCAGTACTGCCCCCTGGACTTAGTGTGTTACGATACAATTAACATACATTTAGCGTGTTCTACTCTCTATCGGTCTCTGTCTGACCATTAACTCTTACTGACTTTATTTGTTCTAAATGTGTCTGGATCTGTGGTCCAGTACACTGCCGGGGGTTCTATATGAGAGACAATAATTTATTATTTTCTCTCTGAGTAGGTATTGGTTATATTTATTATTGATTTTAATTTTTGGATAATTTTGTGGTGATTATTTCCAAACGTCACCAATTTGCCCTGAGTTCTTCACCCAACAAATACTAATGGGAGTCACCGTGTGTGGGGGTGGATACCCCACAGGGTGCCCTGGCCATCTGTGTGGGCCTGTCCCCCAATCACTAATTGGCCTGTTGCATCACAGGCACGCTATTATGGGACCCGTGGGTTTCACTGGGGAGGCCCCTCATGATGACACTCACTGGTCACTGCATAGCAAGGGTGTCACTCTCTTCCCAATTAGGGACTTTGCTAAACCTAATTTTGTCAGACTGGACATGGGTCACACCATACATGCAAATTAGCTTCAGAGCTCACCACAATTGTCTGCTGTAAACCCTCCACACACACATGTGGACTAGGGTATTGTGCATTCATCGTACATGCCTACCGTCTATACCTGCTATCTTTATATCTTACTATATTGAGTAATGCTGGTCTATAGTACATTGTATGCTCTTACTATATGGACCTTGCCATAGATATACAGTGTCATGTATATATTATATGGACTTTGCCATTACTATATTATGTTTTCTTACCTTCAGTTTCATTTAACATTGACATGCTATAATATGTGATAGGATATAGTGATATAGATATCTACTACACAGAAATGACTTTTCAATGCTTAGCTAAAGTCATCATTAATATAAGTGAAGTATCCGTAAACAGTTAGGTGTAACATTATTGTATTATATAGGTGAGTACCATATATAACAATACATAGTGTATGTCTCTAGTCCATAGGCGCTCCTGTTCTTTTGCCATTATTGTCAGTCTTGTATGTAATTTGTTCATTGAGATAAGGCTGGCTGGAGTGTTTGGTCAGTCGTATCGTACTCCACAGTTGACCACCCCATGTGACCAGCCATGCCATCGTTACCAAGGATAGGTAATGCCAAGCCTCCAATGCATCTCAGGAGTCTGACTGTTATTCACTAACACTCCACTAGTGGGAAAAGTTTTATGGTATCCAATGCAGTAAGCACCAGCACCAGCAGTAGGGCTGACAATGGTTGAGGAAGATGCATTGTTAGGCAGCTCCCTTGTCTCTTCAGGGCCCTGGCAGTATGGGCATTGTCAGTCAATTATAACTGCCAAGCCATCCCAGCATCTGGTCAACTATGAGTCATACAAGTCTGGACGATCTACACAAACATTGAGCTAAAAGGAGGTGTCAGTGCCCTGTCGATTACAGTCGCATGTGTGTTTGACACCAATGCAACTTGCCTCACAACTGCCAAACTATATTGCAGTGGAGTAAAGAGTAAATACATATCATAGGCAAGATACAGACATACCATCCATCAGCACTGAAACCTGTTGTCGGCACGTTGCAGACACATGTGGGTCCAACGCAACATGGGACTATAGTGCCGACACCCAGTTCTTCTTTCTATGGTGTTTCCAGTTACCTCGATAGTCCAGATGTCCTTTCCTTGAAGGCCTCTTTTCAATGGCTCTGTAAATAGCATAGAGGTGCCGTGGATCTCCCGACATATCCATGCCAAGGAACTGCGTAGCTTGATCAGTTGTTGCTTTCTGGGCTGAACTAGCGTTACCATGAGCTGTCTGTTCCTTTAGACCTGATTCAGTGGATATTGCTGTCCATGTTCCATTATGTGAGATCTGTAATTCAGTTCTGCTAAGTAATACGCCCGGCCCCGGTGTGTTTCTCACTGAATGTGACCTTAGTGAGTCATTGACACCTCTGTCAGGTGTCTTGGATGGTTGGACCCTTTCTGGTATATCTGTCCAGGGTGTAAGATTAGTTGCATGACCTATCAACCTCTCTTGTGAGCTTGGAAACCTATGTTCATGAGCATGACAAATAGGTCTATCAATCAGCTGGTACCCAGGGTCAGTAACATGACCCTCAGGGCTGGCCTGTAAGCTTTGAAGCTCAGGGTAATGTGCATTACTCTCAGGGCTGTGATGCAAGCTTTGAGTATTGTCCTTTACCTGATGTGGATCAGGATGTGCAGATAATCCGACTGTACCTGGCTTCAATGGGTCTGGCCCTTGTATGTCACTCGAGCAGGCGCTCTGTTCTATGTTATCCCACATGATTACACTTGGTGCGTTTTCAGTATTTGGGGAAAGTTTGTTTGGCTGCTGTGGAGCATTGGCCAATGTAGGTGACTGGACACCTGTTGTGTCAGATGCTGTATCCCCTAGTAGAATAGGAGGCTCCTCACTGGTGAAGAGACTTCTTGCAGCCCCTGAGGTGTCACTGATGGAGGCAGCTGGCCTTGTCGGATCAGACCAGACTTCCTCCTGTAGCCTGTGACGGGCAGCTTTCAGAGAGATAGGCGTCCCCTTACTCAGATCTGATTGACCGTCAGCTCCTCTGGGTACATACACTCCCTCCTTGTTTGGAGTTTGGTGCAGCTATACAGCGTCTGGGGTGGCAGAGCATGTTAACCTCTTTGTTGCTGTTGTTGTGGGATGTGTTGATCCAGGTGTGGGTGGTGGTCCACCTACTGCTCCTTCCTGGTCAATGGATTCATACTCGTCCTCAAAGTCTGTATGTGAGTCTCTGGACATGTCCTTCACTCCATTATATAGTTGTCTTCACCTCACTGTGCAATAGTGTTTGTTGTTCTTTGGGTTTTCTCCACCATGTGAACTGGACTGAGGTTTTAAGGGTTAACTCTTACTGACTTTATTTGTTCTAAATGTGTCTGGATCTGTGGTCCAGTACACAGTTAACAATACATCAATTCTGCTGCAAGACCACAACATTGCATATGCGGATGCAAAGCACATGCCATATGAATGTGGTTATTGTGATCACACCTTCAGTGAACTATCTCAGCTTCAGACCCATTTGGCTACCCACATAGGGGACACCCAAATAGGGATTACCCAGATAGGAACAGTAGGTCCCCATATATGTGTACATTGTAACATTAGGTTTGACTCCCCGGTGCAGCTGAGAGACCATCTGAGGGCCCACCTGCAGCCTGAATTCCCCTTCCCATGTCCTAAATGTAAAAAGTCATTCAGGGATATAAAGAACCTGAATGACCATGCTGCAGTGCACATGGAGGAAGGACTTACGACGTCCACAGTTTGCCACATCTGTCACGAAGCATTCAACACTCCTTCAGACCTCAGAGAACACATGAGAAGCAGCCATCCTAATATAAACCACCCCATCTGTAAAGTGTGTGGGAAGCAGCTCATGTCCTACAACCTGAAGAGGCATATGATGATGCATAGTGATGAGAAACCCTATGCCTGTGATAAGTGTGACAATAGGTATAAGCACCCCAAAGATCTACGCAAGCACAAAGCAAATCACCACCAGAAGGTGCAGGAGCATATGTGTACTATATGTGGCCAAGGTTTTCTGATGCTAGATACTCTTACGGCCCATATGCTCTCCCACAGTCAAGAGAACTCAAGGAACAGCTCAAAGGTTGTAACAAAGGAAGACAACTCTACGCAGCAGCTGATATCCCCACAAGTCCTGATGATGCACCAAGACATTCACTTAGAAAATAAGGCTTATATACCCAGGAAGAAAGGTCCTCAGACGTCCACCGTGTGCCACATCTGTGATGAAGAGTTTGACACTCCGTCAGACCTCAGGAGCCACATGAGGAGCCATGACGGGATAGAGCGCTACATCTGTACTATATGTGGCAAGCAGCTGATGACCTCCCACTCCCTGAAGGTGCACAAAGACAACCACTCAGGGAACACAGCCCATGTGTGTGAAGAATGTGGCAAGTCATGCAGCTGTGCACAGGACCTGAGACGACACATGGTCATGCACAGTGAGGATAAACTCTTTGCCTGTGATGAGTGTGAAGTTGTATATAAACATCTTAAAGATCTAAAGAGGCATAAAGCAAAGTACCACCTCAAGTTGGAAATCTCACATATTCCGGATAACTTTAGGATCCCTCAGAAGGAGTTCATATGTAGATTCTGCGGGGAGATACACGCGTCTCACTTTGAGTTAAAGAAACATGAAGACAACCACACTGGAGAGAAACCTTATGAGTGCAGGCCATGTGGCAAACAGTTCAAAAATGAACTAGGCTATAGGAAACATCAGGCTGGGCATTTATTAGAGCAGGGCTTTATCTGTCGTGTATGTGGCAGTGCCTTCAAGATGGAAGCCATGCTGAAAGCGCACCTAAAGGTTCACCAGGAGGCCATGTATAAATGTCCTCATTGTGATATATACTTCCATGATTGCACCGAGAGAGACGGGCATGCGCTTACTCACACCAGCCAGAAGAGGTACCAGTGCCCAGACTGTGGCACCGGCTTCAACAACGAGTCCAATTTCCAAGTTCATGTTCGCGTTTATTGTGGTAAGACACTTATGCAACGCTCTAGACTGATCAGTGACATGCGAGGGGTAGATGGAGAAGTGCAGATTCCAGAAGCTGAAGCTCAGTTTGCTGAACCTTGCCAACCACCAGTATCTGCTGCTGTCAGCAGGGACTGTCAGAACACCACTGCAGCACTGACATACCAGTCTGACATGGACCATGCACCAATAAATCAACATCAGGAAAGTCTTGGTGAAGATGAGCCACCTCAAACTATGCCTTTGTTGGCGAAGACGGCAAGGTCCCAGAAAGGCTTCAATGTCCAGCAGCCAGCTGAACTCTCATGTACCACCGGGCATGATGAGGAACTGCCAGGAAGCTCAGGGGTGCACACTGATGTTGTTGATGACAACATTAACAGAGGTCCATCTGTGTCACATCCAGACATACAGGAAGAGTCAGATACAAAAGCTGAACCTCTCACTAAGTCTCTTGACACTGAGAACAGGTCTCTGGCTGCTGACATGACTGAGGACAAACATGACTCACCAACTGTCAGTGACCCTCATGTATGCTATACGTGTGGGGCAACATTTGCAGAACTAGTAGAGAAAGAAAGCCACATGCAGTTCCATTTCATGGACCATTCCTATTTTTCACGAGATGAGAAGAGAAAGGATCTTCCCCGATCCCTTCTGACCTGTAAAGAATGTGACCAGTTATTCCCCAGTGTAAAGAACATTGAGTGGCACATGCAATCAGTCCATGGGCAGGAAAAGTTCAGACTGAAACTTCGAGCTAAAAGTCATCTTTGTAATATATGTGGCCAGCTGTGTTCTGGCAGGGCACATCTTGCCACTCACATACGGCGCATGCATTCAGACGAGCGTTCTCATGCCTGTACTCGGTGTGATAAAGCCTTTAAAACACGCGGAGACCTGACGCGGCATGAGGTGAGGCACTCAGGTGTCAAGTCACACGTGTGTTCAGTCTGTGGCAAAGGTTTTGTTGAACTTGGCAAGCTCAAGAGTCACCGAATGACACACAATAGTGAGAGGACAATGTTTGTATGTGAACTCTGCAACAAGAAGTTCTCACATTCCACAACGCTACGAGCCCACATGATTACTCACACAGGGAACAAGAGTCATGTCTGTGATGTCTGTGGCATCGAGTTCTACTTCAAGACCCAACTCAAGAGTCATAAATTGAAGCATACAGGTGAAAAACCTTATTCCTGTAGGTATTGTGAGAAAACATTTAGAAGAACTCAATATTTATCAGTTCATCTCAGAACCCATACAGGAGAAAAACCATTCAGTTGTAAGTTCTGTGACCGAGCGTTTAGTCAGAAATCCAGTTTCAACAGTCACATGAAAACACACACAATGGAGAAAGAAGCCAAGGAGGCTGCTATCGATGAGAAGCCCAACAGTCAATCAGATTTCTTAAATGTTGGTTCAAACCACATGAAATCTGAAACCAAAGTGAAATCTCCCATGCATGATCCTTTACTGGACGGCTCGACGAATATGAATGTAGAAAACATTCAAAACCTCTCAGAAGAGTATTCTGATAGCAGCACAAGCTACATGAACCCCCACAGAGATGAGCAGCCAGCTCCCTCTGCTACTCAGTACTTTGGTACACATGACAGTGTCCTGTACAACACTGAAGGCAGTTTTGGTGCAGCTCAGTTTGTGCCAACTACGCAATCTGACTTTACACCTCCATTTCAGCATCATCCAGGTTTTCCAACTGGATACTATTAAATGGAGACACCACCATCTTATAATGATAGTTTCACTATGAACAATCCTCAAAGTCAATATTCCCATGGTATTGTAGAGTTTGTTTATTTGAATCAATGGGAGATAACTCAAACTATAGTTCTTAGGATGAGATGAACTAATGGAAGCATTTATTACCAATGATATTAGACAGTTGTGGTGTGTGGCTCTGCTTTAAGCAAGATGTCATTCAGCAGGAGAGAGACCCAGGTAGGTCTGCTTACACCTGCTGTCCACCTGCAGTCTGCCAGCCTCCTATATAGACTGTTCATGTAGCACCACCTGCAGTCTGCCAGCCTCCTATATAGACTGTTCATGTAGCACCATCTGCAGTCTGCCAGCCTCCTATATAGACTGTTCATGTAGCACCACCTGCAGTCTGCCAGCCTCCTATATAGACTGTTCATGTAGCACCACCTGCAGTCTGCCAGCCTCCTATATAGACTGGTCATGTAGCACCACCTGCAGTCTGCCAGCCTCCTATATAGACTGTTCATGTAGCACCACCTGCAGTCTGCCAGCCTCCTATACAGACTGGTCATGTAGCACCACCTGCAGTCTGCCAGCCTCCTATACAGACTGTTCATGTAGCACCACCTGCAGTCTGCCAGCCTCCTATATAGACTGTTCATGTAGCAGTATCTGCAGTCTGCCAGCCTCCTATATAGACTGTTCATGTAGCACCACCTGCAGTCTGCCAGCCTCCTATACAGACTGTTCATGTAGCACCACCTGCAGTCTGCCAGCCTCCTATATAGACTGTTCATGTAGCACCACCTGCAGTCTGCCAGCCTTTTATACAGACTGTTCATGTAGCACCACCTGCAGTCTGCCAGCCTCCTATATAGACTGTTCATGTAGCACCACCTGCAGTCTGCCAGCCTCCTATATAGACTGTTCATGTAGCACCACCTGCAGTCTGCCAGCCTCCTATATAGACTGTTCATGTAGCACCACCTGCAGTCTGCCAGCCTCCTATACAGACTGTTCATGTAGCACCACCTGCAGTCTGCCAGCCTCCTATACAGACTGTTCATGTAGCACCACCTGCAGTCTGCCAGCCTCCTATATAGACTGGTCATGTAGCACCACCTGCAGTCTGCCAGCCTCCTATATAGACTGTTCATGTAGCACCACCTGCAGTCTGCCAGCCTCCTATACAGACTGTTCATGTAGCACCACCTGCAGTCTGCCAGCCTCCTATATAGACTGTTCATGTAGCACCATCTGCAGTCTGCCAGCCTCCTATACAGACTGTTCATGTAGCACCACCTGCAGTCTGCCAGCCTCCTATATAGACTGGTCATGTAGCACCACCTGCAGTCTGCCAGCCCTTTATACAGACTGTTCATGTAGCACCATCTGCAGTCTGCCAGCCTCCTATATAGACTGTTCAGGTAGCACCACCTGCAGTCTGCCAGCCTCCTATACAGACTGTTCATGTAGCACCACCTGCAGTCTGCCAGCCCTTTATACAGACTGTTCATGTAGCACCATCTGCAGTCTGCCAGCCTCCTATATAGACTGTTCAGGTAGCACCACCTGCAGTCTGCCAGCCTCCTATATAGACTGTTCAGGTAGCACCACCTGCAGTCTGCCAGCCTTTTATATAGACTGTTCATGTAGCACCACCTGCAGTCTGCCAGCCTCCTATATAGACTGTTCATGTAGCACCACCTGCAGTCTGCCAGCCTTTTATATAGACTGTTCATGTAGCACCACCTGCAGTCTGCCAGCCTCCTATACAGACTGTTCATGTAGCACCATCTGCAGTCTGCCAGCCTCCTATATAGACTGTTCATGTAGCACCACCTGCAGTCTGCCAGCCTCCTATATAGACTGTTCATGTAGCACCACCTGCAGTCTGCCAGCCTCCTATATAGACTGTTCATGTAGCACCACCTGCAGTCTGCCAGCCTCCTATATAGACTGTTCATGTAGCACCACCTGCAGTCTGCCAGCCTCCTATATAGACTGTTCATGTAGCACCACCTGCAGTCTGCCAGCCTCCTATACAGACTGTTCATGTAGCACCACCTGCAGTCTGCCAGCCTCCTATATAGACTGTTCAGGTAGCACCACCTGCAGTCTGCCAGCCTCCTATATAGACTGTTCATGTAGCACCACCTGCAGTCTGCCAGCCTCCTATATAGACTGTTCATGTAGCACCACCTGCAGTCTGCCAGCCTCCTATACAGACTGGTCATGTAGCACCACCTGCAGTCTGCCAGCCTCCTATATAGACTGTTCATGTAGCACCACCTGCAGTCTGCCAGCCCTTTATACAGACTGTTCATGTAGCACCATCTGCAGTCTGCCAGCCTCCTATACAGACTGTTCATGTAGCAGTATCTGCAGTCTGCCAGCCTCCTTTATAGACTGTTCATGTAGCACTATCTGCAGTGGGCACAGCAACACACAGGAATACAACTCCTGCAGACGGTGCTCGACCCAATAACCATTATTATACCTAACAGTATTATGGTTTGATTCAGACGATTCCTATTCAAAGCATCGGCCAAACTACTTCAGATATGAAAAATGCATCATTTACCAAAATGCTATGGACATATAAAGAGGCCCTAATATAGTTCACCATTTTGTAGTTTGTAGGCTAGAGGTATTCATGTCACTTGGTGTAAAATTAAGGATAGTACCTCAATGATCTAAAATAAACATATTCAAGTTGCGTGTCATTTCAACATGGTGAACTACAGCATGTTCCAAAAGGATTAGATATAGATAGTTATAGATAATGGTCATAGTATGTGAAGGTAAAGGGGATTTCTGTATGGGTGAAGGACATTGAACAATCCTAGTATTATGTACATATAAACTTATCATTACATATAATGGACAGCAAGGACTAACCAGTCTGCCATCTTGTAATTTGCACAAACATCATTAAAACAATGTTTAAATGTGACTTTTGTGTTGGGTGTTTTTACTCGAGTGTCATCTCGGACCAGTGTTTGACTTTTATTTCATCTAGATTATCTATAACTGTGTTTCTAGGTCTAGGTTATGAGGTTTTACCTTAAAGGGGATTGTTTGTATTTTCAACTATTTCAGTTCCACTTTGATGAATCCTGGCAGCATTTTAAAGCTGATGGGCTAGAGGTACATGAGTAGTGCCATGTCTGAACCTTGTCTGAATCACCCTGTGAACATAGCTATAGAGTGATTATATGCACTCAAGTAAGGATTAAGGGAATGAGAAACATAAGTAGAATATATCTATCATCAGACAGTGCTTCAGAAAGGAGATTTATGTGTTATAATAGTTTTTGAGGGAAATTCTGACATTCATCAATTTTCTGAAATCAGACAATATTCTGAAGACTTACATCCCTGCATAGGTTAACTTTGTTCTTGAATCTGGTTGGGTGGTGGTTTACAGTTAATATGTTTCTTTTCATACCCAAAGTTCCTTGATAGTATGGTGGCCTAAGACACTACCAACTACTAAGTGCCATAGCTAACTCCAGGACAGTCAGTATCAGGTCACAATGTATGGGTCCTTAAACATGTCTTGTCTCTATTTGCCGCAGGTTTGTGGCCGTCTGACATCGGCCACACTGGGTTCTCCTCAGAAGATGCTACAAATGTCAATATCAAAGAAGAGAAGGAAGAAGAGTCAGACAGTGGGCTGCCTGAGTATAGGATAGAGGACCTGCTGACTCCTGACCACAGTGAGAGGAGTGTCTTTATCCCAGATAACCTACAGCACTCCGAGCCTACAGTCGTTGTACCCCACACGCGTCTGGATGAATTAGTGGAGGATCGGGACAGTCCCAAAGTCATCATCAAACAGGCTTCCTATACATGTATCTTCTGCAGGAAGCAGACCAACAGGACGTCCAAGCTGTTCTCCCACATGGTGGGTGAGGGCAGGGAGAGGTGCTACATGTGTGTGGACTGTGGGGACACCTACAGGAAGCTGTCAGACCCCAGCAGGTTACCACAAGGTGTCCCTGACAGGGACAAGTACGTCTGCAACCCGTGTGGGCGTCTCTTTGCCTCACTACCAGAGCTCAAGTCTCACGTCAAGTCTCACATGGACCGCAAGATGGCCTACGGCTGTGGCTTCTGCAAGAAGAACTTTGACCATTTTGATAAATTAAAAAGCCATATAAAGATGCACCCGCTGGCAACACCACAGGTGTGCAAATGGTGCTGTCTGACGTTCTATGACGCGGACTACCTGCGGAAACACCAGAAAGCAGCCCATGCAGAGCGCAAGTCCTATGTGTGTGGGGAATGTGGCAGGGAGTTCCCCCTGGCGTCCATGCTGAAGATCCACCTTGAGACGCACCGCACAGACCGGCACTGTGTGTGCATCCACTGTGGGGCAGACTTTACCTCTAACACTGCCCTCCAGTCACACATCAATATGATGCATAATAACGCTGACTCAGGCTTCACGTGTAGTCAATGTGGCATACAGTTTAACCTCAAGTCCATCCTTAACGCCCACATGCAGACACACCAAGCTGCAGTCAGGTCCTACCAGTGCACAGACTGCCACAAGATCTACTCCAGCCGCCCCATGCTGGACAGGCACCTCCTGGTGAGCCCTGAGGGCAGGACCTGGCACTGCACCCAGTGTGACATGAAGTTTGACAACCAGTGTGGCTTACACAAACATGCACGCTACCACCTGCTGAAGAAGAGGCACCTGGTGGACAGAGTGGAGAGTTATGTGTGTCAGATCTGTAGTGCAAGCTTCGCTAAGGCCGCTGCCCTCACCAACCATCTCCTGACGCACCAGGTGAAGACCTATGAATGTGGTTACTGTGATCAGAAGTTCAAGCTGACCGGCCACCTCTCAGCTCACATCAAGAACTCCCACCCTGAAGCTGTGGTCAAGCAGGACCAGTACCCATGTGATAAATGTGACCGGGTGTTCTCCAACAGCTGCCACCTCGAGGTCCATAAGAGGTCCCATATTAACGCTGATAAAACCACCAAATCTGCTACTCCATCCACACAGCCACCCAAAACTGTAGCTGTATCTAAGGATGGCAAAATCCACAGCAAAGAAGGAAACACTGTCAAGCCCATCAGTATTCCTGCCAAAAATTCTGTTTCTGGGGGAGGCAAGAAAAGAGTTCAGTTGGTCGTAATGAAAACACCGTCTGACTCCTCAAATCCCAAAGATGGACAGAATATTGTGAAGAAGATCAAATTGGATGAATCATCCAACTTGGCAAAAACTATCCAGATGGCCATTAAGATGGCTACTAAAGGTGGAGTGGTTGGGGCACAGAAGATAGTAGTGTCTCCTGATGGGAATCTGAAGGTGCTGCCGGGCGTGAAAAAGGGGGAGACATCTGATGGTTTGCAGAAGATGACGAAGCCCCTTGGTCCTCATGCTGCAAACACATCTTCACACGCTGAGGTACCTAAAACGGCAACACATAGCAGCAATTCTGCTGCACAGCCAGAGGAGTCTGGTAGAAATCAGAACCCAAGTCTGACTGTGCCACACAGTGTAGCACAGAGTGAAGCAGCAGGTGAGTCTGTGGTCTCAGATGATGACAACATGTCTGTCCACTCTGACATGGATGATGACCAAGGTGATGATTCTGCTACAGAATATGTTGTAGCTGCTCCCACAACCAACAAACCTGGTAAATCTGACCCAGATACCAAGCCCCAGCCTCAGCTGAAGC
Source organism: Harmothoe impar (assembly GCA_947462335.1). Taxonomy (NCBI): domain Eukaryota; kingdom Metazoa; phylum Annelida; class Polychaeta; order Phyllodocida; family Polynoidae; genus Harmothoe; species Harmothoe impar. Next base: position 65,842,160 of record OX381717.1, on the reverse strand, counting down.
AGCCAGACAGCAGACAGTCGGTAAGTTCTGACAGCACTGACAAACCACATCACCCCTCCTCTGCTGCAGAACATTCCACATCCAACCCTAAGAACCTCTCTATGAACTCTGACAAGACAAATACTGATGGCTCAGCACCAGAACCCTTGAATGCCAGCATGGACAAAGCTCACAAGTGCTGTGCATGTGGGGCGACCTTCATGGAGGGGTGTGACTTAGACAGCCACATGAAATGTCACTTCTCAGACCACTCCTACTCCACAGCGGCCACACAGAAGAAGAACATGGTGATTGCCCAGGTCATGTGTAAACCGTGCGACAAGCTGTTTAACAGCGTCAGTGAGTTCGAGTTGCACATGCAGTCTGTTCATGGGAAGGAGGACTTCAAGCTAAATGCAACAATGAAAGACACAGAGCTGTGTAAGATCTGTGGGTCCCTGTGTCATGGTAAGGAGAACCTGAGAGCTCACATGCTGGAGCATCTCGAGAAGCTGCCGTTCCTGTGCAGTGTGTGTGGCAAGGCGTTCCAGTACCGAGGCAGCCTGCGAGGACACATGAGACAGGTACATGGGCCTCCTCCAGTCGAAAAAAAGAAGGAAAAGAGGCATTTGTGCTCGGAATGTGGAAAAACATTCTCTCTACCCTTCCAGCTGAAAGTACACATGAGGAGTCACACGGGTGAGAAACCTTATTCGTGTAAAGTGTGCAGCAAGACCTTTGCTACCATACCCTCAGTGAACTCCCACATGTTCACCCACACAGGGGTCAAGAAGCATGTCTGCCCGGTCTGTGGTAAAGCATTCTCCATGAAAAACGCTCTCACTGAGCATAAGACTATCCACACAGGAGAAAAACCTCACCCATGTACCTATTGTAGCAAGATGTTCAGAACAACTGAACTACTCAAGGTTCACATCAGGATCCACACTGGGGAAAAACCTTTCAAGTGCAAGGTATGTGGACGTGCATTTAGTCAGAAGTCGAGCTGTAACAGTCACACCAAGACACACAGCAAGACACATACCAAGACACACACCAAGACACACACCAAGACACACACAGAGGGGAGAGGACAGGCCCCCAGGCAGAGGCCACCTATTGATGTGCCCACCATGCACCATGTGTCAGACACATATTCTGACAGAAGCTCCATGAACACTGGTGGAGTAGAGCAGCCTGTGGCCGCCATGTCTGGTATGGACTACGCTGGTATACAGGACAGTCTGCTGTATAATACACAGCCTACAGCTCCAGGTCACTTTCTGCACCTCAATAACCAAGTGAACCCAACATCAGACTTTAACTTTCTGCCTGAATATTACCCTGGCTTCCCCACTCCTGGCTTCCCCAATCCTGGTTTCCCTACAGGGTACTAATAATAAGAACTGTTCCATGTACTATAGCCTTGTAAAATACAGTGATATTATCAGACTTTCACTAGATTTATGTCCCAAAGTATAGACCCAATTCTACTATTGAGTCAGAGCTTTGGACATTTGATATGTTGAGGCTGTATCGACGGAATGACATTCTTCAGTTTTGTTAGATTTTGTAAGCTGACATCCTAAACCATTGTGGATCTATTGAAATGTAATCTAAGTATCGATAAAACTAGGAATCTCTTCATGACAATCATGTTTGAAAGCTAACAACGGGCACAATGTTTCAGGTATTAAAGGGTTGCACTTATTACATCAAATACAGTAGGAGTGACTACTGCATTTATTACCATATATTCATTGCCTAGGGCAGGTAATGTAAGATTCTATTCACTTCTTCATTTGTCAGGTAGGAAATTAAATTAACACATTTGCTACCGTGTTGTACATTTGTAGCTGACTCATGGCCTCCACTCATCTTATTGTGTTTATTTTCTGTAAACTCTGGACAAACTATACCTGAAATACTAACATGGCTATGTCTTTGTGGAAATTGTAGTAAAAGCATCATTAAAGGTTGAACTATAAAGCTGCATCTAATGCTTTTGTTATCTATGCACAAATTTCGAAATATTTCCCTTTACGACAAATTATTATATTGGCAAAGGTACCTCAACATACTCAGGTCCCGGCAACTCCCACCTCCTGGTACATGGCTACCTGTTGGGGCGCCCTCATTAGGCAGGACGCCCAGGGGGTGAATCATAGCAGCGTCCACATGTATCACTGCCATCCAGCAGTTTTCTAATAAAACTTGGAATTTGACCAAGTTATTGTCCTTCTTGATACTTGTAAACACATGCAATGGAAGGAGAAACCTGTACTTCATGATACTTCTATGTTTTTAAAATATTTAAATCGAATGAAAACTCTTCCAAATGTCATTATTTGACTGCACTCATCGAAAATTCATGAGATAACTCAACTGTGATTTTTTTGCCAAATTTTGGAAAACTTAATGATAGATACATAGCTCCTCTAGGTGAATCCAGAAGATCTAAGGTCCCCTTACGGGAGCAACTGAGGAATATTGAGTCAAATGATGCGATATGTAGATACACTGAGGAGGGTCTGCCCTCTGCAGTGGTTTGCAGCAGCTTTAACCCACTCGTTACCCCACCCCATTCCTCTCCCCCCCACCTCCTCTGGCTGTACGTAAGCGCTCAGTCACACTTGGTCACCTGGGGTATAACTCGGCATCCAGGGTAGGGGCCCGGTCCATGCCTACCTGTTATTAAATCCCAGGTCTTCCTATCCAAATTGTATCCTGCTTGATCACCATCTCCTTATACACTGATTTGCCGCCTGTACGCTCTATAGACAGAGCTGCACGCTAAAGTGACCGAGTCACTGGTTACTTCACGAGCTGTGCTTGGGCCGTATTGCACGCTGGCCGTAGGCCTAGTGCAATACAGCCCAAGCATGGGGAGTGAAGTAACCAGTGAAGAGCTCACTTTTGAGTGACGCTCTGTGTTTATTTCAGGGTATTTCGATGTAAAATAGATATGTAGTCTATGTTTCTTTACTTCCACGATGTTTCTTTACTTCCACGGTGTTTGTTTACGTCTGTAGTGCCGCCATTTTGAATTCCGCGCAGGTCACGTGACACTCAATAGCGTGGCAACCCCATGGCAACCCCATGGCAACCCCATTGTGACCCCTAGCAGCGTGAAATACGGCCACAGCGTGAAATATGACATAGGGTTATTTCACACTTCACTCGCATACGGAACTCCCATACGTTTAACCTTGATAGATCGTATTCACCATGAAATAAAGGATAGTACCACATTGTTACATAATAACATATATGGTAAACTATACTTAGATGATTGGCCCTATTCATAGATTTTGATACATTGTACCATTATGACTATCTCTCCTCCAGGGTCCCCCATAGCGTTGCGGTTAAGCTCAAGATATCAAGGGTATTGTTCATTTTGTGATAAAGGCATGGAATTTCTACCACAGAATCTAGACATCTCAGGGAACATTTTAAGAGATAGAAGCACCCTGAGCCCCTTCTGGAACCAAGATGGCCGCCATCTGAACATAAAGTACCTGGGAAAGGACAATCGGACACTTCTTATTGGATTTCCAAGTGTGATACAGCAATATATATGTTTTAGAGGGTGAGAAACTCAAAAAGAGGCTCACAAAAAGGTTTTGGTAAACTCCTGTCAACAAAACAGTTCCCATAGCAACCAGCATAGCTGCCAAACATATTGAAAACCATGTATTAAGCAATTCTCATTGGATTGTTTTCTGAAATACTATCATACCAGGGTTTCAGGGATGTGATGTGACAGGGGATGTAGCTCAGTGCTGGAGCAATCGCTTGGTTGGTGAAAAGCCCCAGTTTCGAGTTCCTGTGTCTCCCAAAACATTAAAAAAATAGTTCCAATAGCAATCAGCATAGCTACTGAAGATATTGAAAACTATGTATGTAGCAATTCTTATTTGACTGTTTGGTATAACACCATTATACCAGGATGTGGAGGTGGTTAAGGTCCCAATTCCATCATTAAATCATTGGAAAATATGTTTTCCTAACAACCATTATATTCGCCCGGGAAGAAAAATCAAAAAGTCACTTGGCAATTTTTATTTGATGAGTAATTAAATTACTGGGAGAGTAGAATCCTTTTGATTATGACAAGTTGGTGGATCACCAGCACAAGTGACTTTATTCATATATATGTGGTGGTTCGTAGTTATTCTAGTTTAAGGAACAACAAGAACGGCAGTTTCCAGGTGCGAGAATATCAGTCTTTTATTACAAAAACAACTTCGGTTCCTCAACAAGGGAACGATCGGTGTGAAATCAATACACACAGGTAATCAGGTTTCTCTATGAATATAGGAAATGGTCAGTATAGTCTTAGTATACAACTCTACAACTCTGCAAAGTAAAAAAATTGTTTCAAATTTTGTGCACAAAGCGTCACAAGTGAAAATTATTCCTCAGATGTTTGCTTTGGACCACATACACTATTCAGGATCTGTGTCCATTCATATTTCTGATATGGCTGCTCTTCAGAAGTATGTAATACTAACATAAAGAAGCCTTAAGCAAAACAAAATTCTAATTTTCTGTTTGAAGTAAATGACATACACAATTGTTGACTGTATCAAGTATGTGGGCTGTTTGTAGGCTGCCCGGCTCCAAAGGGAGCCGGGGAGCCTGCAAAAGCCCAAGACCTCATGATCTTTGACATGTGCCGCACACAAGCGGACAGGACCTGCAACAAAAAAGGGTTTCACCCTCGTCAGTTTCTGTATAAATAAAAGAAATAACAAACAAACAAGCACCCTGCTAATGGAGCTGACTTTCAGTCTGGCAAATATGCTGTCAACAAGACACAAAGCAGATTCTCTTCAATTGCAAAGGATCGGTGTCATGCAAAGAATAATGCTTTCACCAAGAGTTTCTGTGGTGCAGTCAGACTGACAGATAGTCCTGCAGCTCTGAGAAACTTGATGGTGGCCCAAAAAGAACTAATAGCAGAATTTCAGCAGCTGCAACCACGCCTACCAGAAGGTGAAGCTCATGCACAGCATGATAAGCTATCCGCTCAAAATGCAGTGCATAGGGATGTTAATGAATTAACACAGGCAATGCAAGATATTGGTAATCTATTCATGCAAGAAAGCAAAGACCTGGTTATTGACATTAGAGACATTATGATTATGGATGACATTGTCTGCAACACACTTCGGAGCATCAAGGATATTGGTTAAGAAATGTACAAGTATCTTGTTAAGGACATGCTAGAAAATCCACACAAAATGAAAACAATCAAGAAAAACAAGCTGCCATTTTTCAGAACATCTCCCATGAAGATTTAATCGAAGATGAAACTAAAAGCACTTAGGAATGACAGGTATATTTTCTCATGACTGTATATAGTTGCTAAACATGCAATGGAGATATTGACCTGTTCGTCCCCTATGTAAACCATTTAGCATGACCAGCACTGGTATCAAATGGTACTGTGGTAGAAATTCCATGCCTTTATCACAAAATGAACAATCCTTCGGCTTAACTGCACCGCTACCACCCCTCCTCCAGAGTCCCCTATCCCTCCTCCAGGGTTCCCTCACCCCTCCTCCAGGGTCCCCTATCCCTCTTCCAGGGTCCCCTATCCCTCCTCCAGTGTCCTCCACCCCTCCAACCTTTCCCCTCCTGCAGGTCCCCTATTTGTACCTCAGGTGCATCCATCCTCCAGGGTCCCCCATCCCTCCTCCAGTGTCCCACATCCCCATGTATTACAAACCCAACTGGTGGTATCACCTCCAGGGTGACTCCTTTATTTAGACTGACCATCACTCCCAGGTCTTCCTATCCAACTTATATCCTGCATGATCACCTGTGTCCCTCTATCTCTTCTAAATATTCCAAACTGAGTATTTTCCATACCCATTGTGCATGTTTTAATGTTACCTCCAGGGTCTTATGCATTCCTCCAGGTATCCCAATTTTTCCACATGGTCTTAATCCTTCTTCCATTATGCCGCATACCTACCTATTCAAATGTAGTTTCCCCCTACCTTGTGGTAATTTAAATTTAATTTAAAGCACTTAGATGGTTCTTTACTGTGTGTTGGAGGGTATTTCTAGTATACAAGATGGCCTTTTGGCATGTGAAGAGAGAAATATGGGGCACTTTGGCAAAATATGTCATTTCTATCTTTGCTTTAACACTGAAGCCTATGTGGCTTTCATTTAGAGGGTAGCAATTTAAGAATAGTTAAGAGTTTATGCGAAAGAGAAATCAGTATGTGAAGATCGCAGGTCAATATGCAGGATAAAAGACATTTCACATTTCTTTTCGAAGGAAACATTTGTCCCCCGACCTTGCCCATCTAACTTTTTTTTTCATCTGATGTCTATCTATAACACAGGCTGAATGATAGACATTCTGCTATGTAACAAAAACGTCTTCAAACATGGTTCAGCCGTTTAGTATTACTCAGTTTACCCTGAGTCAACAATACCTAGCATTGTCAAACATTGCTCAATAAAATTGGTATATCCATTGTGAATGCTATGATTATGTGTATAAAGACTGTGGAGATTTCCTGTTTAAGTGTTTGTCAGATATATTCTTTAAGTGAACAGGTACTTTATTTTGCAAACCCGAGAATTTAAATCTATGCGAAATTTTAGGTAGAATTCATAAGTAATTGATTTATATTGAATGATTGACTGATTGATTTGTTTAACGTCCAGACGTACATCAAGTACCTCATGGGACATCTCAAGTTGGCAAGGAGTCATCCACAAATAGTGGTAGTCTGCCTTGCAGTAGTAGGACAGATATTTATATGCTGCTTGCCCAATACAGCAGTGACCGCATCTATGGATGATCGAATCTATGAAATGAATGACCGCATCTATGAGGTGAGGGAGAAAACCGCTACCAGGGCACGTCCCCTACTCTTTTCGAAGGATAGCAAGTGTTCTTTTATTTGCCTGTTCCTACCCACCTGCGCTAGTACCATAGTAGGCAGGGCCTGACAAACCATGGTCTTTGATATCTCAGACATGGTTCACTGAGGAGGAATCCCATGCCAGACCACCAGCAAGAAGGCCCGGGCCCGTGCATATGGGCAGCGGTTGCCAAACAGCTTACGTGACTGATCACAGCAGTAAGGCACGAGACCCCTCAAGTTTTGTCGCCTTTTACAAATCCGGTATGCCCATTGGTATTATGGAATGCTCCCGATGAGGTTATTCTACTCCTTCATGCCCCCATCATGAATAGCAAATTCTATGACTATGGCAGTTGTAAATGTTGCTAAACAAACTTGAAATATCTCTGGCAATAAACTTGATATTTTCCAACTGTACATCATTTTTGATCTTGTTAGGGAGTACCAGATAATAGTTTTCAGCGTTGTCTCTTGCAACACGATGCATTCTTCCAACTTACTTTAATGACAATGTATATCAAGGTCTCATGAGGCCCTTGGCTACTGCAGGCTTGCATGATAAATCAGAGGGGGAGCAAGTGATTAACATCCCAGGGGGACTCAGGGATCATGGGGCAAGAGGGACTGATTGGCACAGTGTCAAGATGAAATTGAATGATTGTGTATGTGCTTACATGTGCTTGGTTGTGGTTACATGTGGAAGATGTGGTTAAATGTCCTTGCTTGTGGACATATGTGACCACATGTGTTTACATATCCTTAGTTGTGGCCACATGCGGTTACATATGGTTAAATGTTCTTGGTTGTGGTCACATCTTTTGTTATGGTATCAATCTCTTTGTATTGATGCCATCTATCCTCTCCACCCATTGGCTCCCTCCCAATGCCCTGATGGCTCCCCTGGCTGCCCTGAAAGGCAGCACATCTCAAAACAGGGAAAAAGTGGTCACAGGGCAGCTCCCTTTGACTCAGCGGAACTTTAAGTAAATAAGCCAACAATTCATTACCCACTGATAACCCACTATTACCCGTATTGTCATTTGTTGCAGGTCCCAGTGTATGGCCCCACTTCTTGTGCAAGAATAAGTTCACAAAAGAGGCTGATACGAGTGGCCAAGACAACACCGCAGATGTCGGACAGGACTGCCATGGCACTGGAACACAGTCAGCAGAGTCTGAGTGTGATATGATGGATATTAGTGAACAAAACCAGGGTGAAGAAGCACTTGTACAGACCGGCAGCAAACAGAAGGCCATCTTTACTCCTGCTAGTTTCCATGACATAGAAGAGGAGTCTGCAGCTGCCACTGGCTGTACACCGAACCTCAGTAAGACATTGAATGTAGAAGGTGACAACACACCTGGTACAGACTGTTATGTATGTGTGTTCTGCAGAAGTACCTTCACAGAGATATCACCCTTCTATTCTCACATCATCACCCCCACTGGGAAGAAGGCCCATCTGTGTTCTAGGTGTGGGGGCACCTTCCGTATGTTATCAGATCTGAATAGTTTACCCAAAGTAGTTCTGGAAAGAGAGAAGTATGTATGTGCTCAATGTAATAGGATGTTTGTTACATTACCAGAGCTTAATCAGCATGAAATGACTCATACAAAAGGAGTCCAGTCACCATATACATGTGGGGTCTGCCATCAGAAGTTTAAAGAGCTGCAGAGGCTCAAGGTCCATGTGGACAAACTGCACCCAAAGTCTACACGCAGTGAATGTCAGCGGTGTAGGGAGGTGTATGTTGACAAGAACAGCCTCCAGCAACATGAGTTACAGGTCCATACTGAGACACAGGGACATGTGTGTGGTCTGTGTGGACTGGACTTTTCTACACCGGCCATGCTGAAAACTCACCTTGAACATGATAACTGCATGACTCGTTTACAGGCCACCAACATCGGGAACAGAGACAAGAAGCAGCAATGTGAATCCTGCAGTAGAAGGTTCAGTCCCCGTTCTGTCATATCACATGTAGCAAAGACACCAACCAGCTGGGTTACAGTGCCAGAGAGTGCACCCCCATCAACAGCTGGTAAGGTGGTGGTATTGGTACCCTCTACAAGTAGAACATGTAACGCTGGTCAACCCCCCACCCTCACACACAGTGCAGCCCCAACAGTGACAGGCCATAGTAAGGTGGTATTGGTACCCTCTACAAGTAGAACATGTAACACTGGTCAACCCCCCACCCTCACACACAGTGCAGCCCCAACAGTGACAGGCCATAGTAAGGTGGTATTGGTACCCTCTACAAGTAGAACATGTAACACTGGTCAACCCCCCACCCTCACACACAGTGCAGCCCCAACAGTGACAGGCCATAGTAAGGTGGTATTGGTACCCTCTACAAGTAGAACATGTAACACTGGTCAACCCCCCACCCTCACACAGAGTGCAGCCCCAGCAGTGGCAGGCCATAGTAAGGTGGTATTGGTACCCTCTACAAGTAGAACATGTAACACTGGTCAACCCCCCACCCTCACACAGAGTGCAGCCCCAGCAGTGGCAGGCCATAGTAAGGTGGTATTGGTACCCTCTACACGTAGAACATGTAACGCTGGTCAACCCCCCACCCTCACACAAAGTATCCACACCAGCACACATGCTGCAGATTCCCGTGTAAGTGTAGACGATGAGGTACAAGGTGCAATTGGAACATCTGATCCAGCACTTAAGCTGGACACACAGACAATTACCCAAGACCCTAGCATTGTAAGGCCCCAGCATGTTAAGATTCAGGAGTCCTCTGGGCAGAGAATTACAACAGAACCAAGCAATGTAATAGCTCACGATATGGTTATGGTCAAGGTACCCACAAATCAGACCAATGCCCAAACACCTAGGATTGTCATGCCTCAGGATATGGTTATGGTCAAGGTACCCACAAATCAGACCAATGCCCAAACACCTGGGATTGCCATGCCTCAGGATATGGTTATGGTCAAGGTACCCACAAAGGAGACCAATGCCCAAATACAGAGGATTGTCATGCCTCAGGATATTGTTAAAGTCAATGAATCCTCGGGTCAGACACATACCACTATACCCAAGATTATCAAGCTGCAAGATGATATGAAGACAAATGTAAAGACAAAACCTGGAATGAACTCTCTTTCTGAGCCTTTACTATTCTTTCCGGGTGTCACGGCTGAGAACCTCAACCAAACAGTACATTTGTTACATCCCAACCAGCAACTGCCAACCCGTAAACCTGCTGCTGTTAATGTATCTACAGAGAGGCTGACAACAGCCAAACCTGATGAGAAGACAGGTATGCCAATCCTACTTTTCAATACAGGAAACAACATGATGGCCTACAGTCAGGGGATGAAGATAGAAATGCCTCAAGCTGCCACCAACGTGTACCAGGCAGCAGAGGAGAAGACTTACATGTGTTCAGAATGTGGTAAGGTACTGGGCAGCAGCAGAGCCCTCAGCTGGCACATGCTGATACACACAGACAAGAAGCCCTATGACTGTCCACATTGTGATATGAAGTTCAGGACACCAAACGGTGTGAGAGCACACAAGTCGGTACACTCTGATGACAAAAACCACATCTGTGACGTGTGTGGGAAGGCATTCCGTCAGACGCATACCTTAAAACAACACATGACAACCCACAATGATGAAAAAAAGAGTTTTTGCAAGTTCTGTGATAAAGCTTTCAAGCGTCATGATTATCTCAAAAAGCATATGTTGCTTCACACAGGAGAAAAACCCCATGTGTGTACATTTTGTGATAAGCGGTTTACTCAGAAGTCTAACTTGAACAGTCACATGAAGTCACACACTGAGGACATGTCTCAGTCTACTACAACATAGTCTGTCGACTCTCACGTGCTGAAGTATCTGTGCTGAAGTATCTGTGCTGAAGTATCTGTGCTAAGTGTTGCCCAGTTAGCTAACAATAAGCGATTCCCCGGCCTGTAAGTGCCATCACACATACACTGTTGACATCTCTCAATGCAGACCCTTGTTTTGATACCATATGTTCTATACACATACTATTTTTTCCAAATTTGTATGGTGCATATCACACAAAGTGTTGAGTTATAATAAAACACTGAGGGGATTCTAGACATTGTAGAAAAGATAATAACTGTGGGATGATGTTATTCCTTGTTGGCATGAATGATAACTGCTCCTTGTCCAAAAAATACATTGTTATAGATGTTCATCATAATAAGGTATGTGAATCATGATGCACAACTGTAGTTGCCATCTGTGACTAGAGATACAAAAGTTCTACATGAATAAAAGTGAATATTCAGTTCAAAGCCTTTCTTGTGTTTGTAAGATATGAAGAGGAAATAGAAATTTGATTTAATTTAGGCTTGGGGTTATAAAGGCACCACCGACTATAGTTTTGGTATGTCCAAGGCTTAAGTAATGCAGAAATTTGTAACTTAACATACCATAGATAGCTTAATGATAGCTTCATGATGTTGAAAACTGTCTGACCATTGCTAGTAGGTCTCACATTTAGTCTCTTTAGTGTAGGGGATACATATCTGCCTCCCAACTGAAAACAACTGCATGCATTATAGAGGCATGGATAGTTATAGATGGATAGTTAGCAGACTTATATCCCTGTAGATATAGATAAGCATGGCATGCTGGGCTTCCACCTTAGCTACATTGTGTCCTTACCAATGTTGTGTTCTTGTTTATCACAGGTTCCAGTAAGTGGTCCTGCTGGGTGTGCAGGAATAGGTTCAAGACAGAAGATGCCAGAGACAGACACAGTTGCCATGACAACACAGAAGATGATAGACCTGGTAGCTGTAGTAACAAGCCATATGTGAACTGTGAGATGGACGTTAGTGCTGACAAACATGATGAAGATGAAGTATCGGTGCAAGGCTATACCAACACCCATGGCATGTTTGCTCCTGCCAGTTTGCATGAAATAGAAGATGGCAGTAATTCAGATCTCACACCAGATGGTTCAGCAGGTAATGGATCAGAAGTCATTAATACTAAGGGCTACAACCCAGATCCTTATGAGTGTGTTTTCTGCAAAAGTGCTTTTATGTCTATATCTCTGTGTAATTCAAACATCATTACGTCCACTGGGCAGAGGTGTCATCTGTGCACTAGGTGTGAAAACACCTTCCGTCTGTTATCAGGTCTGAATGGGTTACCCAGGGTAGTTTCTGACAGAGAGAAGTGTTACTGTACTCACTGTGACAGGAGGTTTGTCACCACGGCCCTACTTGAGGAGCACATTAAGGTGCGCACTCAACACCCATACGGATGTGGGATTTGTGGTCTGAAATTCAGCAATTGTCAGAAATTAGAGAGCCACATGAGAAGTCATCATGATTCTGTCCAATGTAAACTTAATCAGTGTAGTGAGGTTAATGTTGACAGGCAAAATCCTGACAAGCAGACGGTACAAGTCCACGCACAACAGGATGCCAACATTACGGTTGGTCGAGAAAGTAAAGCAATCCCAGCTTTACCTGTGCCAGGCCATAAAAAGCTACAAGAAATGGCATCAGTATCCGATAAAGCGACTGACCTTCCTCGTACAAAATGTAAAGGTGTACATGATGGTGAGGGTGAGAAACATGTCTCACCATCCTCTACTCACACATCTACGGTCACCGTTAGCACACAAGGTGCAGGTTACATGAGCAGAAAACAACCAAAACTAGCTGTTATTAACCAGGAAAAGGATAAAGGTGAGCAATCTGGTCCTATACATAAAGTGATGGCACAGACACCGGTCGAGGACAGTGTCAATGTAGCATCAGACCAATCTTTTGGGAATGGGACATGCCTTTCTACTAGGAGTCAATCCCAACCAAACACCACTTCATTGCCATTGGTGGTCATTCCAGTTATCCCAGTTGTAATGCTTCAGAGCCCTATTTCAACAAAAGTAGTTCAAAATCAGGGCCTGCAATTCAGCCCACCTGCTAGTGGTAAAGAAAAGCTGATGTCTCTCAAAACCATCAACGAAGAAAACTGTTCCGATTCGAAAGGCATTGATACAGAAAGGCTTCACACATCTGTAAAAGGCGTTGCTACAGACAAATATACCTCTGCAAAAGTCGTCGAGACAGAAAAACTTCCATTTATCCAAGTTAGTGATGGGGAAAAATATACCTTTAATAAAGCTATTGATAAGGAGAAACCAAGCTCTGTTAAAGCCATCAATAAAGAAAACCATACCTCAGTCAAGACACATACCCTTGTCAATCCCATAGATCTTAAGAAGCATACTGCTATAAAGGCTGTAGATATGGAGAATCATACATCTGTCAAAGGCATTAATACAGAGAAAATCATCCCTGGTGAGGAGGAGAAGGATACTAACATACAGAAAAAGGAGAACCATGCCTGTCCACATTGTGATAAAGTGTTTGGCAGTTTAGCCAAACTACAACTTCATATCAGATTCCAACCAGGAATCAGACAGTTTGTCTGCTACCCATGTGACATAGTCTTTCCTAATGAAGAAACCATGGCTGCACATAGATTGATTCACGCACAAGAGAAGTTGTTCAAATGTGACACATGTGGGGAGAAATTCAGCAGTCGTCCATACTTAACAGCTCATGAGAATATACACCGGGAGAGACACATCCCCTGTCCACATTGTGAGAAGAAGTTTGAGTTGTTGTCTCATCTCAAATGCCACCTTATTACCCACAAGGAGAGGACACACTTGTGTTCAGAATGTGGCAAAGTGCTCAGCAGCCAGAAAGCCCTCAAGAATCACATTAGGATCCACACAAACGAAAGGCCTTTTGAATGTCCCTATTGTGATAAGAAGTTTAGAACAGCCGATACTTTGAGAAGTCACAACAGGATGCACACAGGAGAGAAGAGGTATGTGTGTAAAGTGTGCAAGAAGGCATTCCGGGGGTCAGGTACCTTACGTTGCCACATGACAATCCACACAGGAGAGAAGCCTGCTGTGTGTGAGTTTTGTAATAAAAGTTTTAGTCGGTTAGACTACTTGAAAAAACATGTGATGATTCACACAGGAGAAAAACCTCATTCGTGTAAACTCTGTGATAAGGAGTTTACCCAGAAGTCTAACCTCAACAGCCACATGAAGGCTGTGCATGCATGCTGCTGATATGTCCTAGTTCTACCCAGTCTGACAATAAGAGAGTCTGACAGTTTCAATGTATAGGACAAAGATGATATGGACTCTGTCTAGATTAATTGTGGTCTGAGATTTGCAGTACTTGTTATAAACAGAAAACCGGCAGAACATGTCATATTCAAACTTTTTACCGGTACTGAGTGATGACAAAATATACAACTTTATGTTGTGTTTGATGTAAATGCAACATGAACCTTGATTCACCTTTTCCCTGAGATCAGCTGAGATCTAAGGTATAAGGCAACAAATACAAGCAACCCAACAAACCATTCAGTTAAATTCAGGAGTAATTAAACATGTGGACTAGACTAAGATTAGAAAAGCAAATTTCCACTTACATTCCAGCTTTAGTTCCCTCAACTGTTGCTACCGTACATATTTATTGAGTGCATAAAAGTGTACCCTGGGTACATGTAAAGAGATCACTGTAATAAAATACTTTGTACAAACCAATATGGAGTATTGCCTCAGTTTTAATTCCAACTATACATAACTACACATACTATGTAAACGGCTTTAACCAAGGTTGTATCCTAAAGATCCATTATAACTACAATAAACAATAACCCTAATGATACTCTCCTTAGCCTTACTTCTACATGTTTTATACATTGTTTATTGTGGTTATAATGGATCTTGAAGGATAAAATCGTGGACATAACCTTTTATAAAGTATATATAGTTGGAGGGCCTCCTGCATGTGAGTCTAACGCTTTACCCTTACTCTGGTAGTAGGCATGCTGAAAGCTATACCTGTACCACATCAAGACTGTGTGCTCCATTTACATATTTTTTATTTCAAACACCAAAAACATTTAAAATATGCAGGGGACCATATGTTCAAAATATTGTTTCTGGGTGTAAAAGATTATAGACTATATCCTGAGAGAACTATAGGGAAATTTAACTACGTTAAGATGCTATTTCATGCATATATGTACTATCACCATATGATCCTATTACAGATCACTCCAAACTCAAAGCCAGATATATCAGAAACTAGCTCCGGACCCACCTATTTTCTTTACACCATTTGGGACTACTTATAATATGGGGCTTATGGCGAAAATCCTGACGAAGTCTAATTACTTCTAGACTATGGGGTCTATCCACCTTAAGTATTGTGATGTCCTCAACTAATATGAGGTATAGAAATAGAAGTGACATAAGGGGTCATGTGGCAGGGTACACCCAGAAACAAGGGTCAGCCCATGCAATCCACTTATAAAAGTCAAGCACTTTAGTGAGATCCAGCAAAGTCTGATCATCATTACACTGTGTGACTCTGGTAAATGAGTGCTTTCGACGACAAAGCCAGCATAAGGCTTATGCTCATGTCTTTCATATTTGATTGTATTCCATATTCCCATATTCAACCTATTAGACCTGATGATTCCGTTTGTTTGTTGCTTATTGTCAATATCTGAGTACTGTAGGATCTAAGACAAATATAAAAGCATGACATGCTCAGCTTAATGTCAGTACCAAGCCTTACCCTCTTTTATCATTATTTGTTGCAGATTCCAACATGTGGTCCTGCTTGACGTGCAGTAAAAGGTTCTCAACAGAAGATATCAGAGACGGACACAGTTGCCATCAAACCAAGCCAGATGCGGACTGTGACGCGATGGACGTTGGTGCTGACAGAGATAGCCAAGGTGTAGCGGCGCAGGGCTATAACAACACACATGGCATGTTTGCTGCCGCCAGTTTACATGAAATAGGAGATGAAACTAGAGATCGGTCAGCCCTCACTTCAGATGTTAACCAATTTGATACAGAAGAACCCTACATAGATGTAGATGAGGCAGATGACAACACACAGACCAATGCCACAAACTGCAGCTCAACACAGCATTATGTGTGTGTGTTCTGCACTACTACCTTCATGAAAACATCTCCATATCATTCTCACATCATCATCCCAACTGGGAACAAGGCTCATCTGTGTTCTAGGTGTGAAAACACCTTCCAGTTGTTATCAGATCTGAATGGGTTACCCAAGGTGGTTTCTGAAAGAGAGCGGTTTGTATGTACTCAGTGTAACCGGATGTTTGTTACACTGACCTCACTTCAGAAACATGTAGAGACTCACACTGAACCTAAACAGCCGCTATATGGATGCGGGATCTGCCACCAGAAGTTTGAACACCTCCCCTTGTTTAAAGACCACATGAGAAGTCACCCCAACTTCTCACGCTACAACTGTAACTGGTGTTGTGACGTGTATGTTGACAAAAGTAGTCTGGAGAAACATGAAATAGCCGTTCATACGATGAGACAGGGACATGTGTGTGGTAAATGTGGGATAGCGTTTTCTACATCTGACGTGCTACACATGCACCTAGTACATGATAATTGTATGAAACCTTCACAGAAGCTCACTGTTGGCACAGAGAAGATGTACCCATGTGAGTACTGCAGTAGACGCTTTAGTCACCCGTGTCAGTTCCTGTCACACATGCAGGTACATAGAGCCAAGATGCCACACACTAAGGATGGGCAGGCATGTAATTCTAGTATGGCACCTGTGACAGGCCATCTCAAAACAAAGCAAAAGGGCCTAGTTTCCATTCAGGTGACAGACCATTCCAGTAGAGATACATCCTTTACACATAAAGAAAGCAATGCTCAAACTGTCCTTGGTCTAACAGTCATTCCTACTAATACTAAAGGCAATGCTCACTCCTCCTTCAGAGTTGCGGATGATACTCATGAAGAGACACATTTTGAAGTATCCTCTGGTATTACAGACTATACGCATGCAAAGCAAAAGGAGCCAATGTCCTCTGGTGATGCCAGACAAATATCCACCAATGTTTATGGGGCACATGATAATGCCACTGACCCAGCATGCTTCATAAACAGACAAACACAAGACAAAGTAACAAGGCCAGAATTGGCTGATCCTGGACATGAGAAAGATTTAATGGAGAAATGTGGTTCAATACAAAAAGGGAAGATGAGAAATAGTGAAGAACCTGCTATAGGGGTCATTGATGATGCTAACATTGAGGGAACTGCTGGCACATACCTGTGGGACAATACATTCAGTTCTATAGGTAAGGCATTGTCACAGAAACCTGATGGGAATCAGCAACCTACGTCAGCTGTCATGTCAGAAACCCCATTTCTTACAAACACATCCACAAATTCCCCTCAGGTCTATACAAAACATCAATCACCATCATGCAACAATGATTTGCAAATTGCTAAAGCCTACGAGGAGTCTACTGATTGCTCCTCAGAATCTGATGAAGATTCTACTGATGCCAGTTTCCCTTGTAAGATAGTTGGCAGTACACACACACATACATCTGCCATAGCTGGTGGAGAAGAGGTCCATACCAACCCTAGCACTGCTGATAATAAGGACAAATACCCATGTCCATGTTGTGACAAAGTGTTTGGGAGTTTAGCTAAACTGGAGATTCATGTGAGGTTCCACCCAGGTAAGAAACCCTTTGCCTGTTCTTTGTGCAATAGAAGTTTTGCTGCTCAGGAAACCCTAAGCTCACATCTATTAACGCACCCCCAGCAGATAGTGCAGTCAGGGCAGAAGCTGTCTTGCCACCAGAAAGTATTCATCTGCAAGACGTGTGGAGATCAGTTTCGTAGTTTGCATTATCTGGTTGCTCATGCAGAGATACACAGAGTGAGAACCCTACCTTGTCCACATTGTGAGAAGAAGTTTGAATCTCCCGCACATGTCAGTCAGCACATAAAACGAACACACAACAGTCAGAGGAAGTATCTGTGTTCAGACTGTGGTAGAAGATTCCCCTCAAGTAGCTGCCTGAGAATCCATATTATGATCCACACAAAAGACAAACCCTTAGAGTGCAAATATTGCAGTGCAAGGTTCAGACAACCTGGTGCTCTGAGAGGGCATGAGAAAATACATACAGAAGGGAAAAGTCACATGTGTAAGGTGTGCAAGACTAAATTCCATAGCTCACAGACTTTAAAGATGCACATGACAATCCATAGTGAATTGAAGCCTTATGTGTGCACGCATTGTGGTCAAGGGTTCAAGCGTCAGGACTACATGAAGAAGCATGTCATGACCCACACCGGACAGAGGCCTCATTCCTGTCAGTTGTGTCCAAAGCAGTTTATTCAGAAAAACAACCTAAACAGCCACATGAAGGCTGTACACCCTGCTGGTACATCTCAGCCTACTACCTCATAAGTAGCTAGCCTTACACCATGTCTCAGCCTACTACCTCATAAGTAGCTAGCCTTACACCATGTCTCAGCCTACTACCTCATAAGTAGCTAGCCTTACACCATGTCTCAGTCTACTACCTCATAAGTAGCTAGCCTTACACCATGTCTCAGCCTACTACCTCATAAGTAACTAACTTTACACCATGTCTCAGCCTACTACCTCATAAGTAGCTAGCCTTACACCATGTCTCAGTCTACAACCTCATAAGTAGCTAGCCTTACACCATGTCTCAGTCTACTACCTCATAAGTAGCTAGCCTTACACCATGTCTCAGCCTACTACCTCATAAGTAGCTAGCCTTACACCATGTCTCAGCCTACAACCTCATAAGTAGCTAGCCTTACACCATGTCTCAGTCTACTACCTCATAAGTAGCTAGCCTTACACCATGTCTCAGCCTACAACCTCATAAGTAGCTAGCCTTACACCATGTCTCAGCCTACTACCTCATAAGTAGCTAGCCTTACACCATGTCTCAGCCTACAACCTCATAAGTAGCTAGCCTTACACCATGTCTCAGCCTACAACCTCATAAGTAACTAACTTTACAACATGTCTCAGCCTACAACCTCATAAGTAGCTAGCCTTACACCATGTCTCAGCCTACAACCTCATAAGTAGCTAGCCTTACACCATGTCTCAGCCTACTACCTCATAAGTAGCTAGCCTTACACCATGTCTCAGTCTACTACCTCATAAGTAACTAACTTTACAACATGTCTCAGTCTACTACCTCATAAGTAGCTAGCCTTACACCATGTCTCAGTCTACTACCTCATAAGTAGCTAGCCTTACACCATGTCTCAGTCTACTACCTCATAAGTAACTAACTTTACAACATGTCTCAGCCTACTAACTCATAAGTAGCTAGCCTTACAACATGTCTCAGTCTACTACCTCATAAGTAACTAACTTTACAACATGTCTCAGCCTACTACCTCATAAGTAGCTAGCCTTACAACATGTCTCAGTCTACTACCTCATAAGTAGCTAGCCTTACACCATGTCTCAGTCTACTACCTCATAAGTAGCTAGCCTTACACCATGTCTCAGTCTACTACCTCATAAGTAGCTAGCCCTACACCATGTCTCAGTCTACTACCTCATAAGTAACTAACTTTACAACATGTCTCAGCCTACAACCTCATAAGTAGCTAGCCTTACACCATGTCTCAGTCTACTACCTCATAAGTAGCTAGCCTTACACCATGTCTCAGCCTACTACCTCATAAGTAACTAACTTTACAACATGGCTCAGCCTACAACCTCATAAGTAGCTAGCCTTACACCATGTCTCAGTCTACTACCTCATAAGTAACTAACTTTACAACATGTCTCAGTCTACTACCTCATAAGTAGCTAGCCTTACACCATGTCTCAGTCTACTACCTCATAAGTAACTAACTTTACAACATGGCTCAGCCTACTACCTCATAAGTAACTAACTTTACAACATGTCTCAGCCTACTACCTCATAAGTAGCTAGCCTTACAACATGTCTCAGCCTACAACCTCATAAGTAGCTAGCCTTACACCATGTCTCAGGCTACTACCTCATAAGTAACTAACTTTACAACATGTCTCAGCCTACTACCTCATAAGTAGCTAACCCTACTCCCCATGCAACCCACCTCAAATGCAGCTATTTATCCCAAAGTAGGAGGAGTTGTCTGCATGATTTGTCATGCACATGATGATTTTACTGCACTATGTAGAGGTAGATGTACTTGCTGATGTTATGCATGTAATTCAAACACATGAAACAGGGTGCCTGTAGTGTTAGGTATCACACAGTATAGATAGACCAGATATCTTTGTACCTAGATTTAGTTGGGTAGATATAATATGTAGATTTACCTAGGTAGTGCCACCCTATAACTTCTTGTCAGGGTGGGGCTGGCAAATTAAATGGTTTTACTAGTAAGGTACCATAGTAAAGGTAGACATAATTATACCCCAGATCTGACCTATAGGATTCTGTCAGATGAAGGTTCATTGAGAGTAGGCTTTTTGATACACAGGAATTTATGCTTTTCATAAGATATTCATGAATACTTTGAAATAAAACTGCTACCCTATATAATCAATAGCAAACGTTACCAAGTGGGCACAGAGCTTAGTTCAACATTCAATCAATGTCAAAAAGCTATCGATCAACCAATTATCAATGTATGGTTCAAGGTTGTGTGCCCACTCGGTAAGGCTATGACATGTGATATACTGAATTGCTGCTTGACAACAAAAGGTGAACTATGAGATAACTGGTCATTAAAGTATGGACTATAATGATCTATGTGAATGAATCAAAATCTGGTCAATAAATCGAATTCTTTGATAAAAACAATTATCTTGAAAACCGGTTAACATTGCTACAAAAGTGAACTATTAAGAGATGTATCAGAGATGAAATGTGATATTGAACAGCTGCTGAAAGACCATCCATTGTGTGAAATGTATGAATTGTAAACACCACAAGGTTTTTAGGAACTGCATGAATAAACCTTTGATCCAATCCGTTCAGACTTTTTGTTTCAGGTATCTATCTAAATATGATATATTTAAAGCAGGGTTTATTCAGGTTGTGTATATGAGGCATGTGGTTGATCCGCCTTCAAAATTGATCAACCATAAAATCTATACATGGTCAAATGACCCTTTGAGCACAGCATGTTGCCAAAAGAGTACCTTCGTCTTCAAGATGCACCAATGCAGCCCTGGTGAGTCACTTGCAGGTCACTTGCAGGTACATTTATTATTTACAGGGGGGATGGTGGGTTTGGGGGGGGGGCGTAAAAATTTCCGACCCCTCCTGAGGGGGTGGCGTAAAAAATTCTGACCCCTCTTGAGGGGGAGGCGTAAATATTTAAGCCCCTTTTTTAGCAAAAAAAAGCCAGCCCGTTACTATAGTTCAAAGGGGGGCGGAAATGTTTCGGCACCTTCGGCGAGGGGGGGGCGCGAGGGGGGTAACGTTACACGCGCACGCGCGAAATCTCACCACCCCCCCCTGTAATTGATAAATGAACACTCCCTAAGTGAGCATATTCCAGCCTTGCTTGACCTCTAAAACAATAATTTAGATTTAAATGAACAGTTAAGGTTTCATTGTGAGCTGGTGGGGGGTGGGGGGGATCAGAGATGAGTAGGGACAGAAGGCTATTGTTAGCACTGACCAGAGATTTGAAAAGTTTCACTGTATTTGATATTAATCGAAACAATCTTCTTTCTACTCCTCTATAGGGGTCACAATGTGGGCCGGCTGCATGTGCAGCAAAACTGTCACCACCAAAGATGCCAAACACCGACACAGTGGTCATGACACACAAGATCTCATTGACAATAAGGCCAAAAATAAAAAAAAGGTTTGTTTCAGGTCATCAGACCGACCCTATCAAAACAGGGCTGACCTTACGTTTTTTTATGCAATTTTGAAGAAATGTTAATATTTTTACCCTTTTTTTTTTTCAATTTTAGTGTATTTAAAGAAGCTGGCTAGTACATTCATTTTTAGAAAAAAATCAATATGTTCCTCCCATGTTACCTGAAACAAAACTTTCTTTTTTTGGGGGCCTAAACATGACATGGCTGGGTGCAGGTCTTCTCTCAGGTCTCTCCTGTAATACCGCCTGATATCCGTTACTTTGACATTTTGATGAGTTCCCACAAATGTAAAAAAGTAGTAAAAGCGACCTAATAAAATGTTGATACACATTTACTAATTGCTTTACTGTTATTCCTAAATGTTGCCTGCTTTGATGAAAATATAAGGTATGAGGTAAATTCACTAAAAGTAAAGTTTGCAGGAATCTGTGTAAGCATAATATCAAAGACCATTGGCATTTCTTTTAACAAGTATTTATTTATAGCATCTATATTTGATATTCAGATACAAGTATGCATGTGTTTGGTAAAATCAGTCCGCTCTAGATTAAACATTACAAAGAAACCTGCCATAGATGGAGACTTGTCACAGGTTTGAATACAGCGCCCAACAGCAACACGTCTCAGCCATGACTCCCTTTAATTCAAACTAACATCAAAATGTTGTGCCGATGACGAACTAGTGTGAGATCATTTGTGTTCTACCTGCGGCAAGTAACCAGGCAGCGCCCTACCGGACGGCACTAAATCAAAGCTTTATCTAAAACAGAGGGCATGAGTGGCTGGAGAACACTAGTTTGAGAACCCCCACATTTCCCCTACGGCTCCTCAAAGAAAGTTTAAGCCTCTATGATGTTCAGAGAAGGGGTACAAAAGTGGCTCGTCAAAAACTACAATCAGGTCGGCCGTGTGAAACATGTGACATGGTGACATGGTTCTGCCAACCTTTTATTGATGTCTAACCCTTTAAAGACGCATGTTGCTAATAGTCTGCATTTCCCGTCATGATGCACCAATACAGCCCCAGCGAGTAACTCGCTGGTGTGACATTGCTGCACCATGCTCACCTTTTGGGAGGGTGTCAACCCTGTAGGGTCAGAATGATCCTTGAATGCAGCCCTGGCGAGTGACTAGCCAGGGCTACATTCGAGGATCAAGATGACCAAGGGCATGATGCATTAATGCACTAGGTGGCACTTAAAGGGCTAACAGGTTAAGAATTCAGCTAATGATTTTAATAATACCATGGCCGTACATAGAGATGAAATAAAAGAGAACTGGTTACGACACAAAACCTTTATGAAACAGTCAGAAGATGAGAATATAAATATTTACATGATGTTTGGTAGATTACACACGGACTGTTATTGTATTCTGTCACAGCAATTTATAGTTCAAGGTTTCCAGGGTAGCCAGAGCTGCCTACAACGCTCCTGAGTTATATACAACTCTTTAAGGATGGCATGATGCCTTAATGCATCATGTCCTTGGTCGTCATGATGCATGAATGCAGCCCTCGCGAGTAGCTCACCAGGGCTGCATTCAAGCATCATGCTGACCCTACAGAGTAGAGACACTCCCAAAGGGTCGACATGATGCACAAATGCAACACCAGCGGGTTACTCTCCGGGGCTGCATTGGTGCATCATGACGGCAAGTGTTGGTAACTTTGGTGACATCCGTCCTTAAAGGGTTAAGCAGTTGAATGTTGACACACAATCAAATCTAGTAACAACAGTTTCGGTATTCATGAGTGAAACGGAAGAAGGAAGAAGAAGAGGATGGTACACAACTGAGGATGGCACACACACTTTAAGTCTACCTTTCATTTACATAAAACCTGAACACTACTAGGAATATACGAACACCACAAAACAAGCAAACATAGTAATGAATTAACAAACCTGGCATTAAAACAGTCATGAAGGCAGCTAATAAATATTGGTACAAAAACAAAAAGTTAATTGACTGATCTTACATCACATCTAAGACTGGTAATTACAGACCATTGAATAAGGCAGTCACATATTGTGTATATCGGTTAGCAACCTAGTGTAGCATGCAAGCATCCCAGACTAGTGTAAGTTGAAGTGGTACAGAGTGAACTATCTGCAGCGTGAGGACGACACAGGTAGGTCTACCCTTCAGCACGGCCAGCTTCTGTAGCCACACATCAGTCCCGATCACCACCTCCAGCACGTAGCCGCCTGCGTCAAACCTGGCTCCCTTCTCCAAGACCACGGTGCCTCAACGTCTGGTACAGCAACCACAAACTGAAAATCATAATTAGGTAAGGCCAAATAAACAAAAAATGGTTTGTTTCAGGTAACATGGGAAGAAACTCTAGGGTCGGTAGGTCGGATTTTCTCTTTTTTTTAAACTTTTTTTTTTACTTCCCCTCTATAATTGACCGCAAAAAGTGTAAAAATGGGAAGATTTTTTCAAAAAGTTTGTAAACCTAAATTTGACCTAAAAGAAAGTGTAAAAATATAAAAATTTCTTCAAAATTGAATTAAAAAAACACGTAGGGTCGGCCCTATTTAGATAGGGTCGGTCGGGTGACCTGAAACAAACCCTTTTTTGGTCTAATGAGCAGATGAAGCAATCAGGAGTGCATCAACCCAGCAGGCATAGCACGATGCATGAATGCAGCCCTGGCAAGTTGCTCACCTGTATTTATGCATTATGGCAACACAGGGCATAAAACATAAAAGAGTAATATATTTGCTAGTTTTGTATGAATACAAGGGGTTAATAAGGCCTCCAAATTTACAATTATACACAACAGAATTGTATGTTTAATTTGTAGAAAAAGTAAATAACATCTAGCAGAGTAACTTATGTCATCAGAGAAGAAGTTGGTCACAGATCCTTAGACTGTTGTGTACCCAGCTGTTGATATTTTACGTTAAAAGTGTACAACTTACCAAACAACGTTGCTGCCTCACTGTTCAGCGTTATACTAGCGCCTGACAACCGACCAACACACATCAAGACAAGATCCCCTGAAAGTAGTAACAATGGTTTACAACACATGACTTCAACACAGCATGAAAGTTAGAGCAGTAACCAAAGTATTGTACGCTTGAATGGAGAGAACCTTACACAGTTAGTCATCATGCTATTCCAATGTCACCGTGAACTCAATCAGTCTCTCTATAGATGAATTCTTTGAAAGTTGAAGCCATTTTTAGTCTCGGCCTTGTCATGCACATTTATCCAAATTGTGGTTATTCTGTACTGAAAATTGAACATCACACGAAATCCAAGAGCAGATCAGCAAGACTATAGTTACTTACCAAAGTCTGGATGTGGAAGGGGAGGAGAACGGTATTGACGCCATGATGGACACGCCAAATAGGTTGAGGCCGTAGAGGGGTCCGGCTGTCGACACATGGTTTCTGGTCGGCGAACTGGAAGGTGAGTATCAAGACGGTAAGCTCATGTCTTCAATTGGTTCAAATGTCCCTTGAATTAAACATGAAATAAACAGCAGCACAATGATCACATTCAACTTGAATAAAACACATTCTCGTTAGTTAAGGCATGCAGAACATTCTAAATACTAACATACATGCAGCATTCTTATCTGTTGAGGGAAACAACTGTCAATTTAAAGTCTTTTCATGTGTCACCTTTATAAAATACAGTGGGGTTGATGATCGCCAGTGCAGCGGCGTTGGTTTTTGCAGTGGACTCTCTCACAATTAATGGCATGATTTTCCAGGACAAGGTGCTCGGGGTTGGCACAAAGGGTCTTGCCACAGAGATGGGAGACGTCCAAACCGTGTGGGATCGGTTGGAAGTCTTCCACATACAGCTGGTACACTAGTCTGTGCGTATAATGCAATTTAGAGAGTTGGAGGGGAAGAGCGCACCTAATCCGGCCATAGTTCCCTGTTTTGGCCCCTGCCCATATAAGGCATCCCCCTTGTGCAACACACCGAGCATAGATTCCCGCCAGCTTGGTCGTGCACCACTGTGCCATATGATTCTGAAAAGAATTGGCATCAGCAATGCTTGATAGGGAGTTTCCAATTGTTAGTTACAGGGGGAATTGGGGTGGCAGAAAATTTAAGCCCCTTTTTAGTGCGAAAGCAGACATGCTACTACAGTTCAAAGGGGTTGGCCGGAGATTTTTCAGTGGCTTCGTTGAATGGCGGAAAGGGAACGGCAAATAGACCAGTCCAATGAAAATATTAGTTCAAGCTCTACACTTTATACACAAGCAAACTAGCCTACTCAATTAGTTTGAAATTACTTAATTAGTTTGAAATACAAATGTTTTAATAATATTCAAGAAACAAATAGCAAGGAACTAACCTGCTGTTGCATAGTTTCCAGTGGTTCCTCTGGAAGACAATACCATGATGAATTTAGTGAGTGCTCATTTATTAGACACGGGGGGGGGCATTAAAAATCTCGACCCCTCTTGGGGGGGGGGGGTTGTTATAAAAAATCTCAACCCCTCTTTCACCACCCACCTCCCTGTAATTAATAAATGGACACTCCCCTAGGTTGTTTGGATCTATTGAACCTCACTGGCAATTAATGTATTCTCAACTTAAATTATGAAATCTGCCCTTAAATACATCTTGCTATGATTGGTGGAATAAAAAAAAGGTTGTTTCAGTTTCTGCATTTCTTCACCCCCCCCCCTATTCAAAGGGTCAAATAATTTATGCCCCCCCCCTCCCCCGCTGTAAAAAGTGAGTCACTTGCCCAACACCAACAGCAAGCCAAGCTCTCTTGCCAAAAGATGATCACTCCCTAAATCAACAAGTGGATCTCTGACTGATCTGACAAAAACAGGTTTTTCTCTGGTGTTTACAGGGCGATTTTCAAATTTCGAGATTCCATTGATAGGTAAATGCATGGGGGAGACAGCCTGATGCTTCAACAGTGTCCCAGAGCCTTAGTAAAGTCGTCAGAGCGGGCGACAGCGGACATCGCGGACTCGGAAATTCGGAAAATGAGGAGAAATGCATCATAAATGAGGCCCATCAATATCCAGCCAGACTCCAGGGGTTGTAGGGCAACCCTTGTGACTTACCTGAAAGGTGGGAGTGGAGGGGAGGTGTGGCAAAGCTGGTGTTTGAAGCCTGGAGTCACAGAGAAATGTGTTGTTGTTTTGGAGAGATGGAAACTAGACTGATCAGCTGATCTGGGGGGAATCCCCTTGTGCCCCTCCACTCTCCCGGCAGAGGTTGGGAGCTACTGCTGGGGGAGAGTTAGGGGAGGTGGTGCTTGGAGAGTGTGGGTCTGCAGTCCATGGAGGCTCTGGCCTGTGATTGGCCCAGAGCAGTAAAATATGGTGAATGGACCGGGAGAGAGATGGGGATAAAAATGAATTGTGATGGGAAGAAGGGGAGATTTGAGGGCAGTCTTAAAATTGGGAAGGAGTTTGAGAAGGGGGTTTGGGTGTCAGTGTTGGTAAGGGGTGCGTCGTCTGCTATGTTCTATACCTTGAGATCCCTCACTCGAGACAATCCTTTTCCCTGGTTGGTTGTAATTGTGACAAGTCACTTTTGATTAAGGTTTCTATATAAATATTCTAATTTCGGTCAGAACACAATAAATGGCCACAGAATGAACGGCCCTGGTGATGGTAGGGGTGGATTTAATTTCTTTGAATTTATTTTTAATTTATTTTTTCCATGGGCCCCTTTGCTGCAGACTGATTTGGTGGGAAATGTGAATGTTGACATCTCCCACCAAGGCCACACCCTCTCTACTAGACATCCACTAGATCTCAAGGCAGTCCACAAGATCCAAGTAGGCCCCCAACCAAGGTGAGCTCTGTCCTATTGTAGTTGATGTCACTCTGTCTAGATTGTGTCTACATATTGGGGAAGGGAGGATGGGGGGGGGGGGGAGGGGGTCAATGTTGTGTGGATTGTTGTTGGTGTTGTCATTGATGTGCATTGCTCTGAATCAGACCAGTGTCAAGCAGGCTGCCATATTTTTTTCTTTTTAAAGGAGTGGTCAAGGAGGGGGGGGGGGGGGGCATTTTTTGATCCCTTGAAAGGGGGGGGCAAATAAATATGGACCCCTCTTGAGGAAGGGAGGGACCAAAAAATCTTTTACGGAAAAAGCCCACGCGTTACTTTAACTCAAAGGGGTCGGGTCACTAAAATTGCGACCAGCTCTCTGGATAATCCCCCGCCGCCCCTTTTTGACTCCATGTGAGAGTGTTCATTTATTAGTTGCAGGGGGGGGGGGGGGGCATTTTTGACCCCTCCTGGGGGGGGGGGGGCTTAAGATATTCTGAGAAGTTCTGCCCACTTTCAGCAAAGTAGAGTCTGAGAGTTATTACCGTAAAACCTCGATTGCTAGTGCGACTTATGGAATATTCCCAAACTCGGGGTGTGGCTTATAGGCAAGTTTTTCCTAAGAATTATTCATAAAATCTACTTTTAAATGACCACAAGAGGCCCCACAGGGCCATTGGGAGGACCCTCACCCTGTGTTTGCCTCATTGATTTAGGCTTAAGGTGGGGGTGCCGCTTATACACGAGTTTTTCTTAGGACTTATTCAGAACCCCTGTGTGACTTATAGCATCGGCACAAAGTCGGGGTGTGGCTTATACGTAAGGTTTTACGGTATGGATCAAAGGGAGTGCGTAAAAAATGTTGGCACCTCTCCGAGAGATTTCAACACCCGTCCTGTAATTAAAAAATTAGCACTCCTTAAAGTGCAATTTGTCACGCTGACTACTTTTTTCTTTACTATGAATGTTGCCAATCAGGCCAAAATTGTGTAACTGAGCGCTGCTAGGCGATTTACTTTAGGGTTTAGATTTAGCAGTTGGGGGGAGGGTATCACTGTATACCCTCCGATCTCTCGAAGAACATGCAGGCCCTACTGGACTGCCTCGCTGTATACCCTCCCTCTTCTCCCTCTTTTAGCCCCTTTCCTCCTCCCTGACTGTATACCCTCCCTCTTCTCCCTTGTTTGGCCCCTGTCCTTCTGCCCGGCTGTATACCCTCCCTCTTCTCCCTCTTTTAGCCCCTTTCCTCCTCCCTGACTGTATACCCTCCAATCTTCTCCCTTGTTTGGCCCCTGTCCTTCTACCAGGCCGTATACCCTCATTCTTCTCCCTCGTTTAGCCCGTCCTTCTGCTCCACTGTATACCCTCCATCTTCTCCCTCGTTTGGCCCCTGTCCTTCTGCCAAGCTGTATACCCTCATTCTTCTCCCTTGTTTAGCCTGTCCTTCTGCCCGGGTGTATACCCTCCCTCTTCTCCCTCGTTTAGCCCCTGTCCTTCTGCCAAGCTGTATACCCTCATTCTTCTCCCTCATTTAGCCCGTCCTTCTGCCTGACTGTATACCCTCCCTCTTCTCCCTCGTTTAGCCCCTGTCCTTCTGCCCGGCTGTATACCCTCATTCTTCTCCCTCATTTGGCCCCTGTCCTTCTGCCCGACTGTATACGCTCATTCTTCTCCCTCGTTTGGCCCCTGTCCTTCTGCCCGACTGTATACCCTCATTCTTCTCCCTAGTTTGGCCCCTGTCCTTCTGCCCGACTGTATACCCTCCTTCTTCTCCCTCGTTTGGCCCCTGTCCTTCTGCCTGGCTGTATACCCTCATTTTTCTCCCTTGTTTAGCCCCTGTCCTTCTGCCCAGCTGTATACCCTCATTCTTCTCCCTCGTTTGGCCCCTGTCCTTCTGCCAGACTGTATACCCTCATTCTTCTCCCATGTTTAGCCCTTGTCCTTCTGCCCGACTGTATACCCTCATTCTTCTCCCACGTTTAGCCCATTTTTTCTGCCCGACTGTATACCCTCTCTCTTCTCCCTCGTTTGGCCCCTGTCCTTCTGCCCGACTGTATACCCTCATTCTTCTCCCTCGTTTGGCCCCTGTCCTTCTGCCCGACTGTATACCCTTATTTTTCTCCCTCATTTAGGCCCTGTCCCCCTCCCAGATTGTATACCCTTCTTCTTCTCCCATGTTTAGCCCTTGTCCTTCTGCCCGGTGGTATACCCTCATACTTCTCCCTCGTTTGGCCCCTGTCCTTCTGCCAGACTGTATATCTTCATTCTTCTCCCATGTTTAGCCCGTTTTTTCTGCCCGACTGTATACCCTCCCTCTTCTCCCATGTTTAGCCCCTGTCCTTCTGCCCGGCTGTGTACCCTCATTCTTCTCCCTCGTTTGGCCCCTGTCCTTCTGCCCGACTGTATACCCTCCTTCTTCTCCCTCGTTTGGCCCCTGTCCTTCTGCCTGGCTGTATACCCTCATTCTTCTCCCTTGTTTAGCCCCTGTCCTTCTGCCCAGCTGTATACCCTCATTCTTCTCCCTCGTTTGGCCCCTGTCCTTCTGCCTGACTGTATACCCTCATTCTTCTCCCTCATTTGGCCCCTGTCCTTCTGCCCGACTGTATACCCTCATTCTTCTCCCTCGTTTGGCCCCTGTCCTTCTGCCCGACTGTATACCCTCATTCTTCTCCCTAGTTTGGCCCCTGTCCTTCTGCCCGACTGTATACCCTCCTTCTTCTCCCTCTTTTGGCCCCTGTCCTTCTGCCTGGCTGTATACCCTCATTCTTCTCCCTTGTTTAGCCCCTGTCACTCTGCCCAGCTGTATACCCTCATTCTTCTCCCTCGTTTGGCCCCTGTCCTTCTGCCTGACTGTATACCCTCATTCTTCTCCCTCATTTAGCCCGTCCTTCTGCCTGACTGTATACCCTCCCTCTTCTCCCTCGTTTAGCCCCTGTCCTTCTGCCCGGCTGTATACCCTCATTCTTCTCCCTCGTTTGGCCCCTGTCCTTCTGCCCGACTGTATACCCTCATTTTTCTCCCTCATTTAGGCCCTGTCCCCCTCCCAGATTGTATACCCTTCTTCTTCTCCCATGTTTAGCCCTTGTCCTTCTGCCCGGTGGTATACCCTCATACTTCTCCCTCGTTTGGCCCCTGTCCTTCTGCCAGACTCTATATCTTCATTCTTCTCCCATGTTTAGCCCGTTTTTTCTGCCCGACTGTATACCCTCCCTCTTCTCCCATGTTTAGCCCCAGTCCTTCTGCCCGGCTGTGTACCCTCATTCTTCTCCCTCGTTTGGCCCCTGTCCTTCTGCCTGGCTGTATACCCTCCCTCTTCTCCCTCGTATAGCCTGTCCTTCTGCCCGACTGTATACCCTCCTTCTTCTCCCTCGTTTGGCCCCTGTCCTTCTGCCTGGCTGTATACCCTCATTCTTCTCCCTTGTTTAGCCCCTGTCCTTCTGCCCAGCTGTATACCCTCATTCTTCTCCCTCGTTTGGCCCCTGTCCTTCTGCCTGGCTGTATACCCTCATTCTTCTCCCTCATTTGGCCCCTGTCCTTCTGCCCGACTGTATACCCTCATTCTTCTCCCTCGTTTGGCCCCTGTCCTTCTGCCCGACTGTATACCCTCATTCTTCTCCCTAGTTTGGCCCCTGTCCTTCTGCCCGACTGTATACCCTCCTTCTTCTCCCTCTTTTGGCCCCTGTCCTTCTGCCTGGCTGTATACCCTCATTCTTCTCCCTTGTTTAGCCCCTGTCCTTCTGCCCGGCTGTATACCCTCATTCATCTCCCTCGTTTAGCCCGTCCTTCTGCTCTACTGTATACCCTGCATCTTCTCCCTCATTTAGCCCCTGTCCTCCTCACTCTCTGTATACCCTCCCTCTTCTCCCTCATTTAGGCCCTGTCCCCCTCCCCGACTGTATACCCGCCCTCTTCTCCCTCATTTAGGCCCTGTCCCCCTCCCCGACTGTATACCCTCACTCTTCTCCCTCGTTTAGCCCCTGTCCTTCTGCCCGGCTGTATACCCTCATTCATCTCCCTCGTTTAGCCCGTCCTTCTGCTCTACTGTAAACCCTGCATCTTCTCCCTCATTTAGCCCCTGTCCTCCTCCCTCTCTGTATACCCTCCCTCTTCTCCCTCATTTAGGCCCTGTCCCCCTCCCCGACTGTATACCCGCCCTCTTCTCCCTCATTTAGGCCCTGTCCCCCTCCCCGACTGTATACCCTCACTCTTCTCCCTCGTTTAGCCCCTGTCCTTCTGCCCGGCTGTATACCCTCATTCTTCTCCCTCGTTTGGCCCCTGTCCTTCTGCCCGGCTGTATACCCTCATTCTTCTCCCTCGTTTGGCCCCCATCCTTCTGCCCGACTGTATACCCTCATTCTTCTCCCTCGTTTGGCCCCTGTCCTTCTGCCCGACTGTATACCCTCATTCTTCGCCCTTGTTTAGCCCCTGTCCTTCTGCCTGACTGTATACCCGCCCTCTTCTCCCTCGTTTAGCCCCTGTCCTTCTGCCCGGCTGTATACCCTCCATCTTCTCCCTCGTTTAACACCTATCCTTCTCCCTTGTTTAGCCCCTGTCCTTCTGCCCGGCTGTATACCCTCATTCTTCTCCCTCGTTTAGCCCGTCCTTCTGCCCGGCTGTATACCCTCATTCTTCTCCCTCGTTTAGCCCGTCCTTCTGCCCGGCTGTATACCCTCATTCTTCTCCCTCGTTTAGCCCGTCCTTCTGGCCCACTATATACCCTCCCTCTTCTCTCTCGTTTAGCCCGTCCTTCTTGCCCACTGTATACCCTCCCTCTTCTCCCTCGTATAGCCCGTCCTTCTGGCCCATTGTATACCCTCCCTCTTCTCCCTCGTTTGGCCCCTGTCCTTCTGCCAGGCTGTATACCCTCATTCTTCTCCCTTGTTTAGCGCTTGTCCTTCTGCCCGGCCGTATACCCTCATTCTTCTCCCTCGTTTAGCCCATCCTTCTGCCCGGCTGTATATCCTCATTCTTCTCCCTCGTTTGGCCCCTGTCCTTCTGCCCGATTGTATGCCCTCCCGATTCTCCCTCGTTTGGTCCCTGTCCTTCTGCCCGGGTGTATACCCTCATTCTTCTCCCTTGTTTAGCCCGTCCTTCTGGCCCACTGTATACCCTCCCTCTTCTCCCTCGTTTAGCCCGTCCTTCTGGCCCACTGTATACCCTCCCTCTTCTCCCTCGTATAGCCCGTCCTTCTGGCCCACTGCATACCCTCCCTCTTCTCCCTCGTTAGGCCCATGTCCTTCTGCCTGGGTGTATACCCTCATTCTTCTCCCTTGTATAGCCCGTCCGTCTGCCCCATTGTATACCCTCCTTCTTCTCCCTCGTATAGCCCGTCCTTCTGCCCCACTGTATACCCTCCCTCTTCTCCCTCGTTTAGCCCCTGTCCTTCTGCCCCACTGTATACCCTCCCTCTTCTCCCTTGTTTAGCCCCTGTCCTTCTGCCCACCTGTATACCCTCCCTCTTCTCCCTCGTTTAGCCCGTCCTTCTGCCCTGCTGTATACCCTCATTCTTCTCCCTCGTTTGGCCCCTGTCCTTCTGCCCGGCTGTATACCCTCATTCTTCTCCCTCGTTTGGCCCCCATCCTTCTGCCCGACTGTATACCCTCATTCTTCTCCCTCGTTTGGCCCCTGTCCTTCTGCCCGACTGTATACCCTCATTCTTCGCCCTTGTTTAGCCCCTGTCCTTCTGCCTGACTGTATACCCGCCCTCTTCTCCCTCGTTTAGCCCCTGTCCTTCTGCCCGGCTGTATACCCTCCATCTTCTCCCTCGTTTAACACCTATCCTTCTCCCTTGTTTAGCCCCTGTCCTTCTGCCCGGCTGTATACCCTCATTCTTCTCCCTCGTTTAGCCCGTCCTTTTGCCCGGCTGTATACCCTCATTCTTCTCCCTCGTTTAGCCCGTCCTTCTGCCCGGCTGTATACCCTCATTCTTCTCCCTCGTTTAGCCCCTGTCCTTCTGCCCGGCTGTATACCCTCATTCTCCTCCCTCGTTTAGCCCGTCCTTCTGCCCGGCTGTATACCCTCATTCTTCTCCCTTGTTTAGCCCCTGTCCTTCTGCCTGGCTGTATACCCTCATTCTTCTCCCTCGTTTGGCCCCTGTCCTTCTGCCCGACTGTATACTCGCCCTTTTTCCCCTCATTTAACCCCTGTTCTTCTGCCTGATTGTATACCCTCCCTTTCCCCCTCGTTTGGGACCTGTCCTCTCCCTGACTGTATACCCTCCCCCTTCTCCTTTGGTTTAGGCCCTGTCCCCCTCCCTGACTGTGTTCCCTCCATCTTCTCCCTCGTTTAGGCCCTGTCTTCCTGCCGTGCTGTATACCCTCACTTTCGTCTCTCATTCAGGCCCTCCCTGGAAACAAATTCCTATGAATTCCCCCTGAATAACACAGGTTGAACCGGGGTCAGTCCCGAGAATAATCTGGGTTCCGGTAAAGAGGGGTGCATGGGTTCGAATCCTATACTAGTAGACCTAAATAGTTCTAGTGAACATGTCTTTAGATTTATCTAAATATTCTTACAGAAATATCCACAGACATTCCTTTTGACTACTTACAATCTTGCATATGCTTGTCCTGACCGGGAACGGAACCTGCTAACGGGCGCTTGCTGAATGGTTGATGCTTAGCTTGATAGAGTTTCATTCTGCAACCTCTCTCTGATACAAATAGGGACCTTTAGCAAACCCGATGCAGTTCCTTAAACGCTGATGTAGCAATGAGAAAATTGTAGGCTACATCTGGGTCTAATGAACTACTTCAAGTTTGCTAAAGGTCCCTATTGTTCCCAACATAGCTCATTAGGGATTCGACCTATCCACCTTCAGATCTACAGTGCTAGGCCCTACAGACTGAGCTAACCGGGCTTGCTGAAAAAGTAAAGCCAACTTGCATGTACGTAATCATTGTTTAAAACAACTGGTGTTTAGGAGGCACACTAATTAATCAAAGATGGTAAATTCTAAAGCAAACACCACCCCATCCCCAGGCCACTACCACAGGATATATTATGCAATAAGTAACACATTAAAACATTTGTAGTCATTCATGGAAACTCCCGGAACCTATTCAAGGCCCGGCACCCCAAAAAAGGTGAATGCATTTGTGTTGATACATTCACCATCTGAGGTTCGGATCGTGTAGAAGACATTCATTAGCCTCACCAATTGCCCACCCTTATCAGTTGGATGGGTGTGCCTACTGTTTACTCACGCATGCATAGGCCGTGTTTTCCCCTACCACTAGGATTCTGCCTACATAACTTGAGGGCTGAGGGGAACACCTGACGTCATATGTCTGCCGGAATCATTTAATGAATCAGAAAAGATGTAATCTTGTTGTGTCTTCTGCCACTCCAGGTTCAAAAGATGTACCACACCAGGCGCCAGAGAATGTCCCTGATACAGGAGGTAAGTCAATGTTTACCTTCCTTTAGTTAGGCCAAATGTTAAATGCCTGTACTCTTTTAAAATGAAATTCAACTGAAGAAACGGGTCGTCTGTTCCGTTAAGCTAAAGTTTAGTGTGCTACTATGTGGGGAACAAGAAACGCATGAACCAAACATTAAAAGATAAATGTAACCTCATTGTAACAATGCTTTGATGTGTTTACTGTAAGGGTCAAATTGTGAGTTGTACGTAGCAGTGACACTCTGTTGAATTATTCCAAGCTCTACTTTTGTCAGTGCATAAGGATTTGGTGTACACTAGACAATGAAGAAGCAACCGTTTGAATTTGAGTGCATTCTGGAAATAAGCCTCCTCCTCATGCCAGCTTGGTAACTGTATGTACATTGGCAATGACCCGTCTTTCCACATTCTTTATCACAGGGACTGACGGTGGAAGACTTTCCGTTTTGGACGACGGAGGAAAAGATGGTTGGAGCACTGCGGCAGTGGCGCAAGAGAGAAGGCAGCGACAGCTTCAGGGTGGAGGAGGACGGCAGTAGAGGGCTGTGCGTGATCGCCCAGCGAGATTATGAACCGTGGGACTTCATTGCAGAGTATGAGGGGGAGTTTATCACCCGAACCGAGAGACTCAGGAGGGAGATCGAATACGAGCTTGAGGATCCAGGATCATATATTGTGGATGCATGGTGGGACGGTGCCCGGGTGGCCATCGATGCCACTCGAACGATGGGCACCTGGGGCAGGCTCATAAACCACGCCCGAGACGCCAACGTCCGACCTTACCCTCGCTTGCTGCGCGTGTACCCGGGAGAAGC
Source organism: Harmothoe impar (assembly GCA_947462335.1). Lineage (NCBI taxonomy): Eukaryota > Metazoa > Annelida > Polychaeta > Phyllodocida > Polynoidae > Harmothoe > Harmothoe impar. The sequence continues at coordinate 65,806,552 of OX381717.1, read as the reverse complement.
TCCGAGGATGGCATTTTACTGCCACGAGGCCATTCGTGCGGGCGAGGAGATCTTTTGGGACTACGGTCTGAAGGACGACGAGGCACCTTGGGCCACCTTCCTCAGGAGCACCATGCCAAGCAACAACAGGTAAATTAGCATTAGTGAATTCACAGCACGTTTCTCTGGTGAAGGAGACTTCCCAAATACTTCTTTGTAATAGGTATCTACTCAATGCAACAATATCTAAAGCTTTACCAAAGAGAACCTGAGCCTGATCAGCCACATGATGGTGTGATTCCACCTGTCGTTTATAGATCCAAGAATACGTCTAGAGGGGCTTGAATGCCCTGGTTTACAAGTAGCTATGTAGACTCGGCACACAGGTGCCACTTCTGTCCAAAAACCAGAATATGACACTGTAGTGGCTGGGATATAAAACTTATCAGCTATCCCAGCTAGCACCACTCGTCTGCGTTACATTGTTGTTATGTAAAACTGACATGGTTCTCATAATATCTTACATGATACCTGATTTAGACGAGTGGTGCTAGCCGAGGTACTTCCTAGTGTATCTGGCTCCAGTTGACAATATTGAAAACGTCTTGCAGGAAACCCATGGTGTGCGACGGCAGCAAGGCAGTGGCTCTGCCTGCGTCCACGTGGATGCTCAAAACCAGGACGTGCAGAGTCGTTCTCCGTCGCCTCCGCCCGTCTGCCGTCCTGTGAGTAGTAGATTCTACAGCCTTTTTGACAATCATGACCTTCTTGTAAGGCATTGTTAGTGACTAGTTTGAGCTTCTTTACAGTGATCCGATACAAGCTACCCTTCAGACTGTGAAAATGGTGTTGGCTGTGTTGACAAAAATACTTGGTTGTCAGTGTCAGTCCCTGTAAACCACACTTTATAGTAGCTGCCTAAAACTAACTCTTTTCACCAAAATGTCACATCGTTTTTAGTGTTATGATGCCTTGGTATTGATACCGTTTAATTGTGTGTGAGCTGCAAATATCTCCATAGCTGAGCCACAAAGTGTCTTGAGTAGTCGAGCCTGAGTCAAGAAGGGCAACAAACCACTCCCATGTGAATTAGTTGAGACATTATGCCGATATTCTACGTTGCAATATTCCATCTCAATTGATATTGTGTATATCTATTGCAGGGTGCCTGTGGAGAACATGTCTACATCAGCTTCTGCGGACCGCGTCTCCCGGCAGGACTCGGGCACCCTGGCCTTGGTGGATACGGTCTCCCTGGAAGACCTCCAGGCAGTCTGCCCTCCTGTCACCCTGGTGTTACAGCCCCCGGTCTCCGGGCAGGACCCCCAGACGGTCGACTCGCCCGCCTCTGGCACGCTGGCCTCAGCTCACCCCGTCACCCTGCAGGACCCCCGGGCGGTCAACACGCTGAACTCTTGTACACTGGCCCCGGCAGACCCTGTCTCCAGGCAGAAACCCCAGGCAGTCCTGTGAGTAGATCAAGTTTCCTGTATACCGTCATCTGTCACAATGGAGACAACCATGCAAAGTCGATATATATTTTGTGTTTACAGTTATAGCTTCTCGCGATAGAGAGGATAGAGAGGCATTGGTAACAGCCCAAAGCTAATTATTTTCACCCAAATGTCACCAAACTTTTAAATGATATGATGCAGGAGCCTTGGTATTGACCAATATTCTAGATGACTATATAGTGCAGTAAACTCTGCCTGATCCTTGATCTCCAATTGATCAGAATGCTTACTAATTGTAGGGTACGAGCCTTGGTGGACCCGGTCCCCCAGCAGGCTCCTCAGGCAGTCTGCCTGCCTGCCTCTGGCACCCCGCCCTCAGGGAACACTGTCTACAGGCAGGAACCCCAGGCGGTCCCCTCGTCGGACGCTGGCTCCCTGGCGTCTGCGAACCCTGTCTCCCAGCAGGACCCCGAGGCAGTCTTGTGAGTAGTTTCATTTTATTGTACACAGTCATCTGTTACGATGGAGAGCACCCTTTGATCTATGCAAAGTTAATTTTTATACCATTTTTTTCAGTTAAATTCTGTTGCACTAGAAAGGTTACTGTGTTGGTAGTACCCTAAAAGGTAATAATATACTGACTTGCCTTTTTTCAGTTTGAATATCTTTTATTTTCACTGAAACAAAATCTATAGCATTACAGTTTTATGGGTATGTTTCTATAGATATAAATCAGTGAGTACTGGTGAACACGAGTCAATGAATACAAGACACGGGTTAAGATTCACTGATTACTTATGGTGATGCTGAAGCATGTCTTTGTTTATGAGGGAGGCCTGGTCCACCCATGCTAAGGTTCTACGTCACTCAGTCTTAAACTAATGCTTGCTGCAGGGTGACCACTGTGGAGCTGGACAGCAGACCAGTGATTGGCCGTCCACTGGGACCCGTAACTCGTCCTCCTTCCAGACTCTCCCTGAAGTGGAGAAAGAGTCCCAAAGTCTTGTGAGTACATCTTCCAATCAACAAGTTGAGATTGAGCTACTGATTTCATTGGTTCAAAATTTAAATCCAAGATCAATGCGTAAGGTGCTTCTGATAACGCTCCTGTAGATTGGTGAGTTCATTTGTGGTGGTATTAGCTTTTAGCTGGCCATCGACAAGGACTGTCTACCACCGCAGCACCCCTGTGAGTAGTCAATGTAGAGCACTTTTATGTTCAAACTTAGCTAATCATTTCTTGTGAAGGAGACATGACTAATAAATTGTGGTCCACAATGGCAATATCCCTGGTACTTTCTGAGGGCAGCCCAAAACCCTAAAACCTCTGCTTAATCCTTGATCCCCAATAGCTTAGAATGTATACTTATTGCAGTGTACCAGCCTTGGCAGACCCCTTCTCCCGGCAGGATCCAAAGGAGGTGGACCGGCCAGCCTCTGTCACGCTGGTGTCACAGCAGGACCCGGTCTCCCGGAAGGACCCACAGACAGTCAGCTCTGCTGCCCCTCGCCCGCTAGTCTCGGCTCACCCCTTCACCCTACAGGACCCGGTCTCCCGGAAGGACCCACAGACAGTCAGCTCTGCTGCCCCTCGCCCGCTAGTCTCGGCTCACCCCTTCACCCTACAGGGCCCCCCGGCAGTGGACAAGTCCCACTCATGTACTGGGGCCCTGAAGGACGCTGTCTACCCACAGAAACCTACGGCAGTCCGGTGAGTAGATTAAGTTCCTAGTATACTGTCATCTAATACAATGGAGACTACCTTTTCATCAATGCAAAATCAACTTATGTACAATTTATTAAGATAAATATTGTTTAAGTAGAAAGGTTGCTGTATTGATAGCAGCCTAAAACAACTTATTTTCACCAAATTTTACCCACTGTTAAGTATTATGATGCAGGAGCCTTGGTATTGACCGATATTCTATATGATAATATACTGCAGTAACCTCTGCCTAATCCTTGATACCCAATTGATTATAATTTACACTAATTGTAGGGTACGAGCCATGATGGTCCCAGTCTCTTGGCAAGATCCCCAGACGGTCTGCGAGCCTGCCTCTGTCACCCTGATGTCACATCACCCGGTCTCCCAGCAGGACCCAGTCTCCTGGCAGGACTCCCCAGCAGTCGACTCGCCTGCCTCTGTCACCCTGATGTCACATCACCCGGTCTCCCAGCAGGACCCAGTCTCCTGGCAGGACTCCCCAGCAGTCGACTCGCCTGCCTCTGTCACCCTGATGTCACAGCCGGACAGCAGACCTGTGTTTGGCCCTCCACTGGGACCGGTTACTAGGCATCCCTCCAGACTCTCCCTGAAGTCAAGAAAGAGCCCCAAAGTCTTGTGAGTACATTTTCCAATCAAAAAGTTCAGATTGAGCTACTAATTAGTTTATTTAGATCCAAGATCAACGTGTCGTTTAACTGATGAAGGTACTTCTGATGATGCTCCTGTAGATTGGTGAGTTTATTTGTGGTGGCCTTAGCTGCCAGTCATGCTAACTGTCATTTTTGTTTGCTTATTTCCAATATATCCAGTTTCTCATTTTCTGAATGGTAATGTTTTATTCATGAGGCAGGCTTGGTCCATCTCTGTTAAGGTGACACGTTACACAGTCATCAACTAATCCCTGTTCCAGGATAACCATGGTGGAGCATGACTGTAGTCAACCAGTATCTGGACATCTACTGGGACCATCTACGGCCCCAGCACTTCTGTGTGCAGTCAATGCAGAGCACTTTCCCGTTCAAATATAATAGCTAATAATTTCTTGTGGAGTAATGACTATTAACTTGGACAGCTTTGGGAAAAGATTCAACTGTGGTCCACAATGACAATATGGCGGGTACTCTCTGGGGGCAGCCCAAAACCCAATAACCTCTGCCACACCTTGATCCCCAATAACTTAGAATGTATACTTATTGCAGTGTACCAGCCTTGGCAGACCCCGTCTCCCGGCAGGACCCAAAGGAGATGGACCGGCCAGCCTCTGTCACGCTGGTGTCCCAGCAGGACCCGGTCTCCCGGCAGGACCCACAGACAGTCAGCTCTGCTGCCCCTCGCCTGCTAGTCTCGGCTCATCCCTTCACCCTACAGGACCCGGTCTCCCGGAAGGACCCACAGACAGTCAGCTCTGCTGGCCCTCACCCGCTAGTCTCGGCTCACCCCTTCACCCTACAGGACCCGCCGGGGGTGGACAAGTCGCACTCATGTACTGGGGCCCTGACGGACGCTGTCTCCCAGCAGAAACCTACGGCAATCCGGTGAGTAGATCAATTTCCTAGTATACTGTATATTACAATGGAGACTTCCCCTTGTTCTATGCAAAGTTTACTTCTATACCATGGTTTTAGTTATAGCTTATTGCAGTAGAAATGCTGCTGCATCGTTTTTTTTACCCAACTTTTAAGTATTATGATGCACGAGCCTTGGTATTGACCAATATTCTCTGTGATAATATACCGACTTGTTTTTTTTTCAGTTTGAGTATCTTTTATTTTCACAGAAACAAAATCTATAGCGATTAAAAATTTAATGGGTATATTTCTGTAGATATGAATCAGTGAGTGCTGGTGAACAGGAGTCAATAAATACAAGACAATGAGTATGGATGAAGATTCATTGATTACTTATGGTGATGCTGCAGCATGTCTTTGTTTATGAGGGAGGCCTGGTCCACCCATGCTAAGGTTCTACGTCACTCAGTCTTCAACTAATGCTTGCTGCAGGGTGACCACTGTGAAGCTGGACAGACCAGTGATTGGCCGTCCACTGGGACCAGTAACTCGACCTCCTTCCAGACTCTCCCTGAAGTGGAGAAAGAGTCCCAAAGTCTTGTGAGTACATCTTCCAATCAACAAGTTGCGATTGAGCCACTGATGTCATTGGTTCAAAATTTAAATCCAAGATCAATGCGTAAGGTGCTCCTGATAACGCTCCTGTAGATTGGTGAGTTCACTCGTGGTGGTATTAGCTTTTAGCTGACGAGGACTGTCTACCACCCCAGCATTCCTGTGAGTAGTCAATGTAGAGCACTTTTATGTTCAAACTTAGCTAATCATTTCTTGTGAAGGAGACATGACTATTAACTTGGACAGCCTTGGGAAATGAATAAATTGTGGTCCACAATGGCAATATGCCTGGTACTTTCTGAGAGCAGCCCAAAACCCAAAAACCTCTGCTTAATCCTTGATCTCCAATAGCTTATAATGTATACTTATTGCAGTGTACCAGCATTGGCAGACCCCTTCTCCCGGCAGGACCCAAAGGAGGTGGATCGGCCAGCCTCTGTCACACTGGTGTCACAGCAGGACCCACAGACAGTCAGCTCTGCTGCCCCTCGCCCGCTAGTCTCGGCTCACCCCTTCACCCTACAGGACCCGGTCTCCTGGAAGGACTCACAGACAGTCAGCTCTGCTGCCCCTCGCCCGCTAGTCTCGGTTCATCCCTTCACCCTACAGGACCCGGTCTCCCGGAAGAAACCACAGACAGTCAGCTCTGCTGGCCCTCACCCGCTAGTCTCGGCTCACCCCTTCACTCTACAGGACCCCCCGGCGGCGGACAAGTCCCACTCATGTACTGGGGCCCTGACAGACGCTGTCTCCCATCAGAAACCTACGGCAGTCCGGTGAGTAGATTAAGTTCCTAGTATACTGTCATCTAATACAATGGAGACTACCTTTTCATCAATGCAAAATCAACTTATGTACAATTTATTTAGATAAGTCTTGTTTAAGTAGAAAGGTTGCTGCATTGATAGCAGCCTAAAACATCTTATTGTCACCAAATTTTACCCACTTTTCAAGTATTATGATGCAGGAGCCTCAGTATTGACCGATATTCTATTTGACAATATACTGCAGGGTACGAGCCGTGATGGTCCCAGTCTCTCGGCAAGATCCCCAGACGGTCTGCGAGCCTGCCTCTGTCACCCTGATGTCACATCATCCGGTCTCCCAGCAGGACCCAGTCTCCTGGCAGGACTCCCCAGCAGTCGACTCGCCTGCCTCTGTCACCCTGATGTCACAGCTGGACATCAGACCTGTGTTTGGCCCTCCACTGGGACCGGTTACTAGGCATCCCTCCAGACTCTCCCTGAAGTCGAGAAAGAGCCCCAAAGTCTTGTGAGTACATTTTCCAATCAAAAAGTTCAGATTGAGCTACTAATTAGTTTATTTAGATCCAAGATCAATGTGTCGTTTAACTGATGAAGGTCCTTCTGATGATGCTCCTGTAGATTGGTGAGTTTACTTGTGGTGGCCTTAGCTGCCATTCGTGCTAACTGCCTGTCAGGTGGTTCAAGTATGGTGTTGCATCATTGCTGAGGACTGGTGCGTCTGGCAGATTACCATGGCAATTGATTTGTATTACTTTAATAGTCTCTCTATGGTCTACAACCCTAGTTTTCTCAAATGTTAAAACCACCCTGTTCAAATCTTGTCTAACATTTTAAAGACGGCAAAATGCAATAATGCATCACGCCCATGGTTGTCATGATACATGAATGTAGCCATGGCAAGTACGTCACCAGGGTTACATTCAAGCATCATGTCAACGCTTTGGAATGGAAACACTCCGGAAGGGTTGTCATGATGCACCAATGCAGCAACGGTGACTTACTCGTAGGGCCTGCATTGTTGCATCATGATTTCACCTTTTGGGGACATCAGTCCTCAAAGAGCTAAACTGTTTTGAGAACATTCCAGACACTCAATTAATGTTTCTCATGTTTCTTTCAGTGCATCTGTGATGAGTGCTTGTGAGCCGGCTCACCCCTGCTCATCCCTGCTCGTCCCCAGTCATTCCCCCTCGGGGTCAAGAAGGACACCCCCAAAACTCCTGTGAGTAAATAATCCCAAGTCCAACTTCAATTTAAGCCCTGATTTTTCTTGGAATTTTAGTTTAAACATGAGGTTTATTAGAATCTTCCCCTGTCTATTGGTATAGTCAAACTTTGAGCATATAGCTGGCTATTGTATTAGGCATGCTACCTTCCCCCATTTTGAGTCTCATATTAGCCTCATTATGCACCTTCAATTGAAACTGCTCAACATTTCTTGTAGGGCACCCAGAGTAAGAGAGGGCTCACAGGTCCAAGCACAACGTTGGTGAGTGGAAAGTGTTAATTTCTTCATGTTCAATTGGCACCACCATATTACATATCTGCATAATTTTTACAATATCATAAATTCTGTGGTTTATTTACAATAATGATGCCATCTGTCAGTTAGTTGTACTCCAAGGCTTATCAAAAACACATGAAATATTCGCTACAGGGTATACAAATACAATTTTGAAATTTTACAAGATGTTGAAGAAAACAATTTACCATTGTTGTTTTAAGAATGCTGAAAATGATTTGTTTACAGTGACAGCAAGTCAAAGAGAGTGCTGACTGCCGCGCAGTCCGAGTCCCGCCGACAAACATCTAAGCGGAAGAGGCAGGAGGATGAGAGGAAAGGGGTGTACAAACGCAAGAAGCAGCTAGACAACCAGGTGAGAAGAAATGTAAAACTAAAGACGCATGCATGAAGAAGACCTTTTCACAATGAAATTGTTTTTATTTTTTGGATTTAGCAGAATTGTCTGGCTTATGTTAGAATGCAGGATTTTGAAAATATATTTACATTGTTGTCAGTCATAGTTCAGAAATGTTCAAAAACTTTATCAACAAATATTCTGGCTCACCCTTTCTTGCTGGTCTATAGTGCCCCTACTTCCATTGAAGTGAGAGAGACTAGTCTCATCAGATTAGTTCCTACACAATGTTGGATTTGCTCTGTGGCTTATACTTAAAGCATCATTAGGATCCATGCTGCCATTTCTTGCCAGCATCTGGATGTTGACCGGGCAAAGCCTCTTCAGCAATTGAAATCAAAAGATTGTGATGTAATTGTCACAGCCTTTAACAAACAAGTTTTTGGTCACATAGGTGATTATAGGAGCTGCTGTCACAGCGAGTGTTGACGTGTTCATAATAAGGCTGCATACCATGGTAACAATTGTTATGATAAGGACTGACATGGACATTTGTTGAAATGCAGGTTTTCTTATTCTCCTGTAGAAACAGCGTCTTCGAAGGAAAAGGATTGCTGCAGCAGCAAAGGCCAAGCGTGTGCAGGTGATTTTGCAGCGGTATAAAACTAGCATTTGAGGTGAGTAATTTTTCCCACTTCAATGATCAAATATTTCAAAAGGTCTGACATATCCAAAGTTTCTAGAATACAAATCATCAAATGTGACGGCCTCATATTGTAACAAAGGTAAATCGCTGTCATCTAACTAACCAGATAGATGCCTGCCTCCAACTCTGACAGTCTAATCAGTTTTATCTTACATTTCAATATTTACTATCAACATTTTACATTCATCAAGCTTGATATGCTCTAGCTTTGTTCCAAAGCTACATGAATACAAAATAGCCTCAATATAGTTTTAACATATTCGCCTGTTTCCTACAATGCAGGTGATGTTCTGGTGGCAATCGGACAATGGTGGGATGGCATCAGAGATGAACAGGATTCCAGTATTCTTCTTAGTCTGTCAGCCAGTTTGATGCTGCGTACGGGATGCTGTGTTGATTATCTGTTATTTAGATTAGAATAGCGCTGAGGTATCATGGACAGACATAAGATGCGCCTCTCTGAGAAGAGATATGTATGACGTCTGGTGCTTCCGGTGTACTCCGTGGAGCTCCATCTGCTACTTATATAAAAGTCAATTTTGAGACTGGTGTTTATTTACAACAATATTTTCAACAATGTCAAGTGTAAACGGTAGTATCTGGAAGATGTATGTTTATCTGTTGTATCCAACTGCTCAAAGAGTCACAGGTTTTCTGACCTTTAACTTTTGTAAAAATGTATAGGTTCACCTTTTTTTTCCAAGACAAAGATTGTACTATATACATATATGTGGTCATGGGTGCTGCCAGCTTGTTTCATGTGTCCTTTACTTTGTACTTGTTTAATAAAGATGTTGCAAAGTACCCATGTATAGTTTTGTATATTTTATCTCTGAAAAAAATGAGATGGATAGTAAAAAGAGCAAAATGATATTCATACTCTCCAGGTAGAGTTAGGCCTACCCTATAAATGGCCTTTGGGAAGTGCATACTAGAAAAATGAGGGAGAAAAATGAGAATACATATATGGTTGAGGAGACAGACATGGCCTAAATGAGGGAGAAAAGAGAGGATATACAGTTGAGGAGAAAGACTGCATAAATTAGGGAGAAAAGAGAGGATTTGCAGTTGGGGAGAAAGACAGTGTCTAAATGAAGGAGAAAAAATAGGATGTAAGGTTGGGGAAAAATACAGGGTCTAAACGAGGGAGAAAAGAGGATAAACAGTTGGGAGAAAGGTAGGGCCTAAACGAGGGTGAAAAAAGAGGATATACAGTTTGAGTAAAGAAGGGCCTAAAAAAGGGGGGAAAAAGATGATATTACGGTTGGGAGAAAAGAAAGGATATAGGTGTGGGGAGGGAGACAGGACCCATACACTGTAAAGAATTTATTCTAAACACTTCTATAGTAAGGTAGGCCCCTATATATAAGTGTTTTGGTAGAAAGTGTTTAAATTCTAAACACTTAAAGAAAAGTGTTTAGATAAGTATTAGATTCTAAATACTTTTCTATGAATCTAAACACCTAAAAACTTGTTGAAAGTGTTTAGCTAATAACTGTTTAAAATCTAAACATTTTAAATAAGTGTTAAGAACCTAAACATTTGTAATTAAGTGTTTAAAACCTAAACACTTGTTAAAGAGTTTAGCTGAAAAGTGTTTAGAATCTAAACATGTTAATAAGTGTTTAAAATGACCGATATTAAACACCTATTTTACAGTGTATATGAAGGAGAAGAGACGGATATACGGGGAGGGCATATCATCACAAGAATATCATTTTCCCTGACCATCAGAAACCTCTTTGAACTCAAGTTCAAATGTCCCTTTGAAATTTGTCTGAGCTCTTAGCCATTGAACATGCTAATAGCAGAGACATGTTGTTAAATTACCATGGACTCACATTACTCACATTCGGAAAATTCTTTACCGATCAGTAGTATGAACTTTCTCATATCTTAGGGACGACACACCAAAAATGTCATTTTCCCGGACCTTCAGAAACCTCTTTGAATTCAAGTTCCAATGTCCCTTTGAAATTTGTCTGAGCTCTTAGCCATTGAACATGCTAGTACCAGAGAAGTGTTGTTGAAATACCATGGACTCCAACTGCTCATATTTGGAATTTTTTTTTTCCGATCAGTAGTATGAACATTCTCATATATTATGGACAACACACCAAAAACGTCATTTTCCCGGACCTTCAGAGACTCTTTGGAATTCAAGTTCCAATGTCCCTTTGAAATTAGCTCAACCGCTTAGCCATTGAACATGCTAATACCAGAGACATGTTAAATTACCATGGACTGATATTGCTCACATTTTGAATGTGTTTTTCCAATCAGTAGTATGAACGTTCTCATATCTTATGGACCACACACCAAAAACGTCATTTTCCCAGACTTTCAGAGACCCGTTTGAATTCAAGTTCCAGTTTCCCTTTGAAATTTGCCTGAGCTCTTAGCCATTGAACATGCTAATAGCAGAGACATGTTGTTAAATTACCATGGACTCATATTACTCACATTTGGAATATTCTTTACCGATCAGTAGTATGAACTTTCTCATATCTTATGGACCACACACCAAAAACGTCATTTTCCCAGACTTTCAGAGACCCGTTTGAATTCAAGTTCCAGTTTCCCTTTGAAATTTGCCTGAGCTCTTAGCCATTGAACATGCTAATAGCAGAGACATGTGGTTAAATTACCATGGGCTCACATTACTCACATTCAGAAAATTCTTTACCGATCAGTAGTATGAACTTTCTGATATCTTACGGACGACACACCAAAAATGTCATTTTCCCCGGACCTTCGGAAACCTCTTTGAACTCAAGTTCCGATGTCCCTTTGAAATTTGTCTGAGCTCTTAGCCATTGGACATGCTAGTACCAGAGACGTGTTGTTAAAATACCATGGACTCATATTGCTCATATTTGGAATATTTTTTTCCTGATCAGTAGTGTGAACATTCTCATATAGTATGGACAACACACCAAAAATGTCATTTTCCCGGACCTTCAGAGACTCTTTGGAATTCAAGTTCCAATGTCCCTTTGAAATTAGCTCAACCACTTAGCCATTGAACATGCAAATACCAGAGACATGTTGTTAAATTACCATGGACTGATATTGCTCACATTTTGAATATGTTTTTCCAATCAGTAGTATAAACTTTCTCATATCTTATGGACCACACACCAAAAACGTCATTTTCCCAGACTTTCAGAGACCCGTTTGAATTCAAGTTCCAGTTTCCCTTTGAAATTTGCCTGAGCTCGTACACTGTTAAATAAGTGTTTAGAATTTAAACACTTATTGTGGCCGTTATTTTAAACACTTTTAGCCTCTAAACAGTTTTCAGCTAAACACTTCAATAAGTGTTTAGGTTTTAAACACTTATTTGCAAAGTGTTTAGGTTTTAAACACTTATCTAAACACTATTTTGAAAGGTGTTTAGCATTTAAACACTTTTATCCTAAACACTTGAAAGTGTTTAGATTAAAAGTGTTTAGAACAAAAGTGTTTAGATAAGTGTTTAGATTCTAAAAAGTGTTTAGATAAGTGTTTAGAATCTAAACACTTTTCTATAAATCTAAACACTTTTCTATGAATCTAAACACCTAAACACTTATTGAAAGTGTTTAGCTAATAAGTGTTTAAAACCTAAACACTTTTTGATAAGCGTTTAGATTTTAAACACTTATCTAAACACTTTTGTTCTAAACACTTTTTATCTTAACACTTTTGAATAAGTGTTTAGGTAAAAAGTGTTTAGATAAGTGTTTAAAACCTAAACACTTTGCAAATAAGTGTTTAAAACCTAAACACTTATTGAAGTGTTTAGCTCATAAGTGTTTAGAATCTAAACACTTTTTACAAGTGTTTAAAATAACGGCCACAATAAGTGTTTAAATTCTAAACACTTTTTTTACAGTGTAGCCATTGAACATGCTAATAGCAGAGACATGTTGTTAAATTACCATGGACTCACATTACTCACATTCGGAAAATTCTTTACCGATCAGTAGTATGAACTTTCTCATATCTTAGGGACGACACACCAAAAATGTCATTTTCCCGGACCTTCAGAAACCTCTTTGAATTCAAGTTCCAATGTCCCTTTGAAATTTGTCTGAGCTCTTAGCCATTGAACATGCTAGTACCAGAGAAGTGTTGTTGAAATACCATGGACTCCAACTGCTCATATTTGGAATATTTTTTTTCCGATCAGTAGTATGAACATTCTCATATATTATGGACAACACACCAAAAATGTCATTTTCCCCGGACCTTCAGAGACTCTTTGGAATTCAAGTTCCAATGTCCCTTTGAAATTAGCTCAACCGCTTAGCCATTGAACATGCTAATACCAGAGACATCTTGTTAAATTACCATGGACTGATATTGCTCACATTTTGAATATGTTTTCCCAATCAGTAGTATGAACGTTCTCATATCTTATGGACCACACACCAAAAACGTCATTTTCCCAGACTTTCAGAGACCCGTTTGAATTCAAGTTCCAGTTTCCCTTTGAAATTTGCCTGAGCTCTTAGCCATTGAACATGCTAATAGCAGAGACATGTTGTTAAATTACCATGGACTCATATTACTCACATTTGGAATATTCTTTACCGATCAGTAGTATGAACTTTCTCATATCTTATGGACCACACACCAAAAACGTCATTTTCCCAGACTTTCAGAGACCCGTTTGAATTCAAGTTCCAGTTTCCCTTTGAAATTTGCCTGAGCTCTTAGCCATTGAACATGCTAATAGCAGAGACATGTGGTTAAATTACCATGGGCTCACATTACTCACATTCAGAAAATTCTTTACCGATCAGTAGTATGAACTTTCTGATATCTTACGGACGACACACCAAAAATGTCATTTTCCCCGGACCTTCGGAAACCTCTTTGAACTCAAGTTCCGATGTCCCTTTGAAATTTGTCTGAGCTCTTAGCCATTGGACATGCTATAGTACCAGAGACGTGTTGTTAAAATACCATGGACTCATATTGCTCATATTTGGAATATTTTTTTCCTGATCAGTAGTGTGAACATTCTCATATAGTATGGACAACACACCAAAAATGTCATTTTCCCGGACCTTCAGAGACTCTTTGGAATTCAAGTTCCAATGTCCCTTTGAAATTAGCTCAACTACTTAGCCATTGAACATGCAAATACCAGAGACATGTTGTTAAATTACCATGGACTGATATTGCTCACATTTTGAATATGTTTTTCCAATCAGTAGTATAAACTTTCTCATATCTTATGGACCACACACCAAAAACGTCATTTTCCCAGACTTTCAGAGACCCGTTTGAATTCAAGTTCCAGTTTCCCTTTGAAATTTGCCTGAGCTCGTAGCCATTGAACATGCTAATAGCAGAGACATGTTGTTAAATTACCATGGACTCATATTACTCACATTCGGAATATTCTTTACCGATCAGTAGTATGAACTTTCTCATATCTTGCGGACGACACACCAAAAATGTCATTTTCCCGGACCTTTGGAAACCTTTTAAGTTCAAGTTCCGATCTCCTTTTGAAATTTGCTTGAGCTCTTAGCTATTGAACATGCTAATACCAGAGACATGTTGTTAAATTACCATGGACTGATATTGCTCACATTTGGAATATGTTTTTCCAATCAGTAGTATGAACTTTCTCATATCTTATGGACCACACACCAAAAACGTAATTTTTCCAGACTTTCAGAGACCTGTTTGAATTCAAGTGCCAGTTTCCCTTTGAAATTTGCCTGAGCTCTTAGCCATTGAACATGCTAATAGCAGAGACATGTTGTTAAATTACCATGGACTCACATTACTCACATTCGGAAAATTCTTTACCGATCAGTAGTATGAACTTTCTCATATCTTAGGGACGACACACCAAAAATGTCATTTTCCCGGACCTTCAGAAACCTCTTTGAATTCAAGTTCCAATGTCCCTTTGAAATTTGTCTGAGCTCTTAGCCATTGAACATGCTAGTACCAGAGAAGTGTTGTTAAAATACCATGGACTCCAACTGCTCATATTTGGAATATTTTTTTTCCGATCAGTAGTATGAACATTCTCATATATTATGGACAACACACCAAAAATGTCATTTTCCCCGGACCTTCAGAGACTCTTTGGAATTCAAGTTCCAATGTCCCTTTGAAATTAGCTCAACCGCTTAGCCATTGAACATGCTAATACCAGAGACATCTTGTTAAATTACCATGGACTGATATTGCTCACATTTTGAATATGTTTTCCCAATCAGTAGTATGAACTTTCTCATATCTTATGGACCACACACCAATAACGTCATTTTCCCAGACTTTCAGAGACCTGTTTGAATTCACGTTCCAGTTTCCCTTTGAAATTTGCCTGAGCTCTCAGCCATCAAACATGCTAATAGCAGAGACATGTTGTTAAATTACCATGGACTCATATTACTCACATTTGGAATATTCTTTACCGATCAGCAGTATGAACTTTCTCATATCTTACGGACGACACACCAAAAATGTCATTTTCCCGGACCTTCGAAAACCTTTTTGAATTCAAGTTCCGATCTCCTTTTAAAATTTGCTTGAGCTCTTAGCCATTGAACATGCTAATAGCAGAGACATGTTGTTAAATTACCATGGACTGATATTGCTCACATTTATAATATGTTTTTCCAATCAGTAGTATGAACTTTCTCATATCTTATGGACCACACACCAATAACGTCATTTTCCCAGACTTTCAGAGACCTGTTTGAATTCAAGTTCCAGTTTCCCTTTGAAATTTGCCTGAGCTCTCAGCCATCGAACATGCTAGTACCAGAGACGTGTTGTTAAAATACCATGGACTCATACTGCTCATATTTGGAATATTTTTTTCCGATCAGTAGTATGAACATTCTCATATATCATGGACAACACACCAAAAACCTCATATTTCCATGCCTTCATAGATTCCCTTGAATTCAAGTTCCAATGCCCCTTTGATATTTGTCCGAGCCCCAAGCCATTGAACATTATTGTTAAATTATTATGGACTAATATGGTCCATGACCTATAGAACGGTAAAATATTTTGCCCCCCCCCCTACCTTCTGAAGGTGCTGAAAACTCTTTTTCCACCCTTCTAGACTATAGCAGCATGTGGGATATGTTTTGGTTAAATGGCAGCATAGTTTTTTACTCCCGCCATTAAAGAGGGGTAAGAATTCTCAAAAGACCTCCCTTCTTTCGGAGGGGTCGACATACTTTACGCCCCCCCAAGTAAATAGACCCCTAAACACTCCCTTGAAGAGAAAAGAAAATGAGCAGCTTGCTTAATACTGCCCTCTCGCACACATGCAATGTGCAGTAATAAGAACTATTAGCTCTACCTCATGAACTAGAGCTGAACGGCGTGGAGTTTAAGGGGCTATAAGTCCTAATGTCAGCTTTCTGGATTTGGGGGTGGGGCAGCCTCGGCCAGCGTCTATCCTACCACTTGGATAGCCTGGCTGCCATTCTATCAAAATACACATGTTTTAATTATTTGTTTTAGGTATTGCTGTAGATTACACATAGCCCCCAGCTACCTTCATTGGTAAACTATAAGGTGTGTAGCACCATAGTGCATTAATGCTTCGTGCCCTTTGTCGGCATGGTGCATAAATGCAGCCCTGGCAAGTAACTCAGCAGTGCTGCATTCAAGCATGATGCCCACCCTATCGGGTTGATACACTCCAAAACAAGTGGGACCCTTTAAGGGCTGTAAAGTGTATGAAGGCTTCATGCCTTTTGTCGGCATGATGCATAAATGCAGCCCTGGCAAGTAACTCAGCAGTGCTGCATTCAAGCATGATGCCCACCCTATCGGGTTAATACACTTCAAACAAATGGGGCCCTTTAAGATCTGTATAGTGCAGTAAGGCTTCATGCCTTTTGTCGGCATGATGCATAAATGCAGCCCTGGCAAGTAACTCAGCAGTGCTGCATTCAAGCATGATGCCCAACCTATTGGGTTGATACACTCCAAACCAAGTGGGACCTGTTAAGGGCTGTATAGTGCATTAATGTTTCATGCATTTTGTCGGCAGATGCATAAATGCAGCCCTGGCAAGTAACTCAGCAGTGCTGCATTCAAGCATGATGCCCACCCTATCGGGTTGATACACTCCAAAACAAGTGGGACCCTTTAAGGGCTGTATAGTGTATAAAGGCTTCATGCCTTTTGTCGGCATGATGCATAAATGCAGCCCTGGCAAGTAACTCAGCAGTGCTGCATTCAAGCATGATGCCCACCCTATCGGGTTAATACACTTCAAACAAATGGGGCCCTTTAAGATCTGTATAGTGCAGTAAGGCTTCATGCCTTTTGTCGGCATGATGCATAAATGCAGCCCTGGCAAGTAACTCAGCAGTGCTGCATTCAAGCATGATGCCCAACCTATTGGGTTGATACACTCCAAACCAAGTGGGACCTGTTAAGGGCTGTATAGTGCATTAATGTTTCATGCATTTTGTCGGCAGATGCATAAATGCAGCCCTGGCAAGTAACTCAGCAGTGCTGCATTCAAGCATGATGCCCACCCTATCGGGTTAATACACTTCAAAACAAATGGGGCCTTTTAAGGTCTGTATAGCGTATTAAGACTTCATGCCTTTTGTAGGCATGATGCATAAATGCAGCCCTGGAAAGTAACTCAGCAGTGCTTCATACGAGCATCAGGGTGATCCTACTGGGTTGATGCACTCCCAAACAAGTGGGGCCCTTTAAGGGCTGTATAGTGTATAAAGGCTTCATGCCTTTTGTCGGCATGGTGCATAAATGCAGCCCTGGCAAGTAACTCAGCAGTGCTGCATTCAAGCATGATGCCCACCCTATCGGGTTGATACACTCCAAAACAAGTGGGACCCTTTAAGGGCTCTATAGTGCATTAATGCTTCATGCCTTTTCTCGTCATGATGCATAAATGCAGCCCTGGAAAATAACTCCAAAGACTGTCACAACAACAGATATATGATAACATTACTCATAGTGGAGGAGCACCCCGCTCAGTTCCTGACACCCCAGACCTCAGTGGTCAGTGCCAGTGGTTCTGTGTGTGCGGTGAACATGAGGATTCTGGTCCCTGAACATTGCTACACCACAAGTACACACTGGTCCTCATCAACCAGACACCACCTCCAAGTCTGTAAGGAAACAGATTTATATTACAAATAGGCATGAACTCTAAACATATATTTCTTCTATCGCAGGTGCAAGCTAGCTGTAAAAGTCATGAGAAGACTCACAAAAAAGGGAAAGCTGACTCACCAGCACCCGAACAGGAGGGTCCTATTGATGTGCCGAATATCCCTTTGAATTTCTCAGAATAGTTGTCTCATGGCAGTACAAGCCATGAGAACATCAATAAAGATGATAAATCTAGCCCAACTTTACCACCTGACCCGCAACAAGAAAGGTTGTTCAACCCCCCTAGTGCCCATTTGAGCTTCCCAGGCCCGTACCCTCATGTTAGCTCTAGCCATGTGACTCCCCAAGTAGAGCGGACCTCGACACCTGCTGCTACAGGTGCAGGGTACACAGGGTACTCACATAACCCCATCTACAGCACAGAAGGATCAGCTCATGGCAATACAGGTCACGGGTTTAGTCAGTTCATGCAGGCCAGTCATGAAGAAAGTCCAGTACCAGGCTTTGGTCTTCTCCCTGAGTACCAATATTACCCAGGCTTCCCCACCCCCGGCTACCCACCCGGATACTAGACTGACTAAAAAGCCTGTAATTGCTGTCACTTGCGCTCCCAAATGTAAAAGTCTGTTTTTCCTTTTGGTCCATGTGTTATTCTCCTATACTCTCATAGCATATTTTGTATTCTAAAGAAACTTGAAAACCATGGATATTGCTTAAGTCATAAACATCTGGATGAACCTATTATTTGCCAAAACAAGGACATTTACTTTATAGGTTTGTGTACTACATTGGGAACTATATTTGTTGTGTTAGTATAAAAGGTGGCACAACTCAGCTTCCATTGTTCATCCAAATGGCAGAATTGTATTATAGTTTCAAGATAAAGTGTCTTCTAGTACTCACCATAGTAAATGAAATGAGGTGTGCGAAAAACTCTTGCTCGCGAAACTGTGGGTTCAACAGCCAGTACTGAAAATAAAGTGTTTCATAGTTACTTAAGTGAGCTGCATGCAAAACGACTATACTTATCATTTATAATGTTCTATTATATGCTCTATATCTATTATTTAGGATGACACAAATATAACAGTTCAATAAAGTGTACAAACATGTGTAAATGCACTCTTTGTTTTGAATTGATTCCATATGTCTGCCTAGCAAACCCATGTTGCCTGTGATACAGGTTTATACCATTAGAACAGCCACATCTGTAAATTTCTGGGTGAGGGGGGAAGCTATAGCAACACCACTGAGCAGAATGCCTGACAATCAATAACAGAAGCACCTATATACAAATAGTCTCTGATCTACTTTTTGTGGGTCCTGGTTGCACACATTAATCACAGTTATCTTTGTTATTGATGCAGCTTGTATTGCATGCATGTAATATGTTCTTAGAAAAAGGAAATGTGCATGAAGTGTTAACTGTCTTCCAATCCTGGCAAACAAGTCCAGCTGCAGAGCCATGGACAAGACCAGATTTATATTACAAATAAGTGTGAACCCTACACATACATTACTTCTATGTCAGGTGCAAGCCGGAATTCCTAAAACAGATGTTATCTCTATTTGTCGCAGGTTCCTGCATGTGGCCCTGTGGGAGGTGCCACATTGAGTTCCCCACAGAAGATACCAGAGACCTACACAAGTGTCAGGGAGACCCCATGGTACAGGACACAGAGGAGGGTGTGGTGTTTCACTGTGGGAAGTGTGACTATAGTGTAGACAGTCCTGAGGCTCTCCAGCTGCATCTACAGACTCATGCTAATGAGGAGAGGGTGTTCATTCCCTGCTCTATACAAGGACTGGACACTACAGGCACAGCCCACCAGATTCAGCCAGTTAATAATACATCAATTCTGCTGCAAGACCACAACATTGCATATGCGGATGCAAAGCACATGCCATATGAATGTGGTTATTGTGATCACACCTTCAGTGAACTATCTCAGCTTCAGACCCATTTGGCTACCCACATAGGGGACACCCAAATAGGGATTACCCAGATAGGAACAGTAGGTCCCCATATATGTGTACATTCTAACATTAAGTTTGACTCCCCGGTGCAGCTGAGAGACCATCTGAGGGCCCACCTGCAGCCTGAATTCCCCTTCCCATGTCCTAAATGTAAAAAGTCATTCAGGGATATAAAGAACCTGAATGACCATGCTGCAGTGCACATGGAGGAAGGACTTACGATGTCCACAGTTTGCCACATCTGTCACGAAGCATTCAACACTCCCTCAGACCTCAGAGAACACATGAGAAGCAGCCATCCTAATATAAACCACCCCATCTGTAAAGTGTGTGGGAAGCAGCTCATGTCCTACAACCTGAAGAGGCATATGATGATGCATAGTGATGAGAAACCCTATGCCTGTGATAAGTGTGACAATAGGTATAAGCACCCCAAAGATCTACGCAAGCACAAAGCAAATCACCACCAGAAGGTGCAGGAGCATATGTGTACTATATGTGGCCAAGGTTTTCTGATGCTAGATACTCTTACGGCCCATATGCTCTCCCACAGTCAAGAGAACTCAAGGAACAGCTCAAAGGTTGTAACAAAGGAAGACAACTCTACGCAGCAGCTGATATCCCCACAAGTCCTGATGATGCACCAAGACATTCACTTAGAAAATAAGGCTTATATACCCAGGAAGAAAGGTCCTCAGACATCAACCGTGTGCCACATCTGTGATGAAGAGTTTGACACTCCGTCAAACCTCAGGAGCCACATGAGGAGCCATGACGGGATAGAGCGCTACGTCTGTACTATATGTGGCAAGCAGCTGATGACCTCCCACTCGCTTAAGGTGCACAAAGACAACCACTCAGGGAACACAGCCCATGTGTGTGAAGAATGTGGCAAGTCATGCAGCTGTGCACAGGACCTCAGACGACACATGGTCATGCACAGTGAGGATAAACTCTTTGCCTGTGATGAGTGTGAAGTTGTATATAAACATCTTAAAGATCTAAAGAGGCATAAAGCAAAGTACCACCTCAAGTTGGAAATCTCACATATTCCGGATAACTTTAGGATCCCTCAGAAGGAGTTCATATGTAGATTCTGCGGGGAGATACACGCGTCTCACTTTGAGTTAAAGAAACATGAAGACAACCACACTGGAGAGAAACCTTATGAGTGCAGGCCATGTGGCAAACAGTTCAAAAATGAACTAGGCTACAGGAAACATCAGGCTGGGCATTTATTAGAGCAGGGCTTTATCTGTCGTGTATGTGGCAGTGCCTTCAAGATGGAAGCCATGCTGAAAGCGCACCTAAAGGTTCACCAGGAGGCCATGTATAAATGTCCTCATTGTGATATATACTTCCATGATTGCACCGAGAGAGACGGGCATGCGCTTACTCACACCAGCCAGAAGAGGTACCAGTGCCCAGACTGTGGCACCGGCTTCAACAACGAGTCCAATTTCCAAGTTCATGTTCGCGTTTATTGTGGTAAGACACTTCTGCAACGTTCTCGTCTGATTAGTGACATGCAAGGAGTGGATGGAGAAGTGCAGATTCCAGAAGCTGAAACTCAGTTTGCTGAACCTTGCCACTCACCAGTATCTGCTGCTGTCAGCAGGGACTGCCAGAACACCACTGCAGCACTGACATACCAGTCTGACATATATGATGCTCCGCTAAATCAACATCAGGAAAGTCTTGGTGTAGAGGAGCCACCTCAAACTATGCCTTTGTTGGAGAAGACAGCAAGGTCCCAGAAAGTCTTGGATGTCCTGCAGCCATCTGAACTCTCATGTACCACGGGGCATCATGAGGAACTGCCAGGAAGCTCAGGGGTGCACACTGATGTTGTTGATGACAACATTAACAGAGGTCCATCTGTGTCACATCCAGACATACAGGAAGAGTCAGATACAAAAGCTGAACCTCACACTAAGTCTCAACTTGCTGACCCTGAGAACAGGTCTGTGGCTGCTGACATAACTGAGGACAAACCTGACTCACCAACTGTCAGTGACCCTCATGTATGCTATACGTGTGGGGCAACATTTGCAGAACTAGTAGAGAAAGAAAGCCACATGCAGTTCCATTTCATGGACCATTCCTATTTTACACGAGATGAGAAGAGAAAGGATCTTCCCCGATCCCTTCTGACCTGTAAAGAATGTGACCAGTTATTTCCCAGTGTAAAGAACATTGAGTGGCACATGCAATCAGTCCATGGGCAGGAAAAGTTCAGACTGAAACTTGGAGCTAAAAAGTCATCTCTGTAATATATGTGGCCAGCTGTGTTCTGGCAGAGCACATCTTGCCACTCACATACGGCGCATGCATTCAGACGAGCGTTCTCATGCCTGTACTCGGTGTGATAAAGCCTTTAAAACACGCGGAGACCTGACCCGGCATGAGGTGAGGCACTCAGGTGTCAAGTCACACGTGTGTTCAGTCTGTGGCAAAGGTTTTGTTGAACTTGGCAAGCTCAAGAGTCACCGAATGACACACAATAGTGAGAGGACGATGTTTGTATGTGAACTCTGCAACAAGAAGTTCTCACACTCCACAACGCTACGAGCCCACATGATTACTCACACAGGGAACAAGAGTCATGTCTGTGATGTCTGTGGCATCGAGTTCTACTTCAAAACCCAACTCAAGAGTCATAAATTGAAGCATACAGGTGAAAAACCTTATTCCTGTAGGTATTGTGAGAAAACATTTAGAAGAACTCAATATCTATCAGTTCATCTCAGAACCCATACTGGAGAAAAACCATTCAGTTGTAAGTTCTGTGACCGCGCGTTTAGTCAGAAATCCAGTTTCAACAGTCACATGAAAACACACACAATGGAGAAAGAAGCAAAGGAGGCTGCTATCGATGAGAAGCCCAACAGTCAATCAGATTTCTCAAATGTTGGTTCAAACCACATGAAATCTGAAACCAAAGTGAAATCTCCTGTGCCTGATCCTTTACAGGACGACTCAACTAATATCAATGCAGAAAACATTCAAAACCTCCCAGAAGAGTATTCTGATAGCAGCACAAGCTACATGAACCCCCACAGAGATGAGCAGCCTGTTCCCTCTGCTACTCAGTACTTTGGTACACATGACAGTGTCCTGTACAACACTGAAGGCAGTTTTGGTGCAGCTCAGTTTGTGCCAACTACGCAATCTGATTTTACACCTCCATTTCAGCATCATCCAGGTTTTCCAACTGGATACTATTAAATGGAGACACCACCATCTTATAATGATAGTTTCACTATGAACAATCCTCAGAGTCAATATTCCCATGGTATTGTAGAGTTTGTTTATTTGAATCAATGGGAGATAACTCAAACTTCAGTTCTTAGGATGAGATGAACTAATGGAAGCATTTATTACCAATGATATTAGACAGTTGTGGTGTGTGGCTCTGCTTGAAGCAAGATGTCATTCAGCAGGAGAGAGACCCAGGTAGGTCTGCTTACACCTGCTGTCCACCTGCAGTCTGCCAGCCTCCTATACAGACTGGTCATGTAGCACCACCTGCAGTCTGCCAGCCTCCTATACAGACTGTTCATGTAGCACCACCTGCAGTCTGCCAGCCTCCTATATAGACTGTTCATGTAGCACCACCTGCAGTCTGCCAGCCTCCTATATAGACTGTTCATGTAGCACCACCTGCAGTCTGCCAGCCTCCTATATAGACTGTTCATGGAGCACTACCTGCAGTCTGCCAGCCCTTTATACAGACTGTTCATGTAGCACCACCTGCAGTCTGCCAGCCTCCTATACAGACTGGTCATGTAGCACCATCTGCAGTCTGCCAGCCTCCTATATAGACTGGTCATGTAGCACCACCTGCAGTCTGCCAGCCTCCTATACAGACTGTTCATGTAGCACCACCTGCAGTCTGCCAGCCTCCTATACAGACTGGTCATGTAGCACCACCTGCAGTCTGCCAGCCTCCTATATAGACTGTTCATGTAGCACCACCTGCAGTCTGCCAGCCTCCTATATAGACTGTTCATGTAGCACCACCTGCAGTCTGCCAGCCCTTTATACAGACTGTTCATGTAGCACCACCTGCAGTCTGCCAGCCTCCTATATAGACTGGTCATGTAGCACCATCTGCAGTCTGCCAGCCTCCTATACAGACTGTTCATGTAGCACCATCTGCAGTCTGCCAGCCTCCTATATAGACTGTTCATGTAGCACCACCTGCAGTCTGCCAGCCTCCTATATAGACTGTTCATGTAGCACCACCTGCAGTCTGCCAGCCTTTTATACAGACTGTTCATGTAGCACCACCTGCAGTCTGCCAGCCTCCTATATAGACTGTTCATGTAGCACCACCTGCAGTCTGCCAGCCTCCTATATAGACTGTTCATGTAGCACCACCTGCAGTCTGCCAGCCTCCTATATAGACTGTTCATGTAGCACCACCTGCAGTCTGCCAGCCTTTTATACAGACTGTTCATGTAGCACCACCTGCAGTCTGCCAGCCTCCTATATAGACTGTTCATGTAGCACCACCTGCAGTCTGCCAGCCCTTTATACAGACTGTTCATGTAGCACCACCTGCAGTCTGCCAGCCTCCTATATAGACTGGTCATGTAGCACCAACTGCAGTCTGCCAGCCTCCTATACAGACTGTTCATGTAGCACCACCTGCAGTCTGCCAGCCTCCTATACAGACTGGTCATGTAGCACCACCTGCAGTCTGCCAGCCTCCTATATAGACTGTTCATGTAGCACCATCTGCAGTCTGCCAGCCTCCTAAATAGACTGGTCATGCAGCACCACCTGCAGTCTGCCAGCCTCCTATATAGACTGGTCATGCAGCACCACCTGCAGTCTGCCAGCCTTTTATACAGACTGTTCATGTAGCACCATCTGCAGTCTGCCAGCCTCCTATATAGACTGGTCATGCAGCACCACCTGCAGTCTGCCAGCCTTTTATACAGACTGTTCATGTAGCACCACCTGCAGTCTGCCAGCCTCCTATATAGACTGGTCATGTAGCACCACCTGCAGTCTGCCAGCCTCCTATACAGACTGTTCATGTAGCACCACCTGCAGTCTGCCAGCCTCCTAAATAGACTGTTCATGTAGCACCACCTGCAGTCTGCCAGCCTCCTATACAGACTGGTCATGTAGCACCACCTGCAGTCTGCCAGCCTCCTATATAGACTGGTCATGTAGCACCATCTGCAGTCTGCCAGCCTCCTATATAGACTGGTCATGTAGCACCACCTGCAGTCTGCCAGCCTCCTATATAGACTGGTCATGTAGCACCACCTGCAGTCTGCCAGCCTCCTATATAGACTGTTCATGTAGCACCATCTGCAGTCTGCCAGCCTCCTATATAGACTGTTCATGTAGCACCACCTGCAGTCTGCCAGCCTCCTATACAGACTAGTCATGTAGCACCACCTGCAGTCTGCCAGCCTCCTATATAGACTGTTCATGTAGCACCACCTGCAGTCTGCCAGCCTCCTATACAGACTGTTCATGGAGCACCACCTGCAGTCTGCCAGCCTCCTATACAGACTGTTCATGTAGCACCACCTGCAGTCTGCCAGCCTCCTATATAGACTGGTCATGTAGCACCACCTGCAGTCTGCCAGCCTCCTATATAGACTGGTCATGTAGCACCACCTGCAGTCTGCCAGCCTCCTATATAGACTGGTCATGTAGCACCACCTGCAGTCTGCCAGCCTCCTATATAGACTGGTCATGTAGCACCACCTGCAGTCTGCCAGCCTCCTATATAGACTGTTCATGTAGCACCACCTGCAGTCTGCCAGCCTTTTATACAGACTGGTCATGTAGCACCACCTGCAGTCTGCCAGCCTCCTATATAGACTGGTCATGTAGCACCACCTGCAGTCTGCCAGCCTCCTATATAGACTGTTCATGTAGCACCACCTGCAGTCTGCCAGCCTCCTATATAGACTGGTCATGTAGCACCATCTGCAGTCTGCCAGCCTCCTATATAGACTGGTCATGTAGCACCACCTGCAGTCTGCCAGCCTCCTATATAGACTGGTCATGCAGCACCACCTGCAGTCTGCCAGCCTTTTATACAGACTGTTCATGTAGCACCATCTGCAGTCTGCCAGCCTCCTATATAGACTGGTCATGCAGCACCACCTGCAGTCTGCCAGCCTCCTATACAGACTGGTCATGTAGCACCACCTGCAGTCTGCCAGCCTCCTATACAGACTGTTCATGTAGTACCACCTGCAGTCTGCCAGCCTCCTATATAGACTGTTCATGTAGCACCATCTGCAATCTGCCAGCCTCCTATATAGACTGTTCATGTAGCACCACCTGCAGTCTGCCAGCCTCCTATATAGACTGTTCATGTAGCACCACCTGCAGTCTGCCAGCCTTTTATACAGACTGTTCATGTAGCACCACCTGCAGTCTGCCAGCCTCCTATATAGACTGTTCATGTAGCACCACCTGCAGTCTGCCAGCCTTTTATACAGACTGTTCATGTAGCACCATCTGCAGTGGGCACAGCAACACACAGGAATACAACTCCTGCAGACGGTGCTCGAACCAAAAACCATTATTATACCTAACAGTATTATGGTTTGATTCAGATGATTCCTATTCAAAGCATCGGCCAAACTAAGTCAGATATGAAAAATGCATCATTTACCAAAATGCTATGGACATATAAAGAGGCCCTAATATAGTTCACCATTTTGTAGTTTGTAGGCTAGAGGTATTCATGTCACTTGGTGTAAAATTAAGGATAGTACCTCAATGATCTAAAATAAACATATTCAAGTTGCGTGTCATTTCAACATTGTGAACTACAGCATGTTCCAAAAGGATTAGATATAGATAGTTATAGATAATGGTCATAGTATGTGAAGGTAAAGGGGATTTCTGTATGGGTGAAGGACATTGAACTATCCTAGTATTATGTACATATAAACTTATCATTACATATAATGGACAGCAAGGACTAACCAGTCTGCCATCTTGTAATTTGCACAAAAATTATTAAAACAATGTTTGAATATGACTTTTGTGTTCAGTGATTTTACTCGAGTGTCATATCAGACCAGTGTTTGACTTTTATTTCATCTAGATTATCTATAACTGTGTTTCTAGGTCTAGGTTATGATGTTTTACCGTAAAGGGGATCGTTTGTAATTTCCATTATTTCAGTTCCACTTTGATGAATCCTGGCAGCATTATAAAGCTGATTGGCTAGAGGTACATGAATAGTGCCATAGTTTAGCTTTGTTCTTGAATCTGGTTTGGTGGTGGTTTACAGTTAATGTTTCTTTTCATACCCAAAGTTCCTTGGTAGTATGGTGGCCTAAGACACTACCAACTACTAGCTGACATAGTTAAGTCCAGGACAGTCAGTATCAGGTCACAATGTATGGGTCCTTACACATGTCTTGTCTCTATTTGCCGCAGGTTTGTGGCCGTCTGACATCGGCCACACTGGGTTCTCCTCAGAAGATGCTACAAATGTCAATATCAAAGAAGAGAAGGAAGAAGAGTCAGACAGTGGGCTGCCTGAGTATAGCATAGAGGACCTGCTGACTCCTGACCACAGTGAGAGGAGTGTTTTTATCCCAGATAACCTACAGCAGTCCGAGCCTACAGTCATTGTACCCCACACGCGTCTGGATGAATTAGTGGAGGATCGGGACAGTCCCAAAGTCATCATCAAACAGGCTTCATACACGTGTATCTTCTGCAGGAAGCAGACCAACAGGACGTCCAAGCTGTTCTCCCACATGGTGGGTGAGGGCAGGGAGAGGTGCTACATGTGTGTGGACTGTGGGGACACCTACAGGAAGCTGTCAGACCCCAGCAGGTTACCACAAGGTGTCCCAGACAGGGACAAGTACGTCTGCAACCCGTGTGGGCGTCTGTTTGCCTCACTACCAGAGCTCAAGTCTCACGTCAAGTTTCACATGGACCGCAAGATGGCCTATGGCTGTGGCTTCTGCAAGAAGAACTTTGACCATTTTGATAAATTAAAAAGCCATATAAAGATGCACCCGCTGGCAACACCACAGGTGTGCAAATGGTGCTGTCTTACGTTCTACGACGCAGACTACCTGCGGAAACACCAGAAAGCAGCCCATGCAGAGCGCAAGTCCTATGTGTGTGGGGAATGTGGCAGGGAGTTCCCCCTGGCGTCCATGCTGAAGATCCACCTTGAGACGCACCGCACAGACCAGCACTGTGTGTGCATCCACTGTGGGGCAGACTTTACCTCTAACACTGCCCTCCAGTCACACATCAATATGATGCATAATAATGCTGACTCAGGCTTCACGTGTAGTCAATGTGGCATGCAGTTTAACCTCAAGTCCATCCTTAACGCCCACATGCAGACACACCAAGCTGCAGTCAGGTCCTACCAGTGCACTGACTGCCACAAGATCTACTCCAGCCACCCCATGTTGGACAGGCACCTCCTGGTGAGCCCTGAGGGCAGGACCTGGCACTGCACCCAGTGTGACATGAAGTTTGACAACCAGTGTGGCTTACACAAACATACACGCTACCACCTGCTGAAGAAAAGGCACCTGGTGGACAGAGTGGAGAGTTATGTGTGTCAGATCTGTAGTGCAAGCTTCGCTAAGGCCGCTGCCCTCACCAACCATCTCCTGACGCACCAGGTGAAGACCTATGAATGTGGTTACTGTGATCAGAAGTTCAAGCTGACCGGCCACCTCTCAGCTCACATCAAGAACTCCCACCCTGAAGCTGTGGTCAAGAAGGACCAGTACCCATGTGATAAATGTGACCGGGTGTTTTCCAACAGCTGCCACCTCGAGGTCCATAAGAGGTCCCATATTAACGCTGATAAAACCACCAAATCTGCTACTCCATCCACACAACCACCCAAAACTGTAGCTGTATCTAAGGATGGCAAAATCCACAGCAAAGAAGGAAACACTGTGAAGCCCATCAGTATTCCTGCCAAACATTCTGTTTCTGGGGGAGGCAAGAAAAGAGTTCAGTTGGTCGTAATGAAAACACCGTCTGACTCCTCAAATCCCAAAGATGGACAGAATGTTGTGAAGAAGATCAAATTGGATGAATCATCCAACTTGGCAAAAACTATCCAGATGGCCATTAAGATGGCTACTAAAGGTGGAGTGGTTGGGGCACAGAAGATAGTAGTCTCTCCAGATGGGAATCTGAAGGTGCTGCCGGGGGTAAAAAAGGGGGAGACATCTGATGGTTTGCAGAAGATGACTAACCCCCTTGGTCCTCATGCTGCAAACACATCTTCATACAGTGAGGTACCTAAAACGGCAACACATAGCAGCAATTCTGCTGCACAGCCAGAGGAGTCTGGTAGAAATCAGAACCCAAGTCTGACTGTGCCACACAGTGTAGCACAGAGTGAAGCAGCAGGTGAGTCTGTGGTCTCAGATGATGACAACATGTCTGTCCACTCTGACATGGATGATGACCAAGGTGATGATTCTGCTACAGAATATGTTGTAGCTGCTCCCCCAGCCAACAATCCTGGTAAATCTGACCCAGATATCAAGCCCCAGCCTCAGCTGAAGCAGCCAGACAGCAGACAGTCTGTAAGTTCTGACAGCACTGACAAACCACATCACCCCTCCTCCGCTGCAGAACCCTCCACAGCCAACCCTAACAACCTATCTATGAACTCTGACAAGACAAATACTGACGGCTCAGCACCAGAACCCTTGAATGCCAGCATGGACAAAGCTCACAAGTGCTGTGCATGTGGGGCGACCTTCATGGAGGGGTGTGACTTAGACAGCCACATGAAGTGTCACTTCTCAGACCACTCCTACTCCACAGCGGCCACACAGAAGAAGAACATGGTGATCGCCCAGGTCATGTGTAAACCGTGCGACAAGCTGTTTAACAGCGTCAGTGATTTCGAGCTGCACATGCAGTCTGTTCATGGGAAGGAGGACTTCAAGCTGAATGCAACAATGAAAGACACAGAGCTGTGTAAGATCTGTGGGTCTCTGTGTCATGGTAAGGAGAACCTGAGAGCTCACATGCTGGAGCATCTCGAGAAGCTGCCGTTCCTGTGCAGTGTGTGTGGCAAGGCGTTCCAGTACCGAGGCAGCCTGCGAGGACACATGAGACAGGTTCATGGGCCTCCTCCAGTCGAAAAAAAGAAGGAAAAGAGGCATTTGTGCTCGGAATGTGGAAAAACATTCTCTCTACCCTTCCAGCTGAAAGTACACATGAGGAGTCACACGGGTGAGAAACCTTATTCGTGTAAAGTGTGCAGCAGGACCTTTGCTACCATGCCCTCAGTGAACTCCCACATGTTCATCCACACAGGGGTCAAGAAGCATGTCTGCCCGGTCTGTGGTAAAGCATTCTCCATGAAAAACGCTCTCACTGAGCATAAGACTATCCACACAGGAGAAAAACCTCACCCGTGTACCTATTGTAGCAAGATGTTCAGGACGACTGAACTACTCAAGGTTCACATCAGGATCCACACTGGGGAGAAACCTTTCAAGTGCAAGGTGTGTGGACGTGCATTTAGCCAGAAGTCTAGTTGTAACAGTCACACCAAGACACACAGCAAGACACATACCAAGACACACACCAAGACACACACAGAGGGGAGAGCACAGGTCCCCAGGCAGAGGGCACCTATTGATGTGCCCACCATGCACCATGTGTCAGACACATATTCTGACAGAAACACTGGTGGAGTAGAGCAGCCTGTAGCCGCCATGTCTGGTATGGACTACGCTGGTATACAGGACAGTCTGCTGTATAATACACAGCCTACAGCTCCAGGACACTTTCTGCACCTCAATAACCAAGTGAACCCAACATCAGACTTTAACTTTCTGCCTGAATATTACCCTGGCTTCCCCACTCCTGGCTTCCCCAATCCTGGTTTCCCTACAGGGTACTAATAATAAGAACTGTTCCATGTACTATAGCCTTGTAAAATACAGTGATATTATCAGACTTTCACTAGATTTATGTCCCAAAGTATAGACCCAATTCTACTATTGAGTCAGAGCTTTGGACATTTGATATGTTGAGGCTGTATTGACGGAATGACATTCTTCAGTTTTGTTAGATTTTGTAAGCTGACATCCTAAACCATTGTGGATCTATTGAAATGTAATCTAAGTATCGATAAAACTAGGAATCTCTTCATGACAATCATGTTTGAAAGCTAACAACGGGCACAATGTTTCAGGTATTAAAGGGTTGCACTTATTACATCAAATACAGTAGGAGTGACTACTGCATTTATTACCATATATTCATTGCATAGGGCAGGTAATGTAAGATTCTATTCACTTCTTCATTTGTCAGGTAGGAAATTAAATTAACACATTTGCTACCGTGTTGTACATTTGTAGCTGACTCATGGCCTCCACTCATCTTATTGTGTTTATTTTCTGTAAACTCTGGACAAACTATACCTGAAATACTAACATGGCTATGTCTTTGTGGAAATTGTAGTAAAAGCATCATTAAAGGTTGAACTATAAAGCTGCATCTAATGCTTTTGTTATCTATGCACAAATTTCGAAATATTTCCCTTTACGACAAATTATTATATTGGCAAAGGTACCTCAACATACTCAGGTCCCGGCAACTCCCACCTCCTGGTACATGGCTACCTGTTGGGGCGCCCTCATTAGGCAGGACGCCCAGGGGGTGAATCATAGCAGCGTCCACATGTATCACTGCCATCCAGCAGTTTTCTAATAAAACTTGGAATTTGACCAAGTTATTGTCCTTCTTGATACTTGTAAACACATGCAATGGAAAAAGAAACCTGTACTTCATGATACTTCTATGTTTTTAAAATATTTAAATCGAATGAAAACTCTTCCAAATGTCATTATTTGACTGCACTCATCGAAAATTCATGAGATAACTCAACTGATTTTTTTGCCAAATTTTGGAAAACTTAATGATAGATACATAGCTCCTCTAGGTGAATCCAGAAGATCTAAGGTCCCCTTACGGGAGCAACTGAGGAATATTGAGTCAAATGATGCGACATGTAGATACACTGAGGAGGGTCTGCCCTCTGCAGTGGTTTGCAGCAGCTTTAACCCACTCGTTACCCCACCCCATTCCTCTCCCCCCCACCTCCTCTGGCTGTACGTAAGCGCTCAGTCACGCTTGGTCACCTGGGGTATAACTCGGCATCCAGGGTAGGGGCCCGGTCCATGCCTACCTGTTATTAAATCCCAGGTCTTCCTATCCAAATTGTATCCTGCTTGATCACCATCTCCTTATACACTGATTTGCCGCCTGTACGCTCTATAGACAGAGCTGCACGCTAAAGTGACCGAGTCACTGGTTACTACACGAGCTGTGCTTGGGCCGTATTGCACGCTGGCCGTAGGCCTAGTGCAATACGGCCCAAGCATGGGGAGTGAAGTAACCAGTGAAGAGGTCACTTTTGAGTGACGCTCTGTGTTTATTTCAGGGTATTTCGATGTAAAATAGATATGTAGTCTATATTTCTTTACTTCCACGATGTTTCTTTACTTCCACGGTGTTTGTTTACGTCCGTAGTGCCGCCATTTTGAATTCCGCGCAGGTCACGTGACCCTCGATAGCGTGGCAACCTCATGGCAACCCCATGGCAACCCCATTGTGACCCCTAGCAGCGTGAAATACGGCCACAGCGTGAAATATGACATAGGGTTATTTCACACTTCACTCGCATACGGAACTCCCATAGGTTTAACCTTGATAGATCGTATTCACCATGAAATAAAGGATAGTACCACATTGTTACATAATAACATATATGGTAAACTATACTTAGATGATTGGCCCTATTCATAGATTTTGATACATTGTACCATTATGACTATCTCTCCTCCAGGGTCCCCCATAGCGTTGCGGTTAAGCTCAAGATATCAAGGGTATTGTTCATTTTGTGATAAAGGCATGGAATTTCTACCACAGAATCTAGACATCTCAGGGAACATTTTAAGAGATAGAAGCACCCTGAGCTCCTTCTGGAACCAAGATGGCCGCCATCTGAACATAAAGTACCTGGGAAAGGACAATCGGACACTTCTTATTGGATTTCCAAGTGTGATACAGCAATATATATGTTTTAGAGGGTGAGAAACTCAAAAAGAGGCTCACAAAAAGGTTTTGGTAAACTCCTGTCAACAAAACAGTTCCCATAGCAACCAGCATAGCTGCCAAACATATTGAAAACCATGTATTAAGCAATTCTCCTTGGATTGTTTTCTGAAATACTATCATACCAGGGTTTCAGGGATGTGATGTGACAGGGGATGTAGCTCAGTGCTGGAGCAATCGCTTGGTTGGTGAAAAGCCCCAGTTTCGAGTTCCTGTGTCTCCCAAAACATTAAAAAAATAGTTCCAATAGCAATCAGCATAGCTACTGAAGATATTGAAAACTATGTATGTAGCAATTCTTATTTGACTGTTTGGTATAACACCATTATACCAGGATGTGGAGGTGGTTAAGGTCCCAATTCCATCATTAAATCATTGGAAAATATGTTTTCCTAACAACCATTATATTCGCCCGGGAAGAAAAATCAAAAAGTCACTTGGCAATTTTTATTTGATGAGTAATTAAATTACTGGGAGAGTAGAATCCTTTTGATTATGACAAGTTGGTGGATCACCAGCACAAGTGACTTTATTCATATATATGTGGTGGTTCGTAGTTATTCTAGTTTAAGGAACAACAAGAACGGCAGTTTCCAGGTGCGAGAATATCAGTCTTTTATTACAAAAACAACTTCGGTTCCTCAACAAGGGAACGATCGGTGTGAAATCAATACACACAGGTAATCAGGTTTCTCTATGAATATAGGAAACGGTCAGTATAGTCTTAGTATACAACTCTACAACTCTGCAAAGTAAAAAAATTGTTTCAAATTTTGTGCACAAAGCGTCACAAGTGAAAATTATTCCTCAGATGTTTGCTTTGGACCACATACACTATTCAGGATCTGTGTCCATTCATATTTCTGATATGGCTGCTCTTCAGAAGAAGCACCCTGCTAATGGAGCTGACTTTCAGTCTGGCAAATATGCTGTCAACAAGACACAAAGCAGATTCTCTTCAATGGCAAAGGATCGGTGTCATGCAAAGAATAATGCTTTCACCAAGAGTTTCTGTGGTGCAGTCAGACTGACAGATAGTCCTGCAGCTCTGAGAAACTTGATGGTGGCCCAAAAAGAACTAATAGCAGAATTTCAGTAGCTGCAACCACGCCTACCAGAAGGTGAAGCTCATGCACAGCATGATAAGCTATCCGCTCAAAATGCAGTGCATAGGGATGTTAATGAATTAACACAGGCAATGCAAGATATTGGTAATCTATTCATGCAAGAAAGCAAAGACCTGGTTATTGACATTAGAGACATTATGATTATGGATGACATTGTCTGCAACACACTTCGGAGCATCAAGGATATTGGTTAAGAAATGTACAAGTATCTTGTTAAGGACATGCTAGAAAATCCACACAAAATGAAAACAATCAAGAAAAACAAGCTGCCATTTTTCAGAACATCTCCCATGAAGATTTAATCGAAGATGAAACTAAAAGCACTTAGGAATGACAGGTATATTTTCTCATGACTGTATATAGTTGCTAAACATGCAATGGAGATATTGACCTGTTCGTCCCCTATGTAAACCATTTAGCATGACCAGCACTGGTATCAAATGGTACTGTGGTAGAAATTCCATGCCTTTATCACAAAATGAACAATCCTTCGGCTTAACTGCACCGCTACCACCCCTCCTCCAGAGTCCCCTATCCCTCCTCCAGGGTCCCTCACCCCTCCTCCAGGGTCCCCTATCCCTCTTCCAGGGTCCCCTATCCCTCCTCCAGTGTCCCCCACCCCTCCAACCTTTCCCCTCCTGCAGGTCCCCTATTTGTACCTCAGGTGCATCCATCCTCCAGGGTCCCCCATCCCTCCTCCAGTGTCCCACATCCCCATGTATTACAAACCCAACTGGTGGTATCACCTCCAGGGTGACTCCTTTATTTAGACTGACCATCACTCCCAGGTCTTCCTATCCAACTTATATCCTGCATGATCACCTGTGTCCCTCTATCTCTTCTAAATATTCCAAACTGAGTATTTTCCATACCCATTGTGCATGTTTTAATGTTACCTCCAGGGTCTTATGCATTCCTCCAGGTATTCCAATTTTTCCACATGGTCTTAATCCTTCTTCCATTATGCCGCATACCTACCTATTCAAATGTAGTTTCCCCCTACCTTGTGGTAATTTAAATTTAATTTAAAGCACTTAGATGGTTCTTTACTGTGTGTTGGAGGGTATTTCTAGTATACAAGATGGCCTTTTGGCATGTGAAGAGAGAAATATGGGGCACTTTGGCAAAATATGTCATTTCTATCTTTGCTTTAACACTGAAGCCTATGTGGCTTTCATTTAGAGGGTAGCAATTTAAGAATAGTTTAGAGTTTATGCGAAAGAGAAATCAGTATGTGAAGATCGCAGGTCAATATGCAGGATAAAAGACATTTCACATTTCTTTTCGAAGGAAACATTTGTCCCCCGACCTTGCCCATCTAACTTTTTTTTTCATCTGATGTCTATCTATAACACAGGCTGAATGATAGACATTCTGCTATGTAACAAAAACGTCTTCAAACATGGTTCAGCCGTTTAGTATTACTCAGTTTACCCTGAGTCAACAATACCTAGCATTGTCAAACATTGCTCAATAAAATTGGTATATCCATTGTGAATGCTATGATTATGTGTATAAAGACTGTGGAGATTTCCTGTTTAAGTGTTTGTCAGATATATTCTTTAAGTGAACAGGTACTTTATTTTGCAAACCCGAGAATTTAAATCTATGCGAAATTGTAGGTAGAATTCATAAGTAATTGATTTATATTGAATGATTGACTGATTGATTTGTTTAACGTCCAGACGTACATCAAGTACCTCACGGGACATCTCAAGTTGGCAAGGAGTCATCCACAAATAGTGGTAGTCTGCCTTGCAGTAGTAGGACAGATATTTATATGCTGCTTGCCCAATACAGCAGTGACCGCATCTATGGATGATCGAATCTATGAAATGAATGACCGCATCTATGAGGTGAGGGAGAAAACCGCTACCAGGGCACGTCCCCTACTCTTTTCGAAGGATAGCAAGTGTTCTTTTATTTGCCTGTTCCTACCCACCTGCGCTAGTACCATAGTAGGCAGGGCCTGACAAACCATGGTCTTTGATATCTCAGACATGGTTCACTGAGGAGGAATCCCATGCCAGACCACCAGCAAGAAGGCCCGGGCCCGTGCATATGGGCAGCGGTTGCCAAACAGCTTACGTGACTGATCACAGCAGTAAGGCACGAGACCCCTCAAGTTTTGTCGCCTTTTACAAATCCGGTATGCCCATTGGTATTATGGAATGCTCCCGATGAGGTTATTCTACTCCTTCATGCCCCCATCATGAATAGCAAATTCTATGACTATGGCAGTTGTAAATGTTGCTAAACAAACTTGAAATATCTCTGGCAATAAACTTGATATTTTCCAACTGTACATCATTTTTGATCTTGTTAGGGAGTACCAGATAATAGTTTTCAGCGTTGTCTCTTGCAACACGATGCATTCTTCCAACTTACTTTAATGACAATGTATATCAAGGTCTCATGAGGCCCTTGGCTACTGCAGGCTTGCATGATAAATCAGAGGGGGAGCAAGTGATTAACATCCCAGGGGGACTCAGGGATCATGGGGCAAGAGGGACTGATTGGCACAGTGTCAAGATGAAATTGAATGATTGTGTATGTGCTTACATGTGCTTGGTTGTGGTTACATGTGGAAGATGTGGTTAAATGTCCTTGCTTGTGGACATATGTGACCACATGTGTTTACATATCCTTAGTTGTGGCCACATGCGGTTACATATGGTTAAATGTTCTTGGTTGTGGTCACATCTTTTGTTATGGTATCAATCTCTTTGTATTGATGCCATCTATCCTCTCCACCCATTGGCTCCCTCCCAATGCCCTGATGGCTCCCCTGGCTGCCCTGAAAGGCAGCACATCTCAAAACAGGGAAAAAGTGGTCACAGGGCAGCTCCCTTTGACTCAGCGGAACTTTAAGTAAATAAGCCAACAATTCATTACCCACTGATAACCCACTATTACCCGTATTGTCATTTGTTGCAGGTCCCAGTGTATGGCCCCGCTTCTTGTGCAAGTTCACAAAAGAGGCTGATACGAGTGGCCAAGACAACACCGCAGATGTCGGACAGGACTGCCATGGCACTGGAACACAGTCAGCAGAGTCTGAGTGTGATATGATGGATATTAGTGAACAAAACCAGGGTGAAGAAGCACTTGTACAGACCGGCAGCAAACAGAAGGCCATCTTTACTCCTGCTAGTTTCCATGACATAGAAGAGGAGTCTGCTGCTGCCTCTGACTGTACACCGGGCCTCACTAAGACACTGAATGCAGAAGGTGACAACACACCTGGTATAGACTGTTATGTATGTGTGTTCTGCAGAAGTACCTTCACAGAGATATCACCCTTCTATTCTCACATCATCACCCCCACTGGGAAGAAGGCCCATCTGTGTTCTAGGTGTGGGGGCACCTTCCGTATGTTATCAGATCTGAATAGTTTACCCAAAGTAGTTCCGGAAAGAGAGAAATATGTATGTGCTCAATGTAATAGGATGTTTGTGACATTACCAGAGCTTGATCAGCATGAAATGACTCATACAAAAGGAGTCCAGTCACCATATGCATGTGGGGTCTGCCATCAGAGGTTTAAAGAGCTGCAGAGGCTCAAGGTCCATGTGGACAAACTGCACCCAAAGTCTACACGCAGTGAATGTCAGCGGTGTAGGGAGGTGTATGTTGACAAGTACAGCCTCCAGCAACATGAGTTACAGGTCCATACTGAGACACAGGGACATGTGTGTGGTCTGTGTGGACTGGACTTTTCTACACCGGCCATGCTGAAAACTCACCTTGAACATGATAACTGCATGACTCGTTTACAGGCCACCAACATCGGGAACAGAGACAAGAAGCAGCAATGTGAATCCTGCAGTAGAAGGTTCAGTCCCTGTTCTGTCATATCACATGTAGCAAAGACACCAACCAGCAGAGTTACAGTGCCAGAGAGTGCACCCCCATCAACAGCTGGTAAGGTGGTGGTATTGGTACCCTCTACACGTAGAACATGTAACACTGGTCAACCCCCCACCCTCACACACATTGCAGCCCCAACAGTGACAGGCCATAGTAAGGTGGTATTGGTACCCTCTACAAGTAGAACATGTAACACTGGTCAACCCCCCACCCTCACACACAGTGCAGCCCCAGCAGTGACAGGCCATAGTAAGGTGGTATTGGTACCCTCTACAAGTAGAACATGTAACACTGGTCAACCCCCCACCCTCACACACAGTGCAGCCCCAGCAGTGACAGGCCATAGTAAGGTGGTATTGGTACCCTCTACAAGTAGAACATGTAACACTGGTCAACCCCCCACCCTCACACACAGTGCAGCCCCAGCAGTGACAGGCCATAGTAAGGTGGTATTGGTACCCTCTACAAGTAGAACATGTAACACTGGTCAACCCCCCACCCTCACACAGAGTATCCACACCAGCACACATGCTGCAGATTCCCGTGTAAGTGTAGACAATGAGGTACAAGGTGCAATTGGAACATCTGATCCAGCACTTAAGCTGGACACACAGACAATTACCCAAGGCCCTAGCATTGTAAGGCTTCATCATGTTAAGATTCAGGACTCCTCTGGGCAGAGAATTAGCACAGAACCAATCAATATAATAGCTCAAGATATGGTTATGGTCAAGGTACCCACAAATCAGACCAATGACCAAACACCTAGGATTGTAAGGCCTCAGGATATGGTTATGGTCAAGGTACCCACAAAGGAGACCAATGCACAAATACGGAGGATTGTCATGCCTCAGGATATTGTTAAAGTCAATGAATCCTCGGGTCAGACACATACCACTATACCCAAGATTATCAAGCTGCAAGATGATATGAAGACAAATGTAAAGACAACACCTGAAATGAACCCTCTTTCTGAGCCTTTACTATTCTTTCCGGGTGTCACGGCTGAGAATCTCAAACAAACAGTACATTTGTTACATCCCAACCAGCAACTACCAAGCAGTAAACCTGCTGCTGTTAATGTATCTACAGAGAGGCTGACAACAGCCAAACCTGATGAGAAGACAGGTATGCCAATCCTACTTTTCAATACAGGAAACAACATGATGGCCTATAGTCAGGGGATGAAGATAGAAATGCCTCAAGCTGCCACCAACGTGTACCAGGCAGCAGAGGAGAAGACTTACATGTGTTCAGAATGTGGTAAGGTACTGGGCAGCAGCAGAGCCCTCAGCTGGCACATGCTGATACACACCGACGAGAAGCCCTATGACTGTCCA
This sequence comes from Harmothoe impar, assembly GCA_947462335.1. Classification (NCBI taxonomy): domain Eukaryota; kingdom Metazoa; phylum Annelida; class Polychaeta; order Phyllodocida; family Polynoidae; genus Harmothoe; species Harmothoe impar. The sequence goes on along the minus strand of OX381717.1, from coordinate 65,767,364 downwards.
CATTGTGATATGAAGTTCAGGACACCAAACGGTGTCAGAGCACACAAGTCGGTACACTCTGATGACAAAAACCACATCTGTGATGTGTGTGGGAAGGCATTCCGTCAGACGCATACCTTAAAACAACACATGACAACCCACAATGATGAAAAAAAGAGTTTTTGCAAGTTCTGTGATAAAGCTTTCAAGCGTCATGATTATCTCAAAAAGCATATGATGCTACACACTGGAGAAAAACCCCATGTGTGTACATTTTGTGATAAGCGGTTTACTCAGAAGTCTAACTTGAACAGTCACATGAAGTCACACACTGAGGACATATCTCAGTCTACTACAACATAGTCTGTCGACTCTCACGTGCTGAAGTATCTGTGCTGAACTATCTGTGCTGAACTATCTGTGCTAAGTGTTGCCCAGTTAGTTAACAATAAGCGATTCCCCGGCCTGGAAGTGCCATCACACATACACTGTTGACATCTCTCAATGCAGACCCTTGTTATGATACCATATGTTCTATACACATACTATTTTTTCCAAATTTGTATGGTGCATATCACACAAAGTGTTAAGTTATAATAAAACACTGAGGGGATTCTAGACATTGTAGAAAAGATAATAACTGTGGGATGATGTTATTCCTTGTTGGCATGAATGATAACTGCTCCTTGTCCAAAAAATACACTAAATAAACCTCAGAGACATTGTTATAGATGTTCATCATAATGAGATATGTGAATCATGATGCACAACTGTAGTTGCCATCTGTGACTAGAGATACAAAAGTTCTACATGAATAAAAGTGAATATTCAGTTCAAAGCCTTTCTTGTGTTTGTAAGATATGAAGAGGAAATAGAAATTTGATTTAATTTAGGCTTGGGGTTATAAAGGCACCACTTTTGGTATGTCCAAGGCTTAAGTAATGCAGAAATTTGTATTTGCAGAAATTTGTAACTTGACATACCATAGATAGCTTAATGATAGCTTCATGATGTTGAAAACTGTCTGATCATTGCTAGTAGGTCTCACATTTAGTCTCTTTAGTGTAGGGGATACATATCTGCCTCCCAACTGAAAACAACTGTTCATGCATGCATTATAGAGGCATGGATAGTTATAGGTGGATAGTTAGCAGACTTATATCCCTGTAGATATAGATAAGCATGGCTGGGCTTCCACCTTAGCTACATTGTGTCCTTACCAATGTTTGTCCTTGTTTATCACAGGTTCCAGTAAGTGGTCCTGCTGGGTGTGCAGGAATAGGTTCAAGACAGAAGATGCCAGAGACAGACACAGTTGCCATGACAACACAGAAGATGATAGACCTGGTAGCTGTAGTAACAAGCCATATGTGAACTGTGAGATGGACGTTAGTGCTGACAAACATGATGAAGATGAAGTATCGGTGCAAGGCTATACCAACACCCATGGCATGTTTGCTCCTGCCAGTTTGCATGAAATAGAAGATGACAGTAATTCAGATCTCACACCAGCTGGTTCAGCAGGTAATGGATCAGAAGTCATTCATACTAAGGGCTACAACCCAGATCCTTATGAGTGTGTTTTCTGCAAAAGTGCTTTTATGTCTATATCTCAGTGTAATTCAAACATCATTACGTCCACTGGACAGAGGTGTCATCTGTGCACTAGGTGTGAAAACACCTTCCGTCTGTTATCAGATCTGAATGGGTTACCCAGGGTAGTTTCTGACAGAGAGAAGTGTTACTGTACTCACTGTGACAGGAGGTTTGTCACCACGGCCCTACTTGAGGAGCACATTCAGGTGCACACTCAACATCCATACGGATGTGGGATTTGTGGTCTGAAATTCAGCAATTGTCAGAAATTAGAGAGCCACATGAGAAGTCATCTTGATTCTGCTCAATGTAAACTTAATCAGTGTAGTGAGGTTAATGTTGACAGGCAAAATCCTGACAAGCAGACGGTACAAGTCCACGCACAACAGGATGCCAACATTACGGTTGGTCAAGAAAGTAAAGCAATCCCAGCTTTACCTGTGCCAGGCCATAAAAAGCTACAAGAAATGGCATCAGTATCCGATAAAGCGACTGACCTTCCTCGTACAAAACGTAAAGCTGTACATGATGGTGAGGGTGAGAAACATGTCTCACCATCCTCTACTCACACATCTACGGTCACCATTAGCACACAAGGTGCAGGTTACATGAGCAGAAAACAACCAAAACTAGCTGTTATTAACCAGGAAAAGGATAAAGGTGAGCAATCTGGTCCTATACATAAAGTGATGGCACAGACACCGGTTGAGGACAGTGTCAATGTAGCATCAGACCAATCTTTTGGGAATGGGACATGCATTTCTACTAGGAGTCAATCCCAACCAAACACCGCTTCATTGCCATCGGTGGTCATTCCAGTTATCCCAGTTGTAATGCTTCAGAGCCCTATTTCAACAAAAGTAGTTCAAAATCAGGGCCTGCAATTCAGCCCACCTGCTGGTGGTAAAGAAAAGCTGATGTCTCTCAAAACCATCAACGAAGAAAACTGTTCCGATTCGAAAGGCATTGATACAGAAAGGCTTCACACATCTGTAAAAGGCGTTGCTACAGACAAATATACCTCTGCAAAAGTCGTTGAGACAGAAAAACTTCCATTTATCCAAGTTAGTGATGGGGAAAAATATACCTTTAATAAAGCTATTGATAAGGAGAAACTAAGCTCTGTTAAAGCCATCAATAAAGAAAACCATACCTCAGTCAAGACACATACCCTTGTCAATCCCATAGATCTTAAGAAGCATACTGCTATAAAGGCTGTAGATATGGAGAATCATACATCTGTCAAAGGCATTAATACAGAGAAAATCATCCCTGGTGAGGAGGAGAAGGATACTAACATACAGAAAAGGGAGAACCATGCCTGTCAACATTGTGATAAAGTGTTTGGCAGTTTGGCCAAACTGCAGCTTCATATCAGGTTCCAACCAGGAATCAGACAGTTTGTCTGCTACCCATGTGACATAGTCTTTCCTAATGAAGAAACCATGGCTGCACATAGATTGATTCACGCACAAGAGAAGTTGTTCAAATGTGACACATGTGGAGAGAAATTCAGCAGTCGTCCATACTTAACAGCTCATGAGAATATACACCGGGAAAGACACATCCCCTGTCCACATTGTGAGAAGAAGTTTGAGTTGTTGTCTCATCTCAAATGCCACCTTATTACCCACAAGGAGAGGACACACTTGTGTTCAGAATGTGGCAAAGTGCTCAGCAGCCAGAAAGCCCTCAAGAATCACATCAGGATCCACACAAACGAAAGGCCTTTTGAATGTCCCTATTGTGATAAGAAGTTTAGGACAGCCGATACTTTGAGAAGTCACAACAGGATGCACACAGGAGAGAAGAGGTATGTGTGTAAAGTGTGCAAGAAGGCGTTCCGGGGGTCAGGTACCTTACGTTGCCACATGACAATCCACACAGGAGAGAAGCCTGCTGTGTGTGAGTTTTGTAATAAAAGTTTTAGTCGGTTAGACTATTTGAAAAAACATGTGATGATTCACACAGGAGAAAAACCTCACTCGTGTAAACTCTGTGATAAGGAGTTTACCCAGAAGTCTAACCTCAACAGCCACATGAAGGCTGTGCATGCTGCTGATATGTCCTAGTTCTACCCAGTCTGACAATAAGAGAGTCTGACAGTTTCAATGTATAGGACAAAGATGATATGGACTCTGTCTAGATTAATTGTGGTCTGAGATTTGCAGTACTTGTATATGAAAACCGGCAAGGGCAGACCATTTCATATTCAATACTGGGTGGTGACATAAATAAAAGGATTATGTCGTGTTTGACGTTAATGTAACGTGTCAGTAAGAATCTCTACCTTGCTTCACTTTCTCCCTGAGATCAGCTGATTATCTAAGGTATGAAGCAAGAAATACACGCATCCCAACAAACCACTCATTTCCTTTCAGGAGTAATTGAAAAAGTGTACTACCAAGATTGGAGAAGCAATTTTCCAATTTCCCATGAGCTGTAGTTCCCTCAACTGTTGCTACCGTACATATTTATTGAGTGCATAAAAGTGTACCTTGAGAACAAGTAAAGTGGTCACTGTAATAAAATACATTGTACATTGATTGATTGATTGATTGATTGATTTGTTTAACGTCCAGACGTACATCAAGTACCTCACGGGACATCTCAAGTTGGCAAGGAGTCATCCACAAATAGTGGTAGTCTGCCTTGCAGTAGTAGGACAGATATTTATATGCAAACCAATATCAGTTAGTTCTAATTCTGCCACCAGGGAGCAGCATTGTTTTAGAAGTGTGAAGCAAGATGCTCTTGGCCATCAGACCTGGCAGCTCCAACTATAAATAACTACACATACTAAACGGTTATAACCAAGGTTGTATCCTAAAGATCCATTATAACTACAATAAACAATAAGCCTAATGATACTCTCCTATACTTCTACATGTTTTATACATTGTTATGGTGATGAATCTTGAAAGATACAATCTTGGTTATAACCCTTGTATAAAGTATGTATGGTTAGAGCCGTCATGTCCGATAGCCAAGGGCATATTGCGAATGTGGATGATCTGATAATGACTGTTAAGTACTGTGATGTCCTCAACTAATATGAAATATAGAAATGGAATTGACATAAGATTTATGTTATGGGGTCATATGGTAGGGTACGCCCACAAAATATATGTATCAGTCTGATATTGGTCTCGCAGCCAAAAGCACTCACTCATCAAAGTCAATCATTTAAGTGATCTAGCTTTGCCTGATGCTCACAAAATGTTGGTAAATGGGTGCTTTCTTTTTTCTCATTGTTCCTGCAACCAATATTCCACCTATTTGACCTAATGATTTCATTTGTGTGTTGTTTGTTGTCAACATCTGAGTATTCTAGGTTACCAGGGAGCTTCTTGATATAGCATTGGTATATTCCTGTATATTTATCTAATGTTGGTTATTCCTGTACAATTATTCAACGCAGTAAATTTGCAATAATTGAGAGCAGAATGATTGATTGGCTCCTAGAGAAGCACGACATGCTCAGCTTAATGTCAGTACCAAGCCTTACTCTCTATTATCATTATTTGTTGCAGGTTCCAACATGTGGTCCTGCTCGACGTGCGGTAAATGGTTCTCAACAAAAGATACCAGAGACGGACACAGTTGCCATCAAACCAAGCCAGATGTGAACTGTGACGTGATGGACGTTGGTGCTGACAGAGATAGCCAAGGTGTAGTGGTGCAGGGCTATAACAACACACATGGCATGTTTGCTGCCGCCAGTTTGCATGAAATAGGAGATGAAACTAGAGATGGGTCAGCCCTCACTTCAGATGTTAACCAAGTTGATTCAGAACAACCCTACATAGATGTAGATGAGGCAAATGACAACACACAGACCAATGGCACAAACTGCAGATTAACACAGCATTGTGTGTGTGTGTTCTGCACTACCACCTTCATGAAAACATCTCCATATTATTCTCACATCATCACCCCAACTGGCAACAAGACTCATCTGTGTTCTAGGTGTGAAATCACCTTCCAGTTGTTATCAGATCTGAATGGGTTACCCAAGGTGGTTTCTGAAAGAGAGCGGTTTGTATGTACTCAGTGTAACCGGATGTTTGTTACACTGACCTCACTTCAGAAACATGTAGAGACTCACACTGAACCTAAACAGCCGCTATATGGATGCGGGATCTGCCACCAGAAGTTTGAACACCTCCCCTTGTCTAAAGACCACATGAGAAGTCACCCCAACTTCTCACGCTACAACTGTAACTGGTGTAGTGACGTGTATGTTGACAAAAGTAGTCTGGAGAAACATGAAATAGCCGTTCATACGATGAGACAGGGACATGTGTGTGGTAAATGTGGGATAGCGTTTTCTACATCTGACGTGCTACACATGCACCTAGTACATGATAATTGTATGAAACCTTCACAGAAGCTCACTGTTGGCACAGAGAAGATGTACCCATGTGAGTACTGCAGTAGACGCTTTAGTCACCCGTGTCAGTTCCTGTCACACATGCAGGTACATAGAGCCAAGATGCCACACACTAAGGATGGGCAGGCATGTAATTCTAGTATGGCACCTGTGACAGGCCATCTCAAAACAAAGCAAAAGGGCCTAGTTTCCATTCAGGTGACAGACCATTCCAGTAGAGATACATCCTTTACCCATAAAGAAAGCAATGCTCAAACTGTCCTTGGTCCAACAGTCATTCCTACTAATACTAAAGGCAATGCTCACTCCTCCTTCAGAGTTGCGGATGATACTCATGAAGAGACACATTTTGAAGTATCCTCTGGTATTACAGACTATACGCATGCAAAGCAAAAGGAGCCAATGTCCTCTGGTGATGCCAGACAAATATCCACCAATGTTTATGGGGCACATGATAATGCCACTGACTCAGCATGCTTCATAAACAGACAAACACAAGACAAAGTAACAAGGCCAGAATTGGCTGATCCTGGACATGAGAAAGATTTAATGGAGAAATGTGGTTCAATACAAAAAGGGAAGATGAGAAATAGTGAAGAACCTGCTGTAGGGGTCATTGATGATGCTAACATTGAGGGAACTGCTGGCACATACCTGTGGGACAATACATTCAGTTCTATAAGTAAGGCATTGTCACAGAAACCTGATGGGAATCAGCAACCTACGTCAGCTGTCATGTCAGAAACCCCATTTCTTACAAACACATCCACAAATTCCCCTCAGGTCTATACAAAACATCAATCACCATCATGCAACAATGATTTGCAAATTGCTAAAGCCTACGAGGAGTCTACTGATTGCTCCTCAGAATCTGATGAAGATTCTACTGATGCCAGTTTCCCTTGTAAGATAGTTGGCAGTACACACACACATACATCTGCCATAGCTGGTGGAGAAGAGGTCCATACCAACCCTAGCACTGCTGATAATAAGGACAAATACCCATGTCCATGTTGTGACAAAGTGTTTGGGAGTTTAGCTAAACTGGAGATTCATGTGAGGTTCCACCCGGGTAAGAAACCCTTTGCCTGTTCTTTGTGCAATAGAAGTTTTGCTGCTCAGGAAACCCTAAGCTCACATCTATTAACGCACCCCCAGCAGATAGTGCAGTCAGGGCAGAAGCTGTCTTGCCACCAGAAAGTATTCATCTGCAAGACGTGTGGAGATCAGTTTCGTAGTTTGCATTATCTGGTTGCTCATGCAGAGATACACAGAGTGAGAACCCTGCCTTGTCCACATTGTGAGAAAAAGTTTGAATCTCCCGCACATGTTAGTCAGCACATAAAACGAACACACAACAGTCAGAGGAAGTATCTGTGTTCAGACTGTGGTAGAAGATTCCCCTCAAGTAGCTGCCTGAGAATCCATATGATGATCCACACAAAAGACAAACCCTTAGAGTGCAAATATTGTAGTGCAAGGTTCAGACAACCTGGTGCTCTGAGAGGGCATGAGAAAATACATACAGAAGGGAAAAGTCACATGTGTAAGGTGTGTAAGGCTAAATTCCATAGCTCACAGACTTTAAAGATGCACATGACAATCCATAGTGAACTGAAGCCTTATGTGTGCACGCATTGTGGTCAAGGGTTCAAGCGTCAGGACTACATGAAGAAGCATGTCATGACCCACACCGGACAGAGGCCTTATTCCTGTCAGTTGTGTCCAAAGCAGTTTATTCAGAAAAACAACCTAAACAGCCACATGAAGGCTGTACACCCTGCTGGTACATCTCAGTCTACAACCTCATAAGTAGCTAGCCTTACACCATGTCTCAGCCTACTACCTCATAAGTAGCTAGCCTTACACCATGTCTCAGTCTACTACCTCATAAGTAGCTAGCCTTACACCATGTCTCAGTCTACTACCTCATAAGTAGCTAGCCTTACACCATGTCTCAGCCTACAACCTCATAAGTAGCTAGCCTTACACCATGTCTCAGCCTACAACCTCATAAGTAACTAACTTTACACCATGTCTCAGCCTACTACCTCATAAGTAGCTAGCCTTACACCATGTCTCAGCCTACAACCTCATAAGTAGCTAGCCTTACACCATGTCTCAGTCTACTACCTCATAAGTAACTAACTTTACACCATGTCTCAGCCTACAACCTCATAAGTAGCTAGCCTTACACCATGTCTCAGCCTACAACCTCATAAGTAGCTAGCCTTACACCATGTCTCAGCCTACAACCTCATAAGTAGCTAGCCTTACACCATGTCTCAGTCTACTACCTCATAAGTAACTAACTTTACACCATGTCTCAGCCTACAACCTCATAAGTAGCTAGCCTTACACCATGTCTCAGCCTACAACCTCATAAGTAGCTAGCCTTACACCATGTCTCAGTCTACTACCTCATAAGTAACTAACTTTACAACATGTCTCAGTCTACCACCTCATAAGTAGCTAGCCTTACACCATGTCTCAGTCTACTACCTCATAAGTAGCTAGCCTTACACCATGTCTCAGTCTACTACCTCATAAGTAGCTAGCCTTACACCATGTCTCAGTCTACTACCTCATAAGTAGCTAGCCTTACACCATGTCTCAGTCTACCACCTCATAAGTAGCTAGCCTTACACCATGTCTCAGTCTACTACCTCATAAGTAACTAACTTTACAACATGTCTCAGTCTACAACCTCATAAGTAGCTAGCCTTACACCATGTCTCAGTCTACTACCTCATAAGTAGCTAGCCTTACACCATGTCTCAGTCTACTACCTCATAAGTAGCTAGCCTTACACCATGTCTCAGCCTACAACCTCATAAGTAACTAACTTTACACCATGTCTCAGCCTACAACCTCATAAGTAGCTAACCCCACTCCCCATGCAACCCACCTCAAATGCAGCTATTTATCCCAAAGTAGGAGGAGTTGTCAGCATTATTTGTCATGCACATGATGATTTTACTGCACTATGCAGAGGTAGATGTACTTGCTGATGTTATGCATGTAATTCAAACACATGAAACAGAGTACTTGTAGTGTAAGGTATCACACAGTATAGATAAACCAGATATCCTTGTACCTAGATTTAGTTGGGCAGGTATCATAATTTATGTAGATTTACCTAGGTAGTGCCAACCTATATCTTGTTGTCAGGGTGGGGCTGACAAATTAAATGGTTTTACTAGTTAAGTACCATACTAAAGGTAGACATAATTATACCCCAGATGTAACCTATAGGATTCTGTCAGATGAAGGTTCATTGAGAGTAGGCTTTTTTATACACAGGAATTTATGCTTTTCATAAGATATTCATGAATACTTTGAAATAAAACTGCTACCCTATATAATCAATAGCAAACGTTACCAAGTGGGCACAGAGCTTAGTTCAACATTCAATCAATGTCAAAAAGCTATTGATCAACCAATTATCAATGTATGGTTCAAGGTTGTGTGCCCCCTCGGTAAGGCTATGACATGTGATATACTGATTGCTGCTTGACAACAAAAGGTGAACTATGAGATAACTGGTCATTAAAGTATGGACTATAATGATCTATGTGAATGAATCAAAATCTGGTCAATAAATCGAATTCTTTGATAAAAACAATTATCTTGAAAACCGGTTAACATTGCTACAAAAGTGAACTATTAAGAGATGTATCAGAGATGAAATGTGATATTGAACAGCTGCTGAAAGACCATCCATTGTGTGAAATGTATGAATTGTAAACACCACAAGGTTTTTAGGAACTGCATGAATAAACCTTTGATTTAATCTATCTGTATTTATCACTGTGTTTGCGGGAACTTCTTTATCACTTGAAAATCAGGCCTGATAATCATTCATGAATTAATATGTATCACAAATTCATAAAAACATTGCAGCATTTCATATTTCCCGTTCAGTAGCTTCATATGATCCTTGACCATGGTGAACCTCTGCTGGGTGGGCGGGATGAGTGGGGAAGGTGTCATGGTGAGGGATAAATGGCATTATATATGTAAACAGGGATGCCAAGTGTTTTTTCCTAATTTTAAGATTTTTGACCCCAATTACGACCACTACGATTTCTGCTGGCAAATTAAGATTTTTAGGAAGTTTTGAAGATCTACTTCTATTTGGTATGTGTCAATTACATTCCTACTGTTCAGATGTAGAATTATTTGATAGATCTACGTTCATAACAACACAGTAGCCTACTTTCGGGCATAGCCAGCAAACCATTCAGATGACTGGATGCACATTTTCATGGTTAGGCCTACAATTGTAAAAAAGTGTTCCTACCTTGCTCAATTAAATCAGTTCACGTCACAGTGCCAGGACCACAACGTCCACATCTTGACTGTATGGCCATCTTCTGTCGATGCTCAGCTGCGGCTCTGCTTCCTACTTTTAAAGAGAAGATTTTTTCAGCATAATATTATATTAATAATGATATTAAAATCGGATAAACCCACTTTAACCAAATCTTTTAAAGGATTATGAGACGAAATTCCTCCCTTTTTCTTTTCTTATTAGGCCTATTTCCGTAGAAAGAATTCACTAAAAAGTGTTTTTGGTAGAAAAAATAAACATGAAAACGAAAACATGAAAAAGAAAACAAGACAAGAGGGGTGGGATTTTTCAGTGTCTAGGGCCTACATGACTCATCGGTAAAAAAACACATTATTCACTGGATTATGGCTTGAATGGTGTCAAATATGACGATAATAGGACCCTGCCGATGATAGGTGCCACTACTCTATTGCTAACTTTCAGAGTATTTACAAAATTCTTTCACGTTTAGAAAGCCCAAAGTTCCAGAAAAGCGTGAGGTAGCCTCACCCATGTGTGAAAGTGTGAGAAGAGGTTAAATTTTAAATGAGTCTCACACCCATTGCCTCAAGCTTATTACTGAGGCTTGATATATTTGTCTCGAACTTTAAAGTCTAGAATTCAAGGTTTTCCCTCACCCAAAATGATTGGGTCTCACTTCAAGCTCCACCCATAGGGCCTAATGTTTTCTCCCTCCCACCAGTCAACGGGTTGACATTTCTCCATCCTCCCCCAGTTCAAGGGGTTGACTTTTTCACACACCCTCCCCCTTTTGTTAAAAACATGTTCATGCCCAAGGTCTCCCGGTTTCAGTCTTTCAAATGGTGGCATGCATGCTCTCAGGTGAATCATTGAGCTACAGAGTCTACTATAGGTACTATAGCCTACAGTACTAGACACTCCATCGGTGAATGTAGGCCTAGGGCCCGTGGGGGGGGGGGGTCACTTAGTATATTTTGTGTACACATGTTTGCAGCTGGCAAATGTACCTTTTCTACAAAATTCCCCATGACAAGGGTCCAGTTTCATGAAAATCCCCATGACAAGCCTCACAAGGGTCTACTTTCAAGAAAATGTCTGAGATTTTACCAAAATTTCCCATTTTTCACTAAGGGAGTGTTCATTATTTATGGCAGGGGGGGGGGGTGAGCGTTTGGCAAATTGAATACGTCAAAAATAATTGGCCCCCCCCCCTCGGAATAGGTTGAAAAAAAAAGGCCCCCCCCCCCCCTCGGAATAGGTTGAAAAAAAAGCGCCCCCCCCCTTACCCTGGATCATTTTCAACTTTATTACAAAAACAATGTTGGTGTCTACTTATTGTATGCATTTAATCCTGGGCACTTTTTTACCTACAATTTACTACCTTGCAACAAATACATCCATTCGTAAGGTGTTTTAGTGTAAACGTCTCATGATACTCGCTAGTGAGTGATAATAGTCAAACCTCAGCTTATAAATTGGAAGCTCCCATACCCTCAGTGCTTACATGAGGCCGGCACTTTTTTGAAGACTGACAAAACGGTGGGCTATTCTGAGTGTGAAAAGTGATGCAGTGAGAAATTTGCTGGGAGTTTGAGGAAAATTTTAGAAAATTTTGAAAATATTGACATAATTTGGTAAAATATAACACAGGCTGTTACCAAAACTCGCGACATTTCAACGTACTAAATTCGCGACATTTTTAGGAATACCCCTAAATAAAAAGCCCCCCCCCCTAAGAATAGGGTAAAAAAAAAAAAGCCCCCCCCCTTTGAATACCCCTAAAAAAAATTGCCCCCCCCCCTCAAATGCTCACCCCCCCTGCCATAAATAATGAACACTCCCTAAAACATCACATTTTTTAAAGAATTGGCACAAGAGTCTAGGTCTATATTTTTTGAGGAGATTTTACTTAACCTGGTCTATTTTATTACTTTTTTTCCCCAAACCTTTTGGCCGAAAATGCCATAACAAGGGTAACATTTTGAGGTAAAAATCGCCATAACAAGTCAAGGGTAAGGGGTGGCGGCCGCACACCTGTGTCAAGTGCCCCCCCTCCCCCCCCCCCCCCCCCCCCAGGGCAGGCTAAGCCCAGCCGACCGCAAATTTATCTTGATCGTCATAGCTTAGGAGGTTTCATTTCTATTTCAAACAACCAAAATCGGCCGTTTAAAACTCGGGGATTTCGACGCGAATGTGTTTATATGAGCATCCACTCCCCTCTGAATTTTGTCTTTCAACGGAGGGCGTTTACAGACTGAATGGGGTTCTACAGTAGGGCTACGAGAGTGGCTACTCCCATTGCCGCTTCCAACGCCGACCAAAGTAATAATTAAAGTAGGCCTACCTTTCTCTAGCCTCTATAAACAGCCCTGTCTACTCGTCCGATCCTCTCCCGAACAGGATCTAACCTTTCTCCAGTTGTCTGACAAACAGCGCCCCACAGCAACACGTCCCAGCCATTCCGCCATTCAATTCAAACTAACGTCAAAACGTCATGCCGATGACGTAAGGTGTGACGTCATACGTCTTCTACGTGCGGCAAGTAACCAGGCAGCGCGCGTCTCCTGGATACGACGTGGCTACCCCCCGGTCCCCGCACTTTCATTGAAAACGCCGAGTCAGGGGTCCTTTTCCCCTCACTCTGCACGTCCGTGAAACCAGAGATATGAAAAGGGGGTGTCTACTTTTATTTATTGTTTGAAACTGCATTTCCTCTGGCTAAGTTAGCAGAAAATGACAGTGTTCCCTGGCCACCTCCGCTGGCGCTATACGCACCAAACATTTGGTGTATATAAGGCCGCTATATCTCCGAGTCTGACAGTGACTTCCTGTCAAATTTCCGCCATTATTTGGGGGGACGTATATCGTTGCTGAGTCCAGACGTAGCATACAAATATGTTTATTTTGATGAAATAGGGGTCTGAATGAACAAATACTCTCGGATGAATCGAGAAATATGCATTTATCTCGATGTATTGATTATTTTAGAGGCCAAAATATGTCTAAACTATCCACAATTAGCGATTTTAGGATTTTTTCCAGACCATAACAGTGCATTACGTCCCCCAACAAAATGGCCGCCGATTCTGCGCACAGCGCCCCCTGCAGCCTTAGGCGACTCAGAGAATACGCACCAAACGGTGCGGCCCAGTATCGGTTAAGGATATGAAGACCCAGTATCCTTAGGGTTGTGGTTTTTCGACTTATATTAGATCTTGAAGTATGATTATATGGTTTGCAACCCAAAACAATTATCAAAACTTTCAAATAATTAATTTGGTTAGTCTCGTTTGGTGCGTATAGTGGCGCTTATACGCACCAATCGTGTTTGGTGCGTATAAGCGCCACTATAGGCACCAAATTTGGTGCGTATAGAGTCGGCCGGACACCTCTGGAGTGGAGGTCGTTCTTTGCAAGGGGTGTTTTTAGGGCCCAAGGGGTCAGGAAGTCAGCGTTTTTACCGGGCGTTTTTATCCTTAAAGGTGGGTATTCTACACCGAAATATCTGTGGTAAGGGGGTATAGGGCCTATACTTTACATTATTTTTCTGTCTCCTATAATAGGGGACAGAAAAATAATGTTAAAGGCGCAATGAACCCACGACGTCATTTGCGTACAAAACTCGGCAGGGTTAGGTCCTGCACTCCTGGGTTGAGTGCGCCTCTCAGAACCTGACTAGTTCTGTCCCATAACCCAGGGGCGGATCCAGGGGGGGGGGGGGGCGCAAGGGGCGCGCGCCCCCCCTATTTTTTGGTAAATCTTTATGTAGATGGTTGAACACCCCCAATGCTGTAGGTATTACGGCGCCCCCCCTTTCCCAAATTCCTGGATCCGCCCCTGGTAACCCAGCCTCCACGTTGTTACTTCGTGTGAACCCACACGCGTGAACATAGGGACTGACTGAGGTGGACTAGAACCTGACCGGTATATTTGAAACCACATACACGGATGGTGTTGAGGGCGCGACCGACGGGAAAACACTAGTCAGAAGTCTGAGAACCTCCACCTTTTCCCTACGGCCCCCAAAGGAGACTGCCCGGGTCCGAGTAGAAAGCAAACTCGATTCCAGCCTTACCCGGACACTCAGCCTGTCGGCTTCTCTGGTGTCACTGGGCGCAGGATTGAGTAGAAAGGTGGCAAAAGACAGAAAAATAGTGTTAAAGTTTTTCTCAGAACCTAATTTCATTGAGAACTTGGCACACGCCCGGCGGCCAGGAGCACACGGTTAGGCCACTCAAAAAAAAAAAAATTCTCATCACCGCGCGCATCATTTTTTAACAACAGGGGGGGGTTGGTGGATTTTCGCACGAACGGGTTGAATTTTTCTTGGTCCCCCCCATGGGAAGGGTCGACATTTTTTTGGTCCCCCCCCTAAGGCCGGCTGAAATTGAGCGTGGCCGACCCCTTTGAGCTATAGTAACGCGCAGCAATTTTTTTGGTCCCTCCCTCAAGAGGGGTCCAAATAATTTTGGTCCCCCCCCCTTCAAGGGGTCCAAATTTTTTTGGTCCCCCCCCACATTTTAACCCGCGATTAGAAAAAAGAAAAAGGAAAAAAAAAGCCTCTCTCGTCAGATTTTTCAGACCTTGGTGATGAGAAACCACTTTTTTTTTTTTGAGAAACATTTTCCTTATGTCTTTTTAGGCCACTGAGGGACACCCTTAAATAGGGCGCCAGACGGGTAGGCCTATAAATTATAATGGACAAGTTAACATGGCCAGTTCTTAGAATACACAAGCCTATATCAATGACCATATCGACTACATGAATTGATACATTTTACTGGCGGGGAATTTGGGGGTGCAGAGGGGTCCCCCCCCCCCCTCGGGTCGGAAAGTCGCCGAAATTTAGACCTCCAGGTCGCAAGGTCGTGTTTTTAGACCCTTTATCCTATAATAAATTTTGTGCAGAAGTCGCCAGGTCGCTTAAATTACTGCCTTAGGTCGAAAAGTCGCCTGGAAAACGACCCAGGTTGCCAGGTCGCCAAAAACCCCTCTGCAGTCACAATTTGATACAATTTAGTGCCGGGCATTGGATACATTTTAGTAGCGGGGAATTGATATATTTTGGAAGCGGGGAGAATTGGTACACGTTACCTAGTGCCTGTATCACAAAGCCTGACACGCCTTTCTTGTAGTGCCCAGCTCTAGGCCTTCTTCATCACTTCAAGGTGACAAGATATTTATTTTTCATTTACCTGATCGTAACATCTAGTGCGGCTGGGGTTTTGTTCTACGCTCAAAGACAAGTTAAAAGGGAAAAACTCAGCGACGGATCAGTAAACCAAGTTGCCAGCATACTGTTTAAAACGTCCTCACTAGCTGAGGCTAACATCTCGATGAAATTCCGACATCAGGGGCCAAACCATAACAAAATTGAACGTGTCAAACTTGAGAGTTTTGGGACCAAATCGTTGGGCCGGATAACAAGCGGAATCTACACACCCATATGGGCCTAATGCCACTTTTTTGTGGGTAATTGAGGGGTTTCCATTTTAAGCGAAGGCTTGCTAGGTCATATAACAGAGTTTGGTCCTGAGGCGCAGGTTCGTTAAATCATTTGAAGGGATATAGACTTTAGGCACATGCTAGCTGGGTTACAATTAACAGTTTCAACTTTAGGGGCAAACTTTGGGTCATGTGAGAGCTATCAGCCAATGGGCGAGCTGTATTAGGACCGGCCGGTTTCACAGCAAATGGCCTCAGGAAGTTTTTTTGGGAAATATCCCAACAATATCAATTGTGTGGATAGCTGTACCCTGAGGGCCATGTTGTCTTTACATCGTGGCTAAATTGGCAACAATAAAGCAATTCCACAAAGTATATCACCAATGCTGTAGGTATGTATTCATACCAAGAGCGCAGACCTACCCAGACAGAATTGGTCCCTGGGGCCCATATGTGTTTTACTCGGGCAACTGAGCCACTGCAACTATAACTTTACAGACACGATGGAACATCAAACAGAAAGTGGTTAGGTAAGGCCACTGCAACTACAGTAAAATTCCGTTATAACGAAGTGCTTTGGGCCAGCAAAAAAGTTTGTTATAAACAAATTTCGTAGTATCCAAACAGAGCACTTTACAAACACTAATACTGTCAGAAAATGTGTCCCTAACACCCTAGTATACAGATAAGCAACACAGGGGTAGGTATACTAAATACTTCATGAAATGCCTCACGATTCGGAGTACAAAGTGAAATAAAGATGATAGAAAATACATAATTTTAGAGATAGAAAAGAAATGGGACAGGTGGGTGGGAAGATGTGCCTTTCCATGGGTACTCATATTTTTGAACGTGTCACTTTTTTAGAAGAGCCATCATGTCACTGTGTCACTTTTTATGCATATTAGAATTTTTTTTTAACCCATGTCGCCCATGTCTTTAAAAAAAAAACCATGTTGCCTATGTCGTTTTTTACTCATGTAACTCAGAAATCAAAGGGAAGCCAGACCCACTCACCCACCTCCACAGGGCGGGGTGTAGGGGTAGGTAGGCGGCAGGCAGAATTCAGAAATCAAAGGGAGGCCAGAGCCACTCCCCCACCTACACAGGGCGGGTAGTAGAGGTAGGTAGGCGGCAGGTAGAGCCCACACATCACAGGGAAGTTCTTTTCCTACATCATAAAGATTCGTTATGAATAAATTTATATCCGAACTAATTCGTTATAATGGTATTTTCTTACTAAAGAACAGTATAGGACTGGATTTGGGCAACACAATTTGTTTGTTAAACCGAAAATTCACTATAATTCGTTATAGCGGAATTTTACTGTATAATTTGTTTCTCATCAAGAGATTAAAATTCTTTTTTATTCAAATTTAAAAATAATATTGTAGAATGCTACTTCTCTCTGCAATGCAAGCTTGATGCATTGGTTCTTTTGTACAATATACCATAGCATGAGATTAAGCATAAGGGTCAGGAGAGTGAAAAATCTTACCAGTAACATCATAAGCTATGAAGAAAAAGCAATGTTCCCAATCTCAAGCACCTTAATAACAACTTAACTAAAACATTCATGGGAAAATACACCATCTTCTTGTCCCTTTTGTAGATGATGAGAAACAAGTGTTTCTTATATTGGCCTAATAGTAGAGTTAGAGTGTGGTTAGTTATGGGGTGCAGTTGGTTCCTAAAATCCCAAATTAAACGTATGTCTAATTCATTAGACATATGTATAATTTGAAATATGCTCTTTGATTACAGGTATTTTACACAGTATAGCTAATTATAGATTGACCAACAACGTTTCTTAATGACTCCAAGAGATAATAGCCTGATGCTTGTGGTACACAAATAAAAGAGAAAAAAAAGCCATGTCACAAGAGTTATTTGCCTTTTGAAGGGTATTCTAATTTGGGTGCAATGAATATAGGCCCTCATGAGGAAATCATATTTTTTTACATTTCACCACATAGAAAAAATTCCCCAACAATATCCAATGAGAATTTATCAAAATAATTTCTTATACATTCACTGTATGAGCCTATGGGCATGGCAAATAGGAAATATAGTGATCAGGATGCACAGAATGCCAAGTAAAATTCAATTCCACATATGTAAAATTTGAGACATCATGATGGCAATTGAATTATACACAATTTAATTTCACATATATGTGAATCAAAATATTTATGATGTGTGACTGAAACTTTGAGATATGCCCTAATGAATATTTGATATTTGAATTTATAAAGTATTTTATTCATGAAATGATTTGTGAAAAGTAATTTCACATATATGAAATACATTGATTTCAACTCATGTCAAGCTGTTTTGTACATATGCAATTCAATTCCTCATAATTATGTACTATTACTCAGACATAATGTTTAATTTGGTACTTTAGGAAGCAACGGCACCCCATAGTATGAGGAACTATGTAGACCTCTCGATTATCCATAGCGACAGGGTGTGACGTTCTACTGGTACCGGCAGAGGTAAACATAAACATCTCTCCCAACCTCTGACGCTCTATCGCAACTGTAACTATTCCTTGTTCCTAAGGAATATTTATTTATGCAGCAAAGGGGGAGGGGGTGGTTTTTAACGGATTACAGCAAAAAACAGCCTGATTACAGGCCCCATGCCCTCTGGCCTTCCTAATCTAAGGATTCTAACAAATTATCTGCTGCTGCAAATCCATTACATCCCTCACTGCTGCTGCCTCTCCTCACGTCCACTATCTCCCCTCGCCTGCACTACCTTTCATCACATCCACCAACTTTCATGTCCACTACTTCTCCTGTCCACCGCCTACAGTCTACTGCTGATTAGATCATCTCATATCATTAATAGTAACTTTGTGGCATATGAAGGTTGTTTCATCATGTAATTAATGAGCTGCATGTTGCCCACAAGTCACAAAGATTAGGATGGAATTGTTAATAGTTGTCCGCTACAAGTGCAAGGGATAAGGTTTCTCCAAAAATGCTGTTTCTCAGAGACATTATCAGTGTAATGTTACCATTACCATTTACTAGTGTGAGGGACACAGTTTCCCAGAAAATTACATTTCTCAGAGACACCAGGACTCGAATCTGGGGCCTCCCACTCTGAAGTGGGTGTTGTACCACTGAGCTACATCCCCTGTTACTTCAGGTAGGTAGTGTCTCATGCTACTGGACCGATATGGCGGAGCAGGATTACAAGAGTGAGACCCCCTTGTGGGTTTATCACCTATGTGTGAGTAATCCGAGCACCTACACTAGTTAGGGACATGAGTTACTTCAGTTGTTGTAATTGAGTTAGGCCACGTGTTAGCAAGTTACTGCTCATAGTTGGTTATTGACCATCTTTCACTGTTATAGTTCAGACAGTAAATAACACCTATAGAGAGTGCTTATGACCTCCTGAAGTATGTCACCCATGTGCCTCCACTATAGTGTTCCTAAAGTGCACTAGTGCATGTCTGCTGTGACCTCATTCAGACAGAAATAACTCTCTATGTTATTAACAGGAATCAGGACATACCGGATACTGGCTGGTGGAGGCGCATTTAGCAATGATACTGTTAAGTCTGTGTAGGCAGCCATCTTGTCCCCCTATTGCAATGTTACTGATAACTCTTTATAGGCAGCCATCTTGTCCCCGTTTAGCAATGTTACTGATAACTATGATAACTCTGTGTAGGCAGCCATCTTGTCCCCCTATTGCAATGTCACTGATAACTCTGTATAGGTAGCCTTCGTATCCTCCTATAGTACTGTTACTGATAACTCTGTATAGGCAGCCATCTTGTCCCACTGTAGCAATGTTACTGATAAGTCTGTGTAGGTAGCCTTCGTATCCTCCTATAGGAATGTTACTGATAACTCTGTGTAGGCAGCCATCTTGTCCCTCTATAGCAATGTACCTGACAACTCTGTGTAGGCAGCCATCTTGTCCCCCTATTGCAATGTTACTGATAACTCTGTGTAGGCAGCCATCTTGTCACCCTTTAGCGATCTAACCAATAGCCCCTGCATATTTTTTTAAAGCCCTTCCTGCCTTCTAGGGGTTACCTGCAGCAATATCCCTGGCCCAGTGGATGCTGTGAGTATAATTTGTATAAATTGGTGTGAAGGTTGAAGGTCATATAATCATTAATTAACTGCAGGGGTGGTGGTGGTGGGGGGAGCGTGGATAGATTGGCAAAAGGGCTAGAACATTTCTTCTGCAGAGGTCAGATTTCTTGACCCTCACTACCCAAATATTCGTTGGCATGGGCACCTTTGAACTATATTAAAACATGAAAATATGTTGGCCTACTTTCTTTCTAGAGGATTTGAAATATGTTTGGCCCCTTCCCCCCTACACAAATCTATCAATGCCCCCCACCAACGTGTTTTTAGAAAATGACCATTCCCATAGACCTGAGGTAAACAGATGCTCTCCAGATTAATTTAGCCTTAATATACAGTTCATGTTGTCCGTACACTGAGGAATAGGTCACCAAGCTTCACTTAGACTCACTGAGGTTATGTGCCGAGCTATCTGATTGGCGGTAATATTATGACATCATACACCACTAGGAGGTGGTTATATTTAAGAGCTCTTTTTCTCTTTGAGAGCCCGGGTATCTAGCAAGATCCGTACCCAAAACCTCAGAACATTGAGCCCAACAGCTAACCGACTGCTTCACCGGGACTCATGCAATGATACTAAACAGCCAATAGTATATGTAGTGCTTCTGCCTTTTTAGCTCAATGAGTAATGTTATTTAAAAAAAACTTTGAGGGGTTCTAACCCAATTGGTCCCAATCCCAACGAGGAGTACCCTGTATGCTAGCAGCAGGACCACACAGCCACATGTGTTTGAGCCTGTTAACTAAGGCCTATGTTGCCGAGGGATTCTCCCATTAAGTATTGTCACAATGTAAAGAGTGCTGTTTAGTTGGTGCTGCTGTTGCATAATTCAGGGGCTCCGGCCCCGCCCCCCTGTTTTCTTTCTTTTATTCTTTTTTTTTGTTTTTTTTGAATATCTGAATAGCCAAAGAAAAAAAAAAGTGTTTCAGGTATATCAAAATTCCTGCTCTACATGGGATCCGTACCCAGGGTCTGGAAGTCTAAACCAGAAGTACCATGTACTCAAGGAGTTTGACCCCAGAGGCAAGCTGTGAGTTTTGGTTCATGGTTAGTTTATATATGTGCCTCTACATGGGTAAAAATTGACAAGGGCGACACAGCCGTTTTAGGCCCTTTTAAAAATCGACTGACACAGGAAAATCAGGGATAAAAATCAACCCACAGGGGTTTTTCTCTCTGTTCTTGTATAGCTAAAAATCGACACAATGCCACTGCCCTAGTGCTAAAATTCGACCCGGCGACACGGTCAACATTGCGGGTACCCATGTAGAGGCACATATATGGTTATGCTGTTTCAGAATGAGGCTACACTCTTCAAGCATGTGCTCTGATCATTGTATTTCTATGAGAACACACAGAGGATATGTTTGATTATCATAAAACCTCCAAGGTGGGTTATACAGGATATCCTCCTAGGCCACATATATGTGGAAAAGGTGCTGTAATCAGGCTATTTTACATAATCAATCTATGCAAGCGGGCTGTATGTTGATATACTCCTGGTGTCTCAAGTCAATATCATTGATATAAGCCTCAGCCTTCGGCCTTGGTTTATACCAAGGATATTACCTCTCGACCCCCAGGAGTATATCCAGTACATATATAGGGGCAAGAATGAGTCATCTCTTGCTGGTGGGGGTTAGGGATTATTACAAGAAACTAGATGACTATCAGAGTGGAACTAGTGACTCAGACCCAAATGTCCAAGAGAAGTGCCAGGAGGACAGACTGGTGCTGCCCTCCAGTGGAGATAGGAGGAATCAAAGTCACAGCAAAACATCTCCTTGACTCAACTGAATTCGTGAGAAATCGGCTTTAATTTGGTTGTTTTGGAACCCTATATTTTTCTACCTTTGAACAGACATGATAATCAGGGGTAGACACTAACGCTGGCCCTCCCAGCCAATGGCCCGTAGTTTTGGGTCCGGGCCCGCAGTTTTCTGAAGAGTTACCTTCCTATGGGCCCGGGTGGCCCACAGGAATGCAAGGGAAAACTTTGGGGAGAATATGTCTTTATCAATATAGTCATGTCATATATCGTTGGAAAGGGGAAATCACGATCCAGCCAGCCATTCTAATACAGTCTGAATCTATCTTGATCAGAGATATATATCGTTTTCTCTTTAAGAAAAGTAAAATATATACTAGTATTCTGGGCCCAGAGTTTAAGGTACGAGCCCATGCATTTCTGAGGCTACGGGCCCGGGTGGCCCATGGCTGAAAAAGTTAGTGTCTACCCCTGGATAATGAGTCAATTTCTAGTAATAATAAAGTTAACTGCCTAAGTGTATTATGGCGCATCGGTAGTTTGTGACTGGAAGCATATAAATGATTTGTAGGGACCTGCATGGGAGTCTGCCATGTTGTATTCAAAAATCCCCCTTCCCCTGTCACCCTGAAAAACTATCATGTCCCTGTTTGAATGAAGAAACCCCTTTTGTCATGTCACTTTGTTCTTTCCTAAATTAAGTAATACCCGTGCCTGCATGTAGAATTTAGGGGTCGATAGCCATATGTTTGTGTTAGTTCCTGAACTGCTCACATGGTGTCACCACTGCTCTAGTACTTGATGACTTTCTTACATAGCACACTGGCACCAGTGTATATTTATGTGTCACGACGAATAGGGAGTGTACCTCATAGATTATAACTACCCTAAAACCTCGCGTATAAGCCTAACTCATGTATAAGCCGCACCCCAAGTTTGGGGCAATCCTATAAGCTGCAGAGGCCACCTGAATGGTCCCTGAGAAAAACTCGCGTATAAGCCGCACCCCTTACTTTAGCCTAAGTCTGTGAATAACACATGGGGTCAGAATCCTACTGATTGCCTTCTACGGCCTTCCCGTGGCCCGTGAGGTGTCCATGGATATTGACTTTAAAGAGCTGCCATGTAGTAACAAGGAGGGTGCGTGTGTGTGTGTGGGGTGGGGGTCTTTTGGTGTTATTTTGTGGCAGGGGGTGTTAAAGCACTACAAAATTTGGAAAAACTCGCGTATAAGCCGCACCCCGACTCTGCGCCGATCCTATAAGCCGCACTAGCGATCTGACTCGCGTACTAGCCGCTAGGCTTCTACGTGAGGTTTTACGGTAAGAGAGTATGGTGATCTATAGACTATACTACTGACTACTTCAGCAGGGGTCATTATCAGCTACAAAGCCTCACATAGAAGCCATGACTAACCAAAATCAGATCGACAGTGCGGCTTATAGGATTGGGACAAAGTCAGGGTGTGGCCTATAGGCTCATATTTAGATCATGCTACAATATTAAAGTTGCGATAATCAGACCCCCTGTAAGGCTTATAGTCTAGATGTGGCTATAAAACACTCAATTTAGGCTTGTATGCGAGAATTTATAGTAACAGCTACCCACCTGTAGGAGATTAAGGCATTCTAACTTGCCACTCGCAACCTACTTTGTGACCCATCCTTAGAAAGTGAGGCACAAGTCACACATATTGGACTCTAGATATGGGCTCTCAAAGGTGGAACATTTAAAAATGACATTTCACTTTTGTTTTTGGAAAAATAAATCTTAATCTATTTTGAAAAATGGTATTCAGACTAAGGTTTGGTCCTAAAAGTCCATTTTTATCAACATAATTAAGCATACACTAGGTTATTGTCCCCAGCTTATCAATTCTAATCGCAATGCTGTTTGACAACAGGGAATAAAATGTCACTTGGATGAACTAACTAAAAGTATTATAACTTACAAAGTCATGACTTGTAAGAAAGCATAAAGATATAATATGCGAAAATTAATTGGAAAATTTATCTTTTTAAAGTCAATATTTTTACAGAATTAAAAAAACTCAGATCATATATTTACCAGAAAAATGTCCTTAAGTTTGGCTTTATTAAACATAAGCATTGCGGATCCAGGGGGAGGCCTGAAGGGCCTTGGCCCCCCCCCTCCAAAAAGAAACACAAAAAAAAAAGAGAAAGAAGAGAATAAAAGAAAAGAGGGCAAGAGATGAAGTGATTGTGGGGTATGATTCATAGGGCCTGACTGAGGGCCCCTGATTTTCATGGGGTGGGGGGGTATCCTAATATGCATGAGAATGAACCATTTCAAAGCTAGATCAGCAAAATTTTCCTGGGGGGCATGCCCCCATACCCCCTGCTGCGCATTGCATGGGAAACAGATAGTCACTCTAGGTTGGCCAGGTTTGGGCCCCCCCCCCTCTAGACAATCTTGGATCCGCCACTGATAAGGCCTGTGAAATGGCAGCGAACTATATTGACATTGTATCCACGTGCCTCCACCAGCCCATGTCCGCTACGTTCTGATTCCTGTCAATCCTTTAAGGACAGCATGACGCCTCAGTTCATGTCATGCACTTGAATGCAGCTCTTGCGAGTAATTTGCCAGTGATGCCTTCAAGCATCATGCCAACGCTTCCGGGTTGTGACACTCCTGGCATGATGCTACAATGCAGTAGGCTAGTCACTTACCGGGGCTGCATTGGTCATGATGACATATTTCACCTTTCAGAGACATCCGTCCTTAAAGGGTTGATAACATAGAGAATTACATACTGTCTGAATCAGGCCGTAGAGAGAATACACGAGTGGAGGCATGTGGGGAGCATGAAGTATGTCATGGTCACTAACCCCCCAGTCTAGAGCACGTGGAATATTTCTTGCCCCTCGCCCAAGGCACCTAAAAGTTTTTGCACACCCCCTTTGATCTATAGTAATGTGCTGGCTTTTTCATCAAAAAGGGTGGTGGGAGGGGATGCTCTCCTTGCTGGCTTTCCTCCGACAAGGGGAGTTATGTTATAGTTGTTATAGTTGTGAGGGGTGGAGGTGTCGGCTCGGGGGGGTAGGCTGTATAATTGACAGGGGCCTGGCATTGGTTTTGGCCTTGACACCATGACTGGCCCCTCCTACTCTACCCTCTGGTGGGGTGGGATCATGTGATGTATGACTGACAGGGGGCGGGGCATCAACACCAGTGTATCACAACCTCCTATAGGTAAGGGTGGGTCTGAGTAGGAGAGGGCGTGAAGACTTGGCATGACGTCCCACTCCTCCCCCGGCCCTCCCCGAGTCTCCTGACAAGACTCACACATGGAAGGTCTTGTGTAACTTGCTGTGACTAATTGGTTTCTCTGAATCTTCACTTCACGCTTCACCCGGTAGAAAACTAGAGTAGTACTAGGAAAAACCTGTACACTCATGATGCGAATACCACTTTAACCCTTTAGGGACCACGTAGTGCCTTAATATAGTATGCCCATTTGTTGTCATGCATGTTGTTCATAGATTTGCAAAAGGTAGGCATTTTGCATGAATATAGCACTTGCCCCCAAGGTCACATAGCCCCCCCTACCCCAACTATATGTATCAATACATTCAGATATATCTGATATGATATATGTATATGTATACATATATCTAAATATATATATTTTTTTATATTGTAGCGTCCGCCATAATGTAAAAGGAGACAGAACTCATAAAGTCTAGTAAACAAAGATTATTTATTGCCCTGGCTGTCTTGGCCACACCAGCTAAGTCCACCGGAGATCCTCTTTTGTTTAATCGTCAGGTAAGACTGTCGAAACCCTCTGTTCGGACTATATATAGTTATATATAGCTATAACTTTGGCTTTGCCGACGCCTGAAATGTTCCATCGAGGCGACTGGTGGCATTTCATATGTCCGCCGATATGTCCGCCGATGCTCCCCTTTCGAAAGTTTGCTGCTTCGGCGGAATCCCGCAGTCGCCGCAGTTTATAAACGGTGGAACTGGCTGACTCCATCCCCTGTGTCTATCATTCATAGACACACACATATATATATGTAGAATGTCATACTTAATTATTTCAGATAACTTCACTTTAACTTTATAATAAATGTTTGTCATATGTCAGGTAGATGAGAGAATATTATACTATTGTAAACCCTATCTAGAACCATATCACTGGGTGCAGCTGGTATTATGTGTTTAATTTCTTAAAATGCGTTTATTTTATTAATGATATGCTACACATGGTTTAAAAAAGGGCTTAACATTCCTTCAACTCTTTTTTCAAGTTTTAATCATTAGACAAGGGGTTGTGTGGTAATGATGATACCAATATAATTAGTTAACAGAAGGAGGTATCTACAGTTATAGCTTAAATCATCATTAAGTTTGAAAGTGTACGTAAAGATATTAATGTATGCAAGTATGGTATAAATTGTCAGTTCATAGAAATAACAAAGTCAAATATTGAAAATTAGCAAAGCCCTTTATTTCTTTTTTGAAATATAGAACAAATGTAATAGAAAACACCTTATTGACTTGGATTGACTCTGCCTGTTAAATTGGTTTTGTGCATAATAATTATAATCAAATGTATCTTTGCCGAAAACACAGTTTAGTGTTGGGGGTGGAAACATTGACTTAAATATATTAAACCGTTTATGTAATGTTGACTGCCGTTGGTGATTTACAATGTTACACTTGGATGCCGCTAGTACAGTGGAGACATGAACTGGTGACATGTCACATCTTAATGAGAGTAATCCCAAAACTTCTTGTAAATTATTACACAAAATAGAGGTAATTAAATCGCAGGTTAGTGCAAGTTCATGTTAACAGTTTGAATAAACCTGAAGAAATGCAATATCATCTGTTAGTTTCTTAAACCACAAAGAAAATATTATTGTATCATTATTGTATATGGTTAAATGTAGTAAAAGCATATATGTGATACATTATCAAGCTATTTTAAACATCAAGTAAACATTATATATAAGCCAACCCCTAAATCTTGTGAGTTGAAAAATACAGTTATTTTTGTCTTTTTAAAACAGGCACCCTCCCATTTTTAGAATGTTTGTCCTGTGCCCCAATATCCCACACTTTTTTTAGTATCATGCTAACAACTTCTTTCGAAAATTTGTATTTTTACATTATTACATGTGTAAATGGTTTGGAGAGGGTTCATAAACACCTCAACTGTATACCTACATGCTAGTAAAAAGTAAGATCCCCGTAAGAAAAGTAATCTATGTTTTTCAGACAAGTTTACACTTCATAATCAAATACGTGAAACATGATAAAATTGAATAAATGGTGCAACTTGAATAAACCTAATTTACAAAGGTAATTTCTTTATGTATCATGCATTTGTGGTAGATGGTGCTATATATGTCGTGCAAGTGTTCTGAGTTAATGTATACAAAGGTAGGAACATACATGGATTACTAGTATTTGCAGGCCTCAGATACAGACAATCCTCTGCATTTGATCATATTAGGAGAATTTTGTGTCCAAATCAAAAAAGATTTGAGCATATCTCTTAGAAGAAAAATGGGATTGCAATATATCTAATGCACAAAAGAGGAAAAGTGGATTAATTCTAGTTCTAATAAGCCACTAATTCAGCTCAAGGGGAATGTAGGTATACATCTATGCTGAGCTTTGTACTTTACACAGAGAGTCCAGCAGTGCCTGTAGTTTTGATTACACTGACTCTCTCTGTGTGGAGTATTTCACTTAATAAGGGATGTTTTTATTTGAGATGTGTTACTTCATACTCTGGTACTGGACTAGAGCACCAGAGAAAGGGTCCTGTTATCAGTTGTTGTCTAATTAACATAAGTCATGTTGCATGTTCTTTTAAGGCCTCGATCATGACATGTATTTCCTTATCGTTAGTAATGTAAGTATCGTCAATATATCATACCTACAAATGCACCCATTTATAAGCAATGGTACATACACTGGCATGCTACAATCTTATAGTATCAATGCTTTCATCATTATTACAAAATCCTGTGAAGGCAACTTTAATTTGGATCATATGTAAGTTGTGCATGGCCTTATTATCTTAATTTGCTGTACGGTAACAGAGGCTGAACTGATTTGGGTGTGAGGTCGGCCAAAGCACAAAACACATATGCTACCAAGGTCACATCTTTAGAACTTTAGAACTCACTAAATATACTACAATATCCCTTGGGCGGTTGTAGCACTCATTTCAGAAAGAACTCAGTAAAAGGGATTTACTAGTCGTTTGTGGTCCTGTATATTGAGCTGCTTTGAATATAGTAGTATTATCATCAGGAATCATGAAGCCGTGGTCCATATCTTGTGGTTGGTCGGTCGCCTGTTTCCATCATACCTGAAGCACAAATACACAAACTCAGTACATCATGACTAGAGCATCAAAGCATATGATCCTATGAATCATTTATAATTCTCTATCAGAATCTCTGGTTTCTAGTTGAAGGCAATAACAGGTCAAACATGTGCGAAGGAGAATTCATTACAGATTTGGCTACAAATTGGGTTTAAAACCAAATACCAGAAGTTAATGGCTCACTCTCACCAAATCAGTGCAACTAAAAAAGTGACGTACATGATCAGTGGACGTACATGATCGGTGGACGTACATGATCGGTGACGTACATGATCGGTGACGTACATGATCGGTGACGTACATGATCGGTGACGTACATGATCGGTGATTATTGACTGCCCCAGTCTTTCTGATCATCATATAACATAAGTAAACCTTACCAAGGTGTTCATATAATGTCTGTATTGGTATTTAAAATGGTTAAATGTGTAAATGATTCTAGTAAGAGTATTTTGAATGACATTTCAATGCCGATCATGTACGTCATGTGACGTACATGATCGGTGATGTACATGATCGGTGATTATTGACTGCCCTACTCTTTCTGACCATAATAAAACATTTATAAACCTTACCAAGGTGTTCATATAATGTCTGTCTTGGTATTTCAAATGGTTTAAATGTGTAGATGAGTCTAGTAAGAGTATTTTACATGACATTTCAATACCGATCATGTACGTCATGTGACGTACATGATCGGCCATTATTTATTGACTGCTTTAATTACCTTTTCTGACCATATTTAAAACATAAATCAATCATAGTGAGGTGTACATATGATGTAGGTCTAAATATGTGTAATCATAGACAGGTCAAGCAGTGGGTAAATAGGAAATTTTACATGACATTCCAAGCCGATCATGGACGTCATGTGACGTACATGATCGGTTACACATTGAGCCCCCCCCCCTCCGGCCCCTATAAATATTTTGGGAGGTTTTTTTTCCTAATAAACTCCCCAAAGATACATTACAGCCTGTAGGTATGGTTGGGAGAGTTAAACATCGTAGTGCAGGGGGTAAAAGACGGATTTTGGACTCAGCCGATCATGTACGTCCGCCGATCATGTACGTCACTTTTTTAGTTGCACTGATTTGGTGAGAGTGAGCCTAATGCATTTATACAAAATGTAGTAACAGGCAGTAGTGATACACCCTATGCCATAAACATGATATACAATAGCCTTTATACTAGTGAACTATCTACCATGGTAAATTAGAACTTGTACAATTGTTTTGTATTTGACACAGGTATCTTTGCTCACTGCTGACTTTAATTTAGTATGAACCAAAGTATACTTAATGTTGATTACTTTGACCTACCCATGATTGATCTTGAACTTGATCTTTAGCCGGCACTAGGATTTTTGCATACCCAATCCGGTGACCCTGGTGAATCGGTGAAATGAGATCAAACATGATTATATGGGTTTGTAAATCCAGTACCTTTTTCTCTTTTTTCCCGCTCATTTTGCCTCTCTGTTATGATTGATACTTTCATACATTTACTACATTATTAGGACTTAAAATCAAGTCTCATTTTTAAACAAAGTTCAATGAAAGAAATTATAACCATACATAACAGATCGAAATTTACAATCATACTGTAAGGCATGAACATTGGTAACCTTATTCCATGATAATCAAGTGTGATAATTTTGTAGTTTAATAATTTCATTGTTATTTCAGAATATCAGTCCATTCATAAGATGTTATTTGAAAACATTCTGTGAGCATGACTACTGCATTACAGACACCAGTTATACTTCAAATCTTAGTGCTAAGCTCCATGACTTCCCTTTGAGTGTTATGGCAGTGCCGATGACATTGAGAGACTCAGAAACATATATAATACAGAAGAATGCCAACTTACCTGGGACAGGTACACAGATCTTATTACCATTACAAGCTGGGACACACAAACCTGTGGGCAATAAGAGTGAAGAATTAGGTCATTTATTACTAGCTGGAGAGTGGGGGGGGGGGCTTGATCGATCAAGGGGAGTGGGAGTCATAATAGAAAACAGGCCCTTGGTGGGGGGGGGGGGGCAAAAGTGGAAAAGCCTTGATGCTCGGGGCCCAGATGCATTATTCATTATTTAATTGCATTCTAACTATGTAAATAGGAAAACTGATGTTTAACAGCAAGGAAATGAGAAACCCTGATAGTTACTTGTGCAGGTGAAGGAACCAGGTGGTGTGTTGGTGCAAGCTTCATTCGTGGCACAGGGACCAGGGGAGGCAGCACATTCATTCACATCTGAAAACAATCAATACTGTAGTTGTAGTTTTTGATAAAGAAGTTTTAATAACATAAAGCTGTGATAATAAACACAATCAATATTGGTGGTCTCAGTTTACTTGAGGATTATATGTGACCTGTTTTAACAAAATGGGTCGGAAGTTGCAGCTTTAAGAATCTAGATCTGGCCCTACTAACTTAAAATTTGATTAGATGAAATGACATTATTGACGGTCAATGTGATGCCCATTCATTATAGGTATTGCTTCATTAAATATAGTACCACTTGTCTGACTCATGATAACCCCTAGTTAAATACTTTCTCAAGCTAATAGTGTAGCTCATTTATCATTAAGGTGATAAATTCAACTGCAATATTTTTGCTGATACTTTCAATCATCATCCATTATTTAGTTGCATTCTAACTATTGAATTAGGAAAACTGCAGTTTTACCAGCAAGGTAATGAGAAAAGCCTAGTAGTTACCTGTACATCCAGTCCCCCCTGTTATTCCATCCCCTGTGTAGCCCGAATTACAGGCGCAGGTGAAGGAACCATCATTATTGGTACAAGCTGCATTGTTGTCACAGTTATCCATGTTCGTGGCACATTCATCTATATCTGAAAACAATCAATACTGTAGTTGTAGTTTTTAATAAAGAAGGGTTTTTAAAATAACATGAAGCTGTGATAATAAACGCAATCAACATTGGTGGTCTCAGTCTACTTTGGGACTATATATGGTATAAAACTAAAGTATAAAGACAATATTTACAATGAGTATAAAGGAAATCAAGAAGGTCATCACCACCTGTAGGACTCTCAGTGGCAATGTTATTAAAGGGACAGTGTATGCGTGGGTTTATCCGCCATTGCTGGCCGTTTTAGGCGACCTTTGACCCTGTTTTGCATAGTGGATCCCACCCACAGCATAATGGATCCCGCCCACAGGTCACTGCTGGTCATAGTATGCAAAATACCCAATAATCTGGGTCACCTGAAGCGACCTCTCCGACCAGTTTCAGTACACCTGTGTTATTTGTGGAATGGAGTGGTCATTATTGTATACTATGGCCAGCGATGTGTTCACCCCGATACCGTGGTTTCTAACTCTGATATCAGAGTATAAAACTTCGATATCGGAATTGGAAACTCCGATATCAGAATTAGAAACTTTGATATCGGAATTAGAAACTCCAATATCGGAATGAGAAACTGATATTGAGGGTGAACAAATGTGCCTCTACATGGGTAAAAATCGACACCGGCGACACGGCCCTTTTAGGCTATTTTTAAAATCGATGGACATAGTAAAATTGATATAAAAATCGACCCCCAAGCGTATTGGCCTATTGTTTTGGCTGTGCTCACATATAGACATTATAGTCAAAGCAGACTTTATAGGGAGTGATCATTTTACACAAGTAGATTGGGATGGGATAAAAACTTTTCAACCCCTTGAACAAACGGGAGGGGGTAAAGAATCTTAAGCCTCCTGAGTGAAAGAGTGGAGTGAAAGAATTTCTTGTGTCCATGCCAAATTTCAGAGCCCCCGCCCCACTGTTATATAATAATTACTCCCTTATGAGTTGATGGTGGGCTAATTAAGTCTAGGCAGGTGAGTGTTTACGGGTGGACAGAGCAGACCAATGGGGCACTGTAAGTGGTGTGTTTTTGTTGGGAGCGAGGGGTGGGGGAGGGGGGGGGGGGGGGTTCAGGTAGATGCTGACAAGTGGGGATCATTGGCCAAGTAGGTGTCGGTGTCCCCTTCTCTGATTTGCTGATAATTAGGGCGGACTACTTTTCTGCCAGTGGACAGGGTAAATACCAATCTCCAGTGCACAGGTAATCAAAACAAACCCTCAAAAGGATTACCTCTGCCCCAGGCCACCTACGTCACAGAAATAGTTCGGCGGTCACACTAAATCACCCCTGACAGCCCTGGGAGGGGGGGGGGGCACTCTCTCTTTGTTCTATGTGCAGACATCAACCTGAATTTGTCTGTATGTGGTCAGAAAATTTTGAAAAATTGGTCGGGTATTTCGACTCAAAAATATATCCAAGTTAGTCCAGATTAAGAGAAAATATGAGGCTAAGGCGTAAACTTATCTCCAAGAAAAGATGAATAATAAAACATCATATGAGAGCTTTTGCTGTCATTAGGTCTTAAAATAAACCCCTATTCCACTAACATTTCTAAATGTATGCTTTTCTGTTGCCATGCTGGTTTATAGGTTTTGGGAGTGACCCCCCCGCCCGGATCTATATAGTCTAGACACTATCAAGGACTGCAGTGTAGTCTCCACGTGGCTTTTGTTTTGGCAATCTAAACTGCACTGACCAGTATATTGACCCTGGACTATTTTCTTGGGCAAACACACCCATAGAAACTTTTTACTGCAAAAATACCCATCTTTAACATCACATTTTATAAAAATGGAAAAACATGGGATAAAGGGGGAAATAATTATTAAAAGGAGACATTGGTAAAGGTAAACATGAGTGTGAATATGGACGAATTTGGTCGTAATCTGGTGCCTGGGGCAGAGAGTAATCATGTGTTAGTGTTTGTTGTGATTACCCGCTGCTTAAGGAGAATGGGTAAATACAAGAAAAGTTATCACCATAGTATGAGGGTCCCTCTTTGTTTCAATGGATCAACCTCGCACAGCTTTCACACCTATGCCTAGACGTTTGTGTGATTATAAAACCAAAGGAATAACCTGCCACCACTCTGGGGGCCCGACTAGTGAACCATGCCGGCTGGCAAGGGGCAACGGCATATGATTGGCTGCAAAGGTGAGCTGGGAAGGCCAACCTGGGTGAGAGGGCATTACACCCGGTCCCCAAGCAGCCAGGCAGAACAGATTAACCATGACCAAGAAGTTTTGTAATTGTGAACGTTGTATACATGCTGCCTCCCCTCCTTCAGTGAACCGTGACAACTTAATTCTGCACTGGGGTGACACCTGGGGTGTGGTATTGGTACCTAAAGACTGGGTCAACTGGGCGTGACCAATTGCAGGACAGCAGCGCCAGTAGTGGTAGGCTGACGTATACTATGGACCTTTAATATCCGGATAGTCAATTGATCATAGTTAACATCCATATTATATAGAAAACAATAACCAAAAATCAAGCCAATTAATAACGTATTAATTACATATCACCTGATATTTTTATTTGGATTAAGAGAAGGGTTAAGTTTACAATGAAACTCCGATATTGATACTGACAGGTTCTGGCGTGAAAAGATGGACTAAGGCACTAAGTGGATTTGGGCCATATATTTCATGGGACGGCCTATTTATTCAAAATCACATGTAAGCAAAGATTTTTTTTCAAAGCAACACAAGCAGAAGTATACAAATGCCAACCTCCCCAGGTGGCAAGCAAAGCAGTAATAATCGGTTGTCATGCCCATGATTCAGTCTGTGCCCAGTTTAGTATCTAGGTATGTTTTGGCCTCTTTTTTTTTAAGTGTTTTATTTCGGGAAAATAATATTATTACATCAAAAGATCGTAAATGCATTGAACCTAGCATGTGCGCGTTGCATACCTTCTGCTAGGACCCCTATAATTACTTACATTTCAGCTACATATACAATTCAATGGTATTGCTATCACGGCGTTGTTACAAAATTAACATACATATTACAAATAATGGTGCGACCCATCTCAACTAAATTACATTAAGATCTAGGATTTTTTGATGAGATGAGATGAGTGATGGGGGGGTAGATTGTTTGAACAATCGTAAGGGATCTTTAACATGCCAGGTACATACAAAATATGATGATTATTTGTTATAGGTAAACTAAATACTGGTAACTACATAAAGCAGTTATTATATCCTTTCTTAATAGTTAGTTTAAATTTATCAAGGTCTTCTATAACAGTGTTTTTTGTTTTGAGCATATTCCATCTGATGATGGCTCTGTAAAGACAGCTTCTAGCCACGATTGGTTTTAACGACCTTGGTACAATTAACCTGACACCATGGTGCCTTCTGGTAGGTAGAGTTCTCTCGTCAATATATTTTCCTTGTTTCTTAAGACTAAAAGCATGAAAGAAAAGGTGCATATCTCTTCAGTAAGCTAATACATGCAATTGGTCTGTATTATGGACAGGGTCCTCTTCAAGTTTAACACAGTATGATTGGCGTAGAGCCTTATTTTGTAGTAATTGTAACTCCTTGTTCTCCCCTATATTTCATCTATCCCACACATAGTCAACATAATCAAAAGAGGGTAAAACCATTGACTTATAGATATCCACCGCTGTAGGAACATCAATAAAAGGTCTTGTTCTAGCCTCCTGTATCACCTTATGTCTAATATTTCTGACAGTGGTTCTTCTATGCTTGACAAATTTCAAATCAGGGACTATAATAAGTCCCAAGCAGGTAAAATTATACACACGCTCAATGATAATATCATTCAATGTAAAGACAGGTACCATAGCATTTAAAGCCTTCCAGTTGCCTCATCAGTTGTAATTAGTTATAGTCAACATCCTTTTCTTAACATGTTATTATTGATTCAAATGGCTCATGCTGACCAATGGCTTCTGGCAGTGGGGGCAGGGGGAAATTAAAAAGGTTCCAAAAATGATCTTTTTTTTCAAAAGTACCAATTACATTATTTGGAAGCCCTATACTTAAAAGGCATGTCCGTTGATTTTATGTGTGTATCTGTCCAAATAAAGATGTGAGAAAAGCAATACCAATGTTTTTTTTCGATTGGCCTTTGGACGGTCAATGTGATGCCCCTTCATTGAGTTTGTTAATAGGTATTGCTTCATTAAATATAGTACAACTCGTCTGACCAATGATTACTCCTAGTTAAATAATTTATGAACCTGATAGTGTAGATCATTCATCATTCAGGTGCTATATAACTGAAATGTTTTTGTTGATACCTTCAATCAACATCCATTATTTAATTGTATTCTAACTACGTAGTTAGGAAAACTGCAGTTTTACCATCAAGGAAATGAGAAAAGTCTCAAGTTACCTGTACATGTTATTCCATTTCCTGCCCAGCCGTCATCACACATGCAGGTATAGGAACCGATCGTATTATCACAGTCTGCATTTGCATCACAGGGGCCAGGGGAGGCAGCACATTCATCTATATCTGAAAACAATCAAAACTGTGGTTGTAGTTTTTAATAAAGAAGTTCTTTTTTAATAACATAAAACTGGGATAATAAACAGAATTAACATGGGTGGTCTTAGTTTACTTTGGAACTATATATATGAAATCCAAACTAAAGTATAAAGATGATATTTACAATGAGTACAAAGGAAATCAAGGAGGCTATCATAGTTAACATCCATATCACATAAAATACAATGCACCAATAATCAAGCCAATTAATAATGTATTAATAACATATCACCTGTTATTTTTGTTTCGATTAAGAGAAGGGTTGAGTTTACAATGGAACTCCTATATAAGTAGACTTAGTCTCTTTTTTTTCCCAAGACATTTTGAAGAACTTCCACACTCAATCTGTGATTGTTACGGCCAGGGGCGGATCCAGGAATTTGTTGGGGGGGGCAAGATCTGGCTGAGAGTAGTTGTCAAGGGGGGGAGTACCGCAGCACTGCGTTCTGCAAGTGCAGCGCCGCGACTGATTAGGGGGGTTTGGGGGCATGCCCCCCCAAGAAAATTTTGAAATTTAGACATCAAATGGTGCATTCTAGTGGATTTGAGAGTTGTAGATTTAGAAGTTAATGTGTTCCCATCTATACAATATTTTTAAGTTACCAAATTTTGCCTATTGATTTCCTTGAACATCCCTTGATCCCCTACATATAGGCCTCTCAAATATTCCTCCTTAGCATAGGGCTACACCTCTGCCTAAATATTTCTCCCCTTATATTCCTTTCCTTCCCTAACCATTCATCTCCCTGACCATTCCTCTGAGAGTATATGTAAGATATCTAGGTTGACATGTTTAAATTTATACAAAAGTTATTAAATCTTTGAAAGTAAATCACCTGGCCAAGTATATCCCTTTCTCTTGCGTACCTTATGCTACCCATTCTCTGACAATTTCATCTGCCCACCTCTATGTGTGACACTTATATCTTACATCTCTCCATTCTTTTCCCTTCTAAGCTTTTTATCCTCCCTACTTTTTACCCTTTAAGGGCCGCTGCTGCCTCTGGGCGGCATCTAAAATATCCTTGAAACACCGCTGCTGCCATAGGGAAGCAAAATTGCTACCTCAGGGTAGCAATACCACTAAATTACAGCTCCTGCTATGAAACAAAGAATACGAATCTTTGAATTAATCCAAAAATATTTAACATGAATACTACGTCTCCTTGTCAGAAAGATGTAAATTCTGACTCCAGTACAACTTATTTCACTCCTCAGCCACTATCCCAGGGAGCATATACTTGCAAAGTTGCATATTCCCATGACATAGGGCCGGTGGTTGAGTCCCAAATGACATTTTTCAAGGCCATCAGTGAAAGGGTTAATTTAAATACATATCCCATCTTATTTCACATAACCCATCCCTTCCTATTCTTCACATGCTTATCAATGGTAATGATATTGCTAGAGTAAAAAGCTTTTGTTACTTGGGAGTCACCCTGGATGAGAACCTAACTATGAAAACTCACATGGCTGGCATTAGAAGAAACTGTGGTTACAAAATCAAAAGGACATACAGAATCAGGGACCATATAGATAATGAGACATGTCTTGACATATATAAATACTGTATTCTACCATCTCTTGAATAATGTAGTTTCTGTCTTTATTTTTTGGCCTGACCTAAGATCCGCCATTGATTGTAGGAACTCTCCAAAATGTAGCCCTGACTCCGCACATTGGAGGAAAATTGCAAGTGAAGAAGCTTAGAAAAGTAGCCCTGAATGGCCGTTCCCTGCACACATTTTAGGTACATCGCTACTTGAATAATTCTCTGAATGGTAGCCCTAAATGGGCCCCCCCTCCACATCTTGGAGGCACATTGAGGTGGAAATTATTCCAGAGATAGCCCTAAATGGGCTCCCTGTACAGTGTATCTTCAGGTATAATACAGTTTGAAATCTTGCCCCCCCTCCTTTGTTTTCTTTCTCCCCCCTCCTCCTTCTCGTCCCTTTTTTTTTGGGGGGGGGGGGGGGCAAGGTCCCCCTGGCCCCCCCTGGATCCGCGCCTGTACGGGGTGGTATGTTGTCATGCCTATGATTCAGTCTATGCCCATTTTAGTATCTAGGTATGTTTTATCCTTCCAGTTGCCTCATCAGTTGTAATTAGTTATAGTCAACATCCCTTTCTTTACAAGTTATCATTGATTCAAATGGCTCATGTTGACCAATGGCTTCTGGCAGTAGGAGGGGTCAATTTAAAAAGGTTCCAAAAATAATCATTTATCCAAAAAATTCCAGTTGAATCATTTTAAAGCCCTATACTTAATAGAAATGACCATTGATTTTTGTGTGAAAAAAGAAGTACTGAATTCTTTCGCTCAATCATTCACTCTGCAGGAATCAAATGTCCTTAAAGGGTTCGCTTAATTTGAGAACAAAATGTATTTCAAAAGTTCTATTTAAATGATCTATCTAATGCACAATTAACCAGAGAGATAAAATAAGATAGAGACAGAGAGACAGAGAGAGAGAGAGAGAGAGAGAGAGAGAGCGAGAGAGAGAGAGAGAGTAAACGATTACAACAAAAGATTTGCTACGGTATGAGGTATTACAAGCATACAAAATGCCTCCAGTTGTGTTAGACGGTGATTCTTAAAGGTAAGAAGCGGCAAAACTAAAAAGGGGGGGGGGGGAGAAATATGCAAGCTTTGTTGATAGGTTATGACCATTGCAGATACTCTTGATATTCAAACAATGTAGAAAGGAGGTATGCACTATTGTATGTAATAGTTACAGAAAGTCTTGCAGCAAGTATGTCAGGACGAGCCGTGAGTCCCCATCTTGA
Source organism: Harmothoe impar (assembly GCA_947462335.1). Lineage (NCBI taxonomy): Eukaryota > Metazoa > Annelida > Polychaeta > Phyllodocida > Polynoidae > Harmothoe > Harmothoe impar. The sequence goes on along the minus strand of OX381717.1, from coordinate 65,729,168 downwards.
TCACTTTCCCCATAGTGTTAAGATTTTGCGGGAAATATTTTGTCCAGGCAACTATTTAAATATGTCCTCACTTGCATAACTACTGAATATCTATAGGGCGATCAATGTGATGCCCAGATGTTGTACATTCATTAAGTTTGTCAATAGTTATTGCTTCATTAAGTATAGTACAACTCTTCTGACCCATGATTACCGCTAGTTAAATACTTTCTGAAGCTGATAGTGTAGGTCATTCATCATTGAGGTGCTATATTCAACTGCAATCTTTTTGCTGATACTTTCAATCATCATCCATTTAATGGAATTAGGAAAACTGCAGTTTTACCAGCAAGGTAATGAAAAAAGCCTGATAGTTACCTGTACATCCAGTCCCCCCTGTTATTCCATCCCCTGCGTAGCCCGAATTACAGGCGCAGGTGAAGGAACCATCAGTATCCGTACAAGCTGCATTGTCGTCACAGTTGTCCGTGTTCGTGGCGCATTCATCTATATCTGAAAACAATCAATACTGTAACTGTAGTTTTTAATAAAGATTTCTTTTCATAAATAACATGAAGCTGTGATAGTAAATACAATCAACATTGGTGGTCTTAGTTCACTTTAGAACTTTATATGAAATCCAAACTAAAGTATAAAGATGACATTTACAATGAGGATAAAGGATTTCAGGAAGGTCATCACCACCTCTAGGACTCTCAGTGGCAATGTTATTGATATCAGGATAGTCAATTGATCATAGTTAACATCCATATTACATAGAATACAATGCACCAATAATCAAGCCAATTAATAAGGTATTAATTACATATCACCTGTTATTTTCATTTGGATCAAGAGAAGGGTTGAGTTTACAATGAAACTCGTTGATAAATAAACTTAGTCTATTTATTTTCAAAACATTTTGAAGAACTTCAACACTGAATCTGTGATTGTCACTGGATGGTATGTTGTCATGCCCATAATTCAGTCTATGCCCAGTTTAGTATCCAGGTATGTTTTGGCCTTCCAGTTGCCTCATCAGTTGTAATTAGTTATAGTCAATATCGTTTTCTTTACAACTTATCATTGATTCAAATGGCTCATGTTGAACAATGGATTCTGGCAGTGGGGGGGGGGGGGGGGGCTCAATTTGAAAAGGTTCCAAAAATAATCATTTATCCAAAAATTCCAGTTACATTATTTGAAAGCCCTATACTTAATAGGACCGTTGATTGTTTTATGTGTATTTTTCCAAATAAAGATTTGAGAAAATGAATACCAGATTCTTTCTCTCAATCATTCACTCTTCAGGAATCAGCTGTCCTTAAAGGGTTCCCTTGATTTGTGAAGAAAAAAAGTATTTCAAAAGTTCTTTTAAATGATCTATCTAATGCAGAGAGAGAAAAACGATTACATTAAAGATTACAATTTGCTATGGTATGATATATTACAAGCACACAAAATGCCTCTAGTTGTATTTGACACTGATTCTTAAAGGTAAGAAAAAACAAAACTAAAATGGGGGAAAAATAGGCAAGCTTCGTTGATAGGTTATGACCATTTGCAGATTTTCTTGATATTCAAACAATGTAGAAAGGAGGTATGCACTATTGTATGTAATAGTTACAGAAAGTCTTGCAGCAAGTATGTCAGGACGAGCCGTGAGTCCCCATCTTGATCACTTTCCCCATAGTGTTAAGATTTTGCGGGCAATATTTTGTCGAGGCAACTATTTATATATGTCCTCACTTGCATAACTACTGAATATCTATAGGGCGATCAATGTGATGCCCAGATGTTGTACATTCATTAAATTTGTCAATAGTTATTGCTTCATTAAGTATAGTACAACTAGTCTGACCCATGATTACCGCTAGTTAAATACTTTCTGAAGCTGATAGTGTAAGTCATTCATCATTGAGGTGCTATATTCAACTGCAATGTTTTTGCTGATACTTTCAATCATCATCCATTTAATGGAATTAGGAAAACTGCAGTTTTCCCAGCACGGTAATGAGAAAAGCCTGATAGTTACCTGTACATCCAGTCCCCCCTGATGCCACTGTTCGTCCATTCCCTGCGTAGCCCGAATTACAGGCGCAGGTGAAGGAACCATCAGTATCCGTACAAGCTGCATTGTCGTCACAGTTGTCAGTGTTCGTGGCGCATTCATCTATATCTGAAAACAATCAATACTGTAGTTGTAGTTTTTAATAATGATTTCTTTTCATAACTAACATGAAGCTGTGATAATAAACACAATCAACATTGGTGGTGTAAGCTTCACTTTGGGACTATATATATATATGAAATCCAAACTAAAGTATAAAGATGACATTTACAATGAGTATAAAGGATATCAAGAAGGTCATCACCACCTCTAGGACTCTCAGTGGCAATGTTATTGATATCAGGATAGTCAATTGGTCATAGTTAACATCCATATTATATAGAATACAATGCACCAATAATCAAGCCAATTAATAAGGTATTAATTACATATCACCTGTTATTTTTATTTGGATCAAGAGAAGGGTTGAGTTTACAATGAAAATCGTTGATAAATAAACTTAGTCTATTCATTTTCAAAACATTTTGAAGAACTTCAACACTGAATCTGTGATTGTCACTGGGTGGTATGTTGTCATGCCCATAATTCAGTCTATGCCCAGTTTAGTATCTAGGTATGTTTTGGCCTTCCAGTTGCCTCATCAGTTGTAATTAGTTATAGTCAACATCCTGTTCTTTACAACTTATCATTGATTCAAACGGCTCATGTTGACCAATGGATTCTGGCAGAGGGGGGGGGGGCCTCAATTTAAAAAGGTTCAAAAAATGATCATTTATCCAAAAAATCCAGTTACATTATTTGAAAGCCTTATACTTAATAGGACCGTTGATTTTTCTGTGTGTATTTTTCCAAATAAAGATTTGAAAAAATAAATACCAAATTCTTTCGCTCAATCATTCACTCTTCAGGAATCAGCTGTCCTTAAAGGGTTCGCTTGATTTGTGAAAAAAAAAGTATTTTAAAAGGTCTTTTTAAATGATCTATCTAATGCAGAGAGAGAAAAACGATAGCATTAAAGATTACAATTTGCTATGGTATGAGATATTACAAGCACACAAAATGCTTCCAGTTGTATTTGACTGTGATTCTTAAAGGTAAGAAAGAACAAAACTAAAATGGGGGAAAATAAGCAAGCTTCATTGATAGGTTTTGACCATTTGCAGATACTCTTCATATTCAAACAATGTAGAAAGGAGGTATGCAATATTGTATGAAATAGTTACAGAAAGTCTTGCAGCAAGGATATCAGGACGAGCCGTGAGTCCCCATCTTGATCACTTTCCCCATAGTGTTAAGATTTTGCGGGAAATATTTTGTCCAGGCAACTATTTAAATGATATGGACTAACTAGTTAGTACGACTATTGATAGACATGGGTTAATACCAGCACTCCCGCCAATGACGCTGTGACGTCACTGCGGGCTGCTACTCGGTCAAACATGGACAGCTAGATTTTCCCTTTTTCTTGCTGATGTTTTCTTAAGATTCAGTGAGTCTCTTAAGATTAAGCCATGCCTACTATCTGTTTTTGCGGACAGGAGTACCACTCCAACTGCAACAATTGTCGGCAGTGCAATGCTCCTAACGCGGACAAAAGGACACCCAAGAAGCAGGGGGACAAGCGCCGACCGGTGACTACGGCCAATGGCGGCTCCCATGGCTTACAGGAGACCGTACACGGGGATGCAGCTCCGCCGTGGACACCGGGCGGTGCACCCCGCCAACAGCAAGGAGAGGCCGGGCGGGAGAGGGCCAGAGAGGCTGAATTGAAGCGAGATCAAAGGCTGAAGGAGGCTGAGACGGAGTTAGCAGGGCTTCGCGCAAGTAACAACTTGATGCAAAGGGACACTAGGCAGGCAATGTCCGCATACCGGGGCGCCATAGCAGGCGCAACAGGAGCGTTCGAGGGTGATAAAGTATCCTCGGTGACTTACCAGCGCGTGGATTTGCGGCCGGTACCCGGCGGTCAGCCTGCGGACAGGCGGGGACCAGCGGACATTTACCCTCACCACGGTGGGGCCTCGAACACGGCCGCAACAAACATGGCCCACTCTCACCCTTCCGGTGCGGCCTGGGACGACGATATGCAGGATCATTTTGATCGTTTTAGGGACGATAAACAATGGCAGAAGGGTGGAAATGCCTCAAACAGCTTCAGATCAGCCCCACTTAACACGGACGACCGCGCAGAGCGAGAGGTGGACCGCGGAGAGCGAGTGGACACCCGTGATGAGCGAGGGCAGGTTAGTGGTGTTGACTCAGGTGGAAATGCCGACACTTCCTACCAATCCTACCTGCTCTGGGTACAGCAACAGCAGCAATCCCAGCACCAACAAGCTCATCAACAGCAGCAACAGCCATATCAACAGCAGCAACAGACATTTCAACAGCAGCAGCAACAGCAGCAGAGGTCTTAACCTTTGTACCCATCCTCTGCTTCAGCCACTATCCAGGCAGGGCTACAGAGGGCTGGGCTGTCACACCGGTCTCTGGGGCTACTCTCTCAGGACTTTGATGCTGTTCTCCTGGGACCCCGTGAACCTCAAGGTTTGTCAGATATTCTCTGTGATGAGCTGAGGGTTTATGCTAGGGACAACAGGAGGAAGAGGTCTAGGGAAAAAATCAGACCTGATTATCATCTGGAGGTGGACAAGGATGCATGTGTGCACGAGTGTATTATTATAGGTGAATTTCCCAGCCGCATAACGGCCAGGGGCTACTCTGCCCATATGAAGTTCATTACAAAGAGGGGCTTATCCAAGGCTTATGATGCTGACACTCTTGCTAAGTATGAGTTCAAGGTCACCACCAAAGTTATAGAAGGTGACCTCACAGATTTTGTGGCATGGATAACACCCCACCAGTCCGCAGGGCGCTGGCCCGGGAGGAAGCTCGCAATGACAGTCGGGGGGCCAATAGCGGGGGACGAGGCTCCAACAGCAAAGGAGGACCATGCCCCCCAGATATATGTGGTCAGTGGAACTTCCGCGACAGGTGTGATTACAATCCGTGTAACAAAAAACATATATGCAGCAACTGCCGGGGGGCCCATAAAGGTAGATACTGCAGGAGCCAACCTAGCGGTTTCTATGGCAACCAGGCTCAGATGATGGGTAACCCCCCTCTAGGATATGGGAGTGGTTTGCCACCTCAAGGTCCCCCTCATGCCCAGCAGGGCAACCCCGGTCATCATATGTGACTGTACGACTCAGCCGGCAGCGCGGAACCAAGCCGAGTGTGCACGCAGACCTGGGATATCAGTGTAGATTGTGATGCTATTTGTGTATGTGCGAGTGTAGCTGATTTGTGCGACATGTACTCTGACTATCTCCCATTTTGGGATGTCAAGGAGACCCACTTTGTGGGGGGTGTGCAATCACAGATGAACTTATGTGCCTCAAAGGAGATGCTGTCTGGGCATGGTGTAGCCGCCCCCGACCCAGACGCTCATTTTTTGTTGGATGGTTAAACTCACGGCTTTAAACTGGTTGACCCAGGCTCTGTGATTCACCCCTATTTGTGTATTAACTATAAGTCTGTGACTGTCTCAGCCAAGGATGAGATGAGCGAGATTATTCTCGAAGAGTTGAGTAGTTATTGTTGGTGTCGAGTACCCCCCACTGCATCCATGCCCTTGGTGCCGTCGAGAAAAAAGGGGGCTCATATAGGCCTATCACAGATGCTAGCCGCCACTAGGGGCATCCATCAATTCCTTTATGGAATCAACTTTTCAAACCTTCAAGTACAAAACCATAGATACGGTTTCCGCAGTTATACAGCCGTACTGCTATATGGCAGTCACAGACATTACCAGTGTGTATAGGTCAATTCTGATAAGAGAGTGACAGGAAGTTTCAAGGTTTGCAGTGGGACATAGACGGTACCCCGTGCTTCATAGAGGACAATTTTTTGGTCTTTGGGACCAGGATGTCTCCCAGTGTGTTCACTCGCATCACCGACGCGGTCTCGCGTCATATGGAGGGACAAGGTTTCTTTTGTGCTAATTATCTTGATGACTTCCTAGTGATGGGTCGCGACTTCAGTGAATGCCAGACAACTCAGCTTTACCTCCATAATGTATTGAGGAGGCTAGGTTTTTATATTTCTTATAAAAAGGTCAGGTCGCCTGCCCAAATCCAGACCTATCTGGGGGTGGAGTTAGACTCCATCGAAATGAAGCTTCGTCTGCCAGACGAAAAAATAGCCAGCCTACATGAGGAAATAGACTTATCTCAGGTCGCCTGCGGGCGACGAGGAAGCAGCTGAGGAAGCAGCTTCTAGCCCATTGCAGCACGCTACTTAGGGGCGGCAGGACTTTCAGTCATCGAGTCATCGAAATGCTTTTGCATTTTACCCCCGGCAAGCGATATATATCTCTATCGAGATCTTTCCGCCACGACCTCCTGTGGTGGTCAGATTTCGCAACATGGTTTAACGGGGAAGCTAAGATTATCAAACCGGGCCCGATTAACATGGCAGTCATTCACACCGATGCGGCTACCACGGTCGGGTGGGGGGCAGTGTACGGCGACGACTGGGCCGCCGGCTCGTGGTTGGGACGACCTGAGAGATCTTCACAGTCATTGTGCATCGAAACCGGATATGCACATCCCGTCTAACATTAATGCCCAGGAGTTGTATCCAATCCTCATGGCATTGAGGAGATGGGGGGGAGAGTGGCGCGACACGCGCATAAAATGTGTGACAGATAACACCCAGGTGGTGGCTGCTCTGAATACGGGCAAGAGTGACAATGATAGGTCTATGGAAATCCTCCGCCTCATCTTCTGGGACACTGTGATATTTAATTGCCATCTAGTAGGGGTTTTCTTGCCAGCTTACAAGAATGTTGTTGCCGATGCAGTATCCAGAGCCGAATGCTTTAATGACATTCCTTTCCATTTGTGTTGTAGAAACAAATCAGTTTGTCAGGGACCTGGACATCAGGGCCGCAGAGTTGAGGTCAATGGCGTGGTCGGCCTCCACCTGGAAAACGAAGACTTCCCAGTGGAAGAGGTTCCTCGGGTTCTGTGCTCTAGCCGGCGCCACCCGGTACCCACCAAGCTTGACGTCATGTGCCGTTACACAGTGTACCTCTCTAAATCTTTGAAATATTCTACTATCCAGAACTACATCAGTGCTGTGATCAGCCTTAATAACTATTTTAGCAATGATGTGCTCTACCTCAGGTCTGAACTTACCTTTGCTATGACAATGTCGGGTATAAGCCGGGTGTTGGCCGACCCAGAACCTCACCGCCCCACTTTGTTCCTGGAGGACTTACATTTGATGTTTAACAGCCTGGACTTTTGAGATCACTATGTGGGCATGCATCACCTTGGCCTTCAGAGGCCTTCTAAGGAAGAGTAATCTTGTCCCAGACTCTAGTGCCTTGCAGGGTGACTACCTGCATAGAAGAGCCGTGGTCTTCAATGACTGGGGGCTGGAGATAAAAGTGTCAAGCTCCAAAGCCCAGCCTTTATGCTGGTGGGATCTGGGACCCCTGAGCCTTTGACCTACAACAAACTGTTATCTTTTCTCAAGTCTCTGCTAGACCGCTTGGGTCTGGAGTCTAAGAGGGTGGGTTGCCACTCCTTACGATGTGCAGGCACCTCGTACATGTACAATCTGGGCCTCCCCTTGGAGGATATAAGACAGTGTGGGGATTGGTCCAGCATGGCGGCATTGGCATCTCACCAAGCCCTTCACCAATCGAGTGGCGACAGACTCCTTGGTTTCCAAGGCCTTGTCGTTGTATGCGACGCACCATAAGGGTGCGCTCTAAGTGACTAAGCTATATTTATCATGAGTGACTGAAGGTAATTGTTCTATACTCATACTATATAACTTTGGACTTTGGCCGTCTATCCAGCGGCGCGGATCCCAAACAGTTCCTGTGTCACCTCACTTCCCTTGGATAGATTAATGATATGGACTAACTAGTTAGTACTACTATTGATCAACAGGGGGTAGTACCAGCGCTCCCGCCAATGACGCCGTGACGTCACTGCAGGCTGCTACTCAGTCAAACATGGACAGTTAGATTTTTTCTTTCTACTTGTTATTTCAACTTAATCATGTTAATATGTTAATAAATAGGCCGTCTATCCAGCGGCGCGGATCCCAAACAGTTCCTGTGTCGCCTCATTTCCCTTGGATAGATAAATATGTCCTCACTTGCATAACTACTGAATATCTATAGGGAGATCCATGTGATGCCCAGATGTTGTACATTCATTAAGTTTGTCAATAGTTATTGCTTCATTAAGTATAGTACAACTCGTCTGACCCATGATTACCCCTACTAAAATACTTTCTGAAGCTGATAGTGTAGGTCATTCATCATTGAGGTGCTATATTCAACTGCAATCTTTTTGCTGATACTTTCAATCATCATCCATTTAATGGAATTAGGAAAACTGCAGTTTTCCCAGCACGGTAATGAGAAAAGCCTGATAGTTACCTGTACATCCAGTTCCCCCTGATGCCACTGTTCGTCCATTCCCTGTGTAGCCCGAATTACAGGCGCAGGTGAAGGAACCATCAGTATCTGTACAAGCTGCATTGTCGTCACAGTTGTCAGTGTTCGTGGCGCATTCATCTATATCTGAAAACAATCAATACTGTAACTGTAGTTTTTAATAAAGATTTCTTTTCATAAAGAACATGAAGCTGTGATAATAAACACATTGGTGGTCTTAGCTTCACTTTGGGACTATATATATATATATATATGAAATCCAAACTAAAGTATAAAGATGACATTTACAATGAGTATAAAGGATATCAAGAAGGTCATCACCACCTCTAGGACTCTCAGTGGCAATGTTATTGATATCAGGATAGTCAATTGATCATAGTTAACATCCATATTACATAGAATACAATGCACCAATAATCAAGCCAATTAATAAGGTATGAATTACATATCACCTGTTATTTTTATTTGGATCAAGAGAAGGGTTGAGTTTACAATGAAACTCGTTGATAAATATACTTAGTCTATTTATTTTCAAAACATTTTGAAGAACTTCAACACTGAATCTGTGATTGTCACTGGATGGTATGTTGTCATGCCCATAATTCAGTCTATGCCCAGTTTAGTATCTAGGTATGTTTTGGCCTTCCAGTTGCCTCATCAGTCATAATTAGTTATAGTCAACATCCTGTTCTTTACAACTTATCATTGATTCAAACAGCTCATGTTGACCAATGGATTCTGGCAGAGGGGGGGGGGGCCTCAATTTAAAAAGGTTAAAAAAATGATCATTTATCCAAGAATTCCAGTTACATTATTTAAAGCCTTATACTTAATAGGACCGTTGATTTTTCTGTGTGTATTTTTCCAAATAAAGATTTGGAAAAATAAATACCGAATTCTTTCGCTCAATCATTCACTCTTCAGGAATCAGCTGTCCTTAAAGGGTTCGCTTGATTTGTGAAAAAAAAAAGTATTTCAAAAGGTCTTTTTAAATGATCTATCTAATGCAGAGAGAGAAAAAACGATAGCATTAAAGATTACTATTTGCTATGGTATGAGATATTGCAAGCACACAAAATGTCTTTAGTTGAATTTGACTGTGATTCTTAAAGGTAAGAAAAAACAAAACTAAAATGGGGGAAAATAAGCAAGCTTCATTGATAGGTTATGACCATTTGCAGATACTCTTCATATTCAAACAATGTAGAAAGGAGGTATGCAATATTGTATGTAATAGTTACAGGAAGTCTTGCAGCAAGGATATCAGGACGAGGCGTGAGTCCCCATCTTTATCACTTTCCCCATAGTGTTAAGATTTTGCGGGAAATATTTGGTCAAGGCAACTATTTAGATATGTCCTCACTTGCATAACTACTGAATATCTATAGGACATCAGGATATCGCAGAAACAGCTGGCCAAATAACTTGAAAACAATAACCAGCTGCTTTCTGATAACTCTCTGATAAGTCTCTATATAGAAAGATGAATGGGCCTCTGCAGCAGTGGATATACTAACAATGACACTTTGGACGGTCAATGTGATGCCCAGATGTGGTATATTCAATAAGTTTGTTAATAGCTATTGCTTCATTAAATATAGTACCACTCGTTTGACCCATGATTACCCCTAGTTAAATACTTTAAGAACCTGATAGTGTAGATCATTCATCATTGAGGTGCTATATTCAACTGCAATGTTTTTGTTGAAACCTTCAATTATCATCCATTATTTGATTGCATTCTAACTATGGAATTAGGGAACCTGCAGTTTTACCAACAAGGAAATGAGAAAAGTCTCAAGTTACCTGTACATGTTATTCCATTTCCTGTCCAGCCTGGATCACACATGCAGGTAAAGGAACCAACCGTATTCGTACAAGCTGCATTTGTGTCACAGGGGTAAGGGGTGGCAGCACATTCATTTATATCTGAAAACAATCAATACTCTAGTTGTAGTTTCTAATAAAGAAGTCATTTTTAAATGATCTATATAATGCAGAATTAACCAGGAAACACACTGGTGTTATCTGAATTCTATCATAATATAATGTTATGTTCAATTTAGTTTATCGCTAAGGGACTCATTGCATAGCAAAACACCACAAGTATTGTATGTTGACTCAGATTCTTTGATGATAACATGACTTATGCAAATTATTGAGATGAAAAGTATCAGAAAGTTTTGGCAGCTCTGCGATTTCCCATGCGGCAGGTCATGCCAGAACGTATCAGAACTATATGCTATCATGTTTAGTTCCAGAGCTATGTGAATATTAGTAACCTTTTGCCCCCCCCTTTGCTTGAATCAAATGGAAAAATAAAATAAAAAATCCCTAAAATTTCAAATAGAAGTTGAGAAATTACAGCCGGTTTACCCCAAGCTAAGTTTGGCTCAATGTAGACTTATTTAATCATGTTTTACATCAGATTAACATTCCCTACGCATTATATAAACAGCTGAAGTATACCAGGACGAGAGATTGTGGTTAAATTCAGAAAATTGGGGGTGCTGGGGTTGAATTTGTCCTATAAATGTTGTTTACCGCCTGTAGAACGCATCGTCCTACATGCCATTTGCGTCTCGGCGAGACGAGGTTAGAAATGATGAATTTATCTCTTTATCATGTTTAGTTCCGGAGCTATGTGAATGTTAGAAAATATGTGTTGAACTCTTTTTGAAGTGGGGGGGGCTTTTATTCCCAGAAAAAAAAGTTCCCATTAGAAAATAGTGGTTTTTGACCGAATTATGAATTTTTAGCAAATTTATACAAGTCCAAATATAAAACTCAACGAAAAAAGGAGTTTCAACAAACCAATATTCTTAATACAATATAGTGTGGTGTCCCATCATTCCATGCATTGTTTGAGTCTATTTTGATAAAGAAATATACCTTTTTGGTCGAGTTAATACATTTTTGGTCAACATATGAGAAAATCAAAGATAAAAAGGGTTCCAACAAATCAATATTCTTTATGCTACAGTATATTGTGGCCCATCCATTCTCTTTTTGGAGTTTTAGCATATTTATACAAGTCTAAATATTAACCGCCAGGGCTCACACGGCCATGCCGCATAAACCTACATGCCCCTGTGGTCTTCCCCTTGATCCCAAGGCATCAGATGGCCATGCAGCATGTACTGACGCCCCCCCCCCCCCCCCCCCCCCCCTGGTCGTCTCCTTTGACCCCCAGGCATCACACGGCCATGCCTCATGTACTAACATGCCCCCGTGGTTGTCTCCTTTAACCCCCGCGCCTCACACGGCCATGCCGCATGTACCAACATGCCACCGTGGTTGTCTCCTTTGACCCGCGCCTCACATGACCCCCAGGTATCACACAGCAATGCCACATGCCCCCAGTGGTTGCCTTCTTGACCCCCGGGCCTGGCATGGTTATGCCGCACACGGCAATGCCGCATGTACCAACACCCCCCCTGTGGTTGTCTCCTTTGACCCCCATGATGCACCAATGCAGCCCCAGCAAGTTTCTTGCTGGGGCTGCATTGGTGCATTATGCCCCATGCGCATCTTGCACCATGTAACACTAATTCCTAATAGAACCCGCCTGCAGTTAGGGCCCACAGTACTCCAGAGTAGGCGACTGTCATCTCTTGGGTCCTGCACACCAGGGTGAACTTGACAATTAAATAATCATGTGAAACTTACATGTTAAGCATGGTATATAAACCCTGTTTGTTGCAGGTCCGGCTGACTCAGATAGAACCACAAACTTCTATTCATAGTTTCTTTTGTTGCTAATAAAATAAAGGTTTTCTTACTTCATACCTGGAAACTGATGTTCTGACTTCTTATTCACTTAAGAATATATACACAGTGCCTACTTTCATGGCTCTGTGCATATTCATCATGGACTATTTGAAAGAGATTTATCCAAATTAGTAAAAAATTGATCCAAACTAGGCAGGGCTAGATCTACAGCAATGTATTAAAGTGGTATGCAGCACATAGAGTGCTGTCTGCAGGGACTAAGGCAGTACTTACCGATGTTACAGTTTGCACCCATGTACCCCGCAATACAGTCATCACAGTATGGACCCGTAAACGGAGAGACGCAGACGCAGACTTTCTGAGCCGTACCGGTACAGGTGCCACCATTGTTGCAGGGATGGCCATTATTGCAAGTATATTGCGCATCTATAACATAACAGAAAAGGAAAAATACGGGTGAGAATGCTACTCTAGCTTGGTTGGTTAGTACAGATTGGTCATTGGTTAACATTTTTCCTATGCAACAATCCTCCCCATATGTGTATAAAATTTAGATCAATTATTTTTGTTTACAGAAGAGTTCTAAATATATTTTGTCACTCTAGGAATCCACCCCCATGTTGCTAAAGAAATGACCACTCCCAAAAAGAATGTAAAATGGGTAGGTTTACGTGAAGCCACATATTTCTCTAATAACGCTTTAAGGACGGATGTCGCTAAAAGATGACATTTGTCATAATGATGCACCAATGCAGCCCAGACAATTAACTCACTGGTGCTGCATTGGTGAGTCATGCCGACCCTACAGGAGTGTCTCAACCACGTAGTTGGCATGATACTTGAAAGCATCACTGGCAAGTTACTCGCCAGGCCTGCATTCATGCATCATTGAGACCAAGGGTATGATGCATGGATGCATTATGCCATCCTCAAAGGACTAAAGATGAGTGCAGCCATAGGCTAACTTCTGAAACGTCTATTGTTAAAGGCTATTGGGAGTATCTCAAAAACATAGGTAAATCTGCTTGACAGGCCTAGCTCAACAGAGTGCACAGACAAATGTTTAATGTGAGTCTTAATCAAATCTTAACAAGTCATCTTAAAGTCTTAATCATACCCACCAAATATAGATGGCATCATATGTTAACATCATGCAGGGCTCTGCCCCCCCAACCCCAGTTTCTCTTTTCTTCTTTACCTTCTTTAGTAATGGTGAGTACTATTAACACTAGGACTTTTTAAGACTGGTGAGCTAGGTGCCATCTGTGTTGAATCCCTAGAGACTTCTTACAGGTCCTTAACAACCTATAATCAATGCTCAAACCAAGTATGGAAGTGAATGACTGCTTTTCACAAGATGTGAATATTTACATATTGAAAATGACTGTGTTCTGTCCTAATGACATGACATTCACTAAGAATGAGCTATGGCCCCTTCACCAGAACCAATCCTAAGTTGGGGTTAAGGCTTTCTCAATAAAATATTTCCTAGAATGGGCCTTAAGCAACACACACCAGGGAGTTTCTGAAGGTTATGAACATGTCTAGAGTGTCCTGCCGTCAGTTTCGCTCACTAGATGGAGTCCATTATAAAACGTTATAGGCCTAGTTGGCCCGGACATCGATACCCACGTGACAGAAGAATACAATAGGCTATATGGTTTATTGCTCTAACTACATTTGATTGTCTCAAGAAGAATAGAAAAGGCCATCGACTTACCAGCAATTGCAATGCCGGACATTGCCATGACAACCCACAGAAGGTAAGCCCTCATTTTCTCCTGGTACAAGGAAAAGTCAGAATGAATTATTATGAGAAGTACAGTATGCACAGTAGTCATTTATGTTAAGAGAGAGACACAGAGAGACACAGAGTCAGAGACAGAGTCAGAGAGACACAGAGAGAGACAGAGTCAGAGAGACACAGAGAGAGACAGAGTCAGAGAGACACAGAGAGAGACACACACGGAGGGAGAGAGAGAGTAGCTGTGTGAGTGTGTACAAATTCAATGCAAGAAACAAAACAATAATGAAAATCTCAATCTGCCATATCATTTAGTGGTTTTCTGAGTCCTTTTACCACCAACAGGAGCCCTTTTGGATATTGAAATAATTAGGGCACATAATATACACACTACATCAACAAAGGTCCTTCCAAGAACTCCAAATGAGGAGGGGAGGATATTGAGGAAGACAAGTAGTATTTAAGGGTATGATGCAGGGTTAGGGACAAATTTTGGAGAGAACTAAGCATATTCAGGCCTTCCCCCTCCTTTGTGATTCGGGGGGGGGGGGGGCTGGCCCCCTCCTGGCCCCCCCTTTTTCCTACACCACTGCGTGCCTTCTGGCTTAAATCTGGACCATCGTGAATGAAGTAACTTGATTTAGTTCAGCTTCATGCCAAAAGAGGGCTCTTCTGGGCTGGTAGCTTTACAATTTCAATTGGTCCCATAGACACATATTTTGTAGCTGAGCAATTATTATAGCACTCTGTCCAGGATAGTGTAGTGGTTAGCAAATCGGAGACATACTCAAGGGGCACCTGTTTAACTGCCTGTCATTGCCTCATTATTATCATTATTATTATCATTATTATCATTATTATTTACAAATGACGGTGCAAAGAGATCACAAATGATCTCTTTGCTAGCCCTCAATTTTTTGAGAAGATAGTGGATTTAATATTTTTGCAGGTCTGTATTTCGGAATGCATTAAGCATTTGGAGGTGTTTGGGATTATCAATGACAACTCGGTTGCTAGGCAACTAGCTGTATTAGCAACAAACCAATAGAACCATTGAATTTCTTGGAGAATTCTGCCCTAAGTTTGAGAGAGTTGTTCAGGTTGTTTGTGAATTATTATGGTAATCTCTTTAAAAACAAGTGTTCATAGATATCATGAAAATTAGGTTTTAGTGATTTTACTCCCCTCTTGTGTTTAAAAGTGCATTCCCCTTTAGTACAGAGCTAGAAAATATTTTATTTGAAGCCATTTAATGAAGGAAAAACTACTTTTTCTCAGCCCATTGAATACAGCCACATTGTATTCAATGGGGGGCATTGAATACGGCCCTCCAGTGCTTAAGCATAGGAGATCTTGTATTTCCAAAAAAGGAAACAGACAAATGCCAATGCCCATTGATACCGTCTCTGTTGTATTTCAAGAGTGGGGGCTGGGGCAGTATCCCATGAAGCTGCAGAGATGTGGCCCAGCTCCCACGAATGAAATACATTAGAGCGGTATCAATCTAGTTGCCATTTGTGTTTATTTTCTTAATCTGAAGCCATTTAAGAAAAGACAACTTTTTCTTACCCCATTGAATACGGCCACATTGTATTCAATGGGGGGCATTGAATACGGCCCTCCAGTGCTTAAGCATAGGAGATCTTGTATCTCCAAAAAAGGAAATAGACAAATGCCAACGCCTATTGATACCGTCTCTGTTGTATTTCAAGAGTGGGGGCTGGGGCAGTATCCCATGAAGCTGCAGGGATGCGGCCCAGCTCCCACGAGTGAAATACATTAGAGCGGTATCAATCTAGTTGCCATTTGTGTTTATTTTCTTAATCTGAAGCCATTTAAGAAAAGACAACTTTTTCTTAGCCCATTGAATACGGCCACATCGTATTCAATGGGGGGCATTGAATACGGCCCTCCAGTGTTTAAGCATAGGACATCTTGTATCTCCAAAAAATAAATATTCATACCACTGAGAACCCACTGCTATATTTATACCAATAAGATCAGCAGATGACCTGGGGTCATGCCTGTCAATCACCCGAGAGTACAACTGTCAGAGGCAAAATCATTGGGAACAGATGGTATTTGACCATACCTAACACCAGTATGCAGGCCCTGGGGATTCTACTCTGACTATTGTCATGTTGCTAGGACCATTCTGTTACCTAGCAACAGCAACTCCAAATATTCTATGCCTAGCAAAAGGCACAAAGGTGGCAATAGAAGGTATTTGACCATACTTACCCCCAGTACACAGCCCCTGGGGATTCTATTGTGACTTTTGTCATGTTGCTAGGACCACTCTGTTACCTAGCAACATCAACTCTAAACAATCCATGCCTAGCAACTGGCACAATAGGTCGGAATATCAGGTATTTGACCATTCTCAGCCCCAGTGAACATACCCTGGAGATTCTATTAGAACTGTTACCATTTAATTTCCTAGGACCCTATTACTTAGCGACAGCAATTCAAAACATTCCATGCCTAGCATCATAGCAACTGACACAATATCTGACCCACTGTCCTAACCCATCTGTCAACCCCTACTACCATGGATGCCTCTAGTTTCAGATGCTCACCAGAATATGGAAGATATATTTAGAGCTCAAGCCAGAACCAAACGCTTGTGTTCTGGTTTGATCAATCCCTACACTTGATAATTAAAGTTAGTGCATCCTATGTGTGGGACAAAAAAATAGATTTCCCTAAAAATGAGTCAGAATGTTCACAAATAATATATTTGACCTTCTATCTATTCTATTTCCCCTAATCCCCTGACTTTAAATCCTCTATTTCTGTATAAGGTGCCTTGAGCATGTTCCATCGAGCAATTGCCCTATAAAAAGCACTCCTAAGCACAATCGGTTTTTGAGATCTAGGAAGAATAAGCCTACACCCTTGGTTACCCCATGTGGGCAGATTTCTTTTGTCAACCAGCTTGTCTTGTTGTTTTAAAGTAAAAGCATAAAATAATAAATGAATATCTCTACATTCCTTGAGATATCAACAGCCCCTTATCTCATGTAGCTCAGTGTTGCACTTAGGGTTAGCCTCTAATTTAACACCATAGACCATACGTAGGGTTTTGTTTTGTAAGTACTGTAATTCCTTGCTTTCTCCAATATTATTACGATCCCATATAGAGTCCACGTAGTCAAAGATGACAGTATCATGCTCTTATACATTGTTAGGGCTGGGTCCTCATCTATAAATATGTTTGTGCGTGCTGCTTGAATCACCTTAGTGTTAAGCCTATGCTGTACAAATTTTAATTCAGGATCAAGGGTAATGCCTAGATAAGGGAAGTTGTAAACCCTCTCCAATATAACATTATTGAGGCTAAAAACAGGGTCTACATTATAAACATTATTAAAAAGCATCCATTTTGTCTTTTTTTTTCATTTACTGTTAAGTGGTTATGTAAGCACCATTCTGAAATACATGTTAGTGCCTCTTGCATTTTCATTGGATTGCAAACAGATATCACAGCATCATCCGCATACAGTGTGATATTAAAAACATATATTTTTGGCAAAGAATTTATATAAATCAAGAAAATCACAGGACCCATTACGGAACCTTGTGGAACACCATATGTTATTGTATTAAAAGTAGATAGGGTAAAATCTAATTAGAGCAGTCTTACCCTTTATTGCCCAAAATATTGTCATTTTGAAATAAAGCCGTGCACGCTTTTATTTTCCCCCATTGAAAATACACTAAAAAAGCCCATTTTGTAGGGATATTGGATCCCTTTGTGACCTATTAACACCCAATATTGACATTTAATTGACATGTATTCTCTAAATAGACCTACTATACTTTAGGACTGTTTGGAATACATTCAAGCAATATTTCGAATTTGAAGAAAAATCAGATATGCCAATTTTGATTTTGGATTTCTAACAAAATGTTATTAGTTTTATTAGTTTTGTAATGAGCTAATATTTGGAATAACTGGTATCTAAATTACTGTATAATGTATAAATCATTACAGGAAGATTGTGCGAAGTGGGTCGTGCAGGAGGACGTATTGGTACTGTAGCACTCAGAAGGTAATCATTGTAGTAGGCCATGTAAGTGGGTATGAAATTGCAGCACGTCGTGCAACAACTGAGATAAAAGGGAGTTATTATATAGGGGAGACCGGGGCAAAACGGACCCCCGGGGCAAAACGGACCCAACCCCTAACTCAGTTCTCAACTACAAGTTCCATATTTTTGTCAAGTTGGCTCATATAATTGATAGAAATAACATGTTAAAAAAAAAAAATTCGATTCTATTCCGGATTCCATTAAGAAAAAACTGAAACTAGAGATGTTCATCTAATTTTGCAAAAATCAGTTTATAAGCTTCTGAGAATTGAAAAAGAGGTATATGTTAATGTTTTATGTCTTAAAAAATAATATTTTATAGCTAAAACATTGTGTAACATATTTGCAAAGTCATTGGAAAAAAATATTACCCTACAGTTATTTAATTTTCTGCGGTGAAACCCCATAGAAATCATCAAAACATGAAAAAATAACCATGCTTGGCCTAAAAAATGATAAAAATGATGAAACATGCTTAATTGAATATAAAATTATTTCTTATAAGCCAATTTTTATTTTTGGGGGGTATTTTTGGGGTTTTTGGGGAATTTTTCCTTAATTCGGGGGAAATTTGATTGAAATGCATGATATTCAATAGTCATAAAAATGAATCAAAATGGAAAAATGTTAGATAACTGTCATGCATGACAACGAAGAAATATCTAAAGAACTGAGCAACATAGCTAAAAGATGGGAGCAAGAAAATCATGAAAAAATATGATAATTCAAAATTAAGAAATTTCCAGGGTCCCTTTTGCCCCGCCCCGAAAACCCTTTTGCCCCGGGACTTTCAGCCCATGACCTTCGTAGGTCAGAATATGTTATGCTATCCCACTATGCTTTTGATGATACTAGCACAATATCAATTATTTTCATGGATGGTATACTTCTATGCTTTGTCATGAAAAAATAAATGTTTCAATTCAGGGGTTTACCTCTGAGTTATATCCCAGTAAACACCCTACGTAATTCCAACGTAGCTCAGAGGTTCCTCTAGGTAGATTTCCAACTAAAGGTCTGAATTTCGACTTTTTACAAGGTTTATGAACGTCAAAACATTAAGGTTTATTTACGTTCTACAAACGTTTATGATTGATTTACGTTTATTTACCTCATTCAGACGTAGATAAATGTAATAAAATTACATAGATTTATGTATGTTAATCCCCATTCTCCTACTAGGTGGCAGCATTATCAAGTTTGGATAGAATCAGATGGTACTTCAGCAAATGAACCCCTGTTAAGAATATAAAATCGTAATTATTATCAATTTAATGTCATGCAAATCAGCTGCACACCAATAGATATTTATCTATATAGATTCTGAGCTGAAATAATAGCATGTGATATGTGTTTCAAGACTCTTTTGTAAGTGAACCCCACATCAGTGGTAATGAAAGAAAATACAAAGCCTCAAAGAGGCCAAAACTAAACTTACCCACCTGGTAAAGAATATGATATGAAAAGAGATGTTCTGTTATGGTTTAGTTAGATTAAATACATTTGTGAATGTAAATGACATAGGTCTTTGCCCGAATCCCCAGATCCAGATGAAATGTAGGAATCTTATACATCAAGTTATATGTGTCATTTTTCCAAATATTTTGGTCTGAATAAGGTGGAAAAACGTACGTCTACTACGTTTATTTACGTCTGAATGAGGTAGATAGACGTAAATCAAACATTAACTTTTGTAGACGTAAATAAACCTTAATGTTTTGACGTTCATAAACCTATTAAAATTACGTAGTTCATACCTCAAATGAACGTAAATTGACATCTGACATACGTAGTTGTGTTTACTGGGATGCCATCTACCCTTAGGGGTCCGTTTTGCCCCGGTCTCCGCTACACAAGGTGGCTGCTTTCTGAGACCATGCCGGAACTGATGGTCACAAGCATATAAGGACCCTAGGTGCTCTGGATATTTGGTGTATAATGACCAGTACACTGATAAGATACTATTACTTATGTTTGTTAATTAATAATGATTTAATCAGACACTATATTTCAAAGAACGTCAAATCTCCGGAAGTTGGCCCCGGAAACGTCAAAACAGACGTTGATTTCTGTTATGAGTTTGATAGCTTATTCAGACATACTTTTTCATAACTTCAATCCCCTTATATTACAATTTGATCTCATATCTATCTGCAGCATAATGTTGATTAATGTCTACTGCAAACGTTCATATTTCCGCGCATGTATATATTTGCGGATTGCCCACAAAATGCAATTTCACTTGTATTCAAATTCACAGATTTTTGAATATGGTAGTAGTATGCCTATACTGTATAAATTTTCACTCTGTACATGTTTTCGCGGGTTTTAACATATGTACAGCGCGAAATGTATACAGTAACATAGAGCCCGTGCCGTTGAGAGGAGGGTGCTCATTGGTATCCCCTAGGCCTACTGTAGAACCTCTCTGATAAGCTGACCTTATTTTTGGGATTTTAGGCCTGATTTGGCTTATAGCATTGTTTCAGTAATTTAGTACGGGGTATGACTGGGTTAGCAGTTACCGCTGAAATGGCCTTCAAAAAGTTTGAAGTGCCCTTTTATAGTGTCAGACATGTGACCTGAATTGACCAATCAGGAGCAAGATGACTTGCTGCTGGTTTGTTGACAGGGGAATGGTTGCCATAGATAGGATGACTTCCTGGCTTTATAGCATTGTTTCAAATAGAGGGGTCGGCTTATAAGGGAGGTTTTTTTTATCAAGCAAATTATAGTTAAACCTTGTTTAAATGGGTTCAAACTGGGCCTATAATATTCTCTCATACTGGGGGGTCGGCTTATAAGGGAGGTCGGCTTACTAGAGAGGTTTTATGGTACTTTTAATAGGCCTCCCAATCCTCTCCTGTCAGTAGCCAGGGTAGGTGTAGGCCCTAAACCGTAGCCATAGGCTAGGCCTATTAAACACCCTCCGTTAGGCTTCCGGGTTAGGCTAGTACAACTTACAGTTAGACAAAACTCAGTCTAGATGTAAGCCTATTTTTGAATGTAGGCTAGATTGTTGGAACCCTTGGTGTGGTTGGAGTGGAGAGGGGGGGGCACTTGGTTGGCCTAGGCTATTGGACCAGGAATTCCGCAACAGTCATGTATAGTTACAGAAGTAAAGGGCCAGGGGCATTGGGGCTATTCATTCATCTCTCCTATTAGGCCAAGCATAATTCACACCTAGCCTACATATAGCATCTAGCCTAGACTTAGGCCTACCTACAGAATGCCCATCTACAAAAATGGCTACACCGGAACATAGGAAGCTATGTGACTGTAGATGGGTCAAGCACGACCTGGTGACCTGGGCCGTTTTGAAGGAGACTTTCGACCTAAGGCAATTTGTATGAATGTCCTTGCGACTTTTGCTCAAAATTGAGTATAGGTTAAAAGATCTAAAAAAGTGACCTTGCGACCTGGGGGGCTTAAACCCCCAGTTCTTACTGCACGTCCAGTAACAGTCATAGTGCAGTCATATAGGGGTGCTGGGCCTTTAATTTCGAAGACTTTCCGACCTCGGCAGTGGGGGGGGGGGATGGCCTCTGAACCCCAACCTAACTAGCCGCCCTGGTCGACCAGAGGAGTGCATGACACACTAAGTTATTATTGAAATAAAAGCACAGGACGGGAGGCAGTCTGGACATGTCAGGTGATGGGACTGCGGAGCGGTATAGGTAGAGACTTGAGGAGATGGCTGGGGAGGGTGTACCACTGCCTACACACCTATGGAGGGAGGGGTGCCAACACTTTAATACACTCCTCAATGGTTGGCATGAAAGCAGCACTGTGTCACCAGCAGAAATGGTGTGTACTCCAATTAAAAGGCAGACTTAAGGATCATACCAGAAGTGTATATTTAAATTTTCTTAAACACTGAAATGGCACATTTACATATTTTCATGGTAGAATGCTGGATAAAATAAGTAATTTCTGATATGTATTGTTTTTAAGTCATAAATCTGATTACTCCATTATCTGTGGAACAAAGAAAACCAAATGGAAATGGGTGAAATTGGAATTCTCTTTTAACCCTTTAAGGACAGGATGATGCCTTGATGCAACATGCCCATGGCGAGTATCTCGCCAGGGCTGCATTAATGCATCATGCCAACCCTATGGGGTTGAGGTACTCCTGGACAGTCGCCAAGTCAGGTAACCTAAAGGCGATAGGTAATTGGAGGCCCATCTTGCTCCTCCCAATGCCCAGCAAGGTCATGGAGCATATTATATATCGGGAAATTTATTCTAGACTCGAAGACAGCAAATTGCTGGCTGATTGTCAATATCGCTTCCGCACGTCCAGAGGAACAAATGACGCCGTCTTTAGGCTGGTCAATGACATCTATAAATCAAGGGACAACAGGTGCCCCCTGGTTTTCTGGACGTGCGGAAGGCTTTTGATTGCATCCATCACGCTGAGTTATTAAAATGTATGAGGGACCTAAACCTACCGGACATCTATTGTGACTGGCTGTGTGCGTATCTGGGAAATCGCATCCAGCTTGTGCTTTGTAACAATGTCAAGTCCAGCCTAGCTAGAATTTAACTACGGAGTCCCCCAGGGGTTTAATTCAGGCCCCCTGCTTTTCATATGTTTCATAAATAACCTTCCTAGAGTGATAAAAATCTGTAATATTATAATGTATGCGGACGATATTGTTTTCTATGTAACTGATGATACCCTGTGTAATGCTAAATCACTGCTACAAACCGACGCTAATGCTGTGTTTGACTGGTTTACTGGTAGTGGCCTATGCATTAATACCGGCAAAACCAAAGTTATTGTCTTTAGCCATGATAAACCTTCTGTGCCAATTAATCTGGACATCAAAATGGGTCAAACCACCCTCGAAACTTGTAGCCGTTACGAGTATCTAGGCATAATCCTGGACAGCAACCTTAAGGGGGCACAATAGGGTAAAGAGGTATAACAGTTGACCACATATATTTCAGTAGAATTGTGTTAAAACTAGACATATTATATATGGTTATGACCATATGTAAGGCCTTCATCAAATTTCTTCCATTATTTGGTGTTGCTATGGCTGTTGAATATAAATGGAACAAAAACGTTCCATTTTAGCTTCTTTTCATTAGAATGTCACTATTGTATGGAAATATAGTTTAATTTAAAGATTTAAAAGTTTTAAATGATATTTGGTGTCATAATGGAGGGCGGTTTTGCTTCTTTTATTGATATTTCAATTATTAAGGTCTCCAGAGCTTTTCAAAGTTGGATAGTTACCAAAAAATGGTGATTTTTTAAGGAAAATTGAGAAAATCACTGTTTTTTTGGTAACCATGCAACTTTGAACAGCTCTGTAGAGCTCAATATTTGAAATATCAATAAAAAATGAAAAATCGCCCTCTGTATGCACACCAAAAACCCATTTTGATTCTAAAATTCTAAAATTAAACTATATTTTTATACAATAGTGCCATTCTAATGAAAAGAAGCTAAAAAAGAATGTTTTTGTTCCATTTACATACCACGGCCCTAGCAACACCAAATAATGGAAGAAATTTGATGAAGATATTTTATATGGTCGTAACCATATATAACATGTCTGGTTTTAACATATTTCTAGTAAAATATAAACGATTAACTGTTCTGTTGGATCTACCCTATTGTGCCCCCTTAATCTAGAACACTCGGTTAGTAAAACTGTAAGTAATAGCAATTACAGAAATGTTATGCTGCGCAAAATGCGCAAGAAAATGTTAACATGCGCTGCTACTCTTGTATACAAGCAGACTATACTGCCTGTTATGGATTATTGTGGTTATCTGTCCAACGGCGTGACCGACGCGCAACACAAACGTCTCCAATTTACACAAAATAATCCTGCGAGTCTGTCTGAATGTCAAAACCAAATACCATGTAATAGACCTACATCGCGATACCAACATCGATTACTTGTCCGTGAGACTTGATCTGCAACTCCTCTTGTTACTCTACAAATAATGTATGGTGGTAAACAGGACTTCATGGCCCTGGACCTGAAGTTCCAAGGCCCCGTGTCGGAAGGTCGAGTGATGCGCTCTACCGACACCGGGCTCTTAAGGTATCCTCCCTCTAAACTAATGGGCTATAGGAAAAGTCCTATCTATAGAGGAGTCAACATATGGAACCAACTGAACACTTCATGCAGAAAGGCTTGCTCAGGGATATTTTCAAGTCCAAAGCCAAAGAAACCATAATACGCCTGTTCAACAAAGCGCAGCGCGAGAAAGGTCTCATTGTATAAAGGCAATGGAGCCTAATGACTGATATAAATATATTTATAGTTATAGTTATACCTAAACATCATACAACATATTGAACCATAACTATACCGCAATGTTATGCAATTCGCTATTGCCATTTATTATCTGCGAGATATGAAATCTCACTTTGATGTATGTATTTGTATTTGAAGATAACTTAGGGCAGTAAATACACTTATAAACTCAATGCAGCACTGGTGAGCCACTCGCCAGGGCTGCATTAGTGCATCATGCATCAGGTGTGTCTTTGGGCGAATCTACCCTACTTATGATTCCCCTCAGTATGTGAAAAGATAATCCTAATTCTCAAAAGATGGTAATAGATAGCCGACTAAAATAATTCACCTTAAAGGGGGCAAAAACAATGTAACCAGTGTTGGTAGGCCAGTGGTCGAAGGTTAATGGAGTCTTGAAATTGAGGCTGCAATTTAGACTAAGTCAATCAGTAATTTAGGTCTGATGTTTTTTTTTGGTAATATGACAGTATAAGACAGTGTAACCATAATAAATAATGAAGCCGATGACTGAAATCCATCTGTTATATGTTCCAAACCTTGGGAGTTTTGTAGATCCCACAGAGGTACAACACATACACTGGTGTAGGGATTGGGTCAGATTGACAAAGTGGGACAACACATACACTCTCTGCCTGGGGGCGGCTGCAGCAGGGGTAGGTGTAGGGAGACTGGGGCAGATTGACACAGTGGGACACACACACTGTCTGCCTGGGGGTGGCTGCAGCAGGGGTAGGTGTAGGGAGACTGGGGCAGATTGACACAGTGGGACACACACACACTGTCTGCCTGGGGGCGGCTGCAGCAGGGGTAGGTGTAGGGAGACTGGGGCAGATTGACACAGTGGGACAGCACCTAAACAATCTGCCTGGGGGTGGCTGCAGCAGGGGTAGGTGTAGGGAGACTGGGGCAGATTGACACAGAGGGACACATACACTGTCTGCCTGGGGGTGGCTGCAGCAGGGGTAGGTGTAAGGAAACTGGGGCAGATGAATACAATGGCAGAGTTTTGAGACAATATGACAGTAGTGACTAGACTAATCTCAAATAACAAATAAAGTGACTAAAACCGAAAAAAATCTTAATGCAGTAAAACTTCGTTCTTACAAACTCTTTTATAAAGGATTTTGTTATAAGAAACTAATTGTTAAGATTATGGCTTTCTCTTATACATTTCTATAGTATAAAAACTCCTTTCAAACACAGTACTGGTGCTCTAAATTGTTTTATACAAAGTAAATCTATATGGGTATCAGAGGAAAAAGGTTTTAAAACATCATTAGTGTCACCATGGCCTGTCATGTCAACTGTGCAGCCATGGGGGTGGGGGGGGGGGTGGGCTTCTTTCATTTAGAACTCCAACCAAAAGTCAGGGCAGTGAGGGAGGGCGTCTTTTCCTTTGAACTCCTACCTCCAGTCAAGGCAGTGAGGGGAAGCATTCCCTATAAACTCTGGGCCACCTCCGAACTCTCACACCTCCAACACTACCCCCTCCTACCTATCCCTACCTCTGCTGCTGCCTCCCAACTCTCACACCTCCAACACTGCCCCTCCTACCCATCCCTACCTTTCCTGCCACCTCCCAACTCTCACATCTCCTACACTACCCCCTCCTACCTATCCCTACCTCTCCTGCTGCCTCCCAACTCTCACACCTCCAACACTACCCCCTCCTACCTATCCCTACCTCTGCTGCCGCCTCCCAACTCTCCCACCGCCAACACTACCCCCTCCTACCTATCCCTACCTCTGCTGCCACCTCCCAACTCTCACACCTCCAACACTGCCCCTACTACCCATCCCTACCTTTCCTGCCGCCTCCCAACTCTCACACCTCCAACACTACCCCCTCCTACCTATCCCTACCTCTGCTGCCGCCTCCCAACTCTCCCACCTCCAACACTACCCCCTCCTACCTATCCCTACCTCTGCTGCCACCTCCCAACTCTCACACCTCCAACACTGCCCCTACTACCCATCCCTACCTTTCCTGCCGCCTCCCAACTCTCCCACCTCCAACACTACCCCCTCCTACCTATCCCTACCTCTGCTGCCGCCTCCCAACTCTCACACCTCCAACACTAGCCTTTTCCTACCACCTCAAGGTGGCAGGAGAGTTGCCATAACACACTGTACATGCTAAATGCATCGGGTGACATCCATGCTTTTGCTACAAATCATTTTTACTGCGCCTCACCACCTTGTAGCACCCACCTGGTGCCCACAGTCAGGTCATAAAAGTTGAATTTGGTTACTAAGAAATTTGTTTATAACAAATTATTCTTACTGGTAACAAGGTGTTTATAATAACAAAGTTTTACTGTATAAACACTTCAATTAAGTCTTCATAGTTGCTGCCTACCTTTGGTGTCACTTCGTGGACTGTGGTTGGAGACAGCTGTGTGCAGACAGTGCTTGGTGTCTAAGACTGTGCTTGGTGCTTCTGTGGTGGGAGATGAAGGTGGCTGATGGTTGATGGGGTCTCAGCGGTTGCTGGAAGGTCTTCCTGATGTAACGTCCAACGGCCAACTTGAGTTTACTGTGATGTATCTTTATACTTTATACCCTTTTGTGTTCAACCACTGTGTCATTCAGAGAAAGTGATTCAGAAAAGGTATGACGTCAATCATGTACAGAGAGAATCGGCCTCTACTGGGGGGTAGGGGGCTTTTTTTCGTGTTCTTCAAGCACCTTGACATTTCAAATTGAAAACCAGGACACATAAGTATTTAATGACTCTATTAAGAATGTCACTTAGGTATGATGTATGGCTAACCATGACAGGTAATTGATGATCAGAAAACTTGAGTTAAAAATTAGCATTTAGGATAATGTTAATAAATGTGTATGATATCAGTAAATCACTTTCTAAGTGACCCACTTAGTTGAAATTAAATTTGAACGCCAATTTTGTATACTAATAGGTTGCTGGATCCGGGTGTCACTACGTTCAACCGTTGAGAAGCAAATTACTGTTCGGTAGTTTAGAAGTATCTGAAAAGACTGAACTTTACCTCAAGCTCCATAAAAATCTGGACTGAGGCAGGGAGTAATTCTAACATGATACATGAGTAGTAACTTATGTTGTCAATTTGATCAAAACTCTGGACACTGAATTATCATATTTTTTACAGAGCCGATGGCACATGACGTCAGTGGTGCCCCCTATATAATGTACAGCTGGGGCGGGGGTAGGTTTCAGTTGGTGACTTGTTGATGAGTTGTTCAAGCACCGTGACATTCCTGAAACCAGTAACATATGAAGTCAGTGGTGCATGGGGGTACGAGGTACATGATACAAAATTGCTCATTATCGTGATGGTAAATCTTGAAATAAAGAATATCACTACCATAATATTCTTATAAAATCTCGCATATAAGCCACTCCCTGACTTTGTCCTGATCCTATAAGCAGCACTGGCGATCTGACTTGTGCAATAGCTGGGGCTTCTACGCAATGCTTTATTGTTTATGGTACTTTAAAGCATGAACAGGCCCTCAAAGGGTTAACACTGGGAGGGTGAAAATGCCGTTACCGTCACTTGACTATTTCATACCTATCACGGATGGGTAGATGCTAATGCCAGACCATAGGCCTTACATGCATTGCCCCCCACCATCACACAAACACCATTCCTTTTGGATTCAGAACTTGATGTAAGGCATTACCTTTTGATCTTTTGGTAAATGGCTCCGTTTAGGTCCCCTGACAAGATTTATGAATGTTAGGTATTGTGTGACTGGCTCTGACTAACTAGTTTCTTATGGATGGTTGAATGTGGTGGGCCCTGGAGAGGGGGGGGGGGTTGGATACATGTGTCACATGTCTCAGTGGAGGCAGCACCAACTGAGTGTGTGTGTGTTATAGAGGAGAGGGGGAGGCTAATGTCAGTCTGGGCAGAAGGCCAAGGTGATGCCCCGGCAATGCATTCCTGGTCTTTAAGAGACCATGTGTGTATTTAACTGGCAGGAAAGGGGGGGGATGTGAGATGAGAGATCACGAAAGCAGACACCTGTGTTCCCAGGAGAAGGGCCCAACTTCATAAACGGTGTTGGCTCAGTACTCAATATGCGAGAAGATTCCAACTTTTGAATGCATGTTCTTTTAGGTATACAATAGGTAGAGGGCATAGAGGTAAAAATCTTAAGGTATCCAGGTCAAAAATGTAGTAAATAGCTTTGGATCCCCCTCATCCACTTTCCACGAAAATGCACTGAATGTCTTCGAACCCCCCTCATCCAACCTTGAAATTAAAGCGCCCTATTCAAAACTGTCTTAGATGTCTTAGATATCAGTAGAAGTGGGGTGGGGGGGGGGAACTGACAAACGTGTCATCATATTCCGTGAAGGTCATGACTGGAATCACTTTGCACATCGACAGGTAAGTGTTTTTGCATAATTAAAAAAAAAAATTGGAATGCTCACAAAAGGGAGTATTCCATTAAAGGGTGAGGGGTGGGGGGGGGTGGACTGGTAGATGTCAGATTAGTGCAGATACCAGGGCCAGGCTATTGTAGGCTAGTTAAATGCTGGGTTTAAGGCCTGTGTGTGGGCCTATAGGCCTATCGCTGGCGTAAATCCATTGCCTATCACCGTCCCCCCTTTAGGGATGTTTTTTTTCCTATAGCGATGTATAGGACACCCGAGTCTTGGCCAGCGTCTATCCTACCAGTTCGATAGCCTTGGGGCAGGCTGTCATCCTACCTGAATATACATCTTCTAGTTACTGTACCTCTATCAAGTATACTGTAAAACCTCGCGTATAGGCTGCGGCTAGTATGCAAGTCAGATCACCAGTGCGGCACAGGGTCGGCTTATACGTGACGTCTTGCTATTATGATTAAGTAAAAGAGTCACCTTAATCAGGTCGCTGGTGTGGCTTATAGGATCTCCCTAGTGTCACGGTGCAGCTTATATATGCGAGTTAGGCTTATAGGCAAGGTTTTATGGTAGGTGTTAATTAATTACACTGAAGCCCAAGCTACTTTAATTAGCATTTTCATCTAGATAAAGATATTTTTAATTTTTATCCTGGTTTAAAGTTGGACCTGTATTGACCAATACACAATACACACCCATTTTCACCAATGGGTATCAAGGGAAAATCAGGTTCGCTACCATATCATATACTGTAGGTGGCTTAAAATCAAAGAGGGAATAAATTTGCCTATGCCTTTTTTCGCAAGATAAAATATTAGCATATGTTACAGACAGGGAGGGTGGCAGGGCAAACACCAGTGAGGTGTTCTATCGCTGGTCCATGACACATGCTCTAGTCTGGTATACATCAGGTGGAGAGATTTATATGATTGGCTGGTAAACAGGTCAATCTTTTATAGGGATATTGTTAGATATTATATAGGTACGTACCAGACTATTATATGGGGAGATACTTAGCTGTTATATTGGTGCATGGTCGGCAAGGGGCGATACAGCAAGGGGCGAGACGGCAAGGGGCAAGACGGCAATCTATTTAACTATGTGTATAACTAATGTTTGAGTCTGGCATCAGTTTAGAGAACTAAACATCACTGGATGACCAGTGGGGTACTGTTGGACAATGGAATCAGCTATTTTAGACTCCTAGTGGTAACATTTAAGGGCAGCATAGTTGTCTAAAGCTAGATACACATTCATCATCATAATGCATGAATCGTGCTGATCTTACCCCCTCCCTCCCAGTACTTAGTCGTCAAGGATGGGTAGACACTAATGCCATGCAGCTTCTGTACATAGTGCCGAGGCCCTTACTCCCCTCCCCAATATATAAGTATAAAGAGGATCATATGACTAATCCATATAATTGATGATTATAGTACTGAAGCATTATATATCTTCAGCCTATCCGTATATGTCGGACCTCCCCCTACTGTACTCCCTCTCTGACTCTCTTAGGGAACTGCAGGAAGGGAGAGGTGTATTGCCAGGAAAGGGCAGAGGTACTGCTTCCACTAAGAGTTAAACCTTAGCCACATGCATGAATTTTCCAAGAGACAATTAAGAGGATAGGGTGCCTGGATAACAGGGTCGGTAGGCTCATGATGAGAAGTCATAGAACACCAGTAGACATGAATACACCATGACTCTATTAGGGATGTCACTTAGATATGATGAATGACACCACTTTTATAGTCAAACCAAGCATGTATGGTTAATCTTGAGAGGTAATTGGTGATCACAAGACATAAGTACAAAATCGCTCTAATAGAAATGTCAGTTAGATCTAATAAATGGTCCGCCTCTGTTCAGCTTTGGAGCTATGGTTTCTACTGTAATATAGCGTCTACTACCAACCTACCCCATTCATCTATTATAACGATGTCATATACATGCCCTATTCATATATTAATATAATGACTTTAGTTCTGAAGCATTGTACATAAATATGGGCCTTCCAGACATGGTAGATTGACCACTTCTGTACCATGTTTTTAATGTCTGACAGTGTAGGGGATGAGGTCAAAAGGAGCGACAGGTGTCTGTTGAGGAGGGGGCAGGGGCGCTATCACCATAACAGGTAAAAATTCTACCTTCCCCTTGTCCCATAGTGTCTACTATCAAGCAGATGCATGAGTATAGGATACGTGACATGAGGATGCGTGACGTGAGGAGACGTTACGCAAGGAGACATTACGCGAGGAGAGGTTACGAGACGAGACGAGACGTGATGAGAGTAGATATGACTTGACTAGATGTGACGTGACATGACGTGACGAGACGTGACGTGACGAGACGTGATGTGATGTGATGAGAAGTGACGTGACGAGAAGTTACGTGACGAGACGAGATGAGAATAGGAGATGAAAATAGGAGAAGAGATGAGAATAGGAGACAAGATGAGAATAGGAGAGGCAAAACCAAAGCTAACCACAGCAGCGTTGCCCATTGGGCCTTATAACTGGAATAGGCGAGAGGTTCCTGAGCAGTTTTAGTCATGCTCCCTTAATTTAATTTTGCCTTAAAGTCACTTATAGCTTTAATCTTATAATAATACTCACCAAATTTATTATACCACATATACTGTATTCGATGTAATAAGCGCCCTCCCCCTAATAAGCGCCCCCCTTTTTTGGGGCATTTCTAGACTAGAACAAAGGCTCAAATTTCACGATTTTGGAGACAAATAAACTCTTAAGTATTAAAAACGCCATTAAAATAATTTTTAGGCGCCCTGGGGGCTTATTTCATCGAATACTGTATATACCTAACCATGGCTCCCTCCTCCTGTTGATCCGCCGTACCTCTACCCACTCCTCCCCCCACTAGCAAGCACACTCTCCACCCTAAGGCACTGTATGTCTCTACTCATCCCCTTCTGTCCCTGTGATTACCCACTCTCTACCACAATCCACTGTCTCCTCCTCCAGTACAGTAGTGGTGCACTCTACACCCTGATACACTGTCCTCCTACATCCCCGCACCTACAGTAGGGAGTTCCATTGAAAATTAAAAAAAACTACTATACAATTTAAGATGTGGACCTGATAGAGAAGACCCATACTAAGTCAATGAAATAACAGAATGATAAAGATATTAAAGTAAATGCTTGGGAGCTTGGAAGATGGAAAAGTCCCTAAACATTTACCCCACCCACTGCCTGTTGTAACTACCAGGTCCGTGGCACCTGTACTGAGTGTATACTGGGGCTTGCAGCACACTGAGTAATCACCCTGCGTCTAGCCACAGGGCCAGGTGAGGGGAAATACATGAAGTCTACATTTTAATAGATTAGCAACTGTATGAGACACATACCTCATTATTTTACCATTATGAAATATAATTCAAGATGTATCTTTTGTTATTGCCATTTAGGGCATTGGTTATTTTATTGTGACCTCCATTAGGCTTAGAATCAGGGAGAAATGGGAATAATTATTCAGTTTTTGATTGTGCATTCCATTCTCATATATCTAGTCTATAAGAGGACCATACCCCTTTTTATTTTATCATTCTGCTTCCATTAAACAGCACTATTTAAATATGTTTATTGACCAATTTATTGACCAGACATGATAGAAAAAAAGGAGTGGGTTGGGGATGTGACCCTGAATATGTGTAGAATAGTGCCATGCCTTTTGATTTGATGATATATGGCTCGATTTCCCTGGATTGAGCATTAAAGGTATACAACACAATCTATGCATATGGCACCAGGTGGTAAGTGAGAGGTGTTTGTTGCATGCTAATACCTCCCTTGGTGCTGCTGCCTCCTGTGTTTATGCACACCCTGCCCCTCCACCACCTCCCTGGTACCACCTCCTGTGTATATACCTCATATAAGACTAGCTGGTGAGGCTGCCAAAGGGATGTCTTAATGACAGCAGGATATGGGCATCAGTTATTACAGCTCTTGGAGAAGGCCACCCATTGCATTTGTCATGAACCATAAAATTAACCCTGAGGGTTGTTAACGTTTTGGTTAATGTTTTGCAGGACATGGTGTTAATAAATAATAGCTAGGCATCATATACATTGAGTCTAATACAGATCTGGTATAGAATATGTAGTGTGTTGGTGCTAAGAGACTCTAATCTAGTGGTGTTGGTAGCCACCCAGGCCCTCACACCAGGAGGACTGATAGACATGTGGTATTGTGTAACATTGCATATCGAGCTTTCTTCCTCTTCTGAAACCCTTTCACCTCTAATCCTCTTATCACAGAATGTGTGAAATACAGTATTCTTAAACCAATGGGACCGTATTCCATAAAAGAAATACAGTAAGGATCTCCCGACCCTCAGGTATGTGTATAAGTGGCTCCCATACCTCCGATTCCAGCCATTGACCATTAAGCTGGATTTTGCTAAAAGGTGACATTTGTGGGGGTTAGGATGTTATGTCATTATGATGCACCAATGCAGCCGGGCGTGTAACTCACCAGTTCTGCATTGGTGCATTATGTGTCTCAATGCCGTAGAGTCAGCATGATGCTTAAATGCAGCACTGGCGAGTTACTCCCCAGGGCTGCATTCATGAATCATGACAACCAAGGGCATGATGCATTAAGGTGTCATGCCATCTTTAAAGGGTTAACAGTCAAATATGTCCCTTTGTATTACCTTCCATCTGCAGCGACATCCTGCGTATGTAGCATGATACACGTACATAAATGTGTATGGATAGTGATGGATACCACAGTGCTAATATAAAGTACACACAGGGCTTGTACAATACATTGTGGGTTGTGTGTTAATTGTTTTTGAATTTGGACTTAAGGGAGTAATCATTTTCTAACAACAGGTGAAGGTCAGTGGATTTTTGCCGGAGTGGGTCAGAATATTCCCCCCTCCCCCCAGGAAGATTGCAATTGAGCGCAGTCCCTTTGAGCTAGTCAGGTAGTCAAAGGCCCATATCTGACTGAACCTTGCGTCAAGGTAGGGCAGAGATTTTTGACTGATTTTGGTCAATTAGGGTATGGCGATTCACAATCTACCTGTTGCCGGCTTGGCAACATTGAGCATTTTTTGTTATTCCAGGTTGCTTAGCAACAATCCAAAATCAACAAAAATGCATAGCAACAGGTATATATATAAATTGCTAAAAAGAGTAAATAAACAAACTCCTACCCCCCTGAATCAATGGCAAGGAAATAATTTCTGCATATGACATTTGTCTCGGAAACTTATGTTGCCTAGCAACTGAATTTTTTTTTTCTTTTTTTGCATAGCAACGGGTATTTATTAGCACTATTTCTTGAATTCTATTGATAATTTTAGCAATTTTATTGCTTTAAAGATCATTCCTGATAATTTAAGATTTGCGATTTCTGTATCTGCTAGTTTTCTAACTTACA
The DNA here is from genome assembly GCA_947462335.1 of Harmothoe impar. Lineage (NCBI taxonomy): Eukaryota > Metazoa > Annelida > Polychaeta > Phyllodocida > Polynoidae > Harmothoe > Harmothoe impar. The sequence continues at coordinate 65,694,989 of OX381717.1, read as the reverse complement.
GTTGACTGGGGTTACCTAGCATGTATTTTTGTTATGTTAAGTTATGTCACGATAAGTGCGGGGAGGGACGGTGCGGGGAGGGACGGTGCGGGGAGGGACGGTGCGGGGAGGGACGGTGTGGGGAGGGACGGTGCGGCAGGGGACGGTGCGGCAGGGGACGGTGCGGCAGGGGACGGTGCGGCAGGGGACGGTGCGGCAGGGGACAGTGCGGCAGGGGACGGTGCGGCGGGGATATCACTTCCAATATCCCCAGGCCATTAACAAGAGGCAAGGCTAGATTTAACTAGACAGATTTATGAGAGTAATTGACCGGAAAATGACTGCTTCCGCCTTTTGCTAATAACTTAATGCAATACTCTTGGCATCAATTTGCTTTCATAATTACAAAAGTCTCCAGGTTAACCTCAACCTTCTCACTAGTGACGATAAACCAAAACTAGGTCATGCCATACCTCTTGCACTTAGAGTTAAACTTTTGGCAAATACATGAATCTTGTGACCACAAGACCTAAGTACAAAATTGCTCTATTAGAAATGTCAGGTAGATGAATGGCCCACCTGTATTAAGCTGTGGAGCTATGGGTCATACCGTGATAAAGTGTCCACCACCACCCTTTGCCCCCCTCCGCTGCTCAATCATCTATAATAAAGATTTCATAAATATGCCCTTTCATATATAAATGTAATGAGTTTAGTTATCAAGTATTGTTCTATCCAGACATGGAGGCGATACGTGACAAGGCGACACGTGACAAGGTGACACGTGAATGTAGCACACGTGAATGCAGCACTGGCGCGTTACTTGCTAGGGCAAATATTCATGCATCATCGGCATCTTATTTTTATGTTAGCCCTAATTCTCAAAACTGCTCCTTACACACAGTTAGATACAGACCCTTAATTTAGGCTTAAGAGCTCATTTGCATAATTTTAGACCCGGGGGATGGGGTGAGAGAAATTTGGTGTTTTTGTCCCACTGTAAACTCCACAGTACTGCATGAGCCGCATATACCGACATGGCCCCTGTGGTCGTCTCCCTGTCCCTTGGGCCTCACACGGCTATGATGTACGTACGCACACGCTCCCTGTGGTCGTCTCCCTGTCCCCGGGCCTCACACGGCTATGATGTATGTATGCACACGCTCCCTGTGGTCGTCTCCCTGTCCCTGGGCCTCACACGGCTATGCTCCAGGTACGGACACGCTCCCCGTGGTCCTCTCCCTGTCCCCCGGGCCTCACATGGGCATGCCGTATGTACCAACACGGCCCCTGTGGTCACCTCTTGATCCTTACATATGTACATGTTAAGGAGGCTTTCATATGATGTCCAAAGTGATCAAAAGTTATCCTTTTTTATGATGTGGTAAGCCCTTTTTCTCAAAACTGCCATTAACACATAGTTAAATATAGACCCTAAATTTAGGTTTAAAAGTATTCCCAGCTCATTTGCATAATTTTTGACCTGGGGGGGGGTGGGGGAGAGAAATTTGGTATTTATGTCTGACCTTAAACTTCACAGTACTGCCTGAGCGTCCAATGTGATCAAAAGTAATCTTATTACTCAATTACTCCCTTTTTCTCAAAACTGCTGCTTACACACAGTTAAATGTAGACCCTAAATTTAGGCTTAAGAGTATTCCCAGCTCATAATTCAAGATCTTTCAGAGGATGTATCTTTTGTTATTGCCATTTAGGCTATTGATTACTTTTGATTGTGCATTCAATTCGCATATATCCAGTCTATAAGAAGACCATACCAGCTTCTTTTATTTTATTATCTTGCCTCCATTAAACAGCACGATTTAGTTCTGTTTATTGACCAATTTATTGACCAAACATGAATCGAAAAAAAAGAGTGGGTCAGGGATGTGACCTTGAATGAGTAAAATAGTGCCATGCTTTTTGATTTGATGTCATATGGCTAGATTTCCCCGGATTTAGCATTAAAGGACATGCAGCACAAATTATGCATACAGCACCTAGTGCCAAAAACACAGAACTACCTGCAACCATGAATTAGCTAGATGGTGTTGTATACCTTTAAGTGAGAGGTGTTTGTTGCATGCTAATACAGATACCTCCCTGGGTATAGGCATTATGAATACAAATACAATGTGTAACAGAAAAATACAAATTGACTCTGGCTGCTACAGGGGGAGGGAGTGGAGAGAAAGGGAGGGGAGGGGAGGGGAGGGGAGGGAAGGGGAGGGGAGGCGACTGGTCCTCTACCTTTTGTATATATGTATATTTATATATGTATATATATATACATACATATATACATAATTATATATACACACGTATACACATTTATGTACACATACTGTAAACGTATATATTTTCACGAATGTATATATATATTTTCTTGAATTGACTATAAAGTGCACTTTCACGTGTATTTAAATTCACAGATAGTGCAGTAAAGTAGTTTTATGACTATACTGGATAAATATTCGCTCTTTACATATCTGAAAATCATGAAAATATGTACAGCGCGGAATAACGTATGTTTACAGTGTATAATAGAGTAGGAAGGTAGGTCTCACCATGAGAGGTAATTGCAAACGGCTACCATAAGTGCACAATGCCTCTGTCAAGGAGGTCAGTTAGATATAATGTATGGCTCTTACAGTCAACGCTCAGCCAACAATGAGAGGTAATTGACATACGTATAAAATTAGTATTTAGGATGTCACTTGGATAATGTTAAATGGCAGTGTTAAGTCCAACCGCATGGTAACATGTGTAGTCTGTAATGTTAATGGATGTGCATGGTGCCAAGTGCGTGAATGCATAATATTTTAACCACTGTAAAGGGGGGCGGCCAAAAGAATTTCATCACTTTTCGGTAATGATCCTGTGGACTACTATAGTGCTAAGATGGGGGGGCTTAAAAATTCAAGCCTTGGGGGTCCAGAAAAGTTTCGACCCCACTCAGGGGGGAGGAGAGGCTTGTGTTACGATCCACCAACCCTCCCTGTTGTTCAAAAATAATGACTACCGTAAAAGCCAGCCTATAAGACAAATTTTATTTGGCGTTTTTAATTTTCTATTAGCTGGTATCTTTTTCAGAAATTGGGGTTCGGCTTATAGATGGGGAATTAATACATAAGAATAATGAGAAAATGATATTTAAACCTATTTTTGTATAGGACAGTTTTCTTTCTCAAGTTTGGGGTTTATGTAATAGGTGGGGTCGTTCTATATGTGGGGTTTTATGGTACTCCCTCACAAAGAAAACAAACCAAGGCTCTAGCCTATAGAGTGGTATTATTTCGGTATTCTTTTGGGGCACACTATAGGGCGTATTGTGTTACTGTACTATGCTGTCCATAGAGGGTTAAGTCCTCATTCACTCAGCCCTTGTCAGGTGTCTGCATGCATCCCAGGCACTCCCATCAGTAGGTGCTCCAGTACAGCCTGTTGTTTAACCCTTTGGTAGACTCAGCCCTATAGATAGAGCAGGTGGGGCTTAACATAGTAGATAAATGCAGCCCTAGGTGAGTATAAGTGATGCAAAAAGGGCAGTGATAATTGCTAATACTCCTCTGCACAACTAGACACGCACACCATATTTCATTTGTCCCACTCATCCTACATGACCCCCCAACCACACTCTCTCCCACTCACCCCACTCACTGCATCACCTAACTCACCCCACTCACCCCAACACTCCCACACACTCCGATTACACTACTACCCCCACTTACCCTAAACACCCAAACTCACCCCGAATCACCCCACTCACCCCCACTCACCCCTCTCTCCCACTCACTCCCACTCATCCCCACTCACCCCACTCACCCCACTCATCCCCACTCACCCCACTCATCCCCCTCATCCCCACTCACCCCCACTCACCCCCACTCACCCCCCCCCCCCACACACTGATTCCCCTAAACACCCAAACTCGACCTAAACACCCAAACTTGACCTAAACACCCCCACTCACCCCACTCACTCCCACTCACCTCTGCTCACCCCAAACACCCCCAAACACCCCCATTCACCCCCCAAACACCCTAAACACCCCCACACACCGCTACTCACCCTACACCCCCCCTAACACCCCCCCTATCTTAATACACAAGCGGGCTGTAAGGTAGATAGTTTGCCCCATGCCTTGACTCCTGACAAAATGTACACATATTTTGTGTAATTGACTGACTAATTGGTGTGGTATGGGCAGGTGGACAAGATTACACATGTCAAGTCTTGTGTAATTGGTTGTGACTTACACTTTGAGGGCAGCATTTTGCTTTAATGTCCCTGGTCGCAATGATGCATCCAGTCCCAGCAAGTACTCACTAGTGCTTCATTCATGCATCATGCCAACCCTTTGGGAGTCTATTGCCTCCATAATGTTGGCTTGATGATATTTATTTGCCAGGGAGACACTCATGCATCATGATGACCGAGGATACACAGCTTTGATGCAGTCTTCAAAGGGATAACTGGTGTCCTGGCGGGATAAGTTGGGGGAGGTAGGGGTGGTGGTGTCTGTGTGGAGGTACACCCAACGTGTCCTGCAGAGAGAGCACACATGTGTGTGTATAGGCCCGGGGGAAGCAGAAACTCAATGTAACGCTCCAGCAGTTCATTCTTGGCCTTTTAAAAAACATATGTCTACACAAAGTGATGGGAAAGTGGCCCTTTTCATACTCTAGAAAGGGCCTCCTCTTGCGTGTCAGTGTGAACACAGTGGTTGCAGTTCTCACTCATTTCATCACTATAAATGTTTGTGATAATTCCAAGTATTTGAGGGAATTACTGTCCATGTCCATACATTTGAGATGTGGCATAGTACTTTAATCCACTGTGCCTTTTCTATTTATGTTGAAGAAAATGCAATTCTGCTGAGTCATTCACTAGGGCTCGATGCTGACCATACATGGTGGGGACACTCATAACTGGTTGGCATGCTGGATGTGTGTAGCCGTGACAAGATGAGTCCCCAGCTAGAACCCTCCATCCCCACCCTCCCCTAGTGTCTAGACAAGATGTACACATATCTTGTGTAATAGGCTGTGACTAACTGGTGTTCTGTCGGTGGGTGGACGGGATTTGAGACAACTACCGTCCTTGATCTTGGCATGCAGTCCTAGTGAGTGATGGACTATGGGTGCATTCAAATTCAATGCTGACCATGCCGGGTTGATAAACTCATGATCACAGAGGGCTGACATGGTGGATGTGTGCAGCCCCAACCTAATGACCCTTAAGTGGTTAATAGGCTGATTTTGAACAAACCAAACCATCTGGGGTGGTCTCTGGCTGCTCAGGGCTCCACACTGTATTACCCCTTTAAGGACAGCATAGTGCTTTCAGGGGTCGAAATAGGCAAGACCAGCTACAACACACAGTGAGCATAAAGCTGACTATGAATACATGTTACTCACCAGGGTTGCATTCATGTATTATTATAACAAAAGGAATGATGCATCAAGGATGTCATGCCATCTTTAAAGGGTTAAACATAAACAGAGTGTGGGTGGATCTGGGCTGCAGCCGGGAGCAGAGACCAAGACTGAGGAATGAGGGGTGTGGGGGGTTGGTATGGTAGGGGACAGCACTGGATGCTTGGTGCTCAGATTTGAGAGTGACGGGGAGTCGGCTCCCCCTATGGGCGAGTGAGAGGTGCAGATGGTGGTTCCCAGTTTGGTCCCCAGGTGGTGCTTCGGTGTGGACTGGTTCTATCATTAACTGTGGGTCTTACTAGTTAGAACCAGGGCATTGTCATCTCCCATTAGATAACATGATATACGACCTGGATATGCAGGACAATAAGTGACAAATACAGTTGGCAATTAGCTGTGTAGTTGGGTTTGTTCCTACATACATGCAGTATAGATGTTAATACTACTACAGTACGACCCAGAGCACAAGTGGTAGCACAAGGCAATGCAGTGGTGGATGGTGGTATTAGCTAGCAAGTCTGTACATGTGTAATGGTCGCTGATAGTCTGTAATTATAAACGAGTACACTGTGTGTCATGCTCGATATGTATATATTAATTAATAGCGGTTAAGTCTTCATAATATCACAGCGGCACAGGGTGTGGATCAAACAGAAAGTGACCAGGTATTAGAGCAGTGGAATGCTAAACTACACCTATATATGGCCCTACACATTCCACATGCAGACATGGGCATTCATTAGGTTTGATATGCAACATGCATCATACTGACATGACAAAGGATATTTTTAATTTGGTTTTGGAGATGATAGGTTTTTACAGATGACATGAGACATCGGGATTTAACTGCCTACAATCAAATTAAAATGTATGGTACCAGTAATCCAATATGTTCCTCAAGGAAAAAGAACATTTAGAACGAAATACACCTTTTTCATATCCTCTTGGTAGGTGATGAGAAGCAGGTGTTTCTTATGGTGGCCTGATAGAGTCTGTGGTTAGAGGAACGATGTAGGCCTCCCCAGTATCTGTAGCAACATGGCGTGACGTCCTACTGACACCCGCAGAGGTAAATGTAAACATCACTTTCAGCCTCTGATGCTCTATCACAACTGTCACTATTCCCTTTTCTAAGGAAATAGTCAATAACTAGTAGCAAAAGGGGGGTGGTGGAATTTAGGGGCCTCATCTCTATAACAGCAAAAATAAAGCCTGATTACAAGCCCCATGCCCTCAGGTCCTCCTGATTAAAGGCCCCCAGTCTTTTGGCACCCTTAGTATAGGCCCCCTACTCCTGCCACAACCTATCATACATCTACAACCGTCATACGTAGGCAACCTTTCCTGCATCTGTTTCACTGTCTCTAACAAATTATCTGCTTCTGCAAATCATGTCCATTACCTATCCTCATGTCTATCATCTCTCCTCACATCCAACCCCCCCCCCATAGGTCTACCACCTCCACTCACGTCCACCACCTGCCACATCTACCACCTCTCCTCATGTATACCACCTCCCTTCACATCTACCACCTCCCCTCACGTCTACCACCTCTCCTCACGTCTACCACCTCCCCTCATGTCTACCACCTCCCCTCACTTCTACCACCTCCCCTCACGTCTACCACCTCCCCTCACGTCTACCACCTCCCCTCACGTCTACCACCTCCCCCTCACATCTACCACCTCCCCTCACGTCTACCACCTCCCCTCACGTCCACCACCTCCCCTCACATCTACCACCTCCCCTCACATCTACCACCTCCCCTCACGTCTACCACCTCCCCTCACGTCTACCACCTCCCCTCACATCTACCACCTCCCCCTCACATCTACCACCTCCCCTCACGTCTACCACCTCCCCTCACGTCCACCACCTCCCCTCACATCTACCACCTCCCCTCACATCTACCACCTCCACTCACTTCCACCACCTGCCACATCTACCACCTCTCGTCACATCTTCCACCTCCCCTCACGTCTACCACCTCCCTTCACATCTACCACCTCCCCTCACGTCTACCACCTCCCCTCACGTCTACCACCTCCCCTCAGGTCTACCACCTCCACTCACTTCCACCACCTGCCACATCTACCACCTCTCGTCACATCTTCCACCTCCCCTCACGTCTACCACCTCCCCTCACATCTACCACCTCCCTTCACGTCTACCACCTCCCCTCACGTCTACCACCTCCCCTCACATCTACCACCTCCCCTCACGTCTACCACCTCTCCTCACATCTACCACCTCCCCCTCACATCTACCACCTCTCCTCACCTCTACCACCTCCCCTCACAGCTACCACCTCTCCTCACATCTACCACCTCCCTTCACATCTACCACCTCCCCTGACGTCTACCACATCCCCTCACGTCTACCACCTCTCCTCACATCTACCACCTCCCCTCACGTCTACCACCTCCCCTCACGTCTACCACCTCCCCTCACATCCACCACCTCCCCTCACGTCTACCACCTCCCCTCACGTCTACCACCTCCCTTCACATCTACCACCTCCCCTGACGTCTACCACCTCCCCTCACATCCACCACCTCCCCTCACGTCTACCACCTCTCCTCACGCCATGTTTTTGTAAATCACCTGCTATCTGAAGGTAGCACAGCAGCCAAGAGCAAATAACACTAAAAGGTTCCACTGGACTATTTCTCCTGTCCCCCAGAAACCCATGGTGCCCCTGGTGGCTGCAGTGTGCAGCTAATATAGCCACTAAAACCCTTTTTATTTAGACACAGATGAAAGCACATATCAGTTGCTGAAATTCTTTTTTTGCTTCCATATATTTTTATGTTTTTCTCAATATCCATGTTGAATTTTGAAGAAATGTGATCAGGAACAGTAGCTCCAGGGGGTTATTAGTTACTTTGGATTTAGATGGCAACAGTAGACTGAATGCTCTATCCACTAGGGGGCACCACAGAAATTATTACCAGAAATCTTCAGTAATTCGATGAAAAAAAGACACTTTTTATCAAGCTTTACTAAAAATGTTCAAAGTTTACAGAATAATCAGAGTTGATGCATGTTAGAACTACATTCCAGGCAATGTTATTATCCTTTTGGGAGTATTTTCATTGATGAGGGACAATGCTAACCTATGTGAGGACACCTAAGTAGACCCTCTCAATACTATTTGCTCTTTGAAAGCAGGCTTATCCCCTGTTGCCCATGATGTTGCTGTTTCCTCATATCGTTTACGATGTGTATCAAATACCACAAATTACACAGATTAGGATGACATTGTTGTGAGTTACAATGTTACTCAGAAAATGACATTTCTCGGAGACACCGAGACCCAAAACTGGGGCCTCCCACTCTGAAGCAGATGCTCTACCACTGAGCTACATCCCCTGTCACATCCGATAGACAGCGTTTCACGTTACTGGATTGATATGGTAGCAGGATTACCAGAGTGGGACCCCCGTGTGGGTTTATCACCAAGGCTTGAGTAATCTGAGCCCCATCACTAGTTAAGGACATGAGTTACTTCAGTTGTTGTAATTGAGTTAGGACCAGAGTTAGTAATTAGTTGCTCATAGTTGGTAATTGACCATCTTAGACTGTTATAGTTCAGACAGTGAATAACACCTATAGAGAGTATTATGACCTCCTGATGTATGTCACCATGACATATGTCATGCCACCCACGTGCCTCCACTACACAGTAGGAACACTCAAGAGTTAGCCAATCCATAATGGGGGATGGCTGTATTTGTAAGCAAAACTATAGTGGGAGATTGCATAGTATTTATAGGGAGCTGAACATTGTAGAGTTATGTGTTGGTGGCTATAGCCATGTATTATGTAGTGCACTAAGGGTTTTTGGATATAATGGTCTGTAAAAGCAGGAAATAATGATTTTATGAAATTGATGACTGGCCCAACTAGATTGGTTTACATAACAAGGACTGGAGAACTACAAGGACATGACTAAGCTAATTGAGTTAGTGGTGAAGAGGATAGATGAATCTATGATGATATAAAATAACCGCTCAGTGCCTGTTTAGGACTTTTATGTGATGTGCATTAATGATATTGGTATGCAGATATAACAGAGTGCATGTGAAGCATATTAGAGGAAGAGCCAGCTGGATAGTTGAGAAGGAATTAACCCATGTCATGTTCCATGGACTAGCCTACCTATAAAAGACTAGGCTAACTCAAAATAGATGAGCATGATTTTGTATGGTATGCTGAATGATTCACCTTAGTGAGTCACTGCTGAACTCACAAAAGACACATCAAGGTTCCCTTGTAACTGTCAAGGAACAAAATGTGTACAAGGATTAGTTAGCCTAGTACTTTTAACTCAGTAGGCCTTGTCATCTCTTCTCACAACAGACTGAATTAGCCTAGTCACATCAACAAAGTTAGCTTAGTCTTCAAACTTTGAAGGCTGATTTTTCTATAATTGCATTGCTTTAATGAAACTAGAAATTGCCTGCATGACCACATATATACCTAATCTGAGGTTCTTCCAGCTATCATGTAAACATATTAAGTATTTACATTACAAATAGACAAAATCTGCTCACAATCCACCATTATGGATCAGCAAACTCAAGATTCCAGGCCCAGTGTTCCTACAGTGCACTCGTGCATATCTGCTGTGACCTCATTCAGACAGAAATAGCTCTTTATGTTATTAACAGGAATCACGACATACCGGATATGGGCTGGTGGAGGCGCATTTAGCAATGTTACTTATAACTCTGTGTAGGCAGCCATCTTGTCCCCCTATATCAACGTACCTTATAACTCTGTGTATGCAGCCATGTTTTCCCCTCTATAGCAATGCTACGTACTGATAACTCTGTGTAGGTAGCCACTTATGATACTGTCCTTAGCCATATATTTATATACATGGCCGTACATCCATGGGACTATTTTCTTGACCCATGCGGCATGGATGGCCAAGAGTTATCCATGTGTATCAGACAGGACGGGTATTTGATGTGGCTGTAATTAATCATCAATGATCACATTTTTTTAATACATGCACTTTATTCTGCCATCTTAACTCTTTAAGGAACACCCTCAGAAAAGTGAGAGTCATTGTCGCTAAAACTACCCTCACCGGAGAGCCTGACCCTCAGGTGAGGGTAGTTTTAGCGACAATGACTCTCACTTTTCTGTGTGTGAATGCATATCACTAAAATGCAAGATTTGTTGTCATAATGCACCATGACAACCCCACTGAGTAACTCACCAGTGATACAGCTAGATATCAACCTGATCCCTCTGGAGTGTATCAAACCTGTTCAGCATGATGGGGCTGCATTCATGCTGTATGTGCTGCATTCATGCTGTATGAGCTGCATTCATGCTGTATGACCTTCATTCATGCTGTATGACCTTCATTCATGCTGTATGAGCTGCATTCATGCTGTATGTGCTGCATTCATGCTGTATGAGCTGCATTCATGCTGTATGACCTTCATTCATGCTGTATGAGCTGCATTCATGCTGCATTCATGCTGTATGGGCTGCATTCATGCTGTATGGGATGCATTCATGCTGTATGGGCTGCATTCATGCTGCATTCATGCTGTATGAGCTGCATTCATACTGTATGGGCTGCATTCCTGCTGTATGGGCTGCATTCATGCTGCATTCATGCTGTATGAGCTGCATTCACACATCATGATGATTAGGGGCATACTTTCTGAAAACAGGATGGGGGATGGCAAGTGTTAATGAATTTTAGCATGGGGGAGGGGTGATATGAAATAATATATACAGATTTCACCCATTTTCCGTAAAAAAAAAAGAGCATGGGCTAACAAATCTGAAATCTGATCCTGTAGAAGGAATGCTCCAGCCCTTTAGCCAGCATCTATCAACCCAATATTGTTGAATAATGACCACTCCCCAGGAATGATCACACAACTATCAAAACCTATGACTGATTATAAGACAGTGCTGCCAGGCTACTAGGCTAGTTTCAATGTGGTTTAGGACATAATAGGTTTTTACAGCTGACATGGGACATCAGGATTTAAATGCCAGGTGAAAAATCCAATACGTTCCAGATATTGAATATCATACTATTTGGGGCGGAGTTAGGGCCAGCAGGGACAGGTGAGACTAACTATAGCCAGGAGGACTCGCCAACCGGCACTGGTAGTGAACCTAACTAAAACTGATTACTCCACAGTGCTGCCACCTGGGTTATTGCAGTCGGACTAGCTAGGTCTTCCCCTGGGGACCACTATACAGGAAGTGGGTAAGGCCACTGTAATTATAACTTTACATACACAATAGAACATCATACTGAAAAGTTAGGGCCACTGCAACTATTACTTGTTTCTCATCAAGAGAATTTGATTTACGATTCAAATTTAGAAAAAGAAAAATTGTATAATGCTACTTCTCTCTGCAATGCAGGCTTGATGCATAGCTTCTTTGGTACAATATACCATAGCATGAGATTAGGTATTAGGGTTAGGAGAGTGAAAAACCTTACCAGTAATCCTGTAAGCTATGTAGAAATAGCAATGTTCCCAATCTCAAGCACCTTAATAACTACTTAACTAAAACATGTTCATGAGGAAATACACCATCTTCATGTCCCGTTTGTAGATGATGTTTCTTATATTGGCCTAATATTATAGTCAGATAGAGTGTGGTAAGATATGGGGTGCCGTTGCTTCCTAAAATCCCCAATTAAACTGATGTCTAATTCAATAGACATATGTATAATATACTGTTTGATTACAGGTATTTAACACAGTATAGCTAATTATAAATCGATTAACAACTTTTCTTAATGACTCCAAGGAATATTAGCCTGATGCTTGTGGTACACAAACAAAAGAAAAAAATGCCATGTCACGGGATTTATTTGCCTTTTGGAGTGTATTCTAATTTGGGTGCATTGAATATAGGCCCTCCTGATGAAATCTCTTTTTTTTTTACATTTCACCACATAGAAATAAATCCCCCAACAATATCCGATGAAAATTAATCAAAATAATTTCTAATATATTCACTGTATGAGCCTATGGGCATGGCAAATAAGAAATATAGTGATCAGGATGTGCAGAATGCCAATCAAAATTCAATTCCACATGTGTAAAGTTTGAGACATCATGATGGCAATTGATTTATACACAATTCAATTTCACATGCATGAATCAAAGTATTTTTAATGTGTGACTGCAACTTTGAGACCTGTCCTAATGAATTTTTGATATGTAAATGTAATTCCACATATATAAAATACATTGATTTCAACTCATGTCAAGGTGTTTTGAACATATGAAATTCAATTCCACATAATTATGTACTATTACTTAGACATAATGTTTAATTTGGTACTTTAGGAACCAACGGCACCCCATAGTATGAGGAACTATGTAGACCTCTCCATTATCTGTAGCAACAGGGTGTGACATTCTACTGGTACCGGCAGAGGTAAATGTAAACATCTCCAGAAAATTACATTTCCCACCCCTACACTTGTTAAGGACATGAGTTACTTAAGTTGTTGTACTCGTGTTAGGAATTTATTGTCAATAGTTGGTAATTAACCATCCTAAACACTGTCATAGTTCAGACAGTAAATAACACTCATAGAGAGTCCTTAGGACCACCTGAAGTATGTTATCATGAAATACTTCATGCTACCCACATGCCTCCACTGGTGCATGTCTGCCGTGACCGCCGTGGTGGAGGCGCATTCAACAAGGTTACTGATAACTCTGTGTAGGCAGCCATCTTGTCCCTCTATAGCAATGTACCTGATAACTCTGTGTAGGCAGCCATCTTGTCCCTCTATAGCAATGTACCTGATAACTCTGTGTAGGCAGCCATCTTGTCCCTCTATAGCAATGTACCTGATAACTCTGTGTAGGCAGCCTTTAGTGATCTAACCAATAGCCCCTGCATATATTTTTAAAGCCTTTCCTGCCTTCTACGGGTTACCTGCAGCAACATCCCTGGCCCAGTGGATGCTGTGAGTATAATTGGTATAAATTGATGTGAAGGTTAAAGGTCATAGAATCATTAATTTACTGCAGGGGTGGTGGAGGGGGTGGATAGATTGGCAAAAGGGCTAGAACATTTCTTCTGCAGAGGTCAGATTTCTTGACCCTAACTACCCAAATATTCGTTGGCATGGGCATCTTTGAACTATAGTAAAACATGAAAATATGTTGCCCTACTTTCCTTCTAGAGGATTTGAAATATGTTTGGCCCCTTCCCCCCTACACAAATGTATCAATGCCCCCCACCAATATGTTTTTAGAAAATGACCACTCCCTTAGACCTGAGACAAACAGATGCTCTCCAGATTAATATAGCCTCAATATACAGTTCATGTTGTCCGTACACTGAGGAATAGGTCACCGAGCTTCACTTAGACTCACTGAGGTTATGTGCCGAGCTACCTGATTGGCTGTACTATTATGACATCATACACCCCCAGGAGGTGGTTATATTTAAGAGCTCTTTCCTGTTTGAGAGCCCGGGTATCTAGCATGATCTGTACCCACAACCTCAGAACATTGAGCCCAAAATCTAACCGACTGCTAAACCTGGACTCATGCAATGATACTAAACAGCCAATAGTATATGTAGTGCTTCTGCCTTTTTAGCTCAGTGAGTAATATTATTTAAAAACTTTGAGGGGTTTGAACCCAATTGGTCTGAATCCCAACAAGATTATAAATCCCCCTTCCCCTGTCACCTTGAAAGACTATCATGTCCCTTTTTGAATGAAGAAACCCCTTTTGTCATGTCACTTTGTTCTTTACTAAATCACCTGTTGTATGTCAAATTAAGTAATGCCCATGCGTGCATGTAGAATTCAGGGGTCGATAGCCATATGTTTGTGTTAGTTCCTGTACTGCTCACATGGTGTCACCACTGCTCTAGTACTTGATGACTTTCTTACATAGCACACTGGCACCAGTGTATAAATGTGTCACAACGGGGAGGGAGTGTACTTCATAGATTATAACTAAGAGAGTATGGTGATCTATAGACTATACTACTGACTACTTAAGTAGGGGTCATTATCAGCCACAAATTCTCACATAGAAGCCATGACTAGCCTAAGTCAGATTGGCAGTGCGCTTACATAATTGGGACAAAGTCAGGGTGTGGCCTAGAGGCACATATTTAGATCATACTACAATATTAAAGTTGCAATAATCAGACCCCCTGTGAGGCTTATAGTCTAGATGTGACTATAAAATGCTCAACTTAAGCTTGTATGCAAGAATTTATAGTAAAAGCTTCCCACCTGTGGGAGATTAAGGCATTCTAACCTGCCATTCGCAACCTACTTTGTGACCCATCCTTAGAAAATGAGGCACAAGTCACACATATTGGACTCTAGATATGGGCCCTCAAAGGTAGAATATTTGAAAATGACATTTTACTTCTGTTTTTTGGAAAAATAAACCTTAATCTATATTGAAAAATGGTATTCAGACTAAGGTTTGGTCCTAAAAGTCCATTTTTATCAACAAAATTAAGCATACACTAGGTTATTGTCTACGTGTTTACACATGGGTTTGGAGTGTTGGTCCCCCCACCAACCCATGAGGCCCCCAGGATCCCGCAGGGATTTGGGGGGCCGAGTGGGTTGGTGGGGGGATCCAACACGACAAAGACATGTGTAAACACGGTTCTATTATGGTTGACAGTATTACCGAAGTATTTCCGAAGAGAAATCATCAATACGGTCATTTTGATAGGTCATACATCTACATATGTTTAGCGGTTCCATAGTAATTAACAATAAAGGTAACTAGAGCTTGTTACTTTTTTGTAAACAAACGTCCGCCATCTTGCTTCATGACGTCACGTCGTCATGACGACGTCATGTTGCGCAGCAACATGCCATAGCCCCGCCAGGTTGCCTGGCAACATGGCATGATGACGTCACATCATGGTGTTGGTCCTCTGACCAACACCATGAACGTTGGTCCACTGTTTTCAATGGGAAGTGCACGGCGGACCATGATAGAACCCCAGCTTATCAATTCTAATCGCAATGCTGTTTGATAACAGGGAATAAAATGTTCTGGTTTCCATGGTAACAGTAATCACAGTAATAGAGGGGGCATTCCAGCAGCTTTCAGGAAATGTAATATGATGTATGTGTCTGAAAAAACTTTTACAGTCATTAGGTCAGTGCTCAGAATCAGCTAATCATGTTAAATATATTTTAGGTTTGTCAGCATTTAATAGCTCTGATATCTCAGAACATGATGAGGTTTTAGTTTTCAAAAATAACTTCAAAATACTTCCCAGAACCCTACATACAAGTTTAAGATATCAAATAAAAGCTCTTGATGCATACTATCTGACTATGTGGCTAACATAATTTTCATATTTGGCGACTTGTGCCTCATTTTATGAGGATGGGTCACATATGGCCAGACACTGCACTATGATGGACACTGGAACCAGCACCTTAGGCTATGGGGGCCGCTGTCTTGACTCAGAGCAATGCAATGTGGTTATAGGCCCCTGACACCTGAGCAGTGCATTATTGGTGAAATTCTTATCAGCAGCCCTGTTCACACCCTTATTCAGAAACTGACAAACGATACTACATGCTTCTCATAATCACCCTGTGTACATTCCTTTTGTTCCAGGCGTGAGAGGAGGGAATTAACTTGATAATGAGATGGAGGTGTACCCTCGACTACCTGAACTACTAGGATATGCTAGTTCTGTTATATTAAAATATGAAAAATGATGTCTAAAAATATCAGTGCATTAACAATCAATGCATCTAGGAGACAATATTTCATTCCTAGTGTTCAAAAAACTGAAATTTAGGGTCATATTGGGCAAAAGAGAAAAGTGACCATAGGTCACTTGGATGAACTAACTAAAAGTATTATAACTTACAAAGTCATGACTTGTAAGAAAGCATAAAGATATAATATGCGAAAATTAATTGGAAAATTTATCTTTTTAAAGTTAATAATTTTACAAAAATAAAAAAACTCAGAACATATATTTACCAGAAAAATGTCCTTTGGTTTAGCTTTACATAAGGCCTGTGCAATGGCAGCGAACTATATTGACATTGTATGGATCACGTGCCTCCACCAGCCCATGTCCGCTACGTCCTGATTCCTGTCAATCCTTTAAGGACAGCATGTCATGCACTTGAATGCAGCTCTTGTGAGTAATTTGGCAGTGATGCCTTCAAGCATCATGCCAACGCTTCTGGGTTGTGACACTCCCGAAAGGTCGGCATGATGCTACAATGCAGCATAGGCTAGTCACTTACCGGGGCTGCATTGGTCATGATGACAAATTTCACCTTTCAGAGACATCCGTCCTTAAAGGGTTAATAACATAGAGAATTACATACTGTCTGAATCAGGCCGTAGAGAGAATACACGAGTGGAGGCATGTGGGGAGCATGAAGTATGTCATGGTCACTGACCCCCCAGTCTAGAGCACGTGGAATATTTCTTGCCCCCTCGCCCAAGGCACCTAAAAGTTTTTGCACACCCCCTTTGATCTATAGTAATGTGCTGGCTTTTTCATCAAAAAGGGTGGTGGGAGGGGATGCTCTCCTCGCTGGCTTTCCTCCGACAAGGGGAGTTATGTTATAGTTGTTATAGTTGTGAGGGGTGGAGGTCTCAGCTCGGGGTGGAGGTCTCAGCTCGGGGTGGTAGGCTGTATAATTGAAAGGGGCCTGGCATTGGTTTTGGCCTTGACACCATGACTGGCCCCTCCTACTCTACCCTCTGGTGGGGTGGGATCATGTGATGTATGACTGACAGGGGGCGGGGCATCAACACCAGTGTATTACAGCCTCCTATAGGTAAGGGTGGGTCTGAGTAGGAGAGGGTGTGAAGACCTGGCATGACATCCCACTCCTCCCCCGGCCCTCCCCGCGTCTCCTGACAAGACACACATGGAAGGTCTTGTGTAACTTGCTGTGACTAATTGGTTTCTCTGAATCTTCACTTCACGCTTCACCCGGTAGAAAACTAGAGTAGTACTAGGAAAAACCTGTACACTCATGATGCGAATACCACTTTAACCCTTTAGGAACCACTTAGTGCCTTAATATAGTATGCCCATTTGTTGTCATGCATGTTGTTGCAAGATTCGCAAAGGGTGGGCATTTTGCATGAATGAAGCACTTGCCCCCAAGGTCAAATAGCCCCCCCCTACCCTGACTATATAGTCCTATATCAATACATTCAGATATATCTGATATTATATATGTATATGGCTCACTCTCACCAGATCGATGCAACTATTATTTGGACGTACATGATCGGCGGACGTACATGATCGGCGGACGTACATGATCGGTGAAGTACATGATCGGTGACGTACATGATCGGTGACGTACATGATCGGGAGTTATTGACTGCCCTACCCTTTCTGACCATGTTAAAACACAAATAAACCTTACCAAGATGTACATATGATGTGTATCTTGAGATGTAAGATTTTAGGCATGTGTAAATGCGACTATAAGATAATTTTACATGATGTTTTAATACCGATCATGTACGTCATGTGACGTACATGATCAGTGACGTACATGATCGGTGATTTATTGACTGCCTTACCCTTTCTAATCATGATAAAACACAAATAAACCTTACCAAGATGTACATATCATGTGTGTCTTGACATGTAAGATTTTAGGCATGTGTAAATGCGACTATTAAAGAGAAATTTACATGACATTTCAATACCGATCATGTACGTCATGTGACATACATGATCGGTGACGTACATGATCAGTGCCTTAAGTACCCTCTCTGACCATGTTTAAAACATAAATCGATCATAGCAAGGTGTACATATGATGTATGTCTTGACATGTAAGATTTTAGACATGTGAAGCAGTGGGTAATGAGAAAATTTTACATTACATTATAAACCGATCATGTACGTCATGTGACGTACATGATCGGTTGTACATTGAGCCTCCCCCATTTGACCCCTATAAATATTTTGGGAGTTTTTTTTTTCTAATAAACTCTCCAAAGATACATTACAGCCTGTAGGTATGGTTAGGAATGTTATATATCATGGTACAGGGGGTAATAGGTGCATTTTGTACTCTGCCGATCATGTACGTCCACCGATCATGTACGTCCACCGATCATGTACGTCCACTTTTTCAGTTGCACTGATTTGGTGAGAGTGAGTCATATGTATATATCTAAATATTCGTCATATCTAATTATTTCAGATAACTATTTTTGTTCACTTTAACTTTATAATAAATGTTTGTCATTTGTCAGGTAGATGAGAGAATATTATACTATTGTAAACCCTATTTAGAACCATATCAGCAGCTGATATTATGTGTTTAATTTCTTAAAAGGTGTTTATTTCATTAATGATATGCTACACATGGTTTAAAAACATTCCTTCAACTCTTTTTTCAAGTTTTAATCATTAGATAATGATGATACCAATATAATTAGTTAACAGAAGGAGGTATCTAAAGTTATAGCTTAAATCATCATTAAGTTTGAAAGTGTACGTAGAGATATTAATGTGAGCAAGTATGGTATAAATTGTCAGTTCATAGAAATAACAAAGTCAAATATGGAAAATTAGCAAAGCCCTTTATTTCATTTTTGAAATATATAACAAATGTAATAGAAAACACCTTATTGACTTGGATTGACTCTGCCTGTTAAATTGCTTTACTATTGTGCATAATAATTATAATCAAATGTATCTTTGCCGAAAACACAGTTTAGTGTTGGGGGGTGGAAACATTGACTTAAATATATTAAACCGTTTATGTAATGTTAACTGCCAACATGAACTGATGACATGTCACATCTTAATGAGAGTAATCCCAAAAGTTCTTGTAAATTATTACACATAATAGTGATAATTAAATCGCAGGTTAGTGCAAGTTCATGTTAACAGTTTGAATAAACCTTTAAGAAATGCAATATCATCTGTTAGTTTCTTAAACCACAAAGGAAATATTAATGTATCATTATTGTAAATGGTTAAATGTAGTTAAAGCATATATGTGATACGTTATCATGCTATTTCAAACATTAAGCAAACATTATATATAAGCCAGCCCCTAAATATTGTGAGTTGAAAAATACGGTTACTTTTGTCTTTTAAAAAAAAGGCACCCTCCCATTTTTAGAATGTTTCTCCTGTGCCCCAATATCCCACACTTTCTTTAGTATGTTAACGACTTCTTTCGAAAATTTGTATTTTTACATTATTACATGTGTAAATGGTTTGGAGAGGGTTCATAAACACTTCAACTGTATACCTACATACTAGTAAAAAGTAAGATCCCCGTAAGAAAAGAGAATCTATGTTTTTCAGACAAATTTACACTTTATAATCATATATGTGAAACACGATGAAATTAAATTACTGGTGCAACTTGAATAAACCTAATTTACAAAGGTAATCTCTTTAAGTATCAGGCATTTGTAGTAGATGGTGCTATATCTGTCGTGCACGTGTTCTGAGTTAATGTATACAAAGGTAGGAACATTCATGGATTACTCGTACAGCTCAAATGTAGATACTAGTATTTGCAGGCCTCAGATACAGACAATCCTCTGCATTAGATCATATTAGGAGAATTTTATGTTTGAGCATATCTCTTAGAAGAAAAATGGGATTGCAATATATCTAATGCACAAAAGAGGAAAAGTGGATTAATTCTAGTTCTAATAAGCCACTAATTCAGCTCAAGGGGAATGTAGGTATACATCTATGCTGAGCTTTGTACTTTACACAGAGAGTCCAGCAGTGCCTGTAGTTTTGATTACACTGACTCTGCTGTACAGTACCAGAGGCTGAACTGATTTGGCTGTAAGGTTGGCCAAAGCACAAAACACATAAGCTACCAAGGTCGCAGGTCACATCTTTAGAACTTTATACCTCACTAAACATACTACAATATCCCTTGGACGATTGTAGCACTCATTTTAGAAAGAACTCAGTAAAAGGGATTTACTAGTCATTTGTGGTCCTGTATATTGAGCTGCTTTGAATATAGTAGTATTATCATCAGGAATCATGAAGCCGTAGTCCATATCTTGTGGTTGGTCGGTCGCCTGTTTCCATCATACCTGAGCCACAAATACACAAACTTAGTACATTATGACTAGAGCATCAAAGCATATGAATCTATGAATCATATATAATTCTCTATCAGAATCTCTGGTTTCTAGTTGAAGGCAATAGGTCAAACATGTGCGAAGGAGAATTCATTACAGATTTGGCTACAAATTGGGAGAGAACCAGAAGTTAATGCATTTATACAAAATGTAGTAACAGGCAGTAGTGATACACCCTATGCCATAAACATGATATACAATAGCCTTTATACTAGTGAACTATCTAGCATGGTAAATTATAACTTGTACAATTGTTTTGTATTTGACACAGGTATCTTTGCTCACTGCTGACTTTAATTTAGTATGAACCAAATACTTAATGTTGATTACTTTGACCTACCCATGATTGATCATGATCTTGATCTTTAGCCGGCACTAGGATTTTTGCATACCCAATTCGGTGACCCTGGTGAATCGGTGAAATAAGATCAAACATGATTATATGGGTTTGTAAATCCAGTACCTTTTTCTCTTTTTTTCCCGCTCATTTTGCCTCTCTGTTCTCATTGATACTTTCATACATTTACTACATAATTAGGTCTTGAAATCAAGTCTCATTTTTAAACAAAGTTCAATGAAAGAAATTATAACCATACATAACAGATGGAAATTTACAATCGTACTGTAAGGCATGAACATTGGTAACGTTATTCCATGATAATCAAATGTGATAATTTTGTGGTTTAATAATTTTATTGTTATTTCAGAATATCAGTCCATTCATAAGATGTTATTTGAAAACAATGAGCATGACTACTGCATTACAGACACCAGTTATACTTCATCCCTTAGTGCTAAGCTCCTTAACTTCCCTTTGAGTGTTATGGCAGTGCCGATGACATTGAAAGACTCAGAAACATAAATAATACAGAAGAATGCCAACTCACCTGGGACAGGTACACAGATCTTATTACCAGTACAAGCTGGGATGCACAGACCTGTGGGCAATAAGAGTGAAGAATTAGTGCTGAGTCATTTAGCTAGGGAGTGGGGGGGCAGGCTTGATCGATTAAGGGGATGGGGAGTCATAATAAAAAAAAGGCCCTTGGTGGGGGGGCAAATGTGAAAAGCCTCAATGCTGTCGGGGATCATAATAAAATATAGTTCATTTAGATACACGTGACCACCAGATGCATCATCCATCATTTAATTGCATTCTGAGTATGTAAATAGGAAAACCGAAGTTTACCAGCAAGGAAAAGTCTCAAATTACCTGTACACATTATTCCATTTCCCGCGTAGCCAGAATTACAGGTGCAGGTATAGGAACCCTCGGTATCTGCACAAGTCGCATCCACGTGACAGTTGTCCATGTTCATGGCACATTCATCCACATCTGAAAACAATCAATAATGTAGTTGTAGTTTTTAATGAAGAAGTTTATTTGGATAACATGAAGCTGAGAGAGAGAGAGAGAGAGAGAGAGAGAGAGAGAGAGAGAGAGAGAGAGAGAGAGAGAGAGAGAGAGAGAGAGAGAGAGAGAGAGAGAGAGAGAGAGGGCGGAAGGAGGGAGGGAGGGAGGGAGGGAGGGAGGGAGAGAGAGGCAGAGAAAAAGAGAGCCAGGGAGAGAGAGAGAGAGACTGGGAGTAAGAGAGAGAGATGTATGAGATATTATAGGCACACAAAATGCCTCCAGTGGTGTTCGACTGTGATTGTTGAACGTAAAAATAAATAAATAATAAAATGGGGGACAAATAAGCAAGATTAATTGATGGTTATGGCCATTTACAGATACTTTTGTTATTCAAACTGCGAAAAGTAGGTATGCAATGTTCTATGTAAGTCTTCCAGCTAGGATGTTAGGATAAGGCTCGAGTCACTATCTTCATCACTTTCCCCATAGTGTTAAGATTAGGTGGGAATTATTTTGTCAAGGCAACTATTTGAATGTACAGATATGTATAAGATTACAAGCTCTGATCAGTTGGAGCTGGATTGGTGTAGTGGTTGCACGTTGGAACCTGGACGAAGGAAGCGTGGGTTCGAATCCCACATCTGGTAAAACAGTTTTCACCTGGTACCTTTACAC
This sequence comes from Harmothoe impar, assembly GCA_947462335.1. NCBI lineage: Eukaryota > Metazoa > Annelida > Polychaeta > Phyllodocida > Polynoidae > Harmothoe > Harmothoe impar. The sequence goes on along the minus strand of OX381717.1, from coordinate 65,672,402 downwards.
TAGTATACTGGATGCCTCTACCGACCTGTTTGATGATTAATAGGGTAAAGTTCATATATTTCCTTTTCTATATGTTGTTCTTTAAGAGAAGAAGAGAAAAAGAGGGGAGCCCCTGATGTCAAGCCACCAACCTACCCTCCTCCATTCACCTCCCTGACTGAGTACAACACCAATAATTTGTCCTCACGTGCACAACTACTGGATATTTATTGGACATCAGGATATATCAGAAATAGCAAGATTCAAAGGATTTGAAAACAATAATCGGTTACTTTCTGATAACTCATTGTTTAAAAAGATGGATGGGCCTCTGCAGCAATGGCCATACTAACTAAACATTTGATTAGATGAAAATGCCACTTTAGACAGTCAATGTGATGCCTAGTTACGGGTTGTAACTCTCAGTAGGGCGCCGGGGCTGTCTGAGAGTTACGGAGAGAAGGGTCAATTTTCTACTGGTTGTCTTTCTGACAACAAACCATGTAGATTTCTACAGTCAATTAAGACAGGCCATCAGTTGCCCTTCATGCTACTTGGGGCCTTAAATAAGTGGTGTGAAATGTACAACATGGTATATATAGGCATGTCTAGACCAATTGAAGGGTGGCATCAATGCAGTAAAGGTTTCCTGCCTGTACAGACTACCCTCTACAAAGTGTTCTAATGTATAGAAATTTGTAATAAATTGAAAATTCTAAAAACATAGCAAGGTAGAGGAAAGATATGAGATGCTCCCTGTGTAATTTCAGCCCAGGAAACTGTTAATTAAGCCCAGGGGAGTGTGAATCAAACCAACCTCGCATTCGGGCTGAATTTCCAGTGATTTCTGGACACTTAACTTCTATACCCAGAGCAGCTGGGGCTGTGGGTATTGCAGGCTATACTATGTGATGCCCAGATGTGGTTCATTCATTAAGTTTGTTAAAAGGTATTGCTTCATTAAATATAGTACTCATCTGGCCAATGATTACCCCTAGTTAAATACTTTATGAAACTGATAGTGTAGATCATTCATCATTGAGGTGCTGGGTTCGACTTCAATGTTTTTGCTGATACTTTCATGCATTATCCATTAATTTATTGCATTCTAACTATGTTCTTAAGAAAACTGCAGTTTTACCAGCAAATCCAATGCATGGAAATGAATAAAATCTCAAATTACCTGTACACTGTGTTCCAGTTCCTGTGTAGCCAGAATTACAGGTGCAGGTATATGAACCCTCCGTATCTGCACAAGTTGCCTTCTCGTGACAGTCGTCTGTGTCCATGGCGCATTCATCTATATCTGAAAACAATCAATACTGTTGTTGTAGTTTTTGATAAAGAAATTGTTTAATAGCTTGAAGCTGTGATAATAAATACAATCAACATTGGTGGTCTAACTTTACTTTGGGACTATATATGAAATCCAAACTAAAGTATAAAGATGATTTTAAAAATGATGCATGAATGCAGCCCTGGTGAGTAACTCACCAGTGCTTCATTGAATTATCATCAGAAGGATGGGCCTCTGCAGCAATGGCCATACTAACTTAACATTTGATTAGATGAAAATGCCACTTTAGACCGTCAATGTGATGCCCAGATGTGGTACATTCTATACGTTTGTTAATAGCTATTGCTTCATTAAATATAGTACTCATCTGACCCATGATTACCCCTAGTTAAATACTTGATGAAACTGATAGTGTAGACCATTCATCATTGAGGTGCTATATTCAACTGCAATGTTTTTGCTGATACTTTCAATCACCATCCAATACTTAATTGCATTCTAACTATGTATTTAGGAAAACTGCAGTTTCACCAGCAAGGAAATGAGAAAAGTCTCAAGTTACCTTCACACATTATTCCATTTCCTGTGTAGCCTGATTTACAGGTGCAGGTAAAGGAACCAGGTGGTGTATTGGTGCAATCTGCATTCGTGTGACAGTTGTGTGCGCCGGTGGCGCATTCATCGATATCTGTAAACAGTCAATAATAGTATGTATAATGATAGTGTAGTATAGAAGTGTAAAGGAACCAGGTGGTGTATTGATGTAAGCCACATTTGTGTAACAGTTGTGTTCACCATAGGTGCATTCATTGATATCTAAAAAACAATCAATGATAGTATGTGTAGGTGGACAGTTTAGTGTAGGTCCGCAGGTCCGACTCAGATTAAACCACAAACTTCTGTCCGTATTTTCTTTTGTTGCTAATACAATAAAGGATATCTTACTTAGCACTTTAAAAATATATGCACAGTGCTTACTTTCATGGCACTGTGTAGTTTTATCGTGGACTATTTGAAGGAGATTTATTCATATTACTGAAAATAACATCTGAAATCCACACTTGCCAGGGCTATATCTACAGCAATCTACTAAAGTGACATGGTTTGATGATTAGGGCTCAAAAATCAATTCAGTTAAAAATTAACCAGACTATTCCTCATGGGCATACTTTACGTGCTAACTACTTTATTTAATGTTATTCGCTAGGACTCAGCTTAGAATTTGGCCAATCGTCAGATTTTGGCACAATTTACTAATTTTGGAGTGCACGCTATAATTCCCCCATTGAAAATACACTGTGAAATGCTATACGTGGGCCACATCTGAATAAGTTGGGCTCTTATTGCACATAGATGACATTGTATTGTGCCCTATTCTCCAAATATGATATTGCACTAACATTTAAAACACATTTAAGTAGGATTTAGAATATGAAAAAAATCGAACCATGTCACTTTAAAGTGGTGTGCAGCAGTTAGAGTTCTGTCTGCAGGGACTAAGGCAGTACTCACCGGTCTCACAGTTTGTACCCGTGTACCCCGCGATACAGTCATCACAGAATCCACCCGTAAACGGAGAGACGCAGACGCAGGATTTCTGAGCTGTACCCGTACAGGTGCCACCATTGTTGCAGGGATGGCCATTATTGCAAGTATATTGCGCATCTATAACGTAACAGAAAAGGGAAAATATGGGTGAAGATGCTACTCCACCGGGTTGGTTAGTACAGATTGATCATTGGTTAACATTTTTCCTATCCAACAATCCTCCCCATATATTTATAAATTTAGATCAATTATTTTTGTTGACAGAAGAGTTCTAAATATATTTTGTCACTCTATGAATCCACCCCCATGTTGCTAAACAAATGACCACTCCCAAAAAGAATAATACGTGGAATGCAAAATGGGTAGGTTTACATTAAGTCACATATTTCTGTAACACTTTAATGACTGATGTCCCTAAAAGATGACATTTGTCATAATGCTGCACCAATGTAGCCCAGGTGAGTAACTAACTGGTTCTGCATTGGTGAGTCATGCCGACCCTACAGGAATGTCTCAACCATGTACTTGGCATGATACTTGAATGCATCACTGGCAAGTTACTCGCCAGGCCTGCATTCATGCATCATTAACCCCAAAGGCATCATGCATGAATGCATTATGCCATCCTCAAAGGGCTAAAGATGAGTGCAGCCATAGGCTAACTTCTAAAACGTCTATTGTTAAAGGCTATAGGGAAAATCTCAAAAACATAGGTAAATCTGCTTGACAGGCCTAGCTCACCGGAGTGCACAGACAAATGTTTAGAGCGAGTCTTAATCAAATCTTAACAAGTCTTCATCTTAAAGTCTTGATCAGACCCACCAAATATAAATGGCATCATATGTTGATATTATGGAGGGCTCCGCTCGCCAACCACCATTTTTATTTAATTTTTATCCTTCTTTGGTAATGGTGAGTACTATAAAGACTAAGGCTTATTAAGACTTGACTAAGACTCATTCTAAACGTTTGTCCATCCACTCTGGTGAGTTAGGTGCCATCTGTAATAATTCCTTAGAGACGTCTTACAGGTCATTTAGAACCTATATTACCTACCCCCTACAGATGAACACATACAAGTCTGTAAACTTTGCCCCTAGCTTATATCCAGCTCAGGCGGCCCTATTTATTAGGGAAAACAAAAGAATTTTTGCTGCCTACACGGCAAGCTCACAGACGACAATGAACAGTATACAGGGTTGATACAGTGCACCCGGTGGTGAGTGACCCGCCACCTGGTGGATACCTGAGACACTAGTGTGGTGAATATATACCAATACCCCGATGCATGACTATTGGTCACATAATCAATGCTCAAACCATCTACTTTATATTTTACTAACTAACTAAGTGTGTAATGGCGTCTTATTATATTACATTTTGACAATAAACACCCAAAATAAATAGTCTTAGTTTGGCATTTGATGATGGATGAGATGAGGATGAGTTTACATATAACAGCATTTCAATATACAGGTATAAACATGTAATAGGTTGAGGCTCTGTTAGGGAAAATATTTCCTAGAATGGGCCCTGAACCAACACACACCAGGGGGAGTTAGTGAGTTTCTAAAGGTTCTGCACATGTCTACAGTGTGCCGCCACCAGTTTCTAACTATATTTGTTTGTTCCAAATAGAAAACGTTGTTGACTTACCACCGATTGCAATGCTGGACATTGCCATGACAACCAACAGAAAATAAGCCCTCATTTTGTCCTGGTACAAGGAAAAGAATGAATCATTATGAGAAGTACAGTAGTCATTTATGTAAAGAGAGAGACACACAGACAGACACACAGACAGACACACAGAGGGAGAGAGAGTAGCTGTGTGAGTGTGAGTGTCTAAAAATTCAGTGCAAAAACACAACAATAATAAGACCAGATTGAACATGGTAAGAAGAAAACCCCAATCTGCCATATCATTTGGCGGTTATCTGAGTCCTTTTATAGACAACAGGAGCCCTTTTGGACATTGGAATATTTAGGTCACATAATATATACACTCTTACAATAAAGAGCCTTCCAAGAAGGGAATTTGAGGAGGGGAGGACATTAAGGATAATATATGAAAAAATTACCAGTGACTTTTAGGGGGAAAAAAAGTCGAGTGAATGAGAGCTTTTGGCCTTAATGACTAGACGGTATTTTAAGGCTTTCATGGAGTAATTACTCGAAACACATACTTTCGATTGTCCTTGTATCTCTAACAGTCTTTCTATAGAATTCAGATATAGACAAATGCAAACGACCATTGAAATCACCCTTTATGTATTTCACTCATGAGGCCTCAACAGGTGAAATATGTCAGAGACGGTATCAAGAAAAAGTATATTCAAGTTCACCTAAAAATCCGGGAAAGTCATGGAAAGGTTGTTTGGAACTTTCCATGAAATATAATGAACATTAAGCATTTTATTCTAAGTATCTTTATTTGCATTAAGTCATACGGTTACAGTTTTTTCCCCTCATTCTTGGTATATTATCTCAAAATACCCGGTAACAACTCATTTTCAGTCGAGTTCCAATTATATAATTGAGGATATTACATTCACAGCAAGGTTTTATCGGTAATCCATTGTAATGCTCATAATTACTGACGTATTAATACAGGGTTTTACTGCTCACAGTGTATGGCTTATACCGCCAGTACCGGTACTTACTAACTGAATGGGTTGACCTGGTATATACTATAAAGGGATATTACTCATTTTAGGTATAGTGAGTTGATGTTCACAAACTAACTGAATAGTACATCAGTATGCAAATGCAACAAAGAAAGAACAATCTTCATGCCCACTTAAAAAAGTGTAGCGGTTTGATATGCTGGTTATCCTAACGTCAACATGTATGTAGCGTGTATAACACTTACTTCAGTTTACAATAAAGGAGAAAGAAAATGAATGAATGATTTCATCTTATTATCATCATCTTATTATGTAACTAGAAAGGGGGGTGGTTGGATGATCCGTACTTAGGATGTTTCCTGGTATTTAACTCAGGAGACTCCTAAGGTGTCGTTTTGTTTCCTTTTTGAAGGATTCATATGTATCAGCATTTCGTCTTAGAACAGTGAGATCATTCCAACCTACAGCACCAGAATATTCGACACTCATACTATAGGCAAGACAATTTGCATGTGTTATTTTAGACATTGGTGCTTGTGACATTCTAGTCAGACGCTGCCTGTGATCAATATACACATGATTTCTAGACCTCGAAAACATATAATTCATTAGGTGAGCTTGCCTTCTATCAGATAGCAGGTTACATTTAGTGTAATAATGTACTGTTTCCGTGGGAGTCAGGTGTGGATATTTCATACATATTTTTTGACATTTATTTTGTGCATACGGCCATAATTGCGTTTCAGTTCAATATACGGAGCAAGAAAAAAACGTATCTTTGGCGTATTTTGGTCCAAATATACGGAGGGGTAGGGGGGGGTTGTATGTTGAAAACTGGACATAAACCATGCTTTTTAGGGCCGTATGTGTCTTTTGTGTGCCGTATGTGGTATTTTTGCTCCGTATGTGTCATATCACTTCAGATTGTAATGGTGATAAAGAGATGGGGATGGTAGGGGCCGTGAGGAAATGGTACGGGCCATGAGGAAATGGTAGGGGCCATGAGGAAATGGTAGGAGCCACTACTACCATTTCGTCACCAATACAGCCAGCTCTGTACTAGAATTATTTTAACGAATGGATAAGTGAAGTCCAACTTCTACCTTTATAATTAAAAAAAATAAAAATTAAAAAATTTATTTCCAACGAAATTATACCAAAAAATGTCTTATCTTCTGTAACTTGGTAAATAATGGCCCTACAGAGCTGAAACTTTGCCCACAGACTCCTCGTGTGTTTGGTAGACAATAGCTATCAGAGTACAGAGCTGGCTGGGCGCCAGAGGTGAAGAAAACACCTCAAATCCAGTGCCTTTCCAGACCTTTCCTATCTCTTCCCCTACCTCTCCTGTCTCTTCCCCGACCTCTCCTGTCTCTTCCCTGACATTCCCAAACATACGGACCCTATTTATACCCTCCCCGACCTACCTCCGTATGTCTATTTATATTATGACGTCACAGAGGGAATTCCCTAGGGGTTCCCCGGAATGTAGACTGGTTTTTGCACATTTTTCTAAAAGAGACAGGTGCCCATGTCCGTATGTTGAGAGGGCCGTATGTTGGATGCCGTATGTTGTATTTAAAATAAAAAAGATACGGAGGGTATACGGAGGACCAACTGAAACAAAAAAAGTACTTTTGGTGTATATTTGCCGCATCTTGACCGCATCTTGCAGCCGCATGTTGGGTTTCATATCAACATGCGGTGAAACGCCTTCCTGGCAACACTTATACAGCTCGAAAAAATATATCACCAGTGTAGGGGCTGGGTTTATGCGGGGTTTATATGACGGGTTCTGTTGGATGCTGTGTTGCGAACTCCGTCCGAACCCTTCAGCCCGACTGCAGGTGGCAGCATCTGCTTCGGGCTTGGGGTATGGACAGAGGTCGCTATAGGTTTCCGGTCTGCGTGTGCGCGCGCAGGCTGGCTGCCTATATATACCCAGCATCCGATGGGACTCGTCGGTCACTCTGGATCCACGCTAGGACAGAGGCCCAGCGATCGTATCGGCTGCAAGCCTACTGACTCATTCCGAACTCTATAGGGAGTTCGCACTGCTATAGCTTTGCCTGTCTAGGTTACTGAATAAACCTATTGATTCGCAACCTGTAACACTTGATCCGAACTGTGTTGACTTTGTTCCTTTACTTAATACTATAACAATATTATAGAGGACAAAGTATCGTTTATTACACCAGCAATAACACGCATACACTGAACTGATCTATTATAACAGTATTAACATATATAACCAAGGGGCTATATAAACCCAGCATTTATAGTAGACACCACTTCCCATATGTGTCATCTTTATAGGGTTGTTCTTAGCCATTGGATCATGGGGTCATAAACTTGTATTTGTACATATATATATATATATATATATATATATATATATATATATATATATATATATAGAGAGAGAGAGAGAGAGAGAGAGAGAGAGAGAGAGAGAGAGAGAGAGAGAGAGAGAGAGCTAATAGATAGAGAGTACCTATAACATTATTGAGTCGTCCTGTGGTCAAAGCCCCGTTCCTCTTAAGATCAATAAGCGTTAAACATAATATATTAGGCCTAGGGCATACAGGTGTATACTTAATATGAGTCATGCGTGTGATAACTTAGGCCCGAGTTCACTAAATGTCAATGTAAAAGTCTAGCCAATGCACCTGCAGTAAGCTAGTTGAAGTATACCGGTAGGCACAATTAAGCGGGCCTACCTCCCAGTAGGCCTATAAGTCATACTACTATGTAATAAGTCTTCTGTACCTACCGGGCCTACTGGGCCCCATCCTCTGATACCTCCCAGGAGGCCTATAAGTCATACTAATATGCAGTCTTTGCGAAAACATGCAGGACAGTGGCAATGTCCCTCTAAAATGCCACCAGTCCAGCAGATTGACAAGTGTAGCAGGACCAAATGTCCAGTCATATGTTGGGCTTTTCTGAACTAGAAGAATTCAGTTGGGCTTCTAAAGCTGAAATATGTTTGTCAATATACTGTGTAGATCTATATATCTATCCTGATTTGGCCATAAATGGTTACAAATATAATGTATTTCATAATAGAAAAAAATCCGGTCCTCCAAAAATGTGGCTGGTCCTTCAACATTGAAAATTTGCAGGACCGAATGTCCTGTGGGATGAAAAAGTTTTCGCAAAGACTGAATATGTACTACGTCTGCTGTACCTACCGGGCCTACCGGGCCCCATCCTCCGAGATGGGCAAGGCCTAGCTCTATTTGAAATATCTCATAAGCCCACAATAGGCTCACATCCTTTGGACGAATGATTGTGCCCCCCCCCCCCCAGCCCGATGATTTCTAATCTTCCCAGATCTAGTTGGCCTACCATAGCATTTGTTCAGATTCTAAACCTCCAGACAGAGGCTGTCACCTTTGCCCCCCCCCCCCCCACCCCAGCCCCTACCCCTGAATGATGTGAGTTGAAATTTGACAGTCGTCGAACTACTGGCGGGAAAAAACAATGCTGCGTTCATGACGTTATGCTACCCTAGAGGGCCTATGCCGGACTGGAGCTGGTTGCGGCGGTCTTCACTGATAAGAGCTGAGAGGCTGGGAACCAGCATATCCCTAGAAGTGATGGTTACCCAGGGACAAGGTACCAGTCAGTGTGTGTCTTATCAGTGCTGATAACCGCACCCAGCGAAATTTTAAATGGCGGACCCACTGGGTGTGAGTCTACAGCCCTATACTGGTTGTCATGATGTTACCAAGGCGCCGTTTTTGTGACTTGCTCCTTGGCTCAGAGAAGCACGGCACAGACCGACGTAGAGCGTAGGCCTGACTGAAAGTTGAATGGGTTTCTTAGGGGTGAGAGGATTGAGAGTCTTAATAGAGGTACATACGAGAGTGGCTAAACTGAAAGCCACATTTCCTTTTGAAAAAAGTATAATATGATATATTTTCATCACCACAATCGGCCCTTAGACGTGACCATGCACCATGAAACTGTCATGGCAGCGCCCATGACTCATGAGCAATGATGGATCTATCATTAAAACACAATATATTTAATGTACTCGTAGATGGATTAGGCCTACTTTATCAGCAATGTGCTAGGATGAGACCTACGGCGTCATGACCAAGGCAGCTGAGGGGGTATAGATGGGCGGTCCCCATGTCGCCTGTCGATTTTAAGAAATGCTCATTTGTCAGTATCTCCTGTCATTTGTGACTAGACTCCATGTCGCCTGTCGATTTTAAGAAAAGGCCATGTCCCTTGTCAATATCTTTTAATTTCTCCTGTCATTTGTCACTAAGCCCCATGTCGCCTGTCGATTTTAAGAAAAGGCCATGTCGCCCTGTCGATTTTAGGGGTCAACCCCCATAGCTAAAGCTAAATGTTTTTTTGTGACCACAATCTGTCTTGTGACGTCACACAGTGCCCCATGCGTGCCTGCATCCCGGAGGGGGGGGGGCACTCCCTTTCTTTTCTATAGTAGCTATGTGTGAACATCACCTCGAATTTGGTACCCTTATCACGGGTAACAAATCAGCAATATAGGACCCTTTTAACGGAAAATTGAGCTCAAAACTTACCCTAATCAAGAGAGAGTAGGAAAAATATACCCTTTAATACATGTATCAAGGATGGGCGAGAAATATATAAAGAAAAACACAAAAGGTGGGCCTAAGATGTACCCTAATATTTCTAATTTCAAGACAGAAATTGAATAAGATTTAAACCTGTACGTTATTCTAGTCATAAGGCCCTAAAATATACCCCTTTTCCTCCAAAATTACCTACAGAGCACCCCTTTTCAAGGACCCTCTCGGGTCTGTGCCTAGGGTCCAAAGACATACCCTTTCCCTTGGAATCATGTTCACACATAGTAAGCAAAACTGAGGGAGTGGCCCCCCCGGGGCCTGCATACAAACCGGAAACATTAAAGGGGCATTTTCACCACTTAACCACATAGTAGACTAGGACAGTACTAGAATTGTGAGTGGGCTATGCTTGGTGATTATGCCACTTTAACAGAGTTTGCTGGCCACTATGTGGCAGCACCGGTCACTACATTCCCACGCCGCTTTGTGGCTAGCAAACCCCCCAAAATAGTCGGCCAGGTCTGGTCTGTGGGCTGCCTGTAATACGGCCACTGCACTTAAAGGGGTTATGGTAGAAACTGGAAAGGACGAAATACCTAGCAAATGACAAATAACTCCCCTAGATCTCACTGAACATAATTATTTAGAGAGCATATTCATTTCAGGATGATATCTTGCCATTAAAACAAAAATAATAAAAAAACAGGGTGACCAGTACACCACTATGCAGTGGACAGAGCACATGTACATATAAATATCCAAGCTAGCAACTATAAGTTGGGCAAATGTTGGCAATGGTCGGCACCTTCACGTGCAATATTTTGGCGTTGGGCTAACACTGGTCTGCCCATGTTGATACAATGGCTAATTTATGTTGTATCAATGTTTGCAATATTCCAAGTGTTATGCCAATGTTGATACAACATCAGATAATTCATGTCACACCAATATTGGCCCAACATTAGCCCAATCCTAGTAGCTCCAAGCACTACCAGATAGAATTAAAGGTTGCATGGGGATATTTCTGCCCAGCAGACCTACTATCTTTCCCCAAAATTAGTCATCAATTGGGGACTATGTGAGCAATATAGCTTTGGAAACCATGGCTATAAAATGTTCAGTTTACTGCAGTAGCTGGGCCTTCCAGACACCGGCATTATCCTCCACAGACCAGTCCAGGCCTCGAGAGACTGGCCCTTGCCTTCAGAGACAGGTCCGACCCTCAAGAGACCGGCCCCGCCCTCCACAGACCGGCCCTGTGCTCCTACAAAGTCACATTTCTAAGGCTCTTTTCTCACATTCTATACCCTCCAGAGACCAGCCTTGCCCTCCAGGACCTTGCCCCAGCCCTCCAGGACCTTGCCCCAGCCCTCCAGGAATGAATGAAGGTCTGTCCTTGATTCCCCCTCCTCCCCCAACAATAAATCTATTGCCTATCTACATTCAAAGAATATACAAGTTATGCTGAACTATTGATATGTTCAATGGCCCCCGCACCTCCCCCGAACGCCTTAGCACCCTGTAGAACAGATTTCTCTAGTATAATAATGCAATAGGATGATTCAAATCTAATTTCTGTTAAATCTAAAGAGCTGTTCAAAGTCGCAAAGTGATAAAAAGCTGATTATTTTTTAAGAATGAATGGTGCAAATCACAGTTTTGTTGGTAACCATGCAGCTTTAAAACAGTCAAAGCATGTGCTGCCATATCCCTTATCATAAAACACATCTATGGAAGAGTCTGAAATAAAGAAAGTATCTAAAACCTTATCACATTTTCAGTATAAGTAGCTCAAGCTATACTTTAAGGATTTTATAGTTGCCACCTGCCTGGTATTGGTGTCGTTGTTCGAGTCTGTGTCGGTGTGGTCGATGGTGTGGCTGTCGGTGTGGGTGTCGAGTAGACAATGTGTGGTGGTCAGGTTCTCGTGTTCTTCCTGTGATGTCCGCCGGCTGACTTGCCCTTTACTCTGACGTTGTGCAGATTTATACAGCGGGTGTTTACGACGATGTGTGCAGCCACCGTACCATTCTGTGGCAACGATTCAAAAATAAACCACAGTGTTACGTCAAACTGATAAATATATGACGTCTGAGGTAAGAAGTGGTCAAAACCACTATAGCTATATTACAGCTCAAGAAGGTGATCAGGTGTCCATACACCTGCATCCTATTAGTCTGCACAAGAGAAAAGCAGTGTTTGAGGCTAATTCTACCTCTGTTGAGAAGAAGAATCAAGGTATAAGAACAAAACATCTTTATAGATGCAGTGTCTTAAATCCATTGAAAACATTTTCAAAGCAAATTTTTACTGCATTTTCTGTAAAAACTTTCTGCAGGATCTATAAAGCAAAATTCTCTAGTAGGTTTTGATGGGTAACAAAAGTAAACACACCCTCAGAAAAGTGAGTCATTGTCGCTAAAACTACCCTCACCTGAGAGTCAGGCAGTGCCTAGTGCCTAGTAGTTTAAGCGACAATGACTCACTTTTCTGTGTGTGCGGGCAAGAAGATGATATCCCTCATACAACACGTTATTCTGACTTTAGTGAAGATATGACACAACGCTGGGTGTGATGACTTCTCCATGAACCTGAAACACACTTTTCTAGGCCTGAGGGGAACTGCGTCTTAGTTAATGGACATGATAAGGATGACGTCTAGCTGTATTTTTGTGCATTCAAGCATGAACACCTTTTTCCTACGTTCAAGTATTTCCAAGGCCATCTTACTGAGTAGGAAAACATGTAAAAACACCATTTTGCCTGCCAATTGTGAGATGGTGGGAGGGGGTAGAGTGCAAGTGCTGTATTTGTGTAATACTTAAATATTGAATCAAGTTTCCACAGTATTATATTGTATAAGTAAATGATATTTTCAATAAGGTATATCAACTGACTACACACAGGTTTTCAATTTTAGATAGAATCTTACAGAAGGGGATTGCATGAATGATGGGGAGTGGGGGGGGGGGTCTTAGGCTTCAAACCAGCATCATATCCCTTGGTAGAGCCAGATATGCCCTGGACATATTCCTAACAGGAATTTGTAAATTATTTCAGGTTGGTTTCATATACATAATGTATTCTTTGATTGATGCTCTGTTTATTGCCTGTTCGATTCCTTTCCACCTATGTTTGCCTCCCATGTCTATCCGGCAAAAAATATTGTATTTCCAGGAAAGGATGTTATTTTTCAAGTGTTATTCATATTTCTTAGGTTTTGCGATATCTTGGTGAGTGAAATACTAGTTCCGTTCATGTTATGAGTTATTGTATTAGGTATAAGAACTGAGCTTAGAATTTAGAATAAAGCTCTGTATAACCTCTTGGAATTTCACTCATACACTAGAATAAGGCTGTTATAGCTAGGCTTTATATATGTATCTATATAGATATGTATATCTATATATGTATATACACACATACATATATATATAATAAGACTTCAATGAAAACCCGCCAACCATGGCCATCATCCGCTCATAAAAATGACATGTGACGCAGCTTCCGCCCATCCTTAAAAAACACACCATGTGACACAGTACCACATTGGCACCAGGTGGGCCTTGACATGACTCCATGAAGGGGGCAGGGACTTCACATGGTGGGCAGACTTTCAACCATGTAACATAGTTATGTTCACTTCAGCTAACATAGGACCATGTAATACACTGGATGACGCATGTTGTATACCAGACGTCTCCAGGTTATTCAGACGTCATTCAGCGTGCTTATAACCATAACCACGTTATGCCATGTTCCAAATCGCTTCATAACATGTATGAAAGGAGCATCTGGTACAACCGCTTCATAACATGTTTGAGCCTTCATTCTTCATTAGGCCACTCAAAAAAAAAATCTGGTTTCTCATCACCCAGCACTGAAAAATATGAGGGCGTTTTTTATCTTCTTTTTTTTTTACTGAGGGGCCATAATGTAAAGGAAAATGTAAACTTTTCATGAACAAATTGCACACTTCGTTTTTAAGCGTTTATTTATTTAAAGAAGTTGGAAAATGTAAGATATTCCTAGGGCACTGCATAACTGACAGTATAAGCTTTAATTTGATACCAAATATGACAATATTTCTCATTATTTCACACATTTGTCATCAAAAATGTACAAAATAAAAAAAAAAGTTTTCCCCAAATCATGATTTTCATGATGCGCGCGGTGATGAGAAACCAGATTCTTTTTTTGAGTGGACTTATAATCTCACGCTTTCCCAGTACTTCTAGAGTAAAAAAATATGGTTAAAATTACCCCCATGTTTATGCACATAACAATTTGAAAAAGTGGCAACAAATGTCTAAAATTGTCTGAAAGTTCTTATTTTCTGAATTAAGTAGGCTTTTAATAGACCTAGTTCCAAATTTATTGTATATAATTAGACAAGCCTTGTCAAACTTACGAGGCCAGATTCTTATTTCATAACCTTTATGACCCAGTGGTACAGCTTCACAGGTGTTGGTCGAATGGCTATGGTTGGTAGACTTTCAATGAAGACTCACATTGACATATATATTATTACGTATACCGTATTCGACGTAATAAGCGCACAGTGCGCTTAAAAAAAGATTATTACCTTTTAGTAGTTAAGAGTTTAATTGGGGTCAAAAATTGAGATATTTCTGGTTATTTGTAGCATAAATTTCGGCCAAAAATGGGGTGTGTGCGCTTATTATGGGGTGTGCGCTTATTACGTTGAATACCGTATATATATATATTGTAGCGTCCGCCGTAATTAGGAAGGAGACAGAACTTGTTAAGTACAGTTGAACCTTTATTGCCCTGGCTCTCCTTGGCCACACCAGCTAAGTCTTGTCGGAGATCCTCTCTGCTTCAAGCGTCAAACCAGACTGACTGAACCCTCCGTCCCCCCTTTCTTATATAGCTTGATGACGTTCCGTCCTGGGCGCCGGCGAACTTCGCCGACGCCCCCATTTCAAACGTCTCCGCGTCGGCGAGGGTTCCGCTGACTCCGTCGTTCTTTCAGCGGCAGAGCCAACCTCCTCCTCCCTCGTCCGGCGTAGTAACTATTAACTTATATACAACTCACGCCGGGGCGGCGGAGGGGGCCTGTGAACCCACAGCCCCAACTAATAAAAAACTAAGCTCCCCTCCGCCGTAACCCGGCATCCTGACTTAATTACTATGTAAAGTGATAACCGGGGGGCCCCCTATTGGGCACTGCCTCCCCTCCTGACCCTACTTTTTGTTACATCACAACATTACATAGTCATGGCGTAAGGCCTATCAGTTAAGTCTTATGTACACAGTCATAAAATGTTATCATCGCAATATCCCAGGCATGGCGTTGGGCATTACTCTCCGCCCTGCTTCCACCGCTGCCACGTCTTCCTCGGTCCCCGCTGACTGCTCCACGGTTAAGTCTTATGTACACAGTCATAAAGTATTAACATCGCAATATCCCTGGCATGGCGTTGGGCATGCCAACGTAATTACTCTCCGCCTCCCTCCGCTGCCGCCGCATCCTCCTCCGTCCCCGCTGGCTGCTCCACGGTTAAGTCTTATGTACACAGTAATCATGCTTTAGACAGTTCTGTACTATCTCCGCCTCCCCCTTCCTCCTTACTCTCGCCTGTTCCCTGTACTGGTTTCCCCGGTACTGAGCCACAAGTTCCCGTTTAGTGTGTTGCTCCATCTGTCGACCTCCCCGGATGGCATACCGAGTCCTGGTGATTTGGACTACCTCCACCTCGCCGGACGGTAGTGTGACGAGAGCCGTTGAGACCTGGCCCCCACTGACGACCTCCAGTTCTTCGTCCCCCAGGGGCCCCGCCCGTAGTGCCGCTGCCAGTCCCGCCAAGCTCCTTGGCCCCTGGTACTCCGTGTCCCAGGGCATGAGTACCGCCGCCGTTCCTCCGTTCCCCGCCTGGGTCGGGGTTGGGTTCACGTTCACCTGAGGAGCCGGGGTACTCGGCCCCGCCACCTCCTCCTGTAGCCCCTCCCCCTCCCTTATCACAGTCACCGTTTGCCTGTCTAAGGCCTCTTGCGGCACTATGATGCGCGCATCCAGTCCTGTCCCCTCATCCATCTCCACTCTTAGGAAATAGTCCCCCCTGGGGGAGTTGACGACAAGTCCGTTCTCCCCCACTATGATTGTTTGTGTCCGTGTCTGTCTCCCCTCCTCCACCTCCTCCTTCCCAGCCGGCGACCCTGCACCCGCGCTCGTTGACCCACCAATGTTCACTGGTTCCACCGTGTCATTTGGGTCCCGAGTCGTGGTAGAGGATGCCGAGGTGTCTCATTCCCCGCCGCCTCCTCCTCTGGTTCTGCCTCGTCCCCCCCGTCTCTCTTCTCCTGCCCCTTCCCCTCGTCCAAGTTCCATCCCGGTGTCCTTGGGGTCGCTGGGGTGTTCAGCGGGTCCTCCAGGCCATCCCCCACATGCGGGGGCGATTTCACCGCCGTCCCTCCCCCCATAGCGTCATAGTCCACCTCAAAATCAAGTCCCTGGTGTAGCACCAGCCCCTCTCCCTGTCTTTTAAGGAGTTCCTCCTCGAACCCCACCCCCAGGGCTAGGGGGTCGAAAGGCGCTCCCTGCAATGTTGACGTGGCCAGCCGGGCCGTCATCTGCGCCACGGTCTCCCCCTTTCCCGCCAGCCTGGTGAGGACGGCGAGCTGTTCACTCAGTCGCTGGTTCCGCTTCTCTGTTTCTTGGAGCCTCTTCTCTGGACTACTTTTGTCCGAGTTATCTGGTGCCAGTCACCCCGAGCCCCCACCCTCTTTTCATCTGGCTCCTGCTTCGCCAGTCCCTCCTTCATTTCCTTCTTTTTCCCCGGCTTACTTTTCTTCCTTCGCCCAGTGTGTGCTCTCACGCTTATGCTTCTTACGCCCTCCTTTCGCCTTTTCTTCCCCATCTTTAGTGGCCTCTATTTTCCCCTCCACCTTTTTCTTCTCCGGCCCCTCACTTAGTGTCTGCGAGACCACCGTGCGACTGCTGCCTTCTCCGGCTCCTTCTTCTTCTTCTTTCCTCCTGTTTTGCTGGTGGACGGGCTTGCTGTCAAGGCCGCCACCGCTAGCTCACTCTCCTCCCTAGGCACCACAATCTTTACCTTCTTTTGCACCAATTTCCGTTTTTTCGCTGGCGTTTTTGGTGTTTCCGTCGTCTCCTCCTTCTCCTCCTCTTGGGTTTCTCCTGGGGGACGCCTGCGGATGTCCCCGCCCCCTCCGCTTTCGCTCCCCGCTTCTTTTTCTTGGGCGGCTCCATAATTTCGTCCTCGCTGTCCTCCTCCTCCCCGATCGTGTACCCCAGCGTAGAGAGGTGCGAGGTGGCGGGTGACGGTGCCACCGGCGGCTTCCTCCGCTGTGGTGGCGTCACTCCCACCTCTACGTCCACCGGCGGCCCCGGCTCTCAGTCATCCGGGAGGCTCGCGTTGGGGTGCTTGGCCTTCACGTGGTTCCTCAACTCCAGTTTACGGAACACTGGCATCGTCACGCCGCAATTCATCGGGCAGGCGAAGTGCACCTGCGTTTTCAGGTGCTTGGTAGAGATGTGGCGTTGCAGCCCGTCCTTCCTCTTGGAGCTTTCCCCGTTCATCTTAAACATCACACAGATGTGTGGCTCGGGGTGGCATTGGCCATCTCGTCCTGCCCCTGTATGTCTTCTGTTCTTATTGTCTGAAAGTTACTGATGTTGATCGTCTCGTTTCTTGGCTCGGAATGCCTCCCTGACAGCCCCCTGCCCGCTCTAAATAGGCTCGTCTCCGCCGTCTCCCCCCACCGCCGCTCCTACCCTCCCTGGTGGGTGGTGTGGTTATTGTCTCCGCCTACCCCACGCCATTTCCTGTCTCCGCCGGCCGCACTCCCACGGTCTCTCTCTCCTCCCCACTGGGCTGCGTGAGTGATGGTGGGCACCGTCTCCTCTCATCCCAAAACCCACCCAGCTTTATTGTACTCTTCCTTCCCCCAGCCCCCTCTGTCCCGCGGTGCTTCCCCCTCCCTGCTCAACGACCGGCCGGTCGGCCTGTCCTCCCGGGTCCTCCCGCCTGTATTCCCCTGGCGCTGCCCGTTATATGGCCGCCCGGGGCCCCAATTCCCGCTCTTTCCCGCCTCCTGTATCTGCCGGATTGTCTTGTTCTGTCCAAGATGCCCTGCCAACGGCGCTCCGTGCACCTGGTGCAACGTCCGCTGTCTGCGGGTACTGCCAGCTGAAAGTAGTTCCTCCCTTCTGGTCCTGTCCACCACCGCCCTAGCACGTCATTCACCCTTGTTAGTCTGTCCATCTGTGCCGCCCAGGCCCTTACCTCGTAACGCTCGCCATCCAGTTCTCTCAAAGGCGGAGGACCGCCGCCGGAGTACCATTCCCTGACCCTCTTCAGTACTGGGTCCCGTTCCTGCTCTTCCTTCCAGTTCACGGGTGCATCTCCCTCCTCCTCTCCGCCGGAGTCCCCCGCTCCTGCCTCTCCCGGGTCCCCCGCCGTCGCCTCCACCTCCACCGTGCGGCTAGGTGCCCCCAACGGCTCTTCCGCCGGTCGTTCCTCCGCCGGTCGCTGTGCTTGGGCTCTAGTCACCACCCTACAGTGTTGAGGTTCCTCCCCCATCATACAACACGTGGGGCATGGCCGGCGTGACAGTCCGTCAGCGTTCCCGTGGTGTTTCCCGGGTCGGTGCTCAATCCGCAGATCGTACGTCCCTATTACCTGCAACCACCTGGCTACCTGTCCCTCCGGCTCCTTGAACTGCATCAGCCATTGGAGTGACGCTTGATCCGTCCTCACTTTGACCGGCCTCCCCATCAAGTAGTGCTTGAATTTCTTTACGGCGAAGACAATTGCCAGCAGCTCCCTCAATGTCACACAGTAATTCCTCTCCGGTTTGGTCAGGGTCCGGCTCCCATACGCCAAGACCCTCTCCTGCCCGTTTTGTACCTAGGCCAGCACCGCCCCCAGCCCCGTGTCACTTGCGTCAGTATCCAGTATCAGTTCCCCATCCGCGTGTGGGAAAGCCAGTATGGGCGACTGCATCAGGCAATGCTTCAGTCTTTCAAACGCCGTCCCGCACTCCGCCGTCCAGGCGAACGACCGCCCCTTCTCGGCCAATGCGGAGAGAGGCTTTGCTATCGAGGAGAAGTCCTTCATGAACGACCGGTAATATCCCGCCAGCCCTAGGAAGCTACGGACCTGCGTTACCCCCCGGGGCGCCGGCCACGACTGCACCGCCTCTATCTTCTCCGGGTCGGTGCCAATTCCCTCCTCGCTTACAGCGTGTCCCAAGAACAAGACCCGCTGGCGTGCCAGCTGGCACTTGCTGGGCTTCACCTTCAGACCTGCCCCTATCAGCCTATCCAGCACCTCCGCCAAGCGGTCTATGTGTTCCTCGAAGGTTCTTGAAAATATCACGATATCATCCAGGTACACCAAGCAGGTTCGCCACTGTAGGCCCCTGACCACCACCTCCATGACCCTTTCAAACGTACCCGGTGCATTGCACAGTCCAAATGGCATTCGTTTGAACTGGTACAGTCCCCTATGGGTGGTGAACGCCATCTTCTCCTTATCTCCCTCCTGTCCAGCTGCCAGTAGCCGCTGGTGAGATCCATCGACGAGAACCAAGCCGCTCCCGCCATGGTATCCAGGCAGTCCTCCACCCTCGGCAGGGGATATGAATCCTTCACCGTCATCACATTCAGCCTCCTATAATCCACACAGAACCGGTTCGTCCCATCCTTTTTTCGTACCAGCACCACCGGCGATGCCCACGGGCTTTGAGAAGGCTCAATCACCCCCTCTTCCAGCATCTTGTCCACCTCCTCCTCTATCGTCTCCCGCAGGCGGGGCACGAGCCTCCTAGGCGGCTGCTTTATCGGGCGGGTGTCCCCCGTGTTTATCACGTGTTGAGCTACCTGCGTATGACCCTTATCAGCCTTGTCCCTCTGGAATGCCGCTATCTTTGTCCTTAGCAAGTCCGCCAATGGCGCCCTCCTGTGATTTTCGGTCCCCTCAACCAGTTGCTGCACCACCAGGGCCTCTGCCGTTCCCCCCGCCGGGTCTCTGCCGGCCCCGTCTCCGGGCCCCAGCACCCTACACCATTCCCCGGGAGTCCTTCCTCCCCCTTTGTCTCCTGCCACCTCCTCCAGTGACGCCAGTGTAGTGTGCTTGTAAATGACCACCGGTCTCTTCCCCGGGTTCAGTACTCTCACAATCGTTTTGCTGTCCTCCGGGCAGACGACCCTCCGGCCACCTTCCCGTGACCGTACCCTCCACCATTGCCTCCTGACCGCTGCCGATTACTGTCAGCCGCGCGCAGACCACCCTAGTAGTATAGTATGTATCGGAACGGGACTATAGTTAAGTACTGTTTATTACTCAATCGACCTGCAGCCAATCAGAGGCCTCCATTTGGTCACGTGACCTGAAGTGACCTACTTAGGGGATTAGTGGTGACGTCACGTGACCTAGTTAGCCAATCAGAGGCCGCCATTTGGTCACGTGACCGGAAGTGACGTCATATGACCTACTTATGGACCGGAAGTGACGTCATATGACCTACTTAGGGGACCGGAAGTGAGGTCATATGACCTACTTTAGGATCACGTGACCGGAAGTGACCTGATGAGTCACGTGACCGGAAGTGACGTCACATGACCTAATGGCCAACCGGAAGTGAGTGACCTCATTGAGGATCACGTGACCGGAAGTGACCTGATTGATCACGTGACCGGAAGAAGAAGTGACGTCACGCGACTTAATGAAGAGATGAGCGTCTTTAAGGGGTCACGCGCTTTAAAATGTGATATCTTTTTTTTTTTTGGAGGAGGAGGAGGAGGAGGAGGAGGAGGAGAAGGAGAGGAGGAGGAGGCGAGTCTCTTATTTTTTTCGGTAAACTAATAAAAAACACTACGATATAAGTTTTTTTTTTTTTTCATTTTTTATTGTTTTACGAGCGACTGGAAGTGACTTATTGAACTAGGTAGAAGCGTTCTTTAGAGTGTATAAGGGGGCGGGGGAAGGAGGGGAGGGGAGGGGAGGGGAGGGGGGGAGGGGGGCCCCTTTAAGATGCATGGGGAGGGGGGCGCTTTTAGGATGCATGGGGCGGGTGGGGGGGAGGGGGGCACTCTAGGGGGCGTTTGTCTCTTTTAAGAAAAAAAGAAAAGAAAAAGATTTCAATCGAGAGACACGCTTCTTCCTCTCGAGAGGAAGAAGCGTGTCTCTTCATTTTTTTTTGTTTATCACGTGCCTCGATGAGGCGATCAGCTGCGACTGGAGGAAGTGACACTTTAAGAGGGCGCGCGTCTTAATTGTTATGATATTTTTTTTTACTTACTAATAAAGAAGACGTATGAAAATAAAACACAACAATTCACATGTCCGTCGTTCTCGTTGTTTCTTGCTTGATAAAGTCAAGTAATATCGCGATGCCGAGGTCAAACTTTCCCATGTCCTCAGTCAACACTCGAAGGAGTTCAAAAAGTGTACCGCCGGCACCGTCAGCTTCATCTTGCCACATTTTCAACACTCGGAAGGCCCACTCAGCGGGACTTCCTCCGTATTCTCATTCTTCAGCGATCTTATCTAACCTCTCAGGCGACAATTTTAAATGGTCCCCCACCTCTTTCCACCTGCTACCTAGACGTCTGCCGAGGGTGCCCAAGTGCTTATGCATCGCGCGCGAGTCGGGGTTTTCGAAATCCAACCCCTGTCTGTGGAGAAGGGACATCCACTGAGCCAACAGTTCCACGCATCTAATGCGGGTGAAGACGCGACCGAGCTCTCCCCATCTATGACGATGCGGGGTTTCACCCCACCAGACTCGGAACATCGCCGTACACAGCTCCTCCGGTGTCTTGACAACGCGCTCTACTAGAGCATCCATACGGGCGGCGGTAACTTTTAAGCTACTGCCCAACTCTCTCCAACAGCCGCTCAACTCTTTACCTAGTTGACGAAGCAAGGCGTCGCTATAGGCTAACCGCCGCTGTCCTACCTCTCTGTTCTCCCCATCGGTCTGCCTCGCGCGTCTCACGTCGTCAAGCCGCATTAACTTTTTTTCAGGTGGACAAGACGGTGAAGGCCAGCTTGAAAGTGGAATAGCTTGAGCCATCTCGTCTCGTCTCGGCGGCGGCGGCGGCGGCGGCGGCGGCGGCGGCGGCGGCGGCGGCGGCGGCGGCGGCGGTGGTGGCGGTGGTGGTGGTAGTAGACGTTACTGTGGTCAGAGGCGATATGGTTTTTTTCCAACAGAAATCAGAGCTTTTATACAGAGGGAGTTTAATCCCATTTCCAACAGCACTCCAGCTGTCTAGCAACCTATCCGCATGACGCTTTTTCAGCCGCTCCGCTCCTTAAGAGCTTAGATGACGAGGGGTATGTCATCGCTATCCATGGAGACCAGCTGAAAACGGTGTTTCTTCCTCATCCATAGCCTTACCTCCTACCCCCTACCTGAGGACGTCTCCCTCCCTCTGACATTCATTGTAACAAACGTCAGAGGTCAGGTGAAAATCGGATTTTTTTCATGCACAGCCTTAGTCAGCTGTCACCCCTCCCTATTGAACTAGCCGGCCGCCGCCTGGCCGGCCCGGTCTACTCACCACGGCAGGAGGTGGTGATTTTTTTTTGTCTTACACTTAAGTCGCTCACCACATGCACACGCCTCTACTCACAGACAGACACGTTCGTCTTAGGGGGGTCCTGCTTCACGCCACACGCCTCCTGTAGTTTTTTTTGTATACACACTCTAAGCTCATCACCGTTAATCCTTTATACAGCTAACGCGCGCTGAATTGCTGAACAGGGTGGTAAGTGGCTTAGCTCATGACAGTGGATCCCTCAAAAAAAAGAGGGGAAAGGGATCCAGCTGAAAACGTCATACCTTATGTCTTTGTGAATGGCCGCCGGTCAGTCGACGGCAGCAACCGCTTAATCCTTTATACAGCTAATGCGCGTTGAATTGCTGAACAGGGTGGTAAGCGGCTTAGCTCATGACAGTCGATCTCTCAAAAGGGGGGAAAGGGATCCAGCTGAAAACGTCATGCCTTATGTCTTTTGTTTCTCTTTGTGAATGGCCGCCGGCCAGCCGGCGGCAGCTGAACAGGGTCAGTAAGTAGCTTAGCTCTAGAAGCGAGAAGGCGTATATAAGGGGCCTGGAAACCTCCATTCACTCACTCATTCTTTTGCTGCTCTCTACAGTCACCACCATGAGCAAAAGACAACACCTAGCGCCGTCCAAGAACAAGAAGACTACGCGGAACAGCGCTCGTTTAGCGTCAGTGCCTCCTCTTGCTACTGAAAATGAGACTACCGCCGCAGCCGCTTGGTCTTATCACCCTCCCGCTGTAGCGAGCGCTCGCGGCAGTAGTAGTAGTAGTAGCAGTAGTAGTAGCAGTAGTAGTACTAGTAGTAGTAGTAGTAGTAGTGGTAGTAGTTCTACTGGTAGTAGTCGTCGTGCTAGCGACGTTGTTACACTCGCGACGGTACACGTTGCTGCTAAGCGCGCTGCCGCTGCTACTGCCGCCCCGCCTGCTGGTGATCCTCGTGCTGCGGCTGCTGCGGCTGCTGCTGCTGCTGCTGCACCTGCTACCGCTGCGCCTGCTACGGCTGCGCCTGCTGAGGCTGCTGCGCCTGCTACTGTTGCGTCTGCTGCTGCTGCTGCTGCTGCTGCTTCTGCTGCACCTGCTGCTACCGCTACTACTACTGACGACAACGCTCCTGGCACAGCGCAGTACTGGCAACCGGGTTTTTACCTCCCCACTACTGTTGATGACTTTTATGACCTGCCGCACGTTGCACAGCCCCTCTCCTCCACCACTACATCGACCGACGCCCTCGACGCCGCTCGCGCTGAGAGTGACAGCTATTCGGACACTCAGCCCCTAAACCGAGAAGAAGAGGAGGAGGAGGAGGAGGAGCAGCAGCAACAGGGTGAGACAGAGAACGACGCTGACGACGAGGCGTACGAAGAACCCGAAGGGAAAGGGGTGGGCGGTACGTTTTTCGGCTCCCCTCTTCGACCTTTCGACCTCACTTCCACTAGTAGCGCCCCGTCCGGTCCGTGGCGACTGCCCTCACCGCCACCTTACGAGGGCGGCGGCGCTTCATCTTCTACCGCTACACTCAGCACCGACGGCGTGTGGCTGCTCTGTTCCAACAACGAGGCCTCGGATACCACCAGCGCTGACGCTGCTCCTGCTATCGGTTCTGCTGCTGATTCAGCTCACGCTGATGGTGTTACTCATCCTGCGGGTGTGAAACGTTCTAAGGTGAGTTCCAGAACAACAAGGCCTAGTAAGAAGAGAAAAATACAAGAAAAAGAACGACATGGACGAGAAGAAGCAGAGAAAACCTTCTCCCGTCTTCTCGGGTTAGAGTTCTGCTTAGACGGAGCTTTGACGCTGGAGATCTGGGAGGACGTGGCTAGACTGTCTAGGAGGCCGCGCTACACAAAAGACGGCCAGGTGAAAGAGGCGTCTCTGACCAGAAGCAAGCGAGTGCACTTCACGGCCGACGCGCTGCGCGAGCTAATAGCACGCATCGCCGATATCCGCGCAGTGGTGCGCATACGCGACACAGCGGCCGCGCAAGGAAGACCTAATCACACCCCCTGGTTCGCAGTGCTGGATGAGGAGGGCGAAGTGTACGCAGCTGTGAGCTACTACAGCGGTAAGAACCTCGTCCACGTGCGCAAGTACGAAGGTCCTGACAAAAAACCCACACAGCAGGGAGTGACGCTGTCCGCCAGAGCGCTCAAAGAGTTGGATGACAAAACAGAGATCATTCTGAAATATCTCGGCATAGATTCGGAATGAGAGACGCTCAACGCTCACGCGCGCACACACACACACAGCGTTTGACGTACGCTGTATGAGACAGACAGACGGATACACAGACAGCAGACAGAAAGATAAATAGATAGATAGATAGACAGATAGATTGATAGATAGATAGATAGTTAGACGGCTAAGTAGTTGGTAACTGAGTGAAAAAAAAACATGACACAGTACGTATGCGAAAAGTGTTTCAAAATGTTTAAAAGACCGTACAACCACGAGAGACACGTAGAAAATTGTAGAGTAGTACCTAAGTTTTGCCCTCTATGCGGCGAAGGCGATTGCCGAAAGATCGCCTGTCGACGCGAATCTCTGGACGGGGTGACCGTCCCTCCGCGCATATGTGCTGTACCGAACGGGGAGGAAACGTTCACGGCGAATTGGCCTGCGATACAAACGGGCGTCAGGATGCACGGGACTCGCGTGAGTGTAACAAACTTCAGGCTACCAACCGGCGAGTTGAGTGACGCTGTAGATACTATGCGTCGCATTCACTTGACACAAAGATTCAGATACAAAGTGGGTTTCTCGGTAGGCTTACTCTTACAACACAGAGAAGACAAGAGCAAACTGCGCTACTTTCACGCCTCCCAGAACAACGCAACTCTCATACAACCGCTCCCTACTATAACTAATTCAGAAACTTTGGAAGAGCTCCTCTCAAAGATGGAAAACAGCGTCGCTTGCGAGGAAGTACGGAAACTTTGCGACGCTGACACCAAGTGGCACGTTCTTTTTCCTACCAATTTGAACATTTGCGTTTACATGGGACCGGGGGAATTCCCCATAGGCGGTAGGATCACTCAGGCCGGTCGAGTTGGAAAGAGAAGCGGCGTGTTAGATTTTCCCAACAAGGACAACCTCTGCATCTTCCGCTGCATTTCCTTTCACTTATACAACACCAGCAAGCGCGCTTCAGATTTGTTACGTCAGTTCTGTCCCGCTGCCACACCTGAATCCTTTCCGGGTCTGAACATCCGCGACTTACCCGCGTTAGAGAACTTGTTTGAAGTACAAATAGCGGTTTACACCGCGTCGCGTCAAGTGCCGGGGCGGAAGTTGTGAAGACGCGTTACTCTGATCAGACCGCCTTCCAGAACTCTGGCCGCCCGAGGTAAAGTCAACCTACACCTGACGGCGAAAGGCGGTTTGCACGTCTCTCTCGTCACGGACTTCAACGCGTACGCGGGCATATACGAATGTTGCAAGTGTAAGGCGGCGTTCACCACCGAGTTCTTGCTGAAGAGACACAGGAACCAGCTTTCCTCTTGCCGACAAGTCAAGTTGCGCTACGTAGGTGGCATCTACCAAAATTCGAGAACGATTTTCGAAGCGCTAGCAGACTTCTCCATTTTTCCCCCCGACGGACATTCCGGAATCTACCCTTACAAGATCGCCTTCGATTTCGAGGCTTTCTTCAGACCGTGCAAAGAACCGTCGACGGAACACGTGTCCCTGCTGTGGGATCACGTCCCTTTGTCGGCTAGCGTCGCATCCGACTTTCCGGGGTGGGAGGGGCCCGTCTGCTTCGTCAGAGAATCCGACGCAGATTCCGACCCCTTGTTGGACCGAGTTTTAAATCACATAAACGAGAACGCCAAAGTCATCGGGGAAGCTGTGCTAGAACTTTACCGACCGACCTTAGCGAAGTTAGATGCGGCGATAGGTGAAGCTCTCCTGCTGGAGGAGGCGACGTTCACCCCTTCTCCAGGCGGCTTCGCTGCGGCTCAGACCAGACACCCGTTAGTTCAACTGAAGAAGCGTCTTCTGAGATACATCCGTCAAGCTCCAGTCGTGGGCTTCAACTCGGGGCGTTACGACTTGAACCTGATCAAAATACGCCTTCACTCGTTCTTCGCCTCCGGAGACCGAAGAAACCAAGAATTCAGCGTCATAAAGAGAAGCAATCAATACTTGGCGGTTTACACACAGCACACGGTTTTCTTGGACGTAGTCAACTATTTGGCACCCGGTTACAACTACGCGACCTATTTGCGAGCTTTCACCAGGAACGAAGAGAAAGGTCACTTTCCTTACGAATGGATGACGTCTACCAGGAAACTGGCAAACAGAACGCTGCCACCGAGATCGGCTTTCGACAGCGAGCTGACGGGCGTCAAAATGTCTGAATCCGACTACGCCGCATGTCAGAAAGTTTGGTCCGACGAGAAGATGCAAACTATGGAAGACTACTTGATCCACTACAACAACAAAGACGTCAAACCTTTCATAGAAGCTCTGAAAAATCACGCTAAATTTTTCCAAGATCGCGGCATTGACATGTTGAAAGACGGAGTTTCTCTCGCCGGTTTGACTTTACGGTTCCTCTTCCAAAACCTAGAAGACGCGTTCACAACGTTCCCCCAGTTCGACGCCGTCCTCCACGCTCTGATCAAAGAAAATCTAGTCGGCGGTCCTTCCATCATCTTCCATAGATTTCACGAGAAGGGCACCACGCGGATAAGGGAGCACAAGTACGGCGAAGAAGCGAGACCGTGCCAACACATCCTAGGACTAGACGCTAACTCTCTGTACTTGCGCTGCATGAGCGAAGCGCACTGCACGGGCTATTACGCGGTGAGACGACCTGAGACCGAGTTCAAGCCCGAAATTAGGCAAAGAAACTCACAGCGCTTTGGAGTGGTTACGCTTCGTAGAGCACGACCGCGACGTGAAACTGCGCCACGCTTTGAACGGCGGCGAGATGGTTGTAGGCTGTCGGAGAATTCGCGTGGACGGGTTTCACGCGGCCTCTAATACGGTTTTCCAGTTTCACGGGTGTTGGTTCCACGCTCACGAGTGCATACCGTCGCACCGATATCAGTGCGCTTCACTGAGGGAGGAGAGACGCGACAGAACGACTAGAGTAAGCGCGTACTTGAAAGCGCTAGGTCACAAGCTGGTCGTCGTGTGGGAGTGCGAATGGAGAGAGATGAAGCGTCGAGATGAGCGGGTTAAGGCCTCCCAACAACGCTGGAAGGTTGACGCTTTGAAAGTGTCTCGAAACGCGATGAGCGAGAGCGACATCCTTTCCGCTGTGAAAGACGGGAAAATGTTCGGTTTAGTTCAAGTGGACATCACTACGCGGCCTCACCTACGAGACTATTTCGAAGAAATGACCCCCGTTTTCAAGAACGCGACCGTTTCAAAATCGGACATAGGACCTCACATGTCAGACTTTGCGCAGGAAGAAAAGCTGTTGAACACGCCTCAGAGATGTCTGATAGGGAGTTACCACGGAAAAAATATTCTCTTGGGAACGCCGCTTCTCAAGTGGTATTTAGAGCACGGTTTGATAGTCACCAAAGTGCAGCTGGTGGTAGAATACCTACCTAAACGCTCCTTTGCCGGTTTCGCGGACGAAGTAACGGCGGCGCGAAGACGTGACGACGTGAACGAGAACGAGAAAATTCTGTCAGACTGTTACAAGTTAATGGGAAACGCTACGTACGGTAAAACAATCTGCAACAAAGAAAAACACACGGCGGTAAGATACACTGACAGTCGGAAGTTCGAACTATTGGCCAATTCGTGGCGCTTCAAAAAGGCGTCCGAGTTGAGTTCCGATCTGTTTGAAGTCGAACTACAACCGAAAACAGTCAACAACAACCTCCCTATTCAAATAGGGTTTATGGTATACCAGTACGCGAAGTTGAAAATGTTAGAGTTCACATACGACTTCTTGGATAGATTCGTCGATCGGCGCGATTATGCCCTTTGTCAAATGGACACCGACAGTCTTTACATGGCTCTCAGCGGTGACACGTTGGATGACCTAGTCAAACCTCGCCTGAGAGAGACGTACTTCAGAGAGAAACGAAAGTGGCTTCCGACAGCGGTGTGCGACGATCACTTAGAGCTTTTCGTGAAGACAAAAACGGAAAGAGTGCGAGAATGGTGTCCGCCGCCCGGCGGATGTTGTGAGAGACGGTACCTTCACGATCTGAGAACTTCGGGGCTTATGAAAGCGGAGTGGGAAGGTGACGGGATCCTAAGTCTCAACCCTAAGACTTACATTTGCTACGATCGAGTCAGCGACACCTGTGAAAGAAAATCCAAAAAATGGAGTGCAAAAGGCGTACAGAAGAAACAAAACCCTCAGGAACCAGACGACTTCTTGGATGTTCTTCGCCAACGAAAAACTCTCATTGCTGTAAATAGAAACTTCAAAGTGGTGCGAAACAAAATGGTCACCTACACCATAGAGAAAGACGGCGTGCGCTACTTGTATTATAAGCGTCGCGTGCATTCTGACGGTGTGACAACGAGTCCTTTAGAGATATGAAAAAAAATAAATAAGCGTGTGCATCTTTTCAAAAATAGAGTGTTTATCAAGATTGAAAAAAAAATAAATAAAAAAAATAAAATAAAATATTGTTGTGTTTTTATTTTCATACGTCTTCTTTTACTAGTAAGTCGCGCAGTCTCTTAAAGCGTCACTCATGTGACGACGTCGCTTCCAGTCACGTGATCCTAAAGACCCTCACTTCCTAAACAAAAAACTTCTTCTTCCGCTCACGTGATCAATCAGGTCACTTCCGGTCACGTGATCCTCAATGAGGTCACTCACTTCCGGTCGGCCATTAGGTCATGTGACGTCACTTCCGCTCACGTGACTCATCAGGTCACTTCCGGTCACGTGATCCTAAATTAGGTCATATGACGTCACTTCCGGTCCCCTAAGTAGGTCAGTAGGTTACCCAGAATGCACCACTAATCCCCTAAGTAGGTCACTTCCGGTCACGTGACCAAATGGTGGCCTCTGATTGGCTGCAGGGTTACCCAGAATGCACCACTAATCCCCTAAGTAGGTCACTTCCGGTCACGTGACCAAATGGAGGCCTCTGATTGGCTGCATGTCGATTGAGTAATAAACAGTACTTAACTATAGTCCCGTTCCGATACATACTATACTACTCACCCTACAGCGGTCGTCCCTCTCCTCGGACCACCACATCCGTTCTCCCATGATGTCCACTACTAGGCCTTGCTCCCGGAGGAACACCGCCCCCAGGATTGCTTGTGTCCCCATCTCCGCCACGATAAAGTGTGCTTCCACCGTCCGGTTCCCTTATCTGAGCGCCAACGTTGCTCTCCCCCGAAGGTCCATGGGTTGTCCATTGGCGGCGAACACTTCCCCTCCGCCCGGCTCCAGAGGCCTTTTCCTGCCACCACCTCAGGGAAAGCAAGTTGGCGGAGGCCTCTGTGTCCACCAGCAACTGCACCTCCTTGCTGGGATAGTGGCGGGCGTCCCTCCACCCCGTACCGGCGCAGCCGGAGTTTGTGGTACCCCCTCCGGCGCCTTACTCATCAATAGTGGGCACTCCCTCTTGAAGTGTCCCTCCTGCTGACAATGGAAGCAGCCCGTTGGCCGCTTCCTCTGCACCGCGGGAGTCTCCAGCCCCGGTCTCCGCCGGCACCTGGTCTGGGTCCCTCTGCTTTGCCCCTCCTGGCTTCCCCTTTTGCCCCTCCGCCGGCCGATCTCCGCAGGGCGCCGCCTCCTCCCTTCTCTCCGCCGGCCGCCATTCTCCGGATCCCTCCGCACATCGTCCTCCTACTTTCCGATCCCACTGGTTCCCCCGCTCCTCCTCCCGGGTTTTCCGTTCTTGTTTCTCTGCCTTCCGGTGTCCATTCTTGATCTCTCGTCCTCTCTCCGGGCCACAACCCCCGCCGTGGTCCCACCTGCTTCGGCCGGTTCTACCCCTGTCCGTCCGTCCCCTCCCACAAGCCGAATCCTGGTGGCAGCGGCACCCTTGGAGTGTCCTCCGTAGCGGCAGGGGCCGCCCCCGCCGTTCAGAACGATACCTCCTCGTCCACCTTTCTCCTTTTTGTACGCTGGATCCCCGCACTCCCTTTTCCAGTTCCTCGTATCCCTGTGCTTCCGCCATCCCTCTTCCTCCTGGGCTCTTTAATGTGCTTACTCCTGTCTTCTTAAGAGTGAAACACCGCTGTCACCAATGTAGCGTCCGCCGTAACTAGGAAGGAGACAGAACTCGTTAAGTACAGTTGTACCGGAGATACTTTATTGCCCTGGCTCTCCTTGGCCACACCAGCTAAGTCTTGTCGGAGATCCTGTCTGCTTCAAGTGTCAAACCAGACAGACTGAACCCTCCGTCCCCCCTTTCTTTTATAGCTCGATGACGTTTCTCCGACGCTGGAGACGTTCCGTCCTGGGCGCCGGCGAACTTCGCCGATGCCCCCGCTCTCCGTGTCGGCAAGGGTTCCGCCGACTCCGCTGTTCTTTCAGCGGTGGAGCCAACCTTCTCCTCCCTCGTCCGGCGTAGTAACTATTAACTTATATACAACTCACGCAGGGGCGGCGGAAGGGGGCCTGTGAACCCACAGACCCCCCTCCGTTGAGTTTGAATTTGTCTTTATTACGTAATTTAACATTTTTAATACATTTTACACTATTATCATATGGCTTAACTGAAGACGGGTCGCATCTTAGCCTATTTAAAGGCTAATATTTAAGTCAGCAACCTTTACATTTATAACTTAGTATTGATAGTTCTTATAGGCGAGCCAAATTAAACCCTTGTACAAAGATAACAATTTCACATATTATAAAGGCATATTTTACTTTTACAAACCAGTTTTATATATCATGTCTCTTGAACACAGTCATGTAATTTGCATGTATAAGAAAAGATACATATGAAAACCTGTATGTTTATTAACATCACTTGTCTAGGGCTGCATCGTGCAAAACGCAGACCTCTAGATACTTAAAGCTAAGTGTTAGTAGTGTCTTTAGCTTTGTTGAGAGAAGAAAACCATTTTTAATCTTGAGGGGGGGGGGTGTGGGGGGAGAGAGAAGGCGTGGGGAGGCCACTCCACTTCACTCGTTGGTGACTTTATCTGGGATATTGTTACTTAGAAATTTTTTGACATCTTTTTTGAATAAGAGGAATGTAGGAATATTTCTATCTTCAGGTTCAAGGTTATTCCAAGCAAATGCTAAACTCCATTCTAAACTACGTGTATAAGATTTTGCATGGGGGGTAAAACATTTCAGTATGGGGCCATCCCAGGCTCTAGTATTAAGGCGTCTATTATCTCTAAATTTTGGAAACTGTTGTCTTTTATAGGATGCTAAATATTGATGTGCTAGTAACCTTGTTTCAAGAAGATTAATATTTGCAAGGGCATGGATATCCTCTGTGTGGGCTCTGTAATTTTGTTTGAGGGCTATTTTAAGGGCTCTATTCTGGGCTCGTTGTCTTCTCTTCAACAAATCCTTGTTAGACTCCACTTTCAGTATATCTCCATATTCCAAAATAGGTAGAATATAACTCTTATAAATTAACACTCCAGTGGCTATACTTAGAAATTCACTCATCCTTGTGAGCTGATAAGTTCTGAAACTCACCGTTCTCAATTGATTGTTGAGGAATTTCTCGTAATTGATAGCTTGATCTAAAATGACTCCTAGATATTTATAACTAGAAACACCATAGATGTTGTCGGTACCTATTTTGAACTTACAATTTTTCCAGCGGAAACTAAGACCAAAGCACATGAACTTTGTTTTTTTACAATTAATAGTCAACTTATTTCCTAAGCACCAGGTATTGTAGGTGAGTAAATCCTCTTGTAAAAGTCTATTTACCACATTTTTATCTTTACCAGACATATATATAACAGTGTCATCCGCATAGAGTAGAATTTTACTATTTTTAATAACTTTTACTACATCGTTGACATAAATCAAAAAGAGAAAGGGTCCTAAGGTCGAACCCTGTGGAACGCCACATAACATATCCAAAAAACTTGATTTAACATTATTTGCAAGTGTACATTGTTGTCTATTACTTAAATAATTATTTAACCATGTCATTGCTTTGTTCGGAATTCCATATGATTTACACTTATTTAACAATATTGTATGATCTACGGTATCGAATGCTTTTTTTAAGTCAATATATACTGCTATTGTCTCTATCCCTACATTTCTATCCCTTAATATGTCATCTGTTAGTTCACCCACTGTTTGAATAGTTGAAAACCCTTTACGGTACCCTCCCTGCTTTTCAGTTAGAATTCCCTTATCGTCTAAATATTTGGTCAATTTGGAATGTATATTTTTTCTAGGATCTTTGAAGGTAAACAGAGTAAAGATATGGGTCTATAATTCTCAACAAGAGTGAGGTTGCCATCTTTAGGAATAGGAATAATGCAGGCTGATTTCCATGACTTTGGAATAATACCTGATTCTAAAGACCTGTTAAACATATGCGTGACTTGGGGTAAGAGACATACAAGTGCATCTTTTAGAACATTAGCCTTAAGTCCATCTATAGCAGTGGTCTTATGTAAGGGTATGTCCTTAATATACTTCATAACTTCTTCTGGTGCAACACTCCAATCAATAATACCTTCAGCGTAGACCGTGTCCTCAAAAACCCAAGGTGTGGTATTATTTTTACAGAGGTTAGGCCCAATATTAGTAAAGAAATCATTAATGAAATCAGCCACATTTTCTTCAGGCATAAGTTCCTGGGTAACAGGGTCCATTAACTTAATTATATCCTTTTCACCTTTTTTCTGAGGAATTATCTTATTCAGTTCACGCCAAAAATTTCGCTGGTTGTTTTTATTTGCTTCTGCTTTTTGAAGAATAAAGGTTTTTTTGGATTTGTGTGCCTTTTTTGAAATTTGATTTCTTTCCTTTCGAGCTGACTTGACCTTGGCTTTGTCCCCCATCCTCTTTGCATCTCATTATCTTTGTGATGCATTTCACCAATCAATTCAGGGGTGAGCCAGGGTTTACTATCTTTATACGCTTTGTAAGTTGTATATGGACACATAACATCTAATACATGATTAATTCGTTTTAAAATTAAAGCCCATAGTTTTTCAACATCCATCTCTAAATTAAAATGTCTCCAGTTGAAACCAAGAAGACATCTTACAAATAATTGTCTATTGTAATTTCTCATTTTGCGGCCTTTAACTTCAATCTTGCCATTAAAAACAGGTCTAACTTCTTTACATGTAACAAAAACCATTTCGTGGTCACTGAGATTACAAATTACACAGCCTGCTTCATTAATGCTCAAGCAATTGGAGAAAATCAAATCCAGACAAGAGTCTCTATCTGCCGCTACAATATATATATATATATATATATATATATATATATATATATATATATATATATATATATATATATATATCATATCTAGTATCTGGACCCACTAGAAGGAGGAAATAGATGTATGCATAGAGTATATCAATAAGGAGAGACAAGATATATATCATATGTTTTGCCTTCATTGTCTGTGGTTGAGCTCCTGCCCTTATTCTAGCTCCAATCCTCAGGGATTTTAGGGAGGACTCCCAGTTAGCTGGTGTGAGTCAGTGGTGTGCGGTGCAATGTTTAGGTTAGTCACCAAGGAGGAGTGTTGTAAGGCAGTTGGAGGAAGTACCCACTGGGTAACCTGAGACTTGGTAAGGGGGAGTTGCCGCCCTCCATCAAGTCAATGTCACTTGTGCACTTAGTCTTTTTATTTTTCATGGAATACAACAGGGCCATTGACTTAACCAAGCAAGGCAGTATTACACACCCCCTGTTTAATAATCCATTGTCGTATTACATGGCCTGTGACGTCATCAAAATGGTGGTTTGTTTACATTTGTTTGGTGTAGAAAAAGGCTATTTTAGGCTCCCCCCGTCAGAATTTCGATAACTTGAATCAGAAAACATAGAAAATAAATACAAAGGAACACTCATTTTAGTCAGTAGACTGGGTTATTTCACGGCCTCGTGAAATACGGCCCCACCTTCAACTTGTGAAATAACCTAGTCAACAGACCAAAACTCGTGAACCTTTGTCTATATATAGTATTTACAAAATTAATCATACCACACAATATAACTGGACTCGCTAGAAGGAAAAAAAGATATGAATAGAGTTGGCGGATGATAAAATATGTTCTCGAAAGGAAATACTGAGGAAAATCATATAGCTTAATAGAATATTGAATCTATGCAGATGTATCCAAGTGCCTAACCAAAGTGGTAAGAAAGGTAAAATTGAGTTAAAAGAAGGCATGGACCACTGATTTTTCATGCCATACTTTAGGCACCGCCTTGACCTAGACACCTTTGAAGTAACGCAAACAACTTATGTGCACTTCAGCTCCCATAACTACTACAATGCCATACACTGAATGACACATGGTCCCCAGCTCAGTCATGGGCTCCCAACCATAGACATCTTCAGCCGTGTTCCAAGATGGCGCAGTAGAGAGATCTACCACTGTTTCATAACGCATATAAAAAAGTATCTGGTGTATTAGTGACACCTTGTGAGTCCCAGGCACACATTGGCAGCCCGGGAGGCCAGACATGATGGTGGTTGGCAGCTGAGAGCTGTCTGAAGATGTTTACCATTAACTGCATGGAATAAACACAGCCGCGGGGAACTCGCCTGAGCTGGATGCATGCATCATGCAGGCCCTATGAGATCAATATCCTTCTAAGGGAGTGTTCATTTATTATTTACAGGGGGGGGGGTGGTGGGTTTGGGGGGGGGGCGTACAAATTTCCGACCCCTTCTGAGGCGGGGGCGTAAAAATGTAAGCCCCTTTTTAGCCAAAAAGCCCGCGCGTTACTATAGTTCAAAGGGGGGGGGGGCGGAAAATTTTCGGCCCCTTCGGCGAGGGGGGGGCGCAAAACGTTACACGCGCTCTCAAGGGGGGGGCGTAAAAAAATTTCGCCCCTCCGCGCGAAATCTCACCACCCCCCCCCCTGTAATTAATAAATGAACACTCCCTAAAGGGTTTGCATCATGCACCAATGCAAAGCTTTATATGAGTTATCCACCAGGGCTGTGTTGGTGGATCTGGATAGGAAGTTATAATATACCATAAGGCATCATCTTTAAAGGGTAGAGTGGCACCGCATGGTACAGGTACGCCTCTATGAACTGAATATAACATTCAATATTGGGCCTAGCACAGTCAATAACATAACGAGCTATATAGTGAATAATAGTTCACCAATGATTTCATGTATCTCATATAAATTAAGCCCTATGGTATATGTCAGTAGTATAGTATGTATCGGAACGGGACTATGGTTAACTACTGTTTATTACTCAATCGACCTGCAGCCAATCAGAGGCCTCCATTTGGTCACGTAACCGGAAGTGACCTACTTAGGGGATTAGTGGTGACGTCACGTGACCTAGTTAGCCAATCAGAGGCCGCCATTTGGTCACGTGACCGGAAGTGACGTCATATGACCTACTTATGGACCGGAAGTGACGTCATATGACCTACTTAGGGGACCGGAAGTGACGTCATATGACCTAATTTAGGATCACGTGACCGGAAGTGACCTGATGAGTCACGTGACCGGAAGTGACGTCACATGACCTAATGGCCAACCGGAAGTGAGTGACCTCATTGAGGATCACGTGACCAGAAGTGACCTGATCGATCACGTGACGGGAGAAGAAGAAGAAGAAGAAGAAGAAGAAGAAGAAGAAGAAGAAGAAGTGACGTCACGCGACTTAATAAAGAGATGAGCGTCTTTAAGGGGTCACGCGCTTTAAAATGTGATATTTTTTTTTTTGGAGGAGGAGGAGGAGGAGGATAAGGAGAGGAGGAGGCGGAGGAGGAGGAGGAGGAGGAGGAGGAGAAGGAGAGGAGGAGAAGGAGGAGGAGGCGAGTCTCTTATTTTTTTCGGTAAACTAATAAAAAACACTACGATATAAGTTTTTTTTTCATTTTTATTGTTTTACGAGCGACTGGAAGTGACTTATTGAACTAGGTAGAAGCGTTCTTTAGAGTGTATAAGGGGGGAGGGGAGGGGAGGGGAGGGGAGGGGAGGGGGGGAGGGGGGCCCCTTTAAGATGCATGGGGAGGGGGGCGCTTTTAGGATGCATGGGGCGGGTGGGGGGGGGAGGGGGGGAGGGGGGGAGGGGGGCACTCTAGGGGGGTGGGGGGGCACTCTAAGGGGCGTTTGTCTCTTTTAAGAAAAAAAGAAAAGAAAAGATTTCAATCGAGAGACACGCTTCTTCCTCTCGAGAGGAAGAAGCGTGTCTCTTCATTTTTTTTTGTTTATCACATGCCTCGATGAGGCGATCAGCTGCGACTGGAGGAAGTGACACTTTAAGAGGACACGCGTCTTAATTGTTATAATATTTTTTTTTACTTACTAATAAAGAAGACGTATGAAAATAAAACACAACAATTCACATGTCCGTCGTTCTCGTTGTTTCTTGCTTGATAAAGTCAAGTAATATCGCTATGCCGAGGTCAAACTTTCCCATGTCCTCAGTCAACACTCGAAGGAGTTCAAAAGGCGTACCGCCGGCACCGTCAGCTTCATCTTGCCACATTTTCAACACTCGGAAGGCCCACTCAGCGGGACTTCCTCCGTATTCGCATTCTTCAGCGATCTTATCTAACCTCTCAGGCGACAATTTTAAATGGTCCCCCACCTCTTTCCACCTGCTACCTAGACGTCTGCCGAGGGTGCCCAAGTGCTCTCACTTATGCATCGCGCGCGAGTCGGGGTTTTCGAAATCCAACCCCTGTCTGTGGAGAAGGGACATCCACTGAGCCAACAGTTCCACGCGTCTAATGCGGGTGAAGATGCGACCGAGCTCTCCCCATCTATGACGATGCGGGGTTTCACCCCACCAGACTCGGAACATCGCCGTACACAGCTCCTCCGGTGTCTTGACACTGCGCTCTACTAGAGCATCCATACGGGCGGCGGTAACTTTTAAGCTACTGCCCAACTCTCTCCAAGATCCGCTCAACTCTTTACCTAGTTGACGAAGCAAGGCGTCGCTATATGCTAAGCGCCGCTGTCCTACCTCTCTGTTCTCCCCATCGGTCTGCCTCGCGCGTCTCACGTCGTCAAGCCGCATTAACTTTTTTTCAGGTGGACAAGGCGGTGAAGGCGAGCTTGAAAGTGGAATAGCTTGAGCCATCTCGTCTCGTCTTGGCGGCGGCGGCGGCGGCAGCGGCGGTGGTGGCGTTGGTGGTGGTAGTAGACGTCACTGTGGTCAGAGGTGATATGGTTTTTTTCCAACAGAAATCAGAGCTTTTATACAGAGGGAGTTTAATCCTATTTCCAACAGCACTCCAGCTGTCTAGCGACCTGTCCGCATGACGCTTTTTCAGCCGCTCCGCTCCTTAAGAGCTTAGATGACGAGGGGTATGTCATCGCTATCCGCGGAGACCAGCTGAAAACGGTGTTTTTTCCTCATCCATAGCCTTACCTCCTACCCCCTACCTGAGGACGTCTCCCTCCCTCTGACATTCATTGTAACAAACGTCAGAGGTCAGGTGAAAATCGGATTTTTTCATGCACAGCCTTAGTCAGCTGTCACCCCTCCCTATTGAACTAGCCGGCCGCCGCCGGCTGGCCCGGTCTACTCACCACGGCAGGAGGCGGTGATTTTTTTTTGTCTTACACTTAAGTCGCTCACCACATGCACACGCCTCTACTCACAGACAGACACGTTCGTCTTATGGGGTCCTGCTTCACGCCACACGCCTCCTGTAGTTTTTTTGTATACACACTCTAAGCTCATCACCGTTAATCCTTTATACAGCTAACGCGCGTTGAATTGCTGAACAAGGTGGTAAGTAGCTTAGCTCATGACAGCGGATCCCTCAAAAAAGAGGGGAAAGGGATCCAGCTGAAAACGTCATACCTTATGTCTTTTGTTTCTCTTTGTGAATGGCCGCCGGTCAGTCGGCGGCAGCAACCGCTTAATCCTTTATACAGCTAATGCGCGTTGAATTGCTGAACAGGGTGGTAAGTAGCTTAGCTCATGACAGTCGATCTCTCAAAAGGGGGGAAAGGGATCCAGCTGAAAACGTCATGCCTTATGTCTTTTGTTTCTCTTTGTGAATGGCCGAACAGGGGCAGTAAGTAGCTTAGCTCTAGAAGCGAGAAGGCGTATATAAGGGGCCTGGAAACCTCCATTCACTCACTCATTCTTTTGCTGCTCTCTACAGTCACCACCATGAGCAAAAGACAACACCTAGCGCCATCCAAGGATCTAAGCAAGTTCAAGAACAAGAAGACTACGCGGAACAGCGCTCGTTTAGCGTCAGTGCCTCCTCTTGCTACTGAAAATGAGACTACCGCCGCAGCCGCTTGGTCTTATCACCCTCCCGCTGTAGCGAGCGCTCGCAGCAGTAGTAGTAGTAGTAGTAGTAGTAGTACTAGTAGTAGTAGTAGTAGTGGTAGTAGTACTACTGGTAGTAGTCGTCGTGCTAGCGACGTTGTTACACTCGCGACGGTACACGTTGCTGCTAAGCGCGCTGCCGCTGCTACTGCCGCCCCGCCTGCTGCTGCTGCTGCTGCTGCTGGTGATCCTCGTGCTGCGGCTGCTGCTGCTGCTGCTGCTGCACCTGCTACTGCTGCGCCTGCTACGGCTGCGCCTGCTGAGGCTGCTGCGCCTGCTACTGTTGCGTCTGCTGCTGCTGCTTCTGCTGCTGCTTCTGCTGCACCTGCTGCTACCGCTACTACTACTGACGACAACGCTCCTGGCACAGCGCAGTACTGGCAACCGGGTTTTTACCTCCCCACTACTGTTGATGATTTTGATGACCTGCCGCACGTTGCACAGCCCCTCTCCACCACTACATCGACCGACGCCCTCGACGCCGCTCGCGCTGAGAGTTACAGCTATTCGGACACTCAGCCCCTAAACCAAGAAGAAGAGGAGGAGGAGGAGCAGCAGCAACAGGGTGAGACAGAGAACGACGCTGACGACGAGGCGTACGAAGAACCCGAAGGGAAAGGGGCGGACGGTACGTTTTTTCGGCTCCCCTCTTCCCCAGCTTTCGACCTCACTTCCACTGGTAGCGCGTCCGGTCCGTGGCGACTGCCCTCACCGCCACCTTACGAGGGCGGCGGCGCTTCATCTTCTACCGCTACACTCAGCACCGACGGCGTGTGGCTGCTCTGTTCCAACAACGAGGTCTCGGATACCACCAGCGCTGACGCTGCTCCTGTTATCGGTTCTGCTGCTGATTCAGCTCACGCTGATGGTGTTACTCTTCTTGCGGGTCTGAAACGTTCTAAGGTGAGTTCCAGAACAACAAGGCCTACTAAGAAGAGAAAAATACAAGAAAAAGAACGAGATGGACGAGAAGAAGCAGAGAAAACCTTCTCCCGTCTTCCCGGGTTAGAGTTCTGCTTAGACGGGGCTTTGACGCTGGAGATCTGGGAGGACGTGGCTAGACTGTCTAGGAGGCCGCGCTACACAAAAGACGGCCAGGTGAAAGAGGCGTCTCTGACCAGAAGCAAGCGAGTGCACTTCACTGCCGACGCGCTGCGCGAGCTAATAGCACGCATCGCCGATATCCGCGCAGTGGTGCGCATACGCGACACAGCAGCCGCGCAAGGAAGACCTAATCACACCCCCTGGTTCGCAGTGCTGGATGAGGAGGGCGAAGTGTACGCAGCTGTGAGCTACTACAGCGGTAAGAACCTCGTCCACGTGCGCAAGTACGAAGGTCCTGACAAAAAACCCACACAGCAGGGGGTGACGCTGTCCGCCAGAGCGCTCAAAGAGTTGGATGACAAAACAGAGATTATTCTCAAATATCTCGATATAGATTCGGAATGAGAGACGCTCAACGCTCACGCGCGCACACACACAGCGTTTGACGTACGCTGTATGAGACAGACAGACGGATACACAGACAGCAGACAGATAGATAGATAGACAGATAGATTGATAGATAGATAGACAGATAGATTGATAGATAGATAGATAGTTAGACGGCTAAGTAGTTGGTAACTGAGTGAAAAAACATGACGCAGTACGTATGCGAAAAGTGTTTCAAAATTTTTAAAAGATCGTACAACCACGAGAGACACGTAGAAAATTGTAGAGTAATACCTAAGTTTTGCCCTCTATGCGGCGAAGGCGATTGCCGAAAGATCGCCTGTCGACGCGAATCTCTGGACGGGGTGACCATCCCTCCGCGCATATGTGCTGTACCGAACGGGGAGGAAACGTTCACGGCGAATTGGCCTGCGATACAAACGGGCGTCAGGATGCACGGGACTCGCGTGAGTGTAACAAACTTCAGGCTACCAACCGGCGAGTTGAGTGACGCTGTAGATACTATGCGTCGCATTCACTTGACACAAAGATTCAGATACAAAGTGGGTTTCTCGGTAGGCTTACTCTTACAACACAGAGAAGACAAGAGCAAACTGCGCTACTTTCACGCCTCCCAGAACAACGCAACTCTCATACAACCGCTCCCTACTATAACTAATTCAGAAACTTTGGAAGAGCTCCTCTCAAAGATGGAAAACACCGTCGCTTGCGAGGAAGTATGGAAACTTTGCGACGCTGACACCAAGTGGCACGTTCTTTTTCCTACCAATTTGAACATTTGCATTTACATGGGACCAGGGGAATTCCCCATAGGCGGTAGGATCACTCAGGCCGGTCGAGTTGGAAAGAGAAGCGGCGTGTTAGATTTTCCCAACAAGGACAACCTCTGCATCTTCCGCTGCATTTCCCTTCACTTATACAACACCAGCAAGCGCGCTTCAGATTTGTTACGTCAGTTCTGTCCCGCTGCCACACCTGAATCCTTTCCGGGTCTGAACATCCGCGACTTACCCGCGTTAGAGACCTTGTTTGACGTACAAATAGCGGTTTACACCACGTCGCGTCAAGTGCCGGGGCGGAAGTTGAGAAGACGCGTTACTCTGATCAGACCGCCTTCCAGAACTCTGGCCGCCCGAGGTAAAGTCAACCTACACCTGACGGCGAAAGGCGGTTTGCACGTCTCTCTCGTCACGGACTTCAACGCGTACGCGGGCATATACGAATGTTGCAAGTGTAAGGCGGCGTTCACCACCGAGTTCTTGCTGAAGAGACACAGGAACCAGCTTTCCTCTTGCCGACAAGTCAAGTTGCGCTACGTAGGTGGCATCTACCAAAATTCGAGAACGATTTTCGAAGCGCTAGCAGACTTCTCCATTTTTCCCCCCGACGGACATTCCGGAATCTACCCTTACAAGATCGCCTTCGATTTCGAGGCTTTCTTCAGACCGTGCAAAGAACCGTCGACGGAACACGTGTCCCTGCTGTGGGATCACGTCCCTTTGTCGGCTAGCGTCGCATCCGACTTTCTGGGGTGGGAGGGGCCCGTCTGCTTCGTCAGAGAATCCGACGCAGATTCCGACCCCTTGTTGGACCGAGTTTTAAATCACATAAACGAGAACGCCAAAGTCATCGGGGAAGCTGTGCTAGAACTTTACCGACCGACGTTAGCGAAGTTAGATGCGGCGATAGGTGAAGCTCTCCTGCTGGAGGAGGCGACATTCACCCCTTCTCCAGGCGGCTTCGCTGCGGCTCAGACCAGACACCCGTTAGTTCAACTGAAGAAGCGTCTTCTGAGATACATCCGTCAAGCTCCAGTCGTGGGCTTCAACTCGGGGCGTTACGACTTGAACCTGATCAAAATACGCCTTCACTTGTTCTTTGCCTCCGGAGACCGAAGAAACCAAGAATTCAGCGTCATAAAGAGAAGCAATCAATACTTGGCGGTTTACACACAGCACACGGTTTTCTTGGACGTAGTCAACTATTTGGCACCCGGTTACAACTACGCGACCTATTTGCGAGCTTTCACCAGGAACGAAGAGAAAGGTCACTTTCCTTACGAATGGATGACGTCTACCAGGAAACTGGCAAACAGAACGCTGCCACCGAGATCGGCTTTTGACAGCGAACTGACGGGCGTCAAAATGTCCGAATCCGACTACGCCGCATGTCAGAAAGTTTGGTCCGACGAGAAGATGCAAACTATGGAAGATTACTTGATCCACTACAACAACAAAGACGTCAAACCTTTCATAGAAGCTCTGAAAAATCACGCTAAATTTTTCCAAGATCGCGGCATTGACATGTTGAAAGACGGAGTTTCTCTCGCCGGTTTGACTTTACGGTTCCTCTTCCAAAACCTAGAAGACGCGATCACAACGTTCCCCCAGTTCGACGCCGTCCTCCACGCTCTGATCAAAGAAAATCTAGTCGGCGGTCCTTCCATCATCTTCCATAGATTTCACGAGAAGGGCACCACGCGGATAAGGGAGCACAAGTACGGCGAAGAAGCGAGACCCTGCCAACACATCCTAGGACTAGACGCTAACTCTCTGTACTTGCGCTGCATGAGCGAAGCGCACTGCACGGGCTATTACGCGGTGAGACGACCTGAGACCGAGTTCAAGCCCGAAATTAGGCAAAGAAACTCTCACAGCGCTTTGGAGTGGTTACGCTTCGTAGAGCACGACCGCGACGTGAAACTGCGCCATGCTTTGAACGGCGGCGAGATGGTTGTAGGCTGTCGGAGAATTCGCGTGGACGGGTTTCACGCGGCCTCTAATACGGTTTTCCAGTTTCACGGGTGTTGGTTCCACGCTCACGAGTGCATACCGTTGCACCGATATCAGTGCGCTTCACTGAGGGAGGAGTGACGCGACAGAACGACTAGAGTAAGCGCTTACTTGAAAGCGCTAGGTCACAAGCTGGTCGTCGTGTGGGAGTGCGAATGGAGAGAGATGAAGCGTCGAGATGAGCGGGTTAACGCCTCCCAACAACGCTGGAAGGTTGACGCTTTGAAAGTGTCTCGAAACGCGATGAGCGAGAGCGACATCCTTTCCGCTGTGAAAGAGGAGAAAATGTTCGGTTTAGTTCAAGTGGACATCGCTACGCCGCCTCACCTACGAGACTACTTTGAAGAAATGACCCCCGTTTTCAAGAACGTGACCGTTTCAAAATCGGACATAGGACCTCACATGTCAGACTTTGCGCAGGAGGAAAAGCTGTTGAACACGCCTCAGAGATGTCTGATAGGGAGTTACCACGGAAAAAATATTCTCTTGGGAACGCCGCTTCTCAAGTGGTATTTAGAGCACAGTTTGATAGTCACCAAAGTGCAGCTGGTCGTAGAATACCTACCTAAACGCTCCTTTGCCGGTTTCGCGGACGAAGTAACGGCGGCGCGAAGACGTGGCGATGTGAACGAGAACGAGAAAATTCTGTCAGACTGTTGCAAGTTAATGGGAAACGCTACGTACGGTAAAACAATCTGCAACAAAGAAAAACACACGGCGGTGAGATACACTGACAGTCGGAAGTTCGAACTATTGGCCAATTCGTGGCGCTTCAAAAAGGCGTCCGAGTTGAGTTCCGATCTGTTTGAAGTCGAACTACAACCGAAAACAGTCAAGAACAACCTCCCTATTCAAATAGGGTTCATGGTATACCAGTACGCGAAGTTGAAAATGTTAGAGTTCACATACGACTTCTTGGATAGATTCGTCGATCGGCGCGATTATGCCCTTTGTCAAATGGACACCGACAGTCTTTACATGGCTCTCAGCGGTGACACGTTGGATGACCTAGTCAAACCTCGCCTGAGAGAGACGTACTTCAGAGAGAAACGAAAGT
Source organism: Harmothoe impar (assembly GCA_947462335.1). Classification (NCBI taxonomy): domain Eukaryota; kingdom Metazoa; phylum Annelida; class Polychaeta; order Phyllodocida; family Polynoidae; genus Harmothoe; species Harmothoe impar. The sequence continues at coordinate 65,628,132 of OX381717.1, read as the reverse complement.
GGCTTCCGACAGCGGTGTGCGACGATCACTTAGAGCTTTTCGTGAAGACAAAAACGGAAAGAGTGCGAGAATGGTGTCCGCCGCCCGGCGGATGTTGTGAGAGACGGTACCTTCACGATCTGAGAACTTCGGGGCTTATGAAAGCGGAGTGGGAAGGTGACGGGATCCTAAGTCTCAACCCTAAGACTTACATTTGCTACGATCGAGTCAGCGGCACCGGTGAAAGAAAATCCAAAAAATGGAGTGCAAAAGGCGTACAGAAGAAACAAAACCCTAAGGAACCAGACGAGTTCTTGGATGTTCTTCGCCAACGAAAAACTCTCATTGCTGTAAATAGAAATTTCAAAGTGGTGCGAAGCAAAATGGTCACCTACACCATAGAGAAAGACGGCGTGCGCTACTTGTATTATAAGCGTCGCGTGCATTCTGACGGTGTGACAACGAGTCCTTTAGAGATATGAAAAAAAAAAATAAGCGTGTTATTGCTTGATTGAGTGCATCTTTTCAAAAATAGAGTGTTTATCAAGATTGAATAAAAAAGATATAAAAAAATAAAATAAATTATTGTTGTGTTTTTATTTTCATACGGCTTCTTTTACTAGTAAGTCGCGCAGTCTCTTAAAGCGTCACTCATGTGACGACGTCGCTTCCAGTCACGTGATCCTAAAGACCCTCACTTCCTAAACAAAAAAACTTCTTCTTCTTCTTCTTCTTCCGGTCACGTGATCAATGAGGTCACTTCCGGTCACGTGATCCTCAATGAGGTCACTCACTTCCGGTTGGCCATTAGGTCATGTGACGTCACTTCCGGTCACGTGACTCATCAGGTCACTTCCGGTCACGTGATCCTAAATTAGGTCATATGACGTCACTTCCGGTCCCCCTAAGTAGGTCATATGACGTTACTTCCGGTCCATAAGTAGGTCATATGACGTCACTTCCGGTCACGTGACCAAATGGCGGCCTCTGATTGGCTAACTAGGTCACGTGACGTCACCACTAATCCCCTAAGTAGGTCACTTCCGGTCACGTGACCAAATGGAGGCCTCTGATTGGCTGCAGGTCGATTGAGTAATAAACAGTAGTTAACTATAGTCCCGTTCCGATACATACTATACTACTTATGTCAATGTAGTCACAAAACCCTATGACACATACCACCACTCTTTTTTTAATATATTCCAGGAAAGACATTTTTTGTCATGAGTTAATCATGTGTTTCCAGCCGGGAACCCAGTGGTGAAAGGGTTATTTACTCCTAATATTTCTTATGATAAGATAATATTATAACCACCAAATGACAATAATACAATGAAAACATGCCTAACATATGACATATGACATACATATAAAGTATAGATATGACCTCCAAACGATGCACATATTTATCATCATGAATATATATATGACGTACATATGATCAACAGTTAATATAGGGTTAGAATCTTATCATTGATGAAGTCATCAACATTATCCATTCATCAGTGATTCAACGTCGATATGGTGATGCTGATGATTTGTGCTGACCAGAAGCCATTAACTTTTTTTAATGCGCAATTCAATATTCACACAGGTCCCTTAATAGTTCTGGGCAGCATATTGCACTATAAACCATACCCAGTAAACAAGAACATGCTATATAACGGTTGTATAATGTTTCCTAGAGGTGTGGAAAATGTTAGAAGAAAATGGAAATACAACATTATTTAACGCAAATTCATTGATTTCAATTAATGTGTATTAAAGTTTCTATTTAGATTTCTTTCTCCTGTCCCTACTATTAGGCATGAACATATTTGATTTGTGACCCAACAAACTAGAAGACCCATCCATATGGTATTTTGGTTCTAGTTTTGGACACCAGGGGGGAACAATGCGGTTAAATCTTATGCACTATTTCCAGTTAGTGATATCAGCCTATGTTAAAAAAGCCGTTCCAGAAAAGACTACCAGGATTTTTTTAGCTAATGATATCTCATTTTAAGGGTTATGAATTCCCTTCTGGATGGATTTTTGTCCTGGCCTGGTCACATATGTTTTCATGTATGTGTGCATTGGTTTGTGTTGTCATGTATGTGTTCATCATGTTCTCATGCACGGTCCAGCACATGGCACATGGCATACATGTGTCCCACATAAATGTATGTATGTGTACAGCAAGTTGTCATATACAAGTTTGTATTATATATTAGAAAATAATTTTTCTTAAAACGAGCGATTTTGTCTGCCAGGCAAGATTGATTATCTTATTTTCTTGAAATGGGGTAGATTCTTTTGGCTATGTAATATGATAGGAAACACATTAATTCAACATTAACCTTATCTCAAAGGGAAACACACCAGATACTCTAGAGAAAATGTAAACAGTCTGACCCGTAAAAAATCTCTTCTTTCATGGGCATAAGTATGAATAAATTTGGTTAAAGCTTCATTACAGATGGTCATATTGAGGGATAGGTGGGTGACTTTATGTACATACTATATAGGGGGGAGTCAAAGGGAATAAAGAGTAAAAAGTAAAAAAAGAACTTAATGTTACGCTGTAGTTGCAACCCTGTAGTTGCTGCTGCAATCCTGTAGTCGAAACAAAGAGTAAAAAGTTTAAAAAAAAAAAAATCTGAAAAAAGCTCAGATCAAATAAAAATAGAACCATCTCTGGAAAAAAGGGAGCCCTTGACTGGCCCCCAGCCCCACAATCTCCATCTGCTACACGGCCGGTGTTTATAGCCTAGGGCAAATTATAGATCATTCTGACCACAAACTATCACCTATTCTGACCACAAACTATCACCTATTCTGACCACAAACTATCACCTATTCTAACCATGTGGTCGCTGCTACAATCCTGTAGTTGCTTATGCTACACTGTAGCTCTACTGCTACCCTTCAGTCACTAACACTACCCCTTAATCGCTGTTGCATTCCTGTACTAGCTACTACAACCCTGTATTCACTACTACAACACTGAAGTCGCCATTACAATCCTGTAGTCGCTAGTACTACCCTGTTGTTGCTACTGTTGCCCTGTAGTCACTGCTACTACTATTAATTAAGGTGGGTCGCTACCCTTTGATCAAAGTTAACAGAATCTCCCTATTTCTTTTCTACATGCAGTCTGAATCATATAGAATCAGAAAATGAAAAGAAAAATAGGGGGTCCCTAACTACTTTTTCAAATACAGCATTTTGAAAAATTAAAGAATTTTTATTTTTCACAAAAAAAAAAGAAAAAAGTGTGAAAACTTCCATGATTTTTTTTCATATCAACCATTCTGCACAGAAATGTAAAACCTCACATGTGAAACGCCTATATGTTCCACTTTGCGGAAAAAATAATTTTACAAGTGTATGCAAGGGCATTCTGGGTAAAAATATGATGTTTCTGGAAAGAATAGGAATAAATTTTCATTTTTGTAGCCTTATTAGCTAAAAATAGTATTCAAAGTTAACAGAATTTTTCTCTCAGAAAATAGTTAAGATCATTTGTTAACATATAAAAGCACTTTTGATAGGAGGTCCCAGGCATATTTTTAGTTTTTTTGGCCTTTGAAGTTAAAAATTAATGCAAAATCGGTCTAAATCTTACATTTAAAGCTAAAAATAGAGTGTAAAATGGCTAGAATCAGGGTATAAATTGATGACATTTTATACTCTTGGTTACTTTAAGTAACTAAATGAGATCTATGTCATTGATAAATAGTTTCAATGTTTTAACTTGTGATAAAAATAGCAAATATTATTGGTTACAAATAATTCGAATATTCAAAGTCCTATAAAATGCTTAATTTTGCTCGAAATCGCCCAATCTTTTAATATGAGTTAACAAGCATGTATATGTATCCGGTTACTGAATATTAGCCCATTCTGATACATGTTAGCTATATGCGCAGATACCTGCGCTGTGAGCCATTATTTAAGTCGCTACTGCTACCCTGTAGTCGCTACTACTACCCTGTAGTCGCTACTTCTAACTTGAAGTCGCTACTGCTACCCTGTAGTCGCTACTGCTACCCTGTAGTCGCTACTACTACCCTGTAGTCCCAGCTTCAACCCTGTAGTCGCTACTACTACCCTGTAGTCGCTACTACTACCCTTTAGTCGCTACTACTACCCTGTAGTCGCTACTACTACCCTGTAGTCGCTGCTACCACCCTGTAGTCGCTACTACTACCCTGTAGTTGCTGCTGCTACCCTGTAGTCGCTACTACTACCCTGTAGTCGCTGCTACCACCCTGTAGTCGCTACTACTACCCTGTAGTTGCTACTGCTACCCTGTGGTCGCTGCGACTACCCTATAGTCGCTACTGCTACCCTGTAGTTGCTGCTACTACACTGTAGTCGCTACTGCTACCCTGTAGTCGCTACTGCTACCCTGTAGTCGCTACTGCTACCCTGTAGTCGCTACTGCTACCCTGTAGTCTCTGTTGCTACCCTGTAGTCGCTTCTATGACCCTGTAGTTGCTGCTGCTACTCTGTAGTCGCTAATACTACCCTGTAGTGGCTACTACAACACTGTAATCGATATTGCAACCCTCTAATCCCTGCTTCAAACCTGAAGTCGCTATGATTACCCTGTAGTCACTGCGAGAATCCTGTAGTCCCTGCTACTACCCTGTAGTCACTACTACTACCCTGTAGTCGCTACTATTACCCTGCAGTCGCTACTGCTACCCTGTAGTCTCTACTGTTACTATCCTGTAGTCACCACTACCACCCTGTAGTCGCTGCTCCTACCCTGTAGTCGCTACTACTACCCTGTAGTCGCTACTTCCACCATGTAGTCGCTACTACTACTCTGTAGTCGCTACTACTACCCTGTAGTTGTTACTACTACCCTGTAGTCGCTACTACTATCCTGTAGTTACTACTACTACCCTGTAGTTGCTTCTTCTATCCTGTAGTCACTACTGCTACCCTGTAGTCGCTACTGCTACCCTTTAGTCTCTACTGCTACCCTGTAGTTGCTACTACTACCCTGTAGTCACTACTGCTACCCTGTAGTTGCTACTACTACTCTGTAGTCGCTACTTCTACCCTGTAGTCGCTACTACTAGCCTGTAGTGGCTACTGCTACTCTGTAGTCGCTGCTGCTACCCTGTTGTCGCTACTGCTACGCTGTAGTCGCTGCTGCTACCCTGTAGTCGCTACTGCTACCATAAAGTCGCTGCTGCTACCCTGTAGTCGCTACTACTACCCTGTGGTCGCCATTACTACCCTGTAGTCGCTACTACTACCCTGTAGTCGCTATTGCTACCCTGTAGTCGCTACTACTACTCTGTAGTCGCCATTACTACCCTGTAGTTGCTACTACTACCCTGTAGTCGCTATTGCTGCCCTGTAGTCGCTACTTCTACTCTGTAGTCGCCATTACTACCCTGTAGTTGCTACTACTACCCTGTAGTCGCTATTGCTACCCTGTTGTCGCTACTGCTACCATATAGTCGCTGCTGCTACCCTGTAGTCGCTACTACTACCCTGTAGTCGCTACTACTACCCTGTAGTCCCTGCTGCTACCCTGTAGTCACTACTACTACCCTGTAGTCGCTACTACTACTCTGTAGTCGCTTCTGTCACCCTGTAGTCGCTACTACTACTCTGTAGTCGCTTCTGCTACCCTGTAGTCGCTATTGCTACCCTGTAGTCGCTACTGCTACCCTGTAGTCGCTACTACTTCCCTGTAGTTGTTACTCCTACCCTGTAGTCGCTACTGCTACCCTGTAGTCTCTACTGCTACCCTGTAGTCGCTACTACTACCCTGTAGTCACTACTACTACCCTGTAGTCACTTCTACTACCCTATAGTCGCTACTGCTACCCTGTAGTCGCTGCAGCTACCCTGTAGTCGCTGCTACTACCCTGTAGTCGCTACTACTACACTGTAGTTGCTGCTGCTACTCTGTAGTCGCCTATGCTATCCTGTAGTCTTTACTACTACCCTGTAGTCGCTGCTACTAACCTCTAGCTGCTACTACTACCCTGTAGTCACTGTTGCTACCCTCGAGTTGCTGCTACTACCCTGTAGTCGCTACTCCTACCCTGTAGTCGCTGCTTCAACACTCTAATCGCTGCTGCTACCCTGTAGTCGCTGCTGCTACCCTGTAGTCGCTGCTACTACCCTGTAGTCGCTACTGCTACCCTGTGGTCGCTGCTACTACCCTATAGTCGCTACTGCTACCCTGTAGTTGCTGCTACTACACTGTAGTCGCTGCTACTACCCTATAGTCGCTACTGCTACCCTGTAGTCGCTACTGCTACCCTGTAGTTGCTACTACTACCCTGTAGTCGCTACTACTACCCTGTAGTCGCTATTGCTACCCTGTAGTCGCTACTGCTACCATATAGTCGCTTCCGCTACCCTGTAGTCGCTACTACTACCCTGTAGTCGCTGCTACTACCATGTAGTCGCTACTGTTACCCTTTAGTCTCTACTGCTACCCTGTAGTTGCTACTACTACCCTGTAGTTGCTGCTACTACCCTGTAGTCGCTGCTGCTACCCTGTAGTCGTTACTTCTACCCTGTCGTCTCTACTACTAGCCTGTAGTGGCTACTACTACCCTGTAGTCGCTACCACTACCCTGTAGTCGCTACTGCTACCCTGTAGTCGCTGCTGCTACCCTGTAGTCGCTGCTACTACCCTGTAGTCGCTACTACTACACTGTAGTTGCTGCTGCTACTCTGTAGTCGCCTATGCTATCCTGTAGTCGCTACTACTACCCTGTAGTCGCTGCTACTAACCTCTAGCTGCTACTACTACCCTGTAGTCACTGTTGCTACCCTCGAGTTGCTGCTACTACCCTGTAGTCGCTACTGCTACCCTGTGGTCGCTGCTACTACCCTATAGTCGCTACTGCTACCCTGTAGTTGCTGCTACTACACTGTAGTCGCTACTGCTACCCTGTAGTCGCTACTGCTACCCTGTAGTCGGTACTACTACCCTGTAGTCGCTGCTGCTACCCTGTAGTCGCTACTGCTACCCTGTAGTCTCTGTTGCTACCCTGTAGTAGCTTCTACGGCCCTGTAGTTGCTGCTGCTACTCTGTAGTCGCTACTACTACCCTGTAGTGGCTACTACAACACTGTAATCGATATTGCAACCCTCTAATCCCTGCTTCAAACCTGAAGTCGCTATGATTACCCTGTAGTCACTGCGAGAATCCTGTAGTCCCTGCTACTACCCTGTAGTCACTACTACTACCCTGTAGTCGCTACTATTACCCTGCAGTCGCTACTGCTACCCTGTAGTCTCTACTGTTACTATCCTGTAGTCACCACTACCACCCTGTAGTCGCTGCTCCTAGCCTGTAGTCGCTACTACTACCCTGTAGTCGCTACTACCACCATGTAGTCGCTACTACTACTCTGTAGTCGCTACTACTACCCTGTAGTTGTTACTACTACCCTGTAGTCGCTACTACTATCCTGTAGTTACTACTACTACCCTGTAGTCGCTTCTTCTACCCTGTAGTCACTACTGCTACCCTGTAGTCGCTACTGCTACCCTTTAGTCTCTACTGCTACCCTGTAGTTGCTACTACTACCCTGTAGTCACTACTGCTACCCTGTAGTGGCTACTGCTACTCTGTAGTCGCTACTTCTACCCTGTAGTCGCTACTACTAGCCTGTAGTGGTTACTGCTACTCTGTAGTCGCTGCTGCTACCCTGTTGTCGCTACTGCTACCCTGTAGTCGCTACTGCTACCATAAAGTCGCTGCTGCTACCCTGTAGTCGCTACTACTACCCTGTGGTCGCCATTACTACCCTGTAGTCGCTACTACTACCCTGTAGTCGCTATTGCTACCCTGTAGTCGCTACTACTACTCTGTAGTCGCCATTACTACCCTGTAGTTGCTACTACTACCCTGTAGTCGCTATTGCTGCCCTGTAGTCGCTACTTCTACTCTGTAGTCGCCATTACTACCCTGTAGTTGCTACTACTACCCTGTAGTCGCTATTGCTACCCTGTTGTCGCTACTGCTACCATATAGTCGCTGCTGCTACCCTGTAGTCGCTACTACTACCCTGTAGTCGCTACTACTACCCTGTAGTCCCTGCTGCTACCCTGTAGTCACTACTACTACCCTGTAGTCGCTACTACTACTCTGTAGTCGCTTCTGTCACCCTGTAGTCGCTACTACTACTCTGTAGTCGCTTCTGCTACCCTGTAGTCGCTATTGCTACCCTGTAGTCGCTACTGCTACCCTGTAGTCGCTACTACTTCCCTGTAGTTGTTACTCCTACCCTGTAGTCGCTACTGCTACCCTGTAGTCTCTACTGCTACCCTGTAGTCGCTACTACTACCCTGTAGTCACTACTGCTACCCTGTAGTCACTTCTACTACCCTATAGTCGCTACTACTATTCTTTAGTCAGTGCTGCTACCCTGTAGTCGCTACTACTACCCTGTAACTGCTAGTACTAACCTTTAGTCCTTACTACTAGCCTGTAGTCCCTGCTGCTACCCTGTAGTCCCTACTACCACCCTGTAGTCGCCACGGCTACCCTGTAGTCCCTACTATTGCCCTGTAGTCGCTACTACTGACCTGTAGTCGCCACTGCTACCCTGTAGTCACTATTACTACCCTGTAGTCGCTACTACTATTCTGTAGTCAGTGCTGCCATCCTGTAGTTGCTACTACTATCCTGTAGCTGCTAGTACTAACCTTGAGTCCTTACTACCACCATGTAGTTACTACAACTACCCTGTAGTCACTTATTTATTATTATTACAAACTACTACAGATGGCCAAGTCTGTAGATCAGCTGAAATCATGAGAATTATAGTGGGAAAAAAATGTTGACACTCGTTTTACATTTTACATGTCACTTGTATGGTAGCAAGGTGCTCAGGTCAAAAATGGTGTCCAAGTGCAAACTGTGGTTGAGGGTCCGGTGTAAATGGCAACATTAGAGGGTCTGCCCCGAACACCCTATTAGTCTAGTAGATAGAGCATCGAGGTTGGCACTTCTGGCAGGAAGCATGAAACTTTGCTTACATGGGTTTTTCAATGTGCTGAATCCATTTCTAAGTGGAAACATCATTTTTGAAAATTGTTTCTACTTCAAAAATGACTTTGAAAAAAAAAAGTAAAAATCATTTATTGATTACTAATATGCAGGCTTATAAGGCAAATGCAAGTATTTTCAGGGGGTATATTCATGACAAACTGATTAAATCTGACGGGGGAAAATTGCTGATTATGAATTGTGATGTCGTCTTTTTTAAAAAAATGGCCCAAATCACCGAAAATCCAAGATGGCCCCCCAAAAATCAAATATCATCTCCAACAGCCTAATTATACATCATAAAACCGATCTAACATTACCTACCCCCTCTAAATCATACCCAAGGAATCCAATGGTATTATTGTTTTTTTGCTAGGACAAGCAGTTGCCTAGCAACCAGGATTTTGCATAGCAACCAATGCCATATAATCATAATATCATCTCCCATAGCCTAATTATACATCATAAAACCAACCTTGCATTACCTACCCCCCTAAATCATACCCAAGAAATCAAATGGTGTTATTGGTTTATTGCTAGGACAAGCTGTTGCCTAGTAACCGGGATTTTGCATAGCAACCAATGGCCAAATAATCAGAATATCATCTCCCATAGCTTAAGTATGCATCATAGAGCCATTCTAACATCACCTCCCCCCTGGATCATACCCAAGGAATCCAATGGTGTTATTGGTTTGTTGCTAGGACAAGCAGTTGCCTAGCCACCAGGATTTTGCATAGCAACCAATGCCAAATAATCAGAATATCATCTCCCATAGCCTAAGTATAAACATAGAACCATTATATCATTACCTGCCTCCCTCCCCCATAACCATACCCAAGGAATCCAATGGTGTTATTGGTTTGTTGCTTGGACAAGCAGTTGCTTAGCAACCAGGATTCTGCATAGCAACCAGTATTGTTTTGTTGATTTGCCTAGCATCTATATAGACTAATGATATTTGAATAGTTAATGGCATCAAGTTAAGTTGATTTTGACTGTATGGCAGCATTCTAGAACGTAATGGTCACATGCAACATTCATTCAATTTGTTAATGTCCCTTGAAACTGCAATGGGGCCAAATACAGTGGTTATAGGTGCCTTCTGAGCACTTACAATATATTCCATACATTGTTACATACACTGCATGAAAAGTTCGATATAAGTTCATTTAAGTTTTCCCTATAAGTCATTATATATGCTTAAATGTCAAAGATAAGTAGCTTCAATGACCTTTACTCGACCTTGCCGGGAAGACTTAAATGTCAAAGCTTTGACATTTAAGCATATTTTGGTATACCAAAAGTCACTATTTTGGTATATTTCAGCAAATTTAAGTTCGCCTAAATGCACCAAAATATTTACCTAAAGGTGATTATAGGTGATTAAACAAAATGTCAAGGCCATGGGAAATTTACTTAAATGTGATTAAACCAAATTTCAAGACCATGAGAAATATGCTTAAATGTGATTAAACCAAAGGGCAACGTCCAGGTGCTGGTCACCAAATATTCACATTTAAGCAATTTTAATGACCTTTACATGACCATTTAACAGATATTACCATTTTCTCTAATTTTACCTAAATATCATAAATATAACAAAATCTGCTTATTTTGGAAAGCAGTGGGATGGTATTTTCTTTCATTTCATCAATTTCTGAAGGCCAGGGGAGGGGGATAATAGCTAATATTCATTCATCAATTTCATCATTTTAATGGCAGCTACAACTGCTGGGGAACCTCCAGGGAGGCCGGGGTAGCCTCCAGAGAGGTCGGGGGTGCCTCCAGGGAGGCCGGGGGTGTCTCCAGAGAGGCCGGGGGTGCCTCCTGGGAGGTCGGGGGTGCCTCCTGGGAGGCAGGGCCGGCTCCTAGGATGCATGGTCGTCTCCTGCTGTAACCTTTTCTTGTGGGAAATAGAAATATGTAATTTAAATAAAACAACTTCAGTACAGCATTTAAATGCATCTAAAACGTTTTTAAATGTACTCTAATAATGCATTTCATATGAGGAAAAATAGTGCATAGTGTTAGATAGTTGCAAAATATATAAATGTATCATGTATAATGCATAGACATACCCTTCAATAATAATACATCCAAAAAGTAACTAAAGTCTAATAATATTATATAGAATATTAAACTGCTATATATTTCATTTGATATGCAATAGTACATAAGCTATGCTTTCTCTAAGTGAATAGAATATGATATGTGTAGGGACACTAATATTATTACGATAGTCGAACGCCTACAAGGTAGTTCGGGCGGCCAGAGCCAGGGGGCACCCGTATCCGAGGCGAACAGTATATAAGCTGTCCTCACCCCCTTGCTCTGGCAGACCTTCTCAGGTCTCTGACTGTATCACATTGAAAGATATCGAAAGCCGCATATACATATTGATCGAATCTCATATACATCAAGGATTAGCATTGTTGTACAGGAGAACGAAATAAACCCTGTTTTCTTGCATCTCTACATGAAAACTGCAGTTCGAGTCCTTATTTAATCGAATTACATATAGACAAACTCTACACTGGTGCCGTGACCAGGATTTTCATGAAAGAGATAGCGGACTGACCCTGGCGGAGGCTCAGTCAAGAAAGGGGGGGGATGAAGGATCCGGAACCAAACTGGAGGATGGGGAGCTGGATCTCACAGTGGCCCAAATAAACGAAGCCTGGAATGTGGCATCTCGGATGCACACCCCGGACAAGAAAGGATCTCGAAAGAGGAGTTTGGTTTTTCGAACTCCAGGAGAATTCACTCCATTAAGAACGATTCCGAATACCAATCCGTTCAGAGGGAACCCGTGGGCGGACGCACTTCCCTCGGAACCAAACCTCGGACACATGGAAAAAGATCTGTCCAGGCGAGGCCGACAGATCCCTGATTACGATGCCTACTGCGAGAAATTGAAAGCCGAGGAAGAGCAAATGAGGGATCGGTATACGGCCATGAACGAGGATCTGATCCGTCTGGCAGACGAAAAAGCTAGGGTAATCGCCCAGAACCAGAAAGAAGCAGAGGAATTGAAGGAGGTGAAAGCCAGAATACAGGCCGACAGGAAATATATCAGTGAACAGTTGGCACTCGAAACTTCTCAGTTGGCCAAGGTTCAACAGAAGGTGAAATGTGTCCAGCACAATCTAACAGAAGAACAGACGCAGCTCCAGAAAGACAGAGAGGAGGCTCGTAGAAGTCGTGATCTTCAGGACACCTACGAAAGCGAGATTGAGCGACAGTCCCAGAGGGTAAAGAAAATCAAGGTGGACTATTCGAAAGAGGAAAAGTCCGGCCAGGCCTTGAGGGAACAGTTCGAGCAAGAACGAGAGGCCTTGAAGCAGGCCCGAAGTGAAATGAAAACGGACCTCGAGGTTATTCAGAAAAAGAAAGAAGAAATGAATGACACCTATCTGGCCTACCAGAGTCAGATGGAGGAGATCCGCAAAGCGGAAGAGGTTCGTAACAAAGAACCAACGAATGAGGGAGGCCGGCTACCAAAGCATGTCGCGTCCACCCCTAGTCCGATCTTGACCACCGTGGAGCCAATCGAAACATGGGGGGTAGTTGCGGACGGTAAGTACGAACGAACCCACGGGAGGACTGCCCCGAATGACGCCGACCGTAAGGTAACGTATGGGGGAACAGAGGAGAAAGAGATCTCTAGTACCCATGATATTACGAGCGAGGCCCCACCCAAACGAATGAATCATAGCTACGGCTCTCTGCATCCCTTTGCGGATGACACCCTGGCAGGACACCATTATACGGTACCACCACCACCGATATATAATATAACCTACCAGTACCGGGCACCATTACCCGGAGCCGGATCGAACGAAGGACATCAGTCCTATAATGAAGGGGGGGATCGATTCCGAGCAGGGGATCGGGTGGTGCTCCGAATCCCGGAACTAACCCGGGAGGAGGAACTGGGACTGTGCCGGACCCTGGTTCATACGGAGGTTACCCCACCAGCCCTGATCGAACCCAGCCCCATCCAGGAGGAGGGACACCAAGACCAGTCCCTGCCCCGAGAAGGTTGACAAAACGATCATCTATGGGCCCGAGGGTCGCTGCAATAGTGGAATCCGATCCTTGTATACAAGGGATGGGGATAGACTGTTGTAGTCGAACCAGGGAGGATGAGTCTGAAATTATGGAATGGAGCCGGAGGCAGTCGGATCGACTGGTATGGAGTCACAACAGTGCTCGGAAGCCTGTTCGGACTCCCCGGCGGTTCAATGGGGAGAATTGGAAGGAAAGCTACCAAGACTTTTGTGACGACAACCGTTACCATGGGTGGGACAAGGAGGCTTCCTTGGGTCCCCTCATCAAATGGTTGAGTGAAGGTCCGGGAAGAATAGCGGTAGATGATTGGCGAGAGACGTATGGAGAGGCCGGAGATTATGACCAATTGGTGGCAGCAGCCACACATATCTTTGGTGTATTGTCAGCGAATGATCCTTGGTCGGAGTTCCAGGTACGGACGCAAAAACCGAAGGAGTCTCCGAAAGTGTTCGGTCTGGAACTTCAAAGGTTGTTGCAAAAGGCCCGACCTTATTGGAGGCGTGATGATGAATATTTCTTAGATGAACTATTCACCCACTTCATAAAAGGACTGAGGGATCCGACACATGCTGAACTCGTCCAGAAGGAATGGGGACGAGGTTCCTCAATGGTAGATTTCTTCTTGGCTATAGATCAGCATGAAAAGAAGAAACGATTACTTGCTGGGTTCGTACCCAACCAAAGGGTGGCGTCCGCACATGCGGCCACCCCCGAAGAGAGTGATTCGAATGATGGTTTGGATGAAGAAAGAATTGCGGCCATCGGGGGCGACAAGAGGGATAGGAAGAATCGGTGGAAGAAAAACGTTAGTAAACCACCTGAGAAAGAGAAGCCAGTAGAGGTAAGCTCTAAATCGGTCCCTACCCCCCTGGTGGTGGAGTTATCCGAGAACGAAAAGCGGTAGGCCATGATGGAAGAAATGAAAGGGTTGTTGGACTATCAGAAACGACCGAAGCTGGATAGAGCAACGGTGAAGTGTTTCAGAAGTCAGGAGACCGGACATTTCGCAGCCGAATGTAAGGCGGAAAAACCTGTTTGGAGAGAAAGAAAGAGAGAGGAGACGGGAAATTAGAGGGGGTTGTCCGTGAAGGCAAACTGACGGCCCCGAATAAAGTATGCCAGGGTACAATCCATACGAACGCGATTGAGGAGTCTGTAATGTATCCGCCCAGCAGCATGGGAAATGCTAATGAGCCGAAAACATGTGGGGCTGGGGGTATTGGTGAGACAGTTGCCAGGGAGAGCAAAGAAGGGAAACCGATCACCGATAGAGAGGAAGGTTGGGTAGAAGAACTATCCAGGATCGGGGGGATCCGCCTTCCCCAAGGTCATCCGTGTCTGGAGTATTTGAAAGGATTGGGATTCAATTTTGACATGACAGACGACGTCAAACGGTTCGCAAGTAATCCCTCGATGATGGGAGGAAAGAGATGGTATGTGTCCGTATCTGTAAACGGCAGAATGGGGGAATTTTTGTTGGATACCGGAGCTAGCCACTCCGCTATGTCGAAAAGATTCTTCGATCTGGTGTCGAACATGGATGATGACCTCACAACGAGGGTAAATGCATGTGCGGCTGACGGGAGCAAGATACAAACGTTTGGTAGGACTTGTATGATCATCTTGGTGGGCGGTAGGGAATATATCATTTCCCCTACTGTTGCTGGGATTGAGGACGACGGGATCATAGGGATGGATTTCGCTTCCTTGTATGGAGCAAAATTGGATCCGTCTCGGGAGTGTTGAAGTTAAATCATCCCTACAAAGACAGGATACAATGCCTGGCACGTGAAGTTAGTGGTGTAGCGAGTGTAGTACAGACGGTAAAAATACCTCCCGGAATGGCATGTGATGTCTTGATAGCCTCCAGTAGGATGAAGAGGGGCGTTCCGGGGGTTTTCGAACCTAATGTGACTGTGTTGGGAAAGAAGGGATTGGAATCGGCCGACACCCTGATAGGGAATATAGCGTGGGGAGTGGCCCCCATCACGAACCCGGGTTCGAAAACCGTCTACCTAGAGAAAGGCACTGTAGTAGGAGAAGTGATATCCGCGGAAGCGGTCACCAGTAGCTTTGAGAAGGGAAACGGACTAGTCCCGAACTGTGAAGGAATGGAGGAGGGATTAGCAACATTAATAGAAAGGTCCGGAGTACAGACAGAGGGACAGAAAAGTGCCCTGAGGGAGATGTTGACTGAGTGTAGTTCAGCCTTCGCGCGGCCCGGAGAGCCGTTAGGACGAACGGATCGGGTCCTACACTCCATCAATACGGAAGGGGCGAACCCAGTAAAGATACTGTATCGACGTCTTCCTCTGGCAAAGAAAGTGGTAGCGGAAGAAGAGATTACGAAAATGTTGGCGGAGGGGGTGATAACCCCTAGCACCAGTCCTTGGAGTAGTCCTGTATGTATGGTAACCAAGAAGGATGGGAGTATCCGATTCTGTATAGACTACCGGAAGCTAAATGGCCTGACTAAGAAGAATTCATATCCGCTCCCCCGGATAGACGAGACCATTGATTCCCTTGGTGGAAATGAATGGTTTTGCACGATTGATTTGCAGTCTGGTTATTGGCAGGTGGGAATGAAAGAAGAAGACAAGGAGAAAACAGCGTTTTCGAGCCATGTAGGGTTGTACCAGTATAACGTGATGCCATTTGGACTATGTAATGCTCCGGCCACGTTCGAAGCCATGATGGAGACTTACTGAGTGACTTGTTGTGGAAGAAATGTCTAGTGTATCTGGACGATGTGATAATATTCGGAAAGACATTTGACGAATGCCTGGGGAACCTGAAGTTAGTGTTACAGCGGATAATCTCGAATGGATTGAAGCTGAAGCCTAAGAAGTGTAATATGTTTCAGAAAAGTATTAACTATCTAGGACGGATCATCTCTACGGAAGGGGTGAAGGCTGATCCGGAGAAGGTTAAGACGGTAACGGACTGGAGCATTCCTAAGGGGCCGAAAGAAGTGAGATCCTTCTTAGGGTTTTGTTCTTATTACAGAGATTTCTTACCAGGATATTCCCGGATAAGTTATCCAATCCAATGTCTGTCGCACTGGACCCCGGGAAGACGTAAGGAGAAGTTCCCATGGGGAAAGGAACAAGGGGAAGCATTCGAAACAATTAAACGGTTGTTCGTGGAGACACCGGTGTTGAAATACCCCACTGCGGATGGTCATTTTATATTAGACACTGATGCGAGCAATGAAAGTATAGGGGCAGCCTTGTCTCAAGTCCAAGATGGGAAGGAGGTTCCAATAGCATCTGCAAGCAATACAATGAGTACAGCGCAAAGAAATTATTGTACGACAAACAGAGAATTATTGGCAGTGGTAGTGTATACAAAGAAATATAAACACTTCTTGTGGGGATCTGATTTTACGTTACGTACGGATCATTCCTCTCTGCGGTGGTTATTGAACTTTAAAGATGCGGAAGGTATGATAGGACGGTGGTTGGCACACCTATCTGAGTTCGGATTGGACCACAGCCAAATTCAGCATAGAAAGGGGGCTAAGCATGTGAACGCTGACGCGTTGTCGCGAATCCCAGTGAAGAAGTGTCAGAATGACGGATGTGATGATTGTGGGAAGCATAATGCCGTGCTGGCAGGAGTCCGAAAGCCTTTTAGAGATCTCGAACCGGTAATACTGGAATGGGACGAGAACTCCATTAAGAGCTTCCAGGAGAGAGATGCGAATAGTATCTGTCTGAAGATGTTACTTCGAGAAGGAAGGGTCCCGACTCGGCCGGCGATATCGTTGGAGAACAGGGAGATGAGGCGACTGATAGCTCAATGGACAGAGTTAGAGGTGGTAAATGGATTGATTTATAGGTGGAAGACGAATGCTTTGGGAAATAAGTCAAGACAGATCTTTATTCCTACTGCCATGCGAAGGGATATAATGTTCTTTTGCCATGGGCATCGGACCAGTGGTCATTTTGGTAGAAAACGGTCCCTGGAAAGGCTGGCTAGAATGTATTACTGGCCAGGTATGAGTACTGATCTGTTGAGATGGATATACACTTGTCCGAAATGTTGTACGAGCAAGCCAGGTCCTGGGCTAGGTAAAATGCCCTTGACCCAGGAATTGTTTGGAGTAAGGTTCGCGAGGGTGGCAGTAGACATAATTACAGGATTTGTGACAACTCTGGAAGGAAATACATGTATGATGGTAGTAACGGATTACTATACGAAGTATACGAAGGTATTTCCGATGAAGGATCACAAAGCAGCGACTTGTGTGAGAATGTTAGTTAAAGGATGGATCCTATACTTGGGAGTGCCTCTGATGTTGCATAGCGACCAAGGGAGAGAGTTCGAATCGAATCTATGGCAGGAAATGTGTCATCAATTGGCCATTTGCAAGACCCGAACCAATCCGTATCGACCACAGAGTGATGGTCAGGTGGAAAGATTCAATCGTACCCTAATACAGGTCCTGAAGAGTTTAGTAAATCAAGAAATGGATGATTGGGATGAGCAGTGCGACTTTGTTTGCCATGCTTATAATAGCACGGTACATGCGAGTACGAACTGCTCTCCGAATCTGTTAGTATTCGGAGAAGATCTGATTATGCCAGCGGACCTAGTGTTCGGAGTAGTTGGTATGAATCCAGATGTCCCGTGTCAGATCATGTTTGTGGAAGCGTTGAAGGAACAATTCCGGAAGGCGTACGAATTAGTAAGAAAAGAGTTAGGAAAGACAGCTAAATGGCAGAAAGTGGGCTATGATACTAATCTAAAGGTTCGGCGGTTTGCGGTAGGGGACTTAGTAGCGAGATACCACGAACCTCTGGTTGGCATCAAGCTGAGGGATAATTGGGATGGTCCGTGGAGGATTACCCAGAGAATAAGTGATGATACGGTCCTGATGAGAGATACCTTCGGGAGGAATCAGAAATCGAATGTGGCCCGGTTGAAACCATGGAAGGGGAGAGAGTACTCCACGGAAATGTTCAAGATGGGACAAGAGGAGAAGGAGGAAATGAAAAGGGAGTTAGATAAAGTAATCGAGAAGAGGGGTCCGGGGAGACCTAGGAAAGTGAAGAAGGAAACGGTGCAAGTTAAACAAACTCCAAAAAGATCGGAGAAAGCAAAGAATGTCTCGGCAGGTGTAGACAGGAAGAGAAGGACTGTTCCCTATATGGCTAAGAGGGAACGGAAGCAGACCGCTCCGAATGTCGGGTGTAAAGAGAATCCAGTGGGGGTTCGTCGCAGCCCTAGGTTGAGAGTGAGGGGTGCTGTTACCTAACCTGAAACACAACGATGTAATCAGTTAAATATTGTCATAATTATCGGGGTAACCTGGTAATTTGTCTTATATGTAGGAATGATCACGACAGAAGCCAGAAATCCAACAAACTCACCTTTGAATGTGCCAGTGGGTGGTGGACGGGTAATCCGGCGGATTAGTAGTTGCTATCCGTATTTAAATCCATAATGACTCGAGATGAATTCGACAGGGCGGTGAGGATATCAGTGCTATAATTACCTGATCGTAATGCGTGACGCGCGGGAGAAGTGATTGATTGTTTATGTTTTGCAAGCGCGGGAAAACAATGAAGTCTCGCCGAATGCGCGGTGTCTCGCGAGACCGACGCGCGTGCGCAAAGGTCGACGCGGGTCAACGATCCGCCATATTTGTTTACGGTTCGCCGGACAGAGCAAGGGGAAGCGTATCAGAGCACAAAAAGCGAGGATATAAAGACTGTTTCAAGTGATATCGGTGTATAGCAGGTGGGTGAAGTAGCCAGGAGCCCGTAGAGAGGGTCCTGGTACCTGTCATTCAAGTTTATATCGATTGAAAGAACGTGAGTGTCACGATGGCTTCGGCGTCTGGCTCTCATTCGGAAAGATCGGCCCTCGACGAGGTGTCCGAGACGTTCATGGAGACTGAGGCGATGTCGCCAGTTACAAAGACCGAAGAAAGTGTACTGAATGAGGATAGTTCCGAAGAAGAAGATACCACTATGGGAATGGAGATTGAGGAGATATTAGAACGATCGGACGAGCCGCTGCTCGAACCGAATCTGGATGGGTTCAAGTCTCGGTATGACGGCTGGGAGGTACACATCCACGCCCGAATCCTGAAAGGAGAACGAAAGTGTAGGAATGCAGCCACCAGAGACTGTGTTCGGCACTTTTTATCACCGACTGAGTACGCAGCCCTACCATCATCATGGCTGCTATATTATAATATGACCGAGGCTGGCCTGCAAGTGAGCCAGTCGTTCCGGAGGGCCATCTTCGATTGCGAAATCGCACATCGACAGCATCGCCTTCCGAATGTCCCGTATGTACTGACCGATCATACGGGGATGGGGGTTACCGGAATGGACATTGTCGGAGATGTCATATACCGGGAACCGGATATCGAGAAAGAACCGAGGAATGAGGAAGATTGGGTCGAACTGGCCAAGAATCCGAAGGTTCCGAGTCTGTACACTTTGGATGGGGACAAATTACTTTGTCGTCTGAAGGAGTGTGCTGATCCAGAGGAAAAACTGAATGAGATCATCTCCACGATGATTCGGGAGGGGACCTACGCCAATCGGGCGTACGTACCCGGGCGAGAGGAAGAACTGACTGCGGCCCAACATAAAGAGCGATTAGCATCTATCCGAAAGGGGAAAGCTATCCTGAAGGCGGCCAAGAGCAAAGGTAGCCCTTCGACGGAGAGCGAAACTGATGGGGAAGGTAGTGCTAAGAAAACGAAAGGAAAGAGTGTGAAGGGTAGGGGAAGGAAAAAGACCCTAACTGACACCGAATCTGACAGTGACCAGGGTGTTTTCCACACGGTCCTGTCGGCGAAGGATAAGAAGAAGATGAGGGAGAGTAAGAAAGACACTAAAATGACTGTGCCGAAGCAGGTGGTCACTAAAGTCACCGAGGCAGTTGGCAAGAAAGATCCTTCGAGTGGAGATCCACTGAAAGAACGAATGGCTGCCGTTCAGGCTGCTGCCACTGCTAAAGTAGGCAGTATAATTGGCAGAGGGAGTGTAAAGAAGGCTGTCAAGGTGACCGAACCCGAGGACAGTCCGGACGATGAGTCTGGACCGGACTCAGGTGGCGAACCTCCAGAGACTGATCCGGATCCAAACAAAAAGGATCCGGAGGAAGAAATGGAGGTACCGAATGAGGAAGCACCGAATGAGGAGGTACAGGAGGAGGAAGAGGAGAAGAATGAAGGGAAAGAGGAGGAGAACACTGAACGACTACAGCGAATCTGGAAGAATAGTGAAGCAAAGTTTGCACACTTCTTTCCAGGTTCGTTTGAAGAGTGCGCGAAGGGCAAGAAAGCTTACGGTTGCCCTGAGCCTCGCAACATGAACGATGAGAGTGATGACGAAGATTGGCTTCGGGAAACCGAAGACGATGCTTTGCCATCAGAATTCTATGACGAGTGGTTCAACCAGATTCTTAAATATCCGGAAAGCTACTACATAAGAGACCAGAAGTCAAAGCTACGCTGGGCATACCTGTGTTAGTATATGAAAGACGGTGAGCGGTATTGCCCGTTCACCATATGCATTGAAGAGAAAGGAACGGACAGGACGTATCCGACTCGAATGCGGTTCCTGTGCCATCTTTGCGAGAGGCACTTTCATCACACCGTGGTCTACGAATGTGCTAATTGCAAAGGACAGAGGAATAGCGCAACCTGCAATGGTTGTGTTACTCCGAGAAGGGGCGTGATGGTTCGCCATCTTAAGTACTGCCACAGCCCCGGTTTGAGTGCAGCACGTGAGAAAGTAATGACCCTGCACGATAAGGTGATGATGGAGTACAATAAAATGATTCCGTCGGACTTCAAGCAGATCACAGTGAAGACCGACTCATTTTGTAATGTACACGAGTCTACGAAAGGCAAACTGTGTGCGAGGGTTGCATTAGTGCGAGCTCGAGGCAAGTTTAAGATGTCGAACGAGCTATATTCTAGAGTGTGCGAATGGCGAGGTGATCCACCTAAAGCCAAAATAGATGAGAAAAGGCGGGCTAGCCGTAGCCCGGCGAGTGGTAGGGGAAAGAAACATCGATCCGATTCGCCTGAGAACTTGGAGTTCAAGAAACCACTGGCCGTGGTTCGGGACTCCAGGTTGACTCATCAGAAGAGGAAAGATTCGACTGAGTATCAGTCACCCATGAGTGGGGGGTCGGGCTCACGTCCTTCCTCGGCAGCATCATCAGCTTCGCAGAGTGATAAGCCACCTGCTTGGTTCGATCGGAAAGAACCGGCCCCTACGCCGCCATCGAGTGATTACCCGGAAGTAGGCGGACAGAAGGTTCCTCAACGTGTCGAACCTGAACTGACTCAGGTTCCGGACAATAGGCCCCGACTGAGCACACGACCGGTGGATCTTTACTTTGATCCGAGTGACAAAGTGGTTTGTGCCCAAGCCCAGGAGGCGGTGGACAATTTCCAGGATTCTCAGAGGGAATTGGCTGTCCGATATAATCAGGGGGTGGCGAATCTATTCGCCCGCTCTCTGGTTGAACAGGAAGCCACTTGCCGAATGACTCTGGAGAAGGAGAACGAGGCGCTATTGGCAGCCGAAACTGCTAAAATCCGGAACGAGGCCAAGCTAGCCGCATCAAAGACTGCATTGGCTCAGAAACGACTGCAGGAGTCCAATGACCGGAACGAGGCTATGAATGTCAAGTTCCAGCAGGTGTTTGGTGTATTTATGGACGAGTGGGACGGCACCCGCGAATCTGCTCTGGAACTACTAAAGAACCAGGGTGATGAAGGGTGAGCCCTCAACTCGGGAGTGATAGCATATGAGTGAATTGATATTCGAAAGAGAATGAGTTGGTGGGGTATGAATGTCTACTGAACAATCGAACAAGCGGTAACAGGAGTACACAGGATGAAATCGGGTGACCAGACATATGAAGAGGAGAGCGCCAATCACCCGTTCGGAAGAACGTGTCTGTTCAGTCAGAACAGAGACAGCAGTACGAAAAATGAAGAGGAGAGCACCACTAACCCGTTCGAATGAACGTGCCTGTCCAGTTTGGGACAGGACGGCTGTTGAAGAGGAGAGCACCAAACACCCGAGTTTCTCCGAAAGGATGGAACTTCGTGCCTAACCAATGTCCAAAAAGGTTAGGATGGCTGCCCGGATCTTCAATTTTTGTTTTCTGTTTTTTTTTAATCATGAGAGATGTCAAGTTGTTCTGGTCGCTATTCTGTATATGTTTGTATGTATATTATACATGTGTCCCTAATAATTCGAAATGTGTCTAGCCGTTCGGATGTATTACCACCTGTGTACATAATATTAGTTTTTGTGTATTTTTATAAACCCTACTGTGTTCACGACGTAACATATCGCTTTACTAAAATAAACTCAGTTGTATGAGTTTATATTAAATTGTATATATATTTAAAAGAATAAGCGTATGTATTGTCTGGGGGGGGTGGTGTAGGGACACTAATATTATTACGATAGTCGAACGCCTACAAGGTAGTTCGGGCGGCCAGAGCAAGGGGGCACCCCTATCGGAGGCGAACAGTATATAAGCTGTCCTCACCCCCTTGCTCTGGCAGACCTTCTCAGGTCTCTGACTGTATCACATTGAAAGATATTGAAAGCCGCATATACATATTGATCGAATCTCATATACATCAAGGATTAGCATTGTTGTACAGGAGAACGAAATAAACCCTGTTTTCTTGCATCTCTACATGAAAACTGCAGTTCGAGTCCTTATTTAATCAAATTACATATAGACGAACTCTACATATGTATTATATAGTATACCTACACACCTGCCTGACACACGTCCTGTCCTCACTATGGCCAGCTAGAGTATGTACATGTTGACCACTTGATGTGTTACATGCACTCCAGCAGGTACAATAACTATGTAGGTCAGTGGTTGTCATGGGAATAGCCCCCATAGAGGACATGCTTCTCCCACTACCATTGTCTTAGTTATAGGGGTCCACCTGACACCTCCGCCACCCTGAATGTTTTTTTTTGGTATGTTGGTGTGTGTGTGTGGGGGGGGGGGGGTGAGGGACGGGGAATGTGTGAATAGGGAGGGGGCACCTAACCAAATTTATAAATTATCTTTATTATTGTGAATGGGCTGTCAATTATATTAGAATCTAATTCTATACACTGTTAGCATCATGGGCATATTTATATTTTTTCCCTATGATAATTAGAAGTAAGTTTCCCTTACTCCCCTGCATGGTTAGTATCACAGGTTGTAACCCTCCAGAAGCTGTCAAAACTATGTTTAATAACGGGAGCAAGGTCCCCTTACTTCACTGGTTAGTATCACGGGTTGTAACCCGCCAGAAACCCTCATAATAATGTCCAATAACGGGAGCAAGGTCCCCTTACTCACCTGGTTAATATTATAGGTCATACTCCTCTAAAAGCCGTCAAAACTATGTCTAATAATGGGATCATTGTCCACTTATTCCCCTGGTTAGTATCACGGGTTGTAGCCCTCCAGAAGCCGTCAAAACTTTGCTTAATAACGGGATCATTGTCTCCTTACTCCCCTGGTTAGTATCACGGGTTGTAGCCCTACAGAAACCCTCAAAATAATGTATAATAACGGAACCAGGGTCTCCTTACTCCTCAGGTCAGTATCACGGGTTGTACCCCTCCAGAAGCCGTCAAAACTATGTATAATAACGGGAGCAAGGTCCCCTTACTTCCCTGGTTAGTATCACGGGTTGTAGCCCTCCAGAAGCCGTCAAAACTATGTATAATAACGGGAGCAAGGTCCCCTTACTTCACTGGTTAGTATCAAAGGTTGTAACCCGCCAGAAACCCTCATAATAATGTATAATACCGTGATCAGGGTCCCCTTTCTCCCCTGGTTATAGTATCACGGGTTGTACCCCTCCAGAAGCCATCAAAACTATGTATAATAACGGGACCAATGTCCCCTTACTTCCCTGGTTAGTATCACGGGTTGTAACCTGCCAGAATCCCTCAAACATTGTACAATGACATAGCCGGTAAATTTAAGTTCACCTCATATTTACCGGAAATGCCGTTTGACATTTCTGGTAAATTTAAGTTTACCTCAAATTTACCGGAAATGCCGTTTGACATTCCTGGTAAATTTAAGGTAAACTTAAATTTACCGGAAATGTTGTTTGACATTTCCGGTAAATTCAAGGTTACTTTTATTTTATGGCAAGCTCCAAACGACCTTTCAAGGATATTTCCTGGATATTTTGGTACACTTAAATATACTTAAATAGGAATTTTGATGTAGTGATAGCTCCCTACCTAAATTGAATCCGAGCAACCCATTGATGTTATTGGTTTGTTGCTAGAAGTGCTTGCCTAGCAACAGTGATTGTTTTCCCAATTCAGCCAGTGAGGGTACTATTGCGCGTTTGATATGGCACTGACCCTATATGTGGCCAGGCTATAAGACTGTCCTTCTTTTATTTTGAACCGTTACTCTTATTTCTTTTTGAGGGATGGGAATACATGTTCTAGGCTTCTGTTACATATTCATCCATCACATGTATTCCTATTATTTGACAAAGGTTATTGCAGGAATAACCCTACTGTTTTAGCATAAAAGAGTGTGATAAGAGGAGGCCTGTGGGGAGGGAGCAATTGCCAGTAGTAATACAGTCAACTCCCTCTATTGCTACCACCCTGGGACTATCTTAGAGTAGTCGCAATGGCTGGGTGGTCGGAGTATTGGGAGTTAGGGATTTGAAAGTGGAGTGTTGGTCATGATATGAGGGATAGCAGCTTGGAATATAAGTTCATAGAAGCTCCTATCGCTGACCTGGGCAGTGGTTGTAAGGGCCAGAAGCTTTGTCACTTACCTGTCCAGTGGTCAGAGTTGTAAGTGACAGAAGGTCCAGTACTCACCTGACCAGTAATGTGAGTTGTGACTGGCCACTGTTCAGGCATTGTAGGGGGCTTCTGTCACTCTCATCTCCAACCACAAGTAAGGTGTTTGAGGAGCCTTCTGCCCCTTTAAATCTGTGACAATTGGTCAGGTGTGAAAGGGCTGTTCTGTCACGTTCAACTCTGACCACTGGTGGCTGAGGGCCTTCTAAACTGATTCTGGATGAATTCAGCTAATTTCCAAACATTAGAAATATCTCAGGGTTTTCATTCTTGACTCTTTGCATCAAATATATTTGTTTTACCAATCCCTGAGAGGAAGATCACCATGCTGCAGCCAGAAAAGCAGCATAGCAAAATTGACAAAATAGTCCCTAGTCAATGAGCAGTGTGTGCTACTATATATATCCGAAATGCTCCCATATGCTAATCATAGCTTGGCTTCTTCATAAATACAGTAAAACCTCGTTATAAGGAGGATGGATATAAGGAGCAGACGGTTATAAGTAACATATTTGCTCTGCCATTTTTTTCTCCATATATTTCTATAGTAAAAAAAAACATTGCTAAAAGGAGCAATTATCATGGTAAATCGTTTATAAGGAGCACTTTTGGGCCACGATTTGATGTTATTGGTTTGTTGCTAGAAGTGCTTGCCTAGCAACAGTGATTGTTTTCCCAATTCAGCCAGTGAGGGTACTATTGCGCGTTTGATATGGCACTGACCCTATATGTGGCCAGGCTATAAGACTGTCCTTCTTTTATTTTGAACCGTTACTCTTATTTCTTTTTGAGGGATGGGAATACATGTTCTAGGCTTCTGTTACATATTCATCCATCACATGTATTCCTATTATTTGACAAAGGTTATTGCAGGAATAACCCTACTGTTTTAGCATAAAAGAGTGTGATAAGAGGAGGCCTGTGGGGAGGGAGCAATTGCCAGTAGTAATACAGTCAACTCCCTCTATTGCTACCACCCTGGGACTATCTTAGAGTAGTCGCAATGGCTGGGTGGTCGGAGTATTGGGAGTTAGGGATTTGAAAGTGGAGTGTTGGTCATGATATGAGGGATAGCAGCTTGGAATATAAGTTCATAGAAGCTCCTATCGCTGACCTGGGCAGTGGTTGTAAGGGCCAGAAGCTTTGTCACTTACCTGTCCAGTGGTCAGAGTTGTAAGTGACAGAAGCTCCAGTACTCACCTGACCAGTAATGTGAGTTGTGACTGGCCACTGTTCAGGCATTGTAGGGGGCTTCTGTCACTCTCATCTCCAACCACAAGTAAGGTGTTTGAGGAGCCTTCTGCCCCTTTAAATCTGTGACAATTGGTCAGGTGTGAAAGGGCTGTTCTGTCACGTTCAACTCTGACCACTGGTGGCTGAGGGCCTTCTAAACTGATTCTGGATGAATTCAGCTAATTTCCAAACATTAGAAATATCTCAGGGTTTTCATTCTTGACTCTTTGCATCAAATATATTTGTTTTACCAATCCCTGAGAGGAAGATCACCATGCTGCAGCCAGAAAAGCAGCATAGCAAAATTGACAAAATAGTCCCTAGTCAATGAGCAGTGTGTGCTACTATATATATCCGAAGTGCTCCCATATGCTAATCATAGCTTGGCTTCTTCATAAATACAGTAAAACCTCGTTATAAGGAGGATGGATATAAGGAGCAGACGGTTATAAGTAACATATTTGCTCTGCCATTTTTTTCTCCATATATTTCTATAGTAAAAAAAACCATTGCTAAAAGGAGCAATTATCATGGTAAATCGTATATAAGGAGCACTTTTGGGCCACGATTTGATGTTATTGGTTTGTTGCTAGAAGTGCTTGCCTAGCAACAGTGATTGTTTTCCCAATTCAGCCAGTGAGGGTACTATTGCGCGTTTGATATGGCACTGACCCTATATGTGGCCAGGCTATAAGACTGTCCTTCTTTTATTTTGAACCGTTACTCTTATTTCTTTTTGAGGGATGGGAATACATGTTCTAGGCTTCTGTTACATATTCATCCATCACATGTATTCCTATTATTTGACAAAGGTTATTGCAGGAATAACCCTACTGTTTTAGCATAAAAGAGTGTGATAAGAGGAGGCCTGTGGGGAGGGAGCAATTGCCAGTAGTAATACAGTCAACTCCCTCTATTGCTACCACCCTGGGACTATCTTAGAGTAGTCGCAATGGCTGGGTGGTCAGAGTATTGGGAGTTAGGGATTTGAAAGTGGAGTGTTGGTCATGATATGAGGGATAGCAGCTTGGAATATAAGTTCATAGAAGCTCCTATCGCTGACCTGGGCAGTGGTTGTAAGGGCCAGAAGCTTTGTCACTTACCTGTCCAGTGGTCAGAGTTGTAAGTGACAGAAGCTCCAGTACTCACCTGACCAGTAATGTGAGTTGTGACTGGCCACTGTTCAGACATTGTAGGGGCTTCTGTCACTCTCATCTCCAACCACAAGTAAGGTGTTTGAGGAGCCTTCTGCCCCTTTAAATCTGTGACAATTGGTCAGGTGTGAAAGGGCTGTTCTGTCACGTTCAACTCTGACCACTGGTGGCTGAGGGCCTTCTAAACTGATTCTGGATGAATTCAGCTAATTTCCAAACATTAGAAATATCTCAGGGTTTTCATTCTTGACTCTTTGCATCAAATATATTTGTTTTACCAATCCCTGGGAGGAAGATCACCATGCTGCAGCCAGAAAAGCAGCATAGCAAAATTGACAAAATAGTCCCTAGTCAATGAGCAGTGTGTGCTACTATATATATCCGAAGTGCTCCCATATACTAATCATAGCTTGGCTTCTTCATAAATACAGTAAAACCTCGTTATAAGGAGGATGGATATAAGGAGCAGACGGTTATAAGTAACATATTTGCTCTGCCATTTTTTTCTCCATACATTTCTATAGTAAAAAAAAACATTGCTAAAAGGAGCAATTATCATGGTAAATCGTTTATAAGGAGCACTTTTGGGCCACGAATGGGGTATTCTTTCACTATGATTACAGAAAAACTTGGCTACAATGAGCAGAGATACAAGGAGCATATGTACCTCCCACAGTCCCCCAACACCTCCCACAGTCGCCCACCACCTCCCACAGTCGCTCACCACCTCCTACAGTCACCTAGGGGTTGGGACAGGCCGGGTATAGAAGCCCTGCACCTCCCACAGTCGCCCATCACCTCCCACAGTCGCCCACCACCTCCCACAGTCGCTCACCACCTCCTACAGTCACCTAGGGAGTGGGACAGGCCGGGTATAGAAGCCCTGCACCTCCCACAGTCGCTCATGACCTCCCACGGCCAGCTAGGGGGTGGGGGAGGCCGGGTTCAGAATCCATACACCTCTCAGAGCCGCCCAGAGTGGACATCTGTCTAGTGTAGGGACATCTGCCTAGTGTAGGGGCATCTGCCTAGTGTAGGGGCATCTGCCTAGTGTAGGGACAACTCTCACAGCTGACAGGGGAGGCAAAATCGGTTATATGGAAGGTTGGTTATAAGGAGCAAATTTGCCTTGCCAAAAGGTGCTCCTTATAACGAGATTTTACTGTACTCACAATTGCTAAGGCCATAACTACTACATCAGTGTCTGTGGCTTTTATCATAATTATATTAAACCCTCTGCCTGATGCCTCCTAAAGGCCTAAGGAATGACTGCTTCCTGAAGAGTGCATGGCTGTAAGCTTCCCAATTTCAGTGCCCTCGGCTTTCTCTTGTTGTTACTTTTTGGTTGTCCAAAGCAATGTCATTTATTGCAACTAGTGTAAATAACCTCTGGTCAGAGAACAGGGGATTGGTGAATTTCTATGCTAGTGCAAACTTCTGACTCATTTCCTGCCAACTCCACCTCCCAGGCTTTTGATAAGAATTACCCTCGCCCTTTCTTTACAGGTAACCATACAGTAAGCTTTCTTCAGCATGCATTTACAACTGTCACTACGAAGCAAGTATGATACATTGCATATCTGCTTGCCAATAAAGGCAGATGACAATGAAAAACCCTGCAGCCCTTTAAGGGTAGCATAATCCCATGGGAGAAATAATGGCAGAAGAAGTGTTATCCCTGCTTAACACTCACATATAACTACTGTAAACTGTCCTTTATAGGTTTAGCAACAAGTTGGATAACTTTTGCTCAGTGACCAAAACTATTCTTTTCAAATTTAAGGTATTTGCAATCAAGACTCCAATCAGTTTTGGGTAGTTAGTTATTGAAATACACTGAAAATCATATTAGGTTCTGAGGTTATTAGTGAATATTTTAGGGTGATCACTGTTCTGGTGTGGACAGGACTTATCCCTATCATCATTAGGGGCATCATATATGACCACCCAAACCTTTTATTTTAATATATAAATATACATAATGATGGATAATATAACACTTTTTATTGATTTTAACATGACTTTTTGGTCAGAATACATGAAATGGGAGGACTTTAGGTAGTCAATGTGATTATGTTGGGTCATCATCAAGCTTATCATTGAATACCTGTTGACAGGCAACCAGTTGCAATAGCAATAAACCTATAGCATCAATGGGTTCCTTGGATTCAATTTAGGGAGGGACCTATGCAATGATCAATATGGAATATATTGTTAGCAGGGCTAGCTCAGAAGGCACCTATATAACCACTGTATTTGGTCCCATTGATAGGTAGTTTCTAGGCATATCAATGAATTGGATGAAGGCTGCTAGGTGACCACTAGGTTCTGATTTGAGGTCATAGTGTCAGAATCAACTTTGGGGTGTTATCTGTTTAAATGTTATCAGGTCTTTATAGATACTAGGCAAACCAACAAAACAATACTGGTTGCTATGTTTACAAACTCCTGACTGCTAAGCAACTGCTTGTCCTAGCAATAACCAATAACACCATTGGATTCCTTGGGTATGATCTAGGGGAAGGTGATGTTAGAATGGTTCTATGATGCATACTTAGGCTATGGGAGATGATATTCTGATTATTCGCCATTGGTTGCTATGCAAAATCCTGGTTGCTAGGCAAGTGCTTGTCATAGCAACAAACCAATAACACCATAAGATTCCTTGGGTATGATTTAGGGGGTTAGGTAATGCTAGACTGATTTTATGATGTATAATTAGGCCATGGGAGATGATATTCTGATTATTCAGCATTGGTTGCTATGCAAAATCCTGGTTGCTTAGCAACTGCTTGTCCTAGCAACAAACCAATAACACCATTGGATTCCTTGGGTATGATTTAGAGGGGGTAGGTAATGTTAGATCGGTTTTATGATGTATAATTAGGCTGTGGGAGATGATATTATGATTTTTTGGCGGACATCTTGGATTTTCGGTGATTGGGGTCAATTGAAAAGAAAGACGACCTCACAATTCATAATCAGCACTTTTTCCCTGTCAGATTTAAGCAGTTTGTCATGAATATACCCCCTGAAAATACTTGCATTTGCATTATAAGTCTGCATATTAGTAATAAAAAAATGATTTTTACTTTTTTTTTTCAAAGTCATTTTTGAAGTAGAAACAATTTTCAAAAATGATGTTTCCACTTAGAAATGGATTCAGCACATTGAAAAACCCCTGTAGGCAAAGTTTCATGCTTCCTGCCAGAAGTGCCAAACTTGGTCCAATATGATGCTCTATCTACTAGACTATATCCTTTTTTCTTGTGTAATCTATGTATTCTGGGAAAACCCTGTACTTTACCTTTCCTATAGGTGTAACCTACTATTTGGGGTGCATGATTCGACAGTTCTGGATGAGATGTGTGAGACTTTATTCGCATAGTCACCACAACCACCCTGTATTCACTACAGTAGTCGCTGCCACAACCCTCTAGTCGCTGTTACTACCCCGTAGTCGCTGCTACAACCCTGTAGTCGCTGCTGCTACCCTGTAGTCGCTACTACTACCCTGTAGTCGCTATTACTACCCTGTAGGCACAACTACTACCCTGTAGCAGCTACTACTACCCTGTAGTCGCTGCTGCTACCCTCTAGTCGCTGTTACTACCCTGTAGTCAATGTTACTACCCTGTAGTCGCTACTGCCACCCTGTAGTCGCTGCTACATTCCTGCAGTCGCTACTATTACCCTGTAAAAAAAAAATTCCCTCCTACCATAATCTAATCTTATAAATTCCTACCTAGCATGATGTGACAAATGCCAACCTACCGCAGACTTGGTCCTCCGACAAACCAAATGCCATTTTGGTGAGCAACTATACGAGGGCTGGGATTGGGGTAAGTATATGGAAAATGAGTAAAACCGCTCCACCCTCACTTACTTAGACCCAATGTGGGTTCCGGCTCTCTCAACATCTTTCCATTACTGGCGATGTCATGGGACATGAGGCAGGTATAGGGAGCCATAGCATTATTCCTGTGGAGGCCCTTTGTTTGGGAAGATCTGAGAACAAGAGAAATATTGTTATTCACAATGTGATATATTGTTACAGTTGTTGAGGTTTGGCAGGATGGGTATTTAGGGGTAGAGGGAGTTGTATGGGAGCTGTGTGGGCATTGGCGAAGCAGACATCCTTCTAACATGCTCAAGTTACAAAAGGCAGCACAAAAAAAAGAGTCTGCATGTATGAGTAAAACCTCCTACAAATGACAAGGGGCTATAGTACCAGGGTGTGGCATTCTGCCATCGAGGAGGGTTTGGAGGGTGTGGGGAGTTGACATCCTTCATACACACAAGAGCTTGTACTTGTCCGTTAGTATGGGAGTGTGACCCTACATGGGAATCCCATGTAACAAACCATGTCTAGTCATTGTTCAGTAGTGGTGGATTTAAGAGGTTGGCTAGTGGGTTGGTCATAGAGGAGTGGGGCAGGGATCTGACAGGATGCTACTGGGACATACTTTAGAGTGACATGGTCAGAGGATTAGGGCTCAAACATCTATTTAGTAAAAAA
The DNA here is from genome assembly GCA_947462335.1 of Harmothoe impar. NCBI lineage: Eukaryota > Metazoa > Annelida > Polychaeta > Phyllodocida > Polynoidae > Harmothoe > Harmothoe impar. Next base: position 65,596,296 of record OX381717.1, on the reverse strand, counting down.
ATGAGTCAATATTGCCATACTTCATGTCTTTCCTATCAGTTTTATGCTCAATTAAAAGACTATAGCTGTGTGAAAGACTATACCCTCTAAATTGGCTCTAATTGCCCATGGAGGATATCTTATTGTGCCCTGTCCTCCAAATATATTACTTTAATGACATTCGGAACACATTTAAACATGACAGTACTAGTCATTCTCCATGTGAACGCTAAAAATGACCCAAAAAGTGTAAAAATATGATTTTTTCTTCAAAATTGCTCAAAAAATACAGAAAAATTACATAAAACACATTCAGCAAAACGTTTTTCAATTTCAATAAAATGCATAAAACAATACATTTATCTAGAAATCTATAATTGGTTTAATAACAAAGTTTACCTATTGTACCTGGACCTACCAGCAGCCTCCATAGCTCAACCAGGAGAGCCTGGAACTCCCAATCTAAGGGTCCAGGGTTCGGTCCTTGGTGTGGCTTTTAGTGTAACATAGATGGTTACCAAAAGTGGTTACCAAAAGACTATACCCAAACCTTTTGCAAAGGTTCATAAAATGTTTTACAAAAACGTTTTGCCAAAACTTTTGGTGCAAGCTTTTGCAACCAATGGGGTTAAAATGGTCACCACACCTAGCCTGGAGGGGATTTGAACTTAGGTACTGCTAGTCATGAGTCCATTGTCCTAACCACAACCCTATATTGGACAGATAATAAAAGGTGTGTCCAGGTACAACCAATGCATAATACACATGTAGAGGCCTAGTGTAATATCATTGCTCCACTCTCCCCCTGATGTTTGGCCCCCCCTGAGACCCACACTGCTAGTTCTAAGTGTCCCCAATTGTGGCAGCACTGGTATCCCGCTAGTGAGGAATAGTACATCAATGTAGCCTCCCCACCTACAATGGTACCTGTGTTATACAGACACCCCCTCCTCCCTACTCCCAGGTGGACAAGACAGACCCCTCCCTGTCTGTCTGACTATAAGGGAGTAGGGGAGGGGGAGGAATAACGTCTGTAATCGTTGTTGGTGATATATATAAAGTACACACCATTAAAGGTTCACAGAGATACACAACATCATGTACAGCCTATGCTAAAATATGAAGAAGTTAAACTTACTACTGAGGGATATCCACTGATGTCTTCCGTGGTAAGATCCATCCTCCCAGATCCGTCCTCCCAGGGCCCCTTTAAGAAGTATATCATGCTGGAAGTACATCCTCCTGATGTAGGTCACCATGACATACTTCATACCTCCCACGTCCCCCGCTATGGCCTGATTCAGACAGTGTATAATTCATGCGTTACAAAGTGCTCTTATTAACCCTTAGGGATAGCATCTTGTGAAATTAGTTGTCCTGATGAACTAATACAGACCCGCGAACAACTTGCTGGTGCTGCATTGGTGCATCATACCGACCCTTTGGGAGTGTCTCAACCTTAAAGTGTTGACATGATGCAGCACTGGCGAGGTAAGTCTCTGCATTCTTGCATCAAGAACATCATGCACCGAGGCGTCATGCTGTCCTTAAAGGGTCTACAGGAATCAGGACGTAGCGGACATGGGCTGGTTGAGGCACGTGGATACAATGTCTATGTAGTTCGCTGCCATTTCACAGGTCTTATGTAAAGCCAAACAAAAACAAAACGTTAGTCCAGAGATCTTCTTTTAGATTAATGAGATGCAGAAAACAGTTATTTGATTTCTCTCAATAATATGTTTCGAACACAACATAATGGAGGAAAGAACAATTATTACTTGCTAAAACTCATACGTCACTTAACAAATTCTCCTCAAACTAGAGGGGCCACGTAAAAGGGCTTTAATGCATTGTGCCTTTTAAATGCAGCCCTGGAGAGCTGCATTCATGCATCATGCCAACCATTCAGGAGTTTATCAATCCTGTAGGGTCGGTATGTTGCTTAAAGCCAGGGCTGAATTCATGAAGGGAAAGGGCATACTTAATTAAAGAACTATGTTGCCCCTAAAACATTTTATATATACGGCCTTCTCTACTTTTTTTTAAAGTATTTCTAGAAGTTAAGAATTTATTTGGGCTGAAAATCTGACAGCAAGTGTGTGCTAATTAGAGGATGTGCACTGATTACATTAAACACAGAATGCGGCCCCTCAATCAGTTATATGATAAAAAAGTTCTTTTCAGTTCAAAAGTATGGAAGATTTTCACCAAAGATGAATTTTCTTAAGCGGCTCATTGTATTCTACATAAAAAAAGTGGTCTAGGTCAATTTTTGCTAAAATTTGAACCCCTGGTGGCCAAAGTTGGTACTAAAGATCCAGCATGGAGGTCCCTTTTACCTTGTTGATCCATATATATATAGAGACAGATTATATATATATATATATGTATATATTTATATATATGTATCAGCCGACGCCTCCCTTTCAAACGTTCACCGCGTCGGCCAGATCCCGCCAACTCCACCCTCCCATCCAGGCTCTAGAACACGTGTTATGACAGGCCGGTAGAGGAGGTGTCTAGTCTAGCCGAAAGACAAATGGCAATGTTAAATGTTAATGTCCTCTGCCTAAGTGTGACAACTGAGAACAATAACAGTTGAGATTCACATTATTTAGATTAAGAATCTGAAAAGGTGCTCTGTAAAATAGCTCAGTCTGTTGATGTTCCTATAGGCACTATTCCTCTGCTTTGATTTTTTCGGTTGGAGAAGATTCACCCATAAGTTTAACATTACAGACTTTCATTGGATGACAGAATTACAGCCGACCGACGGCAGTGGAATACTCCCTTATCCTTCCCTAATCCTGCCCGGTCTCCTGCCAAGATGTCCACATCCTGTGTACCTAGCTGTGACTAACGGGTGTCCTTTAAATAGATTCACTCTCACTGTTCACCCTGCTGCCACCCCCCATCACCTTGTTGTTGAAGAATTACCAGTCTCAAAGACTGACTATACAGCAGTGCTGCCCCCTGGCTGATATCACTCTCACTAGCCAGGACTAGGAGCAGGGCACAGAGCCACCTCACACTAGGGGGCGTCTGGGTCCCATATGAGTACATATTGAAAGCCTACTGTGTAAAATAAGTCCACATTCTACACCATGAATGGCCAATTATCACCCATTTTAACCACCGAATAGTGAGTATAAAGGTAGTTCCTCCATAGGCCTTATCACTCATTCCATAGCTTGTATTGCTCAGAATTCCAAATAATACTTCATGACCCTCACGTCCCTCCACTTAATTCAGACGTTATATAACCCTCTATGTTATTAACCCTTTGGGAATGGCATGTCTCTAAAATAATTACCATTTATTACTACAATGTACCAATGCAGCCCTGGTAACCCATTTACCAATCCATGAACAACCTGAACTGTGAGGCTATTCTAATCTCAATATATCAACCAACAACTGGAGAGCATATATTTCTCTCAGGTCTGGGAAAGTGTTCATTTTTTGAATATGTGTTGAGAACAGCGCATTGATGGATTTGAGTAGAGGGTATTGGGCAAAAATATTTCAACCCCTCATAAAGGAAAGGGAACAGCATATATTGTTTTTTTTTGGGGGGGGGGTGAGGGTCAGGAAATCTGACCCCTGCACACCAAATGTTTTAGACCATTTGCCAAAATCTATCCAGAGAAATGTTTGTCCCTCACTTATATAATTAGCATTTTTTCTGATGTATGTATTATGGGACACCATCCTAGACAAGTATCCCATTCCCGCTACTTTCTATGTACTGGATATACTCCTGGGGGTCGAGAGGCAATATCATTGATATAAGCCAAGGCCGAAGGCCAAGGCTTATATCAATGATATTGCCTCAAAAGGCAGAAGCAGTACATATACTATTGGGTGATGAGTATCATTGCATGGGTCCTGATGGAGCAGTTGGTTAGCTGGTGTACTCAATAGTTCTGAGGTTGTGGGTACGGATCCTGCTAGATACCCTGGCTCTAAAAGAGAAAAAGAGCTCTTAAATATAACCATAAGGGGTGTATATGCATATAATTTACTATGGAATAAGTTTGTACTTGTATATAGCCTTTGGAATGGCAGGGAACTATATTGACATTCTATATTGAGGTTTCATCCCAACCACGTGCCTCCACCAGCCCATGTCCGCTATTTTCTGATTCTTGTCAACCCTTTAAGGATGGCATGATGCCTCACGTACATGATCATCATCATGCATGAACACAGTTATGGTAAGTAACTTGCCAGTCCTGCATGTAATTAACATGCCAACCCTATGGGCTTGACGCCCTCCTGAAGGGTCATCATGATGCACCAATGCAGCCATGGGGAGTTACTCGCTGGAGTTATATTGGTGCATCATAACAACAAATTTCACTCTTTAGAAACATGTTATACCTAAGGGCTAATAAGGCCACTCCAAATAATATCCTTGTTTCTCATCACTAGGCCATAATAAATATGACGAGGGCGCATTTTTTTCCCCCTTTTTTTTCTTGCTGAAGACTAAATATGTACGGAGATCTAGGCTCTCAGCACACTTTTTATTCAGATTCTAAATGTTAAGAAATTAATAACCTACAAACGTTTTGAATAGGTATACATGCTCTTGCTTTTTGCATTTGCACCACTGTAGGCTTCAATTTGATACCAAATATGCCCATATTTGTCTACTATCATCGAATTTTCCCCTAAAATTTGCAAAAAAACTAACTAAAAACAACAACTTCATAACATGATTTTGGTAAAGCCTGCGGTGATCAGAAACAAAGATATCAATTGGAGTGGCCTAACATAGAGCTATTAATAAATCTGAATCAGTACACACACTAGTGGAGGCAGGTGGGGGGCATGAAGTATGTCATGGTGACCTACATGAGGAGGTTGCTCTCCCAGCATGATATACTTCTTAAAGGGACCCTGGGAGGACAGATCCTACCACAGAGCAGATAGACATCCCTCATTAGGCCAAAAAAAAGGTTTGTTTCAGGTAACATGGGTGGAAAATGTAGGGTCGGTAGGTAGTTTGTTTTTTTTAAATTTCCTTTTTTATAAAATGAATGTACTTACCAACTTTTTTGAATTCCCTAAAATTGACCAAAAATACGGTAAAAATATGAAAATTTCTTCAAAATTGCATAAAAAAAGTAGGGTCGGCCCTCTTTTGATAGAGTCGGTCGGGTGACCTGAAACAAACCTTTTTTTATTTGGCCTTAGTTTTACTTCTTTTCATGTTGGCAGAGGCTGTACATGATGCTGTATGTGTACCGGTCGGACCTTGGTTTAACATGAACCTAGGCCAAAAAAAATAAAAGGTGTGTTTCAGGTCACACAGTTTGAAAATCCAGGGTAGGTAGGTCGGACCTTTTTTTTTTTTAGATTAAAAAACAACAACATTGGCCTAAAAAGTACCTAGAAATCGACTCACAAACTTCAATGTTGATTCGCAGAAGACTGCCTCGACTCGTGAACTATCCGATCGACCCCTAAATAGCCCCAAATGTCCTAAAATATTGTTTTGCTAGGTAGGGTCGGGTAACCTGAAACAAACCTTTTTTTATTTGGCCCTATAGTGACCACAGACATTGTTCCTCCCCCTACTCTACTCCCTTATAGTCTCCTAGGCAGCAGCAGGGTCTATGTCTGTCCAGCCGAAATTTTGGGTTGCCATTGGTTCCCAAAATCACGTATATTGTGCTTAGATTACACACCAACTTACCGAACCATTACATCAGTAGATATTTACATGCATTTCCTCTCTCCCCTAATTTCGAGTAGAAGTGTAAACAGAAATATGTCTAATTCTCCATGTAAATCTTCGCAAAGATAGTGACTAAAATCTATTTACACCAATTTACCTCACCCTGGTGCCAGGAAATGGTCCTGCAGAGCCCCGCACCCCTCCCTCGCTGTCCTTGGAGGTGAGGGGGGGGGGGCTCCAAATTTACATGTTTAGCCCTGCATCTAAAGCCTTCAGGGGACAGCCTCTATGGACAAGAGAAAACATTTCAAGTTATACAAATATAATTGAAAAAAAGGGAACGGTTCTAGATGTAAAAATGGCCAAACATCCAATTCCTCATACTCACTTAGACAAGTCTAGTTGTAATCATTCTACCATTGGACTTATCACTCCCTACCTGTTATGTATCTCTGGTATCTTATCTAAGTATACTATCAAATATTATCATAAATGTAAGAATGTATACCATCAAACATGTTAGACGGATAGTCTAAGTTGTACAGTAATGATAGAATAGTGAGGTCTAGAAGTGTATAATCAAAAAGTGTTCATAACCTCTTTCATACTTCTGGTATCCAGGTCACTTTATACAGACTCATGGAGGTGGAATGGGGAGATGCAGTCACTGTCAACATTGATATTGATGTGATGATTAATGTGACTTTTATCAAACTTCATATGTCGGAAAGGCCTTTGACCTCCCCCTTTATTCCTATCCAAGTTCCACATAATGTGGTATGTATATGTTTAGCCATTTAAGGGCAGCATAGTGCCTTAATGCACAATGCCCTCTGGTTGGGTCTTTCTGCCGGGTAACTCATTACTACTGCATTTATGCATCATGTTAATACATTGATACACTCCCAACTGTTTAGCATGATGCACCAATGTAGTGCTGGTTAGTTAGAGGCCTGTGGAGTTTTGGCTCAACATGATATCAAATATCACTGTGATGTATGAAGAGCCTTTTAACGTGTTAAGACAAGGTCTATACTCCCAGATGTCCCAAGCAGAGCAGTGGTTCTGAGCCACTTGTGTCTAATTATTGATATTAATATACCTTACATATTCATCATGTATGCAGCTGTTTTTTTCCTTGGCTTGTTCACAAATCAACACAAGATCAACACAAGTCCAACAATTGAACCACAATACACTCATGCACAACATGAAAAAAACGAAATATTGCATTTTGTGGTGTTCATTTCTCCACAAAAGTGCCATATCCAACAAAGAGATTGTTCTGAAAAAAGGATAAGTTTAGTGGGTTGATTTGAATACCAAATCTTCTTTATAAAATAGTGACTTAACTTTATTTGATGTTTATAATGTATACAATGCACTGATTCAACCATGTACATGATTATATATTCCCAATATGAAACATATCCCTCTATGTATTGCTCAGTTTGAGCCACTGCTACTGCCTGTCTGTATATCTCTGATATTGAAGTCTAATCAGCCAACTAGAAGCAGCAGCAGGGGTCTGTCCTGTACTACTTTATACATGATGTCAACCTAACCCTAACCCTAACCCTAACCCTAACCCTAACCTAACCCTAACCCTAACCCTAACCCTAACCCTAACCCTAAGACTACCTACATTACACAAATGGACTCAGTCGTGTCTTTCTCTCCACACCCTCCCTCCAGACCTTGCCTTTGGACAGACAGAACGTGTCGGCTCTCCAAGGTATAAGCCACAGGATAGCTCTGTACAGCTCAGAGATACATACTAACTCACCTATAGTTTGAACCTGACACTGAGGCTAATGCACAGGTGTACCACTTAAGGGCATTATGTTCACAATATGTCAGGTTGTGGATGATCTAATCAAATGAAAAATAGATTATTGTAATTTGTAGTTTGGATAGATACATGCCCAATGCTGTCTAGGAGACAATTGATGACCCCCCCCCCCACCACTTTAAACGTGACCTAAGTGACTCGTGCTCCTTGTGGGTGGGAATATGTTTCAAGGTATATGTGTACGTAGACTAAATGACTGTGACTTGTCTAAGCTGCATATCCCTTAAACCTGACGTGAGGGCCTGCTTTATACTTCACAACTAGATGTGATACCAAATCAGGTAGCCCGTCTTAAACCGTCTTAAAGTGAAAATTCCAGATAAGAATCCATCTTCAAACCTTTCACTACAAACAAAAAAGAAGGTGCAGGGAATACGCTTGGAAAGGTGGAGGCATAACAGCCTTGGATACCTTATACAATATGTCCATTGTCAGAGTGCTTAGTCGCTTAGGCTTAAGATCGGTCTACTTTTTCATGGTATTTTATTTCCATAGTTTTTTCAGTTGCTAAGCAACCTGCATTCTCATGTTAAGGCAACCTAGAGGCCAAAGGAAGCTATTGAAAAGAAATACACGTTTGATCAGGGAAACAGCGACACCGCCTACTATAGAACCGCAGACAATGCCTAAAATGACTATACCCCATATAAATAGCGACAGGTAGTAAAATGTCTTTCTTTAATTCTTACTCCAATTTATAGTCAAGATATGATTATTTCTTTACATTATGTGTTTATAGTCTCTTACACAGTCTCTTGCGCAGTCAGTCTATATGAAATCCCGCCAGTCACCGGCTATACCCTCTAAACACACTAAGTAATTCTGACTCAGCTGAGAGATTTGTGTAGGTTTGCTTCTGACCAATGGTTTGATTTACGATTTTTTAAAAGGTTTATGGATGTAAAAACGTTAACATTTGTTGTCCCATCGTTTAAGCTTGATTTAAATTGATCTACATCATCCAGACGTAGATGAACGTTATAAATTTACACAGTTTTACGTAGATTTACGTGTTCATTCGTAATTGTTACATACCCTTATAAACCTCTCAAGCATCACACTAGGTGGCGGCACTATCAAGTATGAAGAGCATACTACAGGTCCCAGGCTAATTTACCACATTAAAGCAGTAAAATTCTAAGAACAATGAATTTAATATTATGCATATTAGCTGCATACCACTGTATTTCAATATATAAAGGACAGTAGAAACTATGTAAAATGGGCATTAGTTCACTTTAATGATTGCTAAGCACATGAGCGGTAATAGAAAAAATATAAAGCCTTTGTGCAGCCAATACTATATAAATATATGTCACTTTGCAGGAGACTATAGTAGTTCCCCTATATATAAAACGGCATTATTTGGAACCAGCAAACACCCCCATTGAATTAGGCCTTGGTGGTCGCCGGGAACAGATAAACCAAACGAGGCTACATACAACTATGTTGTTTTTTCAAAGGTAACTCGTTTTTTTCTATTATTTTACCTAAAAAAATATTTAGAGCAACTCACATACGACAATTGTTCTCCCTTTTAAACCAATTTTCATAATCAAATTGTATTCAAAAGAAAAACTTAATGCAAAACACATATTCTCGCACAGAGTGCCTGGCAACAAAAGAGCACCAACTAAACAAATGTCCGCCATTGTTTATGCCTTTAAAATATGACTATTATGAGACTACTAGAGAAAATTGCGGACCAAATACAAGAGAATAACTTAGTATATATCAATCTAATCCCCCCATTTAGATATAATGTTAAATGCTTCTATAATTATTGAGATATGACTGTCTAAACTTCCGAATCAGGCCCCTCCGAGAGCATCTGTTTTGAGAGTGAGGTGCGGTGCCCAGTAGTCAAGGACGCTTTAGTTACTATGGCAACGTAACAGGGGCTATCTGGGGCAGTGGGACGCAGCTATGCTGAGTTCCCGCCACCAGTCTGCTTTGGGTGCTATGCGGTGTGAGGGAAGGGGGGGGGGGGGGGGGCAGGTGGACAGGGGGCGGGGGTGGTGGACAGGGGGCGGGGGTGGTGGACAGGGGGCGGGGGTGGTGGACAGGGGGCGGGGGTGGTGGACAGGGGGCGGGGGTGGTGGACAGGGGGCGGGGGTGGTGGACAGGGGGCGGGGGTGGTGGACAGGGGGCGGGGGTGGTGGACAGGGGGCGGGGGTGGTGGACAGGGGGCGGGGGTGGTGGACAGGGGGCGGGGGTGGTGGACAGGGGGAGTGGTTGATGGACAGGGGGAGGGAGTAGAAACGGCATGGAAAGTTTTAAAAATAGGCTATAATTACCCCCACAATCCCGGCCCCCGAAGGGGCTGGTTATTATATAAATCACCTTTGTTATATGAAAATCGACCTTCAAAATCAGCAAGGAAAAATGAAGCCGGGCCTGCCAAGAAATACATCTGCAGGACTGAATGTCCTGCGTGGTGAAAACGTTTCTGTATAGACTGCACAGTTAAGCTCTGCGTATTTAACATCATACTGACGATCAGTATACAATCGTTTTAAAATGTATTTATAGAACTAACTAGTACAGATCATTAGAAGGATTTAAATTGTGAACTCGGTTGAACTAACTTGTTTAAAATATATCTCTTATATATAATTTTGGTGTGGACGCCTGATTTAATACTTGACAACATCAGTGTAGATGTATTACACGAATGGAGCTGGAAGCCCCCGCCCCGCGTGCTGGCTAGCACTCCGAAGTAAGAGAGCAAAGCAGTGTACATAATGTGCACTAAAACCTATGGGATAACATAAATTTAAGTTATACACTTCTCCTCTAACTAGACGTGTGTAGCAATGCCACTGTAACCAAGGGTGACTAGGTCCTACTAGATAATCCTGCAAGAGCTGTATCCCAGTGAGCACAAAATTCAGATCAACATTAAATCAACATTGAATCAACATAGGATCAACATTGATTACCATTTGTCATTCCTGATTGCTCTTTAGAACCTAGCTGTAGTATACAGGTCATGGAAATGGAGGAAAATCCTCCCTAGAGTCGTTATTTACGCAGGTAGGTGTGAAAACACTGCAGGGCTAGAATTAGCAACGGTTTTGCTTGTAGCATAAACACTACAGGGCTAAAATTAGCAACGGTTTTCTTATAACCCATTTGCTGAATTTTCTATTAATTTGCTGTTAAATGTATTTATCCCATAAGATAGATTAGTGTATGCTCTTGAATCATACATGGGGAATAGTGAATCATACATGGTATTGCCATGAAATCACATATAAATAAGCTTTTTCTATAGACTTTCCCTCTGTGTTCCTCCACTTCACCCAGTAGGCAGTGAGCCATTATCTAGCCCTGCAGTGTTTTCACACCAACCTGCGTTGTGAAAATTAACACTGGTGTAAATAATGGCTCTGGGGAGAGTTTCCCTTCATTTCCCGGACCTGGTATAGCTGTAGTCGTATTCAGCTTTCTTCATACCTCTGTCTGAGACTCATCTCATGGTAGTTGGGGGGGGGGCATACAGACCAGATATTTACATTCAGGTTGGTGTGTGGAGCAATACTTTGTCTGGATCTGGGTAATTTGATAGTCCTGATTTCATTTTTGATGTGTGCAAAATGATATCTGTGTCGCAACAAGGTCAAATCAAAGGTCAAAGGTCATGATTTAGTTGTAGAAATGAAACTGAAATGGTTTCACATATTTGGGAGACAAGTGCAATAATATTATAAGTGAGCCTTATTTTTGCTTACAGATTTATTCTCACATATATGATCGAATATATGGCAGACCATAGTTGACCTTCCTTAGGTCATTATCCTCAAGGTCAAACAGAGAAAATGCTAATAATTTCCTATTTTTGTTCTTTCTAGATCTGTAGATAAAAGTTGGGTGAGTATATATATACAAAAGTAACCAGAAGCAAAGCAGTAGTTTTGGCCATGATACTCAGTGTGAAATATGTGGGAAATTAATGGTATTTTCATGATAATCTGGCTCATATCTTAAATAGATTGAAATTTTATGAATACCAAATTTTGTTTGATCAGCTATGAACAAGTGAATTATCATTACAGCCATTTCCAATTGGGTTTAGAAATCAATCTTGGGACATGCTTCAACCTCACATGTGTTTTTTGACCTTGAGAAAGGTCAAGGTCATATGTGAATGGAGGAAAATAATACCGAATCAGTGACATCCAAATGGCTAAGATATTACAGGAGAAGAAGAGGAAATGGTGTTATACATATTCATCACAAAAAAGACATTACACTGAAGGTCATTATGATCTGTTTAAAGTTGTCTGTGGGGGGTTATGGTCTAAGGTAACACTAGATGAATGATGACCTGCATAGTAATGCACTATGGTAGGCAGATATATTCAATAGTGATCTGATATTTCATCATCTAGTAACATCAGATTGCTAATATAATTTTGTTCATAATTTCTTTTTTTTAAATGTTTTATTAGCATTAATAAACACAGTTACACCAAAATAAAGAATGTAAATGCATCTAAACCTAGCACGGCCGCCTAAATGTGAGGTTATTGTAGGAAATGTGTGATTTGGTGATGACAAAACAAAATGGCCGTCCCACCAATAATCATTGATTTTCTGTCTGGCTCCAACTCTAAAGTTCATACTATGTATTTAAACTCTAGGCGAATCCGATTCCATACTTTCATGGCTAATTTGAACGATTCCAGCCAATTCTTGCACATAACGCTTCGGCTACTGACATCACATGTTATTAGTAACTACTGCCACACAACACTAGTAGTGTGCCATACCATATTTTTTTCTGAATCCGTGCCACAGAATGTCACAGTGGTTGCCCAATATGTAAACACCTGGGTAGACATTGGATACCATCTGAGAACCACCAGCACCCAGGTAGACTTCAGTTGGACATTGGATATCAACTTAGAACCACAAGCCGCTGCCAAGTCTAACCCGACTTGTCTTTACATCCTACCAGACAAGCACCGTCTCCACTTCTAAGCTTCCAGTCACCATCTACAACTCTGACCAGAGTGTTCTGCAGCTGTTAAAGTCCACAACTACAGGTAAGGTTTTGGTTGTGGATGTGGTTTGTAGAGATTTATTCGGCACTTTGTGAGGAGGATTTGACGAGCTCCAGCTGGGGTCTGTTACAGAACAAAATTTACGTTACGGAATATCAGTACATTATGATTCACGTTTTTTTAAATAATTTATGTAAGTGTTTAAAGATTTACGTTGATATTAGCGAAAACTTCAAAATTACACGGTGGACTTCAAACGTCCATAACGTTACAAACGTCCATAACGTTAACAAATCTGTAGATTTTTGTTCTGTAACACCCCTTTCAAAAACAAGGTAAAAAATGTTTTGTAACACCCACTTTTTGCGCATTATTTTAATGTTGTGTTAAACCACCCTTACCATATGGCTAACTCTAAAATCAAAGACTACAATAATATTTGAAACGTTGTAGATAACGATATTTGAAACGTATTCCGTGCACTCACATGAGCTACACCGTACTTGTGGAGTGCACAGTACCTGCAGTAGTGGGTTAATTCTAACCTACATGAGATACACCGTACTTGTGGAGTGCACAGTACCTGCAGTAGTGGGTTAATTCTAACCTACATGAGATACACCGTACTTGTGGAGTGCACAGTACCTGCAGTAGTGGGTTAATTCTAACCTACATGAGATACACCGTACTTGTGGAGTGCACAGTACCTGCAGTAGTGGGTTAATTCTAACCTACATTGACTACCCACGCCCTCACATATTAAAACAAATATTGCCAGATGGGTGATAGCGGTGCCTCTACATGGCTAAAATTTGACACGGGCGACATGGAGACACGGCCCTTTTAGCCCCTTAATAGAATCGACCGACACAGGTAAATTAGGGATAAAAATAGACTCACAGGGTTTTTTCTCTAAGTTCTTATATAGTCACCTGGGGAAGTCATATGACCCAGAGAGCTAGATGACTCCCCCAGGTGTCTCCCTTAAGTCAGCTAGAGAGTCACCTAGAGAGGGGAGTCAATCTGGAGGAAACCTGGACTCCCTTTTGACACTGTTTCTTTTCTCTGTGTGGATTCGCTGGGAGCTGACTAGGAATTCCTTCATGCTGTTAAATTATATACTACTGTTCTGAACACCATTGTGAATAGCTCTATGATTCATGCTCAACAATGTCTTGCTATGCGTGTTTTTGTTTGTTTTACTAAAAGCAACTTCATGTACATACTTATCAAACAACAAACTATTCAAACTCTTTAATAAGTAAAATACATAAAATTAGTTTCAATCACGTATAAATTGTATACATAGTCAATTTGTTCTAGGTGAACTGCAGCATGATTGGAAATATGCGCTCAACTGTTTTGGGAACGACCCTAATGCTGCTCATGGTGAGCCGTGCAATGGGGGGTCAGGGTGAGTGACTCATTCAGATTATAGATTAGATTAAAGGTGATTAACGCTATACTATAGAAGCAAGGGTGGGCATAAGAACCCAACACTGATAATAGTTGGGATGAGGGTCGTTCTTTCTCTGTTGCAATCTTTACATTTACACATATAGTATATTATACATGTGCCCCCGTCTATTTAGCTCTAATTAAGCCAAACCGTTATAGAAAATGTATGAGCTAAGTCGGCCATGGTTCCCGGGTGGATGCAGGCTATTAGCGTTACCTGGTTTATAGTTATCTACTTTGTGAGCATACTGTATAAAAACAGTTCCTGTACGGCTAAGGGTCATATCCCATTCAGCGTTTTGGATGCATTATTAGCTGATACATCCACAAAATTATACTACAAAGGACTACCTTGGGCCTGTTTGTTGAGGGTGTATCGGCTGATAACGCATTAAAATCGGCTAATGGGGTTTGGCCCTAAGGCAGGGATGGTTGTAAGGACTTTATTGAAATAATACATAGTCAACCTTAAATGTGAAGCTCAAATTACGTGTTTGCTACAATGTTTAATTTCCGTTTCTATCGATGTTTGATATAATGCTAAACTCTTGTTGTTTACAGAAGTTTTGTGTGGCAGGCCTTGTAAACCTGATGGCTATTGTATAGAGTTCGAAATAGGCAGATTGACAGATGATGGGTGTCAAATATGCAAGTTAGATTCAGACTGCGGCGCATGTAAGTTCTAATTTACCTATACTTATGATAGTCATGTTGAGGTGACATTGGTCTTCAGGAGCGGCTATCATACTCGTCATAGAAAATCCAACAGAAACTTCCACTACCTACTCTGAGTAGCTTTTAAAGCCTCAGACATCGAGTTGTGTTGGAAAACTAGCAACTCTCTGTTCCACTCCTCCCCTTGATTCCACCAGCATTGGAGGGTCAGGCCTACAAACCTAGGCCTAAGTGTAAGATCTGGGACCCATTCTATAAGGGATGGATTGAGATGAAATATTGTCAGAATTATACGGCCACAGCCCTTTCTCTACATTCATTCAGCATCAAGGTTTCCTTTGAAGTCAATTTAACCACCTAAATTAGCCATTTAAAATTTGACCTACCAGTAGTTTCTCTTTATCACTTGGGACTATATTAGGTTGATACATGATGACATGATAAAAGCAAAGAAATCAATACTTCATAACCCTAGATTTTGATATATTGGCAATTGAAGATAGGACACCCTTAACAATAGCTGGCTATAGGAAAATCCTATTTCTTTCAACTTTTTGAAAAATTGACCAATAATATTTTAATCAAACTCCTCAGATGTTTAGAGGAGATCATTATTTACATAATCAATCCAAAGATATCAATTGCCATAGGTGAAACTAAAGAGCCATGACCGATTTAGGAAAAAAACACAAAACACATTTTGTAACACAGAAAAAGAAATTGCCAATAATTTCTAACCAAAACCTTAGCCATCTGTACATAGGATCATGCAATACATTTTACTATCAAAGTAATTGTGATTCATTGATGAATTAATAAAGTTTGGTAATTATTCAAATAGTTTCTAGTGGGTCTAAATGCCTTTAATAGAGAAGCGCACATCTTGTTAGCAACAATGAAAAACAGTAAAAAGATTTGTAGAACACCATAATGTGGCACATAAAAAGTTAGTAAAAGTGAGTTGGCAAATTTATAAGAGAGAAATATGCTTTTGTCATGATTATAGGTAGTTTCATTTTTTTTTGCCACCAGGTGTAGCTGGCTGTAAATAGAGGGAGGGCCGGATAGGGAAGGGCTGTGCATGGGTTAGGGGGTCCGAGCATTGATGGGGAAATATCGTGACGTCTTTGGCCTTAAATATGAGGCTAGTCGCATATACAATAAAACACTGAGGGGAATGCACCAATATAGAAGACTTCCCCTAAAGAAATCAAATGTCACGAGAACGTCTCGTTCTGCAACATTAATCTCGAGGATACTGGCAGATCAGTATAAATCCTATTGACATCTAGGTTTGTTCGAGTACAAGGTAATGCCCTTGGGCTCTGCAACACTCCTGCAACATTTAAGGCAATAATGGAGACGCTACAGGCTGATCTACTCTGGAAAAAATGTCTGGTCTACCTGGACAATGTCATCATGTTCAGAAAGACCTTCCCAAGGGCTATTACAAAACACAGCCTAAAATCATAGCATAAAAAGAGGGTTTACAAAAAATCTTGTTTCCGCTGTTGTTCAAGGGAGTGTTACAAAACTAAATTTACGTTACTGTTTTTTTTGTTATTTTTTAACGTTATCCTTAGCACTGCCAGAGTGGGCCAATGTGTATAGTAAAAAGGGCCCCCTGAAAGCCAAGATTTTGTGTTTGCATTGGAAACAATACGCTATGGCAGTGCGCCTCCAGAAAGTACAGGCAGTCCATGTTTGAAGTTCCAGCAGGAATTATTATTCTTTTGACGCCAACACCAAGATCCTGTGTGCCGCAGAGAATAAAATCAAAAGTACCAGTTTTCTAGACCCCAAGCTGCGTGATACATGGTTAGTATACAACAATGACCAACACGCGACCCAAGAACTGATGAGAAGCAGCATTCCTATGCTGTGCGATCCAGTTTGGGAAGGAGGAGTGATATTTAATAGAAGATATTCAGGACAATATGTGTTCCTTTTGTCATTATATTATGCTCTGTTGATGGGAGTAATTGTTTATCACATGTATTCAGGCATGCTTTAAGCTGATACTCTGGGCAGCATCTAAAATACCCTTGAAAAACCGCTGCTGCCATTGGGCAGCAAAATTGCTACCCTAGGGCATCAATACCACTAAATTACGGCTCCTGCTATAATGCAAAGAATAAGAATTTTTGAATCAATCCAAAAAAACATTAATACTACGTCCTCTTGTCAAAAAGGTGTAAATTCTGTCTTGAATGCAATTTATTTCACTCCTTAGCCACTATCCCAGGGAGCTCATACTTGCAAAGTTGCATATTCCCATGGCATAGGACCGGTGGTTAAGTCCCAAGGCCAGCAGGGAAAGGGTTTGATCTGTACCCTCGATTAGTATACTACAACTATGAATTGTTTAACGTGAATGTTAACTATTGCAGCTTCTTGACATTCATGTTTGTTATATTTGAACACCACAGCCGAATGCTCTCAGGGAAATTCTTAACGCTGAGGATAGATACTGCAGTTTTCTGTCATTCCTGGTTGTTATATTTTAATACGTTCTATTGCTCACAGCTAGATGTACTCCAGAATGTGTGCATGGTTTCTGTGACGACACGCCTGATGGCCCAGCCTGTACTTGTATGGCGGGATATGGGGGAGCTGATTGCTCCACAAGTGAGTTCTAATTCAACTGTACTCTGGATTAGTTTTTCATTACTTATTGTTACTAGTCGGGAAGCATTTGTACTTATGTTCCATTATATTTCATTTGCACTTTTCATACTTACCCCTGTTATCAGTAGCATTCCACTTTTATACCAACTCATATGTTACATTGACATTTACAATGAATAATTACCTCTTATGAAGGAAATGTAATTTTCATTTCAAGTCACATGTTTGCAACATACCGTAATGGCCCGTTTAAGCGCAGGGGTCTCAAATAAGCGCAGGTCTCACTTAAGCGCAGGTCTAGGACCCCTCTGAAACCCAAAATCTCTCTTTAAAGGGACTCTTATAAGTGCAGGCCCCTGTATAAGCACAGGGGGAAACAGGGTATGAAATGTATAAGAGCAGGGGCATTACAGTAGTTTCTTGTGGTATATATATCTTTCTTTTAATGCTACACTCTTGTTGCCCACAGTGTGCCCGGTTGAGTGCCAGCCGGCATGCGAGCTGGAGTGTGGTAATGGTGTGTGTGTATCATTTGAAGGACGGACCGTGTGTCACTGCCAGGATGGATGGACGGGGTCAGATTGTACCACACGTAAGTTCTAACATCCTCATGCATGTCATTGTTATATCATTGCTTAGTTTTACTAGTCCCTGTGATTATTTTCCATGGCATTTAATGTTTGTTTTTCTATGGGTCACGAGAACGTGAGAACATTATCGCTCACAAACTTCAAGCATGGTTAAAACTTTTGTTCTCCATATATTCCCACTAATAAGGGGAATTGAGCTTTAAAATTTCAGATGTGGGATCTATTTAGGCTACCCTACCAGAAAAATAATTCTATCAATGGATATTTGGGCATTTTGCGGTATCTTTGTGAGACTTTGGTGCGCTATTAATCCTACAATAGCAATTGACTTTTGCCATGGATACACCTCTATTGTTTTAAAATTGTAATATGCAGCTCAAGACACATTTTTTGGTCTAACAGACACAGCCTGTTTTTTGGCTTCTTAGGCCCAAAAAAATAAAAGGTGTTTCAGGTTACATGTTCTAAATATCTAGGCAGGGTAGGTCATTTTTTTCATATAAATTAGTTTCTTAAACTTTGGCCAGATAAGCAACCAAAAATTGACTTGCAAACTTAAGCGTCAACTCACCAACAATGGTGTAGACAGGTGGACTATCAAATTTACTCTGAAATAGCCTCAAAATTATTTAAAATCTAAATGATTTTTCAAATTCAAATAAAAGTTTCTGGGGTCGGCCCTGGTGGGGTCGGTAACCTGAAACACACCTTCTTTTTTTTTTGTCTTACGTAAATAATTTCATTGTATCTCTACACTCTTGCCATTAACAGCTGTGTGCTCCCCTC
Source organism: Harmothoe impar (assembly GCA_947462335.1). Classification (NCBI taxonomy): domain Eukaryota; kingdom Metazoa; phylum Annelida; class Polychaeta; order Phyllodocida; family Polynoidae; genus Harmothoe; species Harmothoe impar. Next base: position 65,577,633 of record OX381717.1, on the reverse strand, counting down.
CCTGTATGAATGGTGACTGTAAAGAGGGTGAACCGAATTACTGCGAGTGTCCAGGATGGACCGGGCCTGGTTGTATGACACGTAAGTTCTAATTCCCCATCACTCAGCTGTATGATATCATCTTTGTTTTAGACCTACTACATAAGAAGAGCCCATGGTCATGTTCTGCTACCCCGGGGGGGGGGAGGCACTCACTCAGTATTAGTGACTATGTGTGAACACAATTTCGAGGGAAAGGGTATGTTTTTAGACCCTGGGCAAGGGCCCGCGAGGGTCCTTGGAAAGTAGTGCTTTTTATGCAATTTCTGAGGAAAAGGGGTACATTTTAAGGCTGAAACTTTTAGATGGCACATAAGTCCAGCTTTTTTCAAAATTTAAGACACATACTTAGGGAGTGGTCATTTTTTAACAACAGGGGGGGGGGTTGGTGGATTTGGGGGGAGGACCAAAAAAATTTGGACCCCTTGAAGGGGGGGGGCCAAAAAATGTTGGACCCCTCTTGAGGGGGGGACCAAAAAAATTGCACCCCTTTTTAGCGAAAAAGCCCGCGCGTTACTATAGCTCAAAGGGGTCGGCCGCGCTCAATTTCAACTTGCCTGAGGGGGGGGACCAAAAAAATGTCGACCCCTCCCGTGGGGGTGACCGAAAAAATTTCGACCCGCTCGAGCAAAATTCCACCAACCCCCCCCTGTTGTTAAAAAATGACCACTCCCTTAAGGTATAGGGTAAGGGTAAGCCCTTACTTTAGGGGGCCATTTTTAAAAATCACACTTCATAAGGGTATTTCTCCTCAGTCCCCCTCGATTTGAGTATACATTTTTGCTTAGTTTCCCATGAAAAGGGTGCTATTTTGCTTAATTATCTCCCGTGATAAGGGTCCTAATTTTGAGGTGATGTTCACACATAGGTACTAGAGAAAAGACAGGGAGTGGGCCCCCGGGACTGCTACATTTTCTTTACCTTTATATAAACTGCCAGTGGTTCATCACTGGTTAACACTGAGTATAGTACTGGTTCTAGTGCTTGCAAGGAACAGATCAACCAAAAGAGGCTAAAAGTAGGGGATTGTTCGACAGAGGCTGAGGGTATAGGAGATTTGTGATGGGTACAGAATTCCTGTAAAACCTAAAACCTGGAATTCTATTTTTCCTCAAAACCTGCCCAAGATATTTGATATTTGATTATAGACATTTAACTTTCTAAAGACAAGTTCCCTTCTGGAGCAGCTCCTGCAAACAGAGAATCAAGCACATATTTGCCACCGTCCAAAAGTCACTTTGGTAGTCACATCACATATATTATAGAATTATATACTATCCAGTCATGTATAATGGAAGCTCTCAGGGCAAACTCAAGCTAATTCTTTCTCCCAAAGTACACACATTTGTTTTTTGTTTTATATATAATTATATGTTTGTTGTCCTATCTTGTTTATCCCAGCTGTGAGTGACGCTGGTTGTGAGAACGGTGTTTGTGTTCGGCCGGAGGATGGTGACGATTTCTGCACCTGTTATCATGGCTGGAACGGAGCTGACTGTACTACACGTAAGTAACATTTACCTGAAATTACAATGCTATGTTTACGTGCTGCTAGGTAGAAAACCTGTTTTCCTGTTATGCATGTTTGTTCTGATCCTACACTTTTGTTGCCCACAGGTGTGTGCTGCCCAGTGTGTGATGACAATGAGACCTGTAAAGAAGGGGAGGAGGGCAATGTCTGTGTTTGTGTGGAAGGTGATAACAGAGGTAGGTTAGCATTCCCCAGTATTATGTTGTTTAGGAAAAAAAAAAAAAGGTTTGTTACAGGTAACCCTACATTTTTTTATACAATTTTGAAGACATTTTCGCAATTTTAACCTTTTTTGGGTCAATTTTAGGGTATTCAAAAAATTTATATTAAAAAAGAAATTAAGACAAAAAAAAATCCGACCTACCGACCCTCCATTTTCCTCCCATGTTACTTGAAACAAACCTCTCTTCTTTTGGCCTTAGTATCTCATAGTGATGGACACTGCCATAACCCTAGAAGGGAAAACGTGGAGCCGTTTACGTAGCACTAGACAATGAGGGATGAGCACAGTCTCTTATGCTTCAGCCTAGCTCACTAAACGCTTCCCAATAAAAAATTATGGATTGACCTTTATTCTGGAGTAACCATAACATTATTGAACTTCAATCTATATAGCACTTTTATTTCATAGAGTAGGTTTACCAGCGTCAAACAGTATAGTTGTATATGTTTATCTATGATATATATGCTTATTTTCACTCTTATCAAATTTTGTTTGTTTAAAAACGGGACCGAAGATGTATTTTAGATATTTATTTCCATATTTTGTGTTTACCTTAAGATATTTGCAGATATGAAACTTTGAACATCTCAAAGTCTCATCTCTAAATCTAGTAGGACATAATAATAAGCACCTCCTGTATAACAACTGTTAAACAAAACAAGTCTCAACTTCATATTTGCAAAAGAAATAGCGTTAGTTACATAGTTGCAGATGAATGAAGGCTTCCATGCACTAGCCATAACCGGCTATGTAGTGCCGACTCTAAATTGATCTTGCTAGAGGCTTCAAAGCGTTTAGATATATGAAGGTATGAATCATAAAACAAGTCAAAATGAAACAATCTTTTAAAAAGAAATTGTACTGGATTTACAAAACCAAATAATCATGTTTTATGTCCTTTGAACTGGTTTACCAGGGTCATCATCTAAGGCCAAAAAATGCAAAAAAGCCAAGAAAGCCAAAAGAGCTTCCGGCTCCGGCTAAAGATGGAGTTCAAGACCAGTCCTGGGTAGGTGAACGTACTCAACAGTTAGCATATTTTGATTTATATACCTGATATAATTTACCATAGTAGATTGTTCACTAGTATGTAGGCTATTGTCCATCTCATGTCTATGGGTGTGTCACTACTGCAGGCTATTTAACGTATTATGTATGACTGCATTAACTTCGGGTATTTGGTTTGAAACCCACACTGTGAATAAAAGGTGTAGGTACACAGAAGGATCTACAGTAGATCAAGAGTAGATTATACTGTTTACCTACAATAAACTGTACACCTACGGTAGAATCCAGCCCTCCTTTTACGATGAGATTTATTGCCAAATCTATAATGAATGCTCCTCCACACATTTTTAACCTGTTTTCATCTTTAACTAGAAACCAGTGATTCCGATGGAGATCGATCTACGGTTCATTGATTTATATACTTTGATGCATTATTCATAATTGTACTGTGTTTGTGTAATTGTGCTTTAGGAATTATGGACCCAAGTGACCGACCAACTCCAAGATATGCACTAAGGCTTCATAGTTATTACCCGCTAATTCCTGACAACAATACTACCGCATGTATATTCTAAGCAAGACACACTACTGAGTTACATATTCAGGACCACTAACAACCTGTGCATAATATGCAATAAAACCACCTTTACTGGGTTTATTCTGAAATGAGTGCTACAATCGTTACTGTAGTATATTCACTAAATTTCCTAGATCTGTAGAAGTCGCGGAAAACATCATTGGATTAGCCGGGAATCGAACCACATACCTCTCTCACCGGTGACAAGCTTACTAACCGTTTCATTAGCAACCATATTTTGGGTTTTAAAGCCAGATTTGTACAGCTTTTTAGAATTCCCTCAAGTGGAGGGTTGGCTAATAGATATAAATTGCTAACTCTGTTATTATGATTTAAAGCGCCAGAATTACTTAAAGATCAGCTTATCAATTAAAACTGTTGTATCAACCTCAAATTAGTAAATGACTTGTAAGAGATGCCAGCTTTCAATCAGATTTTAAAGATTTGATTATGCCGATAAGCAGCAGTAGCAAACTCTGAAATATATTAGGGAGTGGTCATTTTTTAACAACATGGGGGGTTGGTGGATTTTTGCGCGAGCGTGCCAAAATTGTTTGGGTCCCCCCCTCAGCCAAGTTGAAATTGAGTGTGGCAACCCCTTTGAGCTATAGTAACACGCAGGCTTTTTTGCTAAAAAGGGGTACAATTTCTTTGGTACCCCCCTTCAAGGGATCCAATTTTTTTCGGATCCCCCCCAAATCCCCCAACCACCCCCTATTTTAAAAAAATGACCACTCCCTCAGAGGATGGCACTTGTATTAGATGTTACTTGGCAGCTCACCAGGTTCTGTCTCCACTGTACTAGCTGCATCCATTCTAACATGGTGAAACACCAACAGCTATGGACACTACATTTTTTACACTGTTTGATATATCCAAGTCTGTGTTTCCGCTTCCAAGGATAAACTGTGTTTTCTGCATAGAAACATTTTATTTTCTTTGGTACCCCCTTGTTCTATGTCTGGTAAAAGAAATAAAGGGCCTGCTCATTTTCAATGTTTGACTTTATTATTTCCAATATCTGACCATTCATATTGTACTTGTTTATAGATATGAATATGTTCAAGTACAATTTTCAATTCAATGATGATGCCTACATGATTCGATGCTTCTATAGGAGGACAAGATGGCCGCTTACATGATGACAATCGATGCTTCTATAGGGGGACAAGATGGCCGCTTACATTATGACAATCAAGTAGGGAGACAAGATGGTCACCTACTGCATGACAATCAACACTTCTTTAGGACATTATGGCTTATACGAGAGAACAAAAGAAATGACCTGACTGTATAGTCAGTTAAACCAATGCCAGACCCCTGAGCTAGAATACCGATTCATGATCAGCCTAGACTGTGGCCATTATCCTACGTACAGGGGTCTGACAGTGGTTTAGGGCAAAAAAAAGGTTTGTTTCAGGTCACCCGACCGTCCCTATGAAAACAGGGCTGACCCTACGTTTTTTTATGCAATTTTGAAGAAATTTTTGTATTTTTACCCTTTTTTGGTCAGATTTAGGGTCTTCGAAGAGTTTGGCTAGTACTTTCATTTAAAAAAAAAAAAAGAAAAAAAAGAAAATACGACCTTCCGAGCCTATATTTTCTCGCCATGTTACCTGAAACAAACCCTTTTTTTTTGGCCTCAACTATTATTTACAGTAGGACAATCAACACTTTTATAGCCAAGTTATAATTGCCTGTGCTACATTTATATTGCTAGTGCTACATTGATCTAAAATACTGGTTCTATCTAGTCTATCAACCAAGTGCATGGCAACAAATGGGCATACTACATTAAAGCACTATGTTTGAGAGATGAGGCCGTTTGTGCATTAAAGGACATTAAAGGACATAGAACTTGCTGCCCCGGTAGCAACAGTCGGAGTGCAGGCAATGACTACTCAGCCCACTCAGCCTTTTCTTTACGGTGGCCCAGGGGTTTAAACCCCCAGTGCCCTTATAACTCGGGCTGAGTACCTATGCTGGCTCCCAAGTGCATAAACTGGGTCAATACACTCTCACAACGGAGGTTGCCTATAGTAGGGTACAGTGTGGGACACTCTGAATGTCAGCCATTTTTTTGCACTGCCCCCTGTTAGATGACATAGGAGGTGGTAGACAAACACAAAAATGCTTTAAATCTCATATATAAGGTACTTCTTAGGTTCTGGAATGGCAGTGTGTAACTGAATCAGGATATAAGTAAGGTCTGCACCATTTGGGGCATCTAATTTCACTCAGATTGTCCATAGTGCGCCCTACACAGCAGGTGGTAGTCAAATGGTTTCCCACACTGTTAGTAATATATCAGAACATCTGTCTGGAGAATGGAATGACCTAGTTAATGCACGTGCTGGCTCCACTCCGACTGTCGTTGGAGGGGTACCGAGATCTGCGTCTTTAATTAATGCCATATTAGACCGGCTGCTGGGGTCTACTTCCCCCCTAGAAAATGTGTGCGCAGCCTGCTCATTGTTATGGTACCTTACCCTACTCACCTGCAGCTGCCTCCCCTCCTCCCGGGGCCCCTACATGTGCCGAGCACTTGGCCAGCTCTCATACATTCATACAGACCCGGGCACGTACAGTATACCATCATTATTACCGGGAGCGGGACCATCAACTGGGTCAGTTATATTTCACCTTAACGGTTTTCACATATTTTTTGTATATATATCAGAAACAATAAAATAATTTTTTGATATCATACATTACATTCGTTAAAAAAGGTATCTATATCTATATATATCTATATATCTATCTCTATCTATCTATCTATCTATCTATCTATCTATCTATCTATCTATCTATCTATCTATCTATCTATCTATCTATCTATCTATCTCTATATATATATATATACACACACATATATGTATATAATATATATATATATGTATATATATATAGAAAAAAATAGCGTCCATTACCCGCTGGAGATGAGAGATTTATGAACAGGTGGGCTTCGCGCGAAGGTGAACAGCACCACCCTCACCATGCGGACAAACAATGTACTAATGGTCTCTATAAATATACCTATATATACCGGGTATATCATATCCATATATATATATATATATATATATATATATATATATATATATATATATATATACATGATTGTTATATGTATAGGAGTCAAGCTATTTTCCTTTGGGTGAGGTCAATTGATTGCAATACCGATGTTTGGAGAAATTGCCGACAGCAAAAGGCTAATTATAATTATATAACAACCCCCATAAATCCTTATATATATATGAGTATAACTGTTTTTTATAAACACTTTTTTTCTGACACCTGGTCAGAGATGGCACCTGGTCAGAGACGACGTCCGGACAGAGACAAAAACATTGTGTTCGTGAGACACAGCCTTAGGCTTTCCAATTAGAAAAACTGTACCAGATGTAGCTTGTGAGTGTAGAGACACTAGACATTCTTTGTCTTCCCACCAGGAGGAGGTGTTAGACCGAATGGGAATAGAGCATTCAACGTTTTTTTGGTCTGTTTTATGTCTCCAGAGTATACGACCAGGCCCCTGCCAAACTCAAACGTAAATCAGGTCAACGGTAGATTGTTTTGTCCTTCTAGGTAGGTCTATCATAAACCAGGAAACTACGGAGAGGATGGGGATCCTGCTCCCAAGTCATGGCTAGTTCTGACTGATCTACAAACAAGAGGGAGTTGACACTTCACCAATTAGAGACATTGACAACAGCTTTTTGTCAGTGACTAATTAGTTGTTTTATTTCACCCACACGTCTAGCATCCTCACCTCAGGTCAGTCCTACTTTGTTTCCGCATTCTAGCCAGGTCTATGTATAGCAGGGGTGGTTTAAAGCCACATGGGCCATTCTGAAGACGACTTTCAACCTAAGACAATCATATAAGCAACATAGGGGGCTTCCATAAAGTATGTACGCATCTTCTTCCATAGAATAGGGCCAAAAAAAAAGGTGTGTTTCAGGTCACCCGACCCTACCTAGCAAAACAGGGTCTACCCTAGAAATTGTTATCCGATTAAAAAAAAAAGAAGTAATAATAGGACTCCGCGAGTCGACGCCATTGTTGGCGAGTCAGCGCTGAAGTTTATGAGTCAATTTTTTGGTACTTTTCAGGCCATGGGATTAATCTGTCTTTAGAAAACATTTTTTGCGCTATTTCAGAGTAAAATTGACAGTCCACGAGTCAACATAGTTGTCTGCGAGTCAGTGCTGGAGTTTGCGAGTTAAATTTTGAAACATTTCAGGCCAGAGTACTAAAAATGAAAAAAATAAAAAATAAAAAATCCGACCTAACCTACCTAGATTTTCAGACTATGTAACCTGAAACACATCTTTTTTTTTTTTGGCCTAGACCCCCCACCCGAAGTTGCCTTATGTACACATTAGGGGTACCCTCCCCCCTTAAGTACATACCGTAAAACCTCATGTATAAGCCTAACTTGCATATAAGCCGCATCCCGACTTTGGGCCGATCCTATAAGCCGCACCAGCGATCTGATTCTGGTGATTTTTATACTGTTCTATAGGACAAAAACTCGCGTATAAGCCGCACCCTGACTCTGTGCTGATCCTAGAAGCCGCACCGGCGATCTGATTTGTGTACAAGCCGCGGCTAATACGCGAGGTTTTACGGTACTCATTCGTTGACCTGACACCCTCTTCTCCCACGCCCCTTTCTCTAAAAGTTACTTCCGCCCCCCCCCCCCCGCACAGCCTAAACCTTTTCAAAATTCTTGTAAATTGCTCGTCCATTTAGGGCACCCATATATCTATGTAGATCTACAATGTGTTAACCCCCCCCCCCGGATGCCCCTCAAATGGTTATAAATACCCATGTATCTCAGGCTACTGCCATTGTCGTGAGGAATATTGACCAACTACAACACCTTTCATTAGTAGACCACCCCTCTACTATGACCATCGGTCACTATAACCGTTTTTGGAAAGAATCCAAATTTCTCTTTTGTTTTAATGTAAGACAATCCCTCTGATGCAATCATCTCATTCATGTGACAACTCCAGCCTCCATCCACTAGGATTCCAGTTGCATTGGCCAGAATTTTTAATCAAAAGAAAATTTAAGTGCATATGTAAAGGGTATTTTAAAATACCATGCCATGACAACCCCCCCTCCCCCGCCCGCCCCCGATGGTGAGTGCATATTTTATGGAAGCCCCCCTACTAAACCGACTTTTGGACAAAATTGACAATAGGTCGAAGGGTCCAAAAGTGACTTTCTGACCTTGACCATCCTAATTTCGGCAACATACCGACCTCTAGGGGTACCCACACCAGCTATTTACCGAGATGGTCAATTTAAAACGACTCCATGGCATATGCCCCCCCCCCCCGCACTTATAGCCCATGGCAGGTAGCCTTATGTTATGTGCCAGCAGTAGCGTGGGAAACGAGAGGGGGGCTCATTATGTTTGTCCTCCCCCCCCACCCCAATTTGTCAGACATGTAACATAATGCACACAATTTCCAATTCTTACCTCTCCCGCACAGGAAAAAGTGGTGGCAGGAGGGCCTGACCCCCCCCCCCCCACCCAGTTAGAACTAAAGGGGGCTTAAATACTACTTTGGTATATAATATATAATTCAATATAAGCGTGTATATAATGCATCATGCTTTTAAAGCCAATACTTAAAGTTTGTTGGAGTGCCTCACCGCCCCGGGCCTCCCCATAGAAGATTTGCTTGGCTATAATTTCTCATAAGTGATATTCAGTGTTGAGAATTGTGATCTACATCAGGTATCTAACCTGAGGATTTAAAATGTGATTTTATATGTATTTTATAAGTCATCAGTTCACATTTTATACGGCAAACATGTGAAGAATAATATAATCATGTGGCGAAAATGTGACTTTGAAAAAAAAGGTGAAAATATTAAATTGCGAACATGAAATCGTTGAAAAAAAAGTTTAAACATTTCTTACTTGAAATGCAGAACCATTATGCGTGACCAATATAGATCGAGCATAACGAACATATGACCAATGAAAGAAGAGAATTACAGACATAGTGGGACATCGGTTACGTATTATGGTGGTTGGGGCTATTCATCCCTATTGTGACCAAAGGGTTTGAAACAATTTTTGCATTAGGTATGACATACACATGACAAACGTTTAACAAACTCATGACGAACTCAATTATTTCTTTAATTTAAAGATGACGTGATGCCTTAAGGTGTATTATGATGTCCTATCTAGATCCACTAACACAGCCCTGGTGAATAATTCATAGACATTGCATTGCTGCATCAAGCAAACCCTTTGGGAGGATATCGATCTCGTAGAGTTGCATGATGCATCGATCCAACTCTGGCCAGTTACTCACCATGGCTGTGTCATTGTAAGGCATTAAAACATTGAACTCTTCAGACAGGCCCCAGCCTCCAGCCCGCAACCCCCCCACACCCTCCCCCACCCACCCCCTCACAGCGTCACGTTTAGCCGCACATGATGCCAACGTGTCCCTTGGACTAGAAATAATTTACAAGACTTATACAACTCAAACTCACCTAAGGCTCTTTTTTACGTGTTATGTACCAGTAGGAGATCTCTCCAATGTGCCATCTGTGAACCTGCGGAACAACGCTGATGATGGTTACGGTAAGGACGACCGTGAATGACATCTGATCACGTGTCATCCGGTGTACGGCAATGTATATGTCAGGCGCAGAATAGAAACCAGCCCAATACCGGAATTGCCCAGGTGGAATTCCGGTACTGCGCAAGGCAATTCCGGAATTGCTCCCTACTTACATTTGGCAGTTTCAGAATTCCCATCTGTTCTACACATATAATATTAAATATATGTGTCAATGCTATTTGAGTATGATGTGCCACACCTTGGAGGTCTGAGAACATTCAGTAGAAGGTCCCCATACATCCCACACCTCACTGTAGGTGTGAATAAGGTGTGGCTATAATCCCTCTGGTGTGATAAAGCAATTGGAGTTTAGTTGCCTGTAACCCAACAAAGAGCTAATTAATACTGTAACTATTCCTGGCAAATACTTTTTCTACCCTACCTTTCTGTTTGTACCATGCACTAAATTATTTTATTAGACTTGTTACTGAGATGTGAAAGTTCCAATATTGCGCAAATTCAAATATTGCACGTGACATATATACTGTGTTACCTGAAGTGACCGTTAGTTGTTTATGTAACTTATCAGTCAGTCAAAAAGCAGCCGGGTCCACGTTGGGCCAAAAGTATGACATGATAAATTAGTTGTCTATTTTTATTATTGGCTCAAATTTTACCTTCCTTAGCCCCCTGGTATATGAATGTACACTCACGGACTAGACCAAAAAGATTAAGGTGTATTCAGGTTACCCGACCCTACCAAAACAGGGCCGACCCTAGACATCTATATCCAATTTTGACAAAAAAGGAGTCATCGCTTACGTTAAATTTGAGTGCTTTCCAGGCCAAATATTTAAAAAAAAATAGGAACAAAAATCCCTATCGTTAAGATAGAAACTCCTTCCACATTTAACCCCTCTGCCCCCACGCACACCACTGCTCGGACTATTCATGGCATTTTAAATAAGACGCATTCACTTTCTTCTATCATCAGAGTGGATTTCACATTGCCACTATTCTTATATAAGATGGGTATTATAAACTGGCGTCACAATTCACAAATTAAGTAAGGCCCTGTTACGAGGCATTGCATCAGGCCAAGTTTTTCTACCAATGCTCCTAATGCAAAATCGATACTGTACTGAAACACCCATTGCAGAAAATGTAAGAAGGTCCTGATTGAAAACTCTGTAATCAAAGAACTCGGGTTGAATGATCTGAGCGAGCAAGAGTCCCTAACATAGAGGTTTAGCCCCACCTTTAGTGACCAAGTCACTGGTTACTGCATGAGCGCTGAGCAGGCCGTGCTGCATGCTGGCAGCAGTAAGATTGCCATTTTGAATTCTGCGCAGGTCACTTGACCCTTGGTAGTCTAAAGCTCTGGCCACACCTACATAATTTCATCCGACCAAATGTGATCCGTCCCAACCCAACCCAACAGTCAGAAGAGTCATACCAGGTAGATTTCATCCAATGGTCTGGTTGGGTCGAATCTGCTCAAAATTGCATGGTGTGGCCGGGGCTTAACAACACCATAGCGACCCCTGGTGACCCCCAGGGGCGTGAAATACGACAACAGCGTGCAGTACGGCCTGGGGTTATTTCATGCTTCCTTGTGGAACGGCTTTCCCATTGCTTTAACCTTGACGGTCTGTATTCACCATGAAATACAGCATAGTATATTGTTGAATAACATGTAACCCGGACTACGGTTGTTGCTGCTCGGCCACCTAGTCCTAAAGAGTCCAGAAATGTCTAGAGATCAATAGCCAGAACATTAGACTCTCCACTTAAAGAGGTCAGGCAGAAAGCATGGGCATGGTTCAGGACCCCATCACCCCCACTACCTCCACCACACAAACCTGACTTGGTTTTACCCACCAGCCAACTCTTTTAAATGGCTTAGGTCGATAAGCGATATAGTTAGGAATATACTCTCCGATGCTGGAGGCTGTGTCTCACGACCTTGGGTCAATGTTTTTGTCTCTGACCAGGTGCCAGCTCTGACCGGGTGCCACCTCTGACCGGCCTGAATAAAAACGGGTTATTTAGGGCAGATAATGATAAAAATAGGCAACTAATGACAAGTTTAAAGACTTATAACATCCATTAACCTTTTCAGCCAAATTCTACCATCTATAGGTGGATATATAAGACCTGCTATATAACCCAGCACAAGTATATTGGAAATGTCCTTCTTTATCCTGCATTATGAATATACCCCCCCCCCCGCCCACACACACACCGCGCACCACACACATATAGACTAGTTCCCTTTGAGGAGACAGTTGAACTACCCCATTAAACATAGTATGTACATATGATAATACAGCGGAAACATTATCTCACACACATATTAAACAAGTACCACATTTTCCTTCCCTGCACCCTCCCGGTTGGCAGATACAATTCTTTGAAATGAATTTCTACACATTACGACGGCCCAGGAAATGTACACACCTACCATACCGTCTGCACGACTCTAGTCAAAAAGAGCTCCATGTGCTCTACCTCATTCATAATATCATTTACATACACCGCAAATTCCAGCGTATAACCCGCACCTCACGTATAACCCACATCTTTGAGGGAATCTTATAACCCACACCTGGGGTTTGAAAATCGCCATTTCAGTACGTACATTACAAAAGAAACAGCACATAATTATGACTTATTATAACTACTAACATATTATTATGATTCAATGTACCTTGAAATAATACTTGTACAAGGCTAAAGCGACAATATTACATCATGGGAGGACAGACTTGCCGTGTCCATGAAATAAATAGACAAATGCCAAGGCCCATTGATACCTTCTCTGTTGTATTTTACGAGTTGGGGCTGGGGCAGTATCCCGCGAAGCCACAGGCTGAGTGGGATGCGCCCTAGCCCCATGAGTGAAATACATCAGAGCGGTATCAATGTAGTTGGCATTTGTGTTTATTTTTTCATTTGAAGCCATTTAATGAATGAAAACCAACTTTTTCTTAGCCCATTGAATACAGCCATGTTGTATCCAATGGGGGCATTGAATATGGCCCTTCAGTGCTAAAGCATAGGACATCTTGTTTTCCCAAAAAATATCATGTTATTTCTCTGTGGAGTAGAAATACCGTATCTGTCTATATATACAGGACATGCGCGTATTTGAGATTCATTTTAGTGGTTAATATCATTTTGATATATTTCGCTGCCCTGCCTAAATCGGAACATGTGGTAGTTTGAGTACCTGGGCTAAAACGGCAGATATGGTATGTGTTTTCAGGTTCAAAACTTGAACTTCGTAGACTATCTCTAGCTATTTTTGCCATAAGTCATTCAATTTCAAGTACCTACAACCTTTTCCTGCTGATAGGGATAAAAAGGGTCCAATTAAAAGGGTCATTTTGGTAGCAGACCTTTCATCCCAGGCCCTGTCAAAGTTGAAAAGCAGTTTGAATAAATGCTTTTCCACACAAAACCAGACGAGTTGAATTATTGTGATGGTGTTTAATTGAAATAGAAGTAATAACGAAATCTGGGAGATTGGGTTTGATGATGGAACGTTTCGTGAACTTTTAGAACACTTCTTAAGGCAAATAGTGAGAAAGGCATCAGGAATGGCCCAGATCATGTTTATTAAAGTAGAATTGGATTTGTCATCTGTTCTGTTAGATTAGCTTGAAGCCAACCAACCCAGTGGGCACAGAACATTGAATCAACATTGAAAACTGGTTGACTATGTTGATTCAATGTTGATGCAGCGTTGATTCAGCATTGAACTGAGTTTTGTGCCCACTGGGAAAGGGTATATGACTATGGCTAACCCCCTATAGGTCGGCATTATACCTCAAAGCCTCATATTTATCAGTCATCATAATACATTTTTGATCACTGGCAGATCAGTCATCGGCACTGACTTGAGGTACCCTCAACCCAACAGGGCCGGTATTATGCATGAACGCAGCCCCTGTGAATTAACCACTGGAGCTTCATTCATACATAGTGTAGGGACACTAATATTAGTATTATAGTCGAACGCCTACAAGGTAGTTCGGGCGGCCAGAGCCAGGGGGCACCCCTATCGGAAGCGGACAGTATATAAGCTGTCCTCACCCCCTTGCTCTGGCAGACCTTCTCAGGTCTCTGACTGTGTGATATATAGAAAGTTATTTGAAAGCTAAACATACATTGATCGAACCTCATATACTTCAAGGATTAGCATTGTTGTACAGGTGAACGACTAATAAACCCTGTTTTCTTGCATCTCTACATGAAAACTGCAGTTCGAGTCCTTATTTAATCGAATTACATAAAGACGAACTCTACACTGGTGCCGTGACCAGGATTTTTATGTAGAAGATAGCGGACTGACCCTGGCAGAGGCTCAGTCAAGGAACGGGGGGGATGAAGGATCAGGGACCGAACTAGAGGATGGGGAACTGGATTACACAGTCGCCCAGATAAATGAAATCTGGGATATTGCCTCTCGAATGCATACCCCGGAGAATAAAAAATCTCGAAAGAGGAGTCTGATTTTTCGAACTCCGGGAGAATTTCCTCCCATCAGAACAGTTCCGAACACCAATCCGTTCAGAGGAAACCCATGGGCAGACATGCTTCCCTCCGAACCGAACCTCGGACATATGGAACGAGACTTGTCTAGAAGAGGTCGACAGGTCCCTGACTATGACGCCTACTGTGAAAAATTGAAAGCGGAGGAGGAGGCGATGAGGGATCGGCATACAGCCATGAATGAGGATTTGATCCGACTGGCCGACGAAAAGGCAAGGGTAATCGCCCAGAACCAGAAAGAAGCGGAAGAATTGAGCGAAGTGAAATCCCGAATTCAAGCGGATAGGAAATATATAAGTGAACAGTTGGCCCTCGAAACCTCTCAATTGGCTAAAGTCCAACAGAAGGTTAAGATCGCTCAACACAGTCTGACAGAGGAGCAAGCACAACTCCAGAAAGAAAAGGAAGAGGCTCGCCGAAGTCGTGATCTTCGGGATACCTATGAAAGCGAGATCGAGCGACAATCCAAAAGGGTCAAGAAAATCAAGGCGGATTATTCGAAGGAAGAAAAAACCGGCCAGGCCCTGCGGGAACAGTTCGAGCAAGAACGAGAGGAGTTGAAGCAAGCTCAAATTGACATGAAGGCTGACCTCGAACTTATTCAGAAAAAGAAAGACGAAATCAATGATACCTACCTGGCCTATCAGAGTCAGATAGAAGAGATCCGCAAAGAAGAAGAGACTAGGAGCCGGGAACAGACGAATGAGGGAGCCCAGCCACCTAAGCACGTTGCATCCACACCTAGTCCGATATTAACTACGGTAGATCCAATCGAAACACGGGGGGTTGTTTCGGAGGGAAAGTATGAACGAACCCATGGGAGAACTGCCCCGAATGAGACTTACCGTAAAGTCACGTATGGGGGAACCGAAGAGAAAGAGATCTCTAGCACCCATGATATTACGAGCGAAGCCCCACCCAAACGAATGAACCATAGTTATGGCTCTCTGCATCCCTTTGCGGACGACACGCTGGCAGGACATAATTATACGGTACCACCACCACCGATATATAATATAACCTACCAGTATCGGGCACCATTACCCGGAGCCGGATCGAACGAAGGACATCAGTCCTATAATGAAGGGGGTGGATCGATTCCGAGCAGGGGGACCAGTGGTGCTCCGAACCCCGGAACTAATCCGGGAGGAGGAGCCGGGGCTGTGCCGAACCCTGGTTCATACGGAGGATACCCCCCCAGTCCTGATCGAACCCAGCCCAATCCAAGAGGAGGGACACCAAGACCGGTCCCTGCCCCTAGAAGGTTGACAAAACGATCATCTATGGGCCCGAGGGTTGCTGCAATAGTGGAATCCGATCCTTGTATACAGGGAATGGGGATAGACTGTTGCAGTCGGACCCGGGAGGATGAGTCAGAAATTATGGAATGGAGTCGGAGGCAGTCTGATAGACTGGTATGGAGTCATAACAGTGCCCGGAAGCCTGTTCGAACTCCCCGGCGGTTCAATGGAGAGAATTGGAAGGAAAGCTACCAAGACTTTTGCGACGATAACCGTTATCATGGGTGGGACAAGGAGGCTTCCTTGGGTCCTCTCATTAAATGGTTGAGTGAGGGTCCGGGGCGAATAGCGGTAGATGATTGGCGAGAGACGTATGGGGAAGATGGAAATTATGACCAATTGGTGGCAGCCGCCACACATATCTTTGGGGTGCTGTCCGCGAATGATCCTTGGTCGGAGTTCCAGGTACGAACACAGAAACCAAAAGAGTCTCCGAAAGTATTCGGACTAGAGCTTCAAAGATTGTTGCAAAAGGCTCGACCCTATTGGAGACGGGATGATGAATATTTCTTAGATGAACTATTCACACACTTTATAAAAGGACTGAGGGATCCGTCCCATGCTGAACTCGTCCAGAAAGAATGGGGACGAGGATCATCAATGGTAGACTTCTTTTTAGCTATCGATCAGCACGAGAAGAAGAAACGGCTACTTTCCGGGTTCGTACCCAACCAAAGAGTGGCGTCTGCACATACGGCCACTCCAGAAGAGAGCGATTCGGACGATGGTTCGGAAGAGGAAAGAATTGCAGCCATAGGGGGAGATAAGTGGGATCGAAAGAATCGGTGGAAGAAAAATGGTAGTAAGCCACCCGAGAAGGAGAAGCCAGTAGAGGCAAGCTCTAAGCCAATCCCTACCCCCCAGGTGGTAGCGTCATCAGAGAATGAGAAACGGTTGATGGCCATGATGGAAGAAATGAAAGGATTGTTGGACTATCAGAAACGACCGAAGCTAGATCGAGCAACGGTGAAGTGTTTCAGGTGCCAAGAGACCGGACATTTCGCAGCCGAATGTACGGCCGAGAAACCAGTTTGGAGAGAAAGGAAGAGAGAAGAGACGGGAAATTAGAGGGGGTTGTCCGTGAAGGCAAGCTGACGACCCCGA
Source organism: Harmothoe impar (assembly GCA_947462335.1). Taxonomy (NCBI): domain Eukaryota; kingdom Metazoa; phylum Annelida; class Polychaeta; order Phyllodocida; family Polynoidae; genus Harmothoe; species Harmothoe impar. The sequence continues at coordinate 65,560,691 of OX381717.1, read as the reverse complement.
ATAAGGTATGCCAGGGTACAATCCATACGAACGCGATTGAGGAGTCTGTAATGTATCCGCCCAGCAGCATGGGAAATGCTGATGAGCCGAAAACATGTGGGGCTGGGGGTATTGGTGAGACAGTTGCCAGGGAGAGCAAAGAAGGGAAACCGATCACCAATAGAGAGGAAGGTTGGGTAGAAGAACTATCCAGGATCGGGGGGATCCGCCTTCCCCAAGGTCATCCGTGTCTGGAGTATTTGAAAGGATTCGGATTCAATTTTGACATGGCAGACGACATCAAACGGTTCGCAAGTAATCCCTCAATGATGGGAGGAAAGAGATGGTATGTGTCCGTATCTGTAAACGGCAGAATGGGGGAATTTTTGTTGGATACCGGAGCTAGCCACTCCGCTATGTCGAAAAGATTCTTCGATCTGGTGTCGAACATGGATGATGACCTCACAACGAGGGTAAATGCATGTGCGGCTGATGGGAGCAAGATACGAACGTTTGGTAGAACTTGTATGATCATCTTGGTGGGTGGTAGGGAATATGTCATTTCCCCTACTGTCGCTGGGATAGAGGACGATGGTATCATTGGGATGGATTTCGCTTCCTTATATGGGGTAAAATTGGACCCCGTCACTGGAATGTTGAAAGTAAATCATCCCTACAAAGACAGGATACAATGCCTGGCACGAGAAGTTAGTGGAGTAGCGAGTGTGGTACAGACGGTAAAAATACCTCCCGGAATGGCATGTGATGTGTTAATAGCCTCCAGTAGGATGAAGAGGGGCGTTCCGGGGGTTTTCGAACCTAATGTGACAGTGTTGGGAAAGAAGGGTTTGGAATCGGCCGACACCCTGATAGGCAATATAGCATGGGGTGTAGCCCCTATAACGAACCCGGGTTCGAAAACCATCTACCTAGAGAAAGGCACTGTAGTGGGAGAAGTGATATCCGCGGAAGCGGTCACCAGTAGCTTTGAGAATGGAAGTGGACTAGTCCCGAACAATGAAGTAATGGAAGAGGGATTGGCAAAGTTAATAGAGGGATCCGGAGTAGAGACGGAGGAACAGAGGAATGCCCTGAGGGAGATGTTAACTGAGTGTAGTTCAGCCTTTGCGCGGCCCGGAGAGCCGTTGGGACGAACGGATCGAGTCCTACACACAATTAACACGGAAGGGGCGAATCCAGTAAAGATACCATATAGACGTCTTCCGCTGGCAAAGAAAGTGGTGGCGGAGGAAGAGATTACGAAGATGTTGGCGGAAAGAGTGATAACTCCTAGCACTAGTCCTTGGAGTAGTCCAGTATGTATGGTAACAAAGAAGGATGGGAGTATCCGATTCTGTATAGACTACCGAAAACTAAATGGTTTAACTAAAAAGAATTCGTATCCGCTCCCCCGGATAGATGAGACCATTGATTCCCTCGGAGGAAATAAATGGTTTTGCACGATTGATTTGCAGTCTGGTTATTGGCAGGTGGGAATGAAAGAAGAGGACAAGGAGAAAACGGCGTTTTCGAGCCATGTAGGGTTGTTCCAGTATAACGTGATGCCATTCGGACTCTGTAATGCTCCGGCCACGTTTGAAGCAATGATGGAGACTTTACTGAGTGACTTATTGTGGAAGAAATGTCTAGTGTATCTGGACGATGTAATAATATTCGGAAAGACATTTGAGGAATGCCTGGGGAACCTGAAGTTGGTGTTGCAGCGAATAATCTCGAATGGATTAAAGCTGAAAGCTAAAAAGTGTAATATGTTTCAGAAAAGTATTAACTATCTAGGACGGATCATCTCTACAGATGGGGTGAAGGCTGATCCGGAGAAGGTTAAGACGGTAACAGACTGGAGCATTCCTAAAGGACCGAAAGAAGTAAGATCCTTCCTAGGATTTTGTTCTTATTATAGAGATTTCTTACCAGGATACTCCCGGATAAGTTATCCAATACAATGTCTGTCGCACTGGACCCCAGGGAGACGTAAGGAGAAGTTCCCATGGGGGAAAGAACAAGGGGAATCATTCGAACTGATTAAGCGGTTGTTCGTGGAAACACCGGTTTTGAAATACCCCACTGCGGATGGTCATTTTATATTAGACACTGATGCGAGCAATGAAAGTATAGGGGCAGCTTTGTCTCAAGTCCAAGATGGGAAGGAGGTTCCAATCGCATTTGCAAGCAATACAATGAGTAAGGCGCAAAGAAATTATTGTACAACAAAGAGGGAATTATTGGCAGTGGTAGTATATACTAAGAAATATAAGCACTTCTTGTGGGGATCTGATTTTACGTTACGTACGGATCACTCCTCCCTGCGGTGGCTATTAAACTTTAAGGATGCAGAAGGTATGATAGGACGGTGGTTGGCACACCTATCAGAGTTCGGATTGGACCATAGCCAAATTCAGCATAGAAAGGGGGCTAAGCATGTGAACGCTGATGCGTTGTCGCGAATCCCGGTGAGGAAGTGTCAGAATGACGGATGTGATGATTGTGGGAAGCATAATGCCGTGTTGGCAGGAGTCCGAAAGCCTTTTAGAGATCTCGAACCCGTGATACTGGAATGGGACGAGAACTCCATTAAGAGCTTCCAGGAAAGAGATGCGAATAGTATCCGTCTGAAGATGTTACTTCAAGAAGGAAGGGTCCCGACTCGGCCAGCAATATCGTTGGAGAATAGGGAGATGAGGCGACTAATAGCTCAATGGACAGAGTTAGAGGTGGTAAATGGACTGATCTATAGGTGGAAGACGAATGCTTTGGGAAATAAGTCAAGACAGATCTTTATTCCTACTGCCATGCGAAGGGATATAATGTTCTTTTGCCATGGGCATCGGACCAGTGGCCATTTTGGGAGAAAACGGTCTCTGGAAAGGCTGGCTAGAATGTATTACTGGCCAGGTATGAGTACGGATCTGTTGAGATGGATAGACACTTGTCCGAAATGTTGTACGAGCAAGCCCGGGCCTGGGCTGGGTAAAATGCCCTTAACCCAGGAATTGTTTGGAGTGAGGTTCGCAAGAGTGGCAGTGGATATAATTACAGGATTTGTGACAACTCCAGAAGGGAATACATGTATGATGGTAGTAACGGATTACTATACGAAGTATACGAAGGTATTTCCAATGAAGGATCACAAAGCAGCAACTTGTGCTAGAATGTTGGTGAAGGGATGGATACTATACTTGGGAGTGCCTCTGATGTTGCATAGCGACCAAGGGAGAGAGTTCGAATCGAATCTATGGCAGGAAATGTGTCATCAATTGGCCATTTGCAAGACCCGAACCAATCCGTATCGACCACAGAGTGATGGTCAGGTGGAGAGATTCAATCGTACCCTAATACAGGTCCTAAAGAGTTTGATAAATTTGGAAATGGATGATTGGGATGAGCAGTGTGACTTTGTTTGCCATGCTTATAATAGCACGGTACACGCGAGTACGAACTGCTCTCCGAATCTGTTAGTATTCGGAGAGGATTTGATTATGCCAGCGGATCTGGTGTTCTGAGTAGTGGGAATGAACCCAGATGTCCCGTGTCAGATCATGTTTGTAGATGCGTTGAAAGAACAATTCAGGAAAGCTTATGAATTAGTAGGAAAGGAGTTAGGAAAGACGGCTAAATGGCAGAAAGTAGGCTATGATACTAACCTAAAGGTTCGGCGGTTTGCGATAGGGGACTTAGTAGCGAGATACCACGAACCCCTGGTTGGCATCAAGCTGAGAGACAATTGGGACAGTCCGTCGAGGATCACCCAAAGAATAAGTGATGATACAGTCCTGATGAGAGATACGTTCGGGAGGAATCAGAAATCGAATGTGGCCCGGTTGAAACCATGGAAAGGGAGAGAGTACTCCTCGGAAATGTTCAAAATGGGACAAGAAGAGAAAGACGAGATGAAAAGAGATTTAGATAGAGTAATCGAGAAGAGGGGTCCGGGTAGGCCCAGGAAGATGAAGAAGGAAGCGGTGCAAATTAAATCATCTCCAAAGAGATCGGAGAAAACAAAGAATGTCTCGGCAGGTGTAGACAAGAAGAGAAGGACTGTCCCCTCTGTGGCTACGAGGGAACGGGCGAGAACCTCTCCGAATGTCAGGTGTAAAGAGAATCCAGTAGGGGTTCGTCGCAGCCCTAGATTGAGGGTGAGGGGTGCTGTTACCTAACCTGAAACACAACGATGTAATCAGTTAAATATTGTCATAATTACCGGGGTAACCGGGTAATTCGTCTTCTATGTAGGAATGATCACGATAAAAGTCAGAAATCCAACAAACTTACCTGTGAATGTGCCAGTGGGTAATGGACGGATAATCCGGCGGATTAGTAGTTGCTATCCGTATTTAGATCCATAATGACTCGAGATGAATTCGACAGGGCGGTGAGGATATCAGTGCTATAATTACCTGATCGTAATGCGTGACGCGCGGGAAGGGTGAATGATTGTTTATATTTTGCGCGGTATCTTGCGAGACCGACGCGCGTGCGCAAAGGTCGACGCGGGTCAACGATCCGCCATATTTGTTTACGGTTCGCCGGACAGAGCAAGGGGAAGCGTATCAGAGCACAAAAGCGAGGAGATAAAGACTGTTTGAAAGTGAACTCGGTGTATAGCAGGTGGGTGAAGTCGCCAGGATCCCGCAGAAAGGGTCCTGGTACCTGTCATTCATTTTTTATCGAGTGAAAGAACTTTTTGAGTGTCACGATGGCTTCGGCGTCTGGCTCTCATTCCGAACGATCGGCCCTCGACGAGGTGTCCGAAGCATTTATGGAGACTGAGGCGATGTCGCCAGTTACCAAGAACGAAGAAAGTGCATTGAATGAGGATAATTCCGAAACAGAGGAGGTTAGCATGGGAATGGAGATTGACGAAATCCTGGAATGATCGGACGAGCCGCTGCTCGAACCGAATCTGGACGGATTTAAATCAAGGTACGACGGTCGGGAAGTCCATATTCACGACCGGATCTTAAAAGGAGAACGAAAGTGTTGGGACGCAACCACCAGGGACTGCGTTCGACACTTCCTATCCCCGACCGAGTATGCAGCACTGCCATCCGAATGGCTGCTGTTTTATAACCGGACTGAGGCTGGACTGCAAGTGAGTCAGTCGTTCCGAAGGGCCATGTTCGATTGCGAAATCGCATATCGACAGAATCGCATTCCGAACATTCCGCATGTATTGACTGACCATACGGGAATGGGGGTTACCGGAATGGACATCGCAGGAGAGGTCCTGTACCGGGAACCCGACATGGAGAAAGAACCCAGGACTGCGGAGGACTGGGTCGAACGAGCGGAGCATCCGGACGTCCCGAGGCTCTACACTCTGAATGGAGACGAATTGCTTCGTCGACTGGAGGAGTGTTCAGAGCCGGAGGAGAAATTGAACGAAATCATCAGTACGATGATTCGAGAGGGGACCTACGCCACTAGGGCCTATGTTCCCGGGTTAGAGGAGGAGATGAGCTCTGCCCAGCATAAAGAACGACTGGCATCCATCCCAAAGGGGAAAGCGATCCTGAAGGCCGCCAAGAAAAAGGGCAGTCTGTCGACGGAGAGCGAATCCGACGGAGAGGAAAACACAAAGAAAACGAAAGTTAAAGGCGTGAAGGGAAGAGCAAAGAAAAAGTCTCTGACCGACACCGAATCTGACAGTGACCAGGGTGCCTTCACACCGGTCCTGTCAGCGAAAGAAAAAAAGAAGTTGAAGGAATCTAAGAAAGACACAAAAATGACTGTGCCTCCGAAAGTGATTGCTAAAGTCACAGAGGTAGTGGGCAGGAAAGATCCTTCAAGTGATAATCCACTGAAAGGACGGATGGCTGCCATTCAGGCTGCTGCCACCGCCAAGGTCGGCAGTATTATTAAAGGAGCCACTAAGAAGGCCGTCAAAGTGACTGAACCCGAAGACAGTCCGGACGACGAGTCTGGACCGGACTCGGGTGGCGAGCCTCCAGAAACCGATCCGGATCCAACTGCAAAGGATCCGGAGGAGAAGATGGAGGTTCCGAATGAGGAGGGACCAGAGGAGGAAGAAGAGGGAGAGGATAAAGAGGGGTCGAAAGATGAGGAGGAGCATGAAAGAGAACAACGAATCTGGAAGAATAGTGAGGCGAAGTTCGCACACTTCATTCCGGGTTCGTTTGAAGAGTGTGCGAAGGGCAAGAAAGCGTATGGTTGCCCCGAACCCCGAAATATGAATGGCGAAAGTGATGACGAAGATTGGATTCGGGAAACCGAGGACGATCCCTTGCCATCAGATTTCTATATGGAGTGGTTTCAACAATTAATGAAATATCCCGAAAGTTACTACATAAGAGACCAGAAGTCGAAGTTGCGCTGGGCCTACTTATGTTGGTATCTGAAAGACGGTGAGCGGTATTGCCCGTTCACTATTTGCATAGAAGAGAAAGGAAAGGACCGGACATATCCAACAGCGATGCGGTTCCTAAGGCATCTGTGCGAACGGCACTTCCACCACACAGTGGTCTACGAATGTGCCAATTCGAAAGGACAGAGGGATAGCGCAACCTGTAATGGTTGCGTTACTCCGAGAAGGGGTGTGATGCTTCGCCATCTGAAGTTTTGTCACAGCCCCGGACTGAGTGCAGCACGCGAGAAAGTAATGAGTCTGCACGATAAAGTGATGATGGAATACAACAGAATGATCCCTTCGGACTTCAAGCATATCCACGTGAAGACCGATTCATTCTGTAATGTGCATGAGTCCACGAAGGGCAAGCTATGTGCGAGAATTGCATTAGTGAGAGCTCGAGGGAAATTTCAAATGACGAACAAACTATTCTCTAGAGTGTGTGAATGGAGGGGTGATCCACCCAAGGCAAAGATTGATGAGAAGAGGCGGGCTAGCCGCAGTCCAGCGAGTGGCAGAGGAAAGAAATCTCGGTCCGATTCGCCCGAGACCTCGGAGTTTAAGAAGCCACTGGCTATGGCTCGTGACTCCAGGTCGTGGCAGCAGAAACGGAAAGATTCGACTGAGTATCAGTCGCCCATGAGTGGGAGGTCGGACACACGTCCGTCCTCGTCAGCATCATCGGCATCAGCGTCAGCTTCGCTGAGTGATCATCCACCTGCTTGGTTCGACAGGAAAGATCCGACCCCTGCGCCGGAGTCGGGTGACTTCCCCGAATTGTGTGGACAGAAGGTTCCTGAACGTGTCGAACCTGTAATGACTCAGATTCCGGACAATAGGCCCCGACTGAGCACAAGACCGGTGGATATGTATTTTGATCCGAGTGACAGAGTGGTTTGCGCCCAAGCCCAGCAGGCAGTGGACGATTTCCAAGAGACACAGAGGGAATTGGCTGTCCGATACAATCAGGGGGTGGCGAATTTATTCGCCCGCTCTCTGGTTGAACAGGAAGCCAAGACAAGAACGTCCCGTGAGAAAGATAACGAGGTGCTTCTAGCCGCCGAAACGAATAAAATTCGGAACGAAGCCAAGCTAGCCGCATCACGGACTGCTTTGGCTCAAAAACGTCTGCAGGAGTCAAATGACGGGAACGAGGCTATGAACGTCAAGTTCCAGCAGGTATTTGGAGTGTTCTTGGACGATTGGGATGGCACCCGCGAATCCGCTCTGGAACTACTAAAGAACCAGAGTGAGGAAGGGTGAGCCCACGATTCGAGAGTGAGAAAATATGAGTGATTTGATGAAGTTGAAGTTGAAGTTGAAATTTCGTTTATTTATCCGGGAGTTATTACATTAGCCTAGGGCATGTTTTACTAATAATCCAGCTCTATTGTTCATATGAACATACATATAATAATAGTATAATTACATCATTATTTTGTCCTTATGGACGAGTTATGTTACATTTAAGAAAGGGCCAAAAAGGGTGTGTCTGATGTAAATGACACATGCCTGATGTCGGTAGGCATATTGAGAGAATAGAAAATTTGTGTTGATTTGGAATAAAAAATTGTTATGGCCATTATGGCCTACATTTGCAATTAATAGGGTTGTTAAGAGAGATGGAGATGAGATTTTGTTAGTTACATAATAATAAAGTCGTTTTGGTTGGCACTGAGAGAGGGAAATAATGCTGGCTCTGTCCCATGGAGAGACAGACATTCTATGTCCGGGGGGGGGGGGCTCTGACATTACGTAGGATCAAGCAGCAACTTTTGAGCATAAAACTCCTTTCTTTTGAGTATGAAAGTACTAAGATTCTCAGTTTTCCTTGTGTCATTTTTAAAGGAGTTCCATGTTATGGCTTGTCTGAATCTCAGACTTTTTCTGTAATGAGGATTTTTGGGCCAAGTAGTACGTAGGAGGATGCCATCGTGAAGCCTCGTGTAAATAGGTCTTACATCTAGTTGCAAATTATCTTGTGTTAGTTTAAAAGCAGATATCTCAACATGATATTTTCTGCGGTCTTCCAACCTACTTAAATCAGCAATTTTTGTTAGTTTCTTAGCATTAATAGTGTCTTCATTAAGATAGGCAGTTCTTAGCCCCCTGTCAAAGGCACTCTGCAGGTGTTCCAATTCAGTTTTAATAGCTGAAGTGTAGATGATATCTCCATAATCTATAGCTGGGAGAATCATTAGCTTAAGCACCTCTTCTGCCGATTTTTGTGTTAGTTTTAGCCTTATTTTTCTAAATAGCGAATTTTTGAAATTGACATTTCTAGTTAGGTTTTGAACATGTTGCTTATAGCTTAAAAGGTTGTCAAGAGTGATTCCTAGATATCTGTAAGTTATTGTGGAGAGGATAGCTTCATTATTTATGAAGAGCTCAGGTTTGGGAGTATGTTTTAGAAGAGATTGAGTTCCAAAATGCACAACTTTAGTTTTCTTAGTATTAAGAGATAATTTGTTGCTCTTACACCAGTTATTAACATGATCTAAATCCCTATTGATTATGTTTTGTACATTTACACTTAGTACCCAGCAACCTGGGGTCATGCATTGTCTGCTTGGGTCATCCATGCGTTGGGTCATAACGCAGTGGGTTGGCCTGGGTCATCCTCTGTCACCCTGACCCAGCATAACACATTCTGACCCATCTGATAATAAGGGTCATAATGCATCGGGTCAGTGTGAGTCACCCCCAGTCAGCCCTAACCCAGTATGTCACATTCTGACCCATCTCATTATAGTGGCCATGATGCACTGGGTCAGTCCCTGTCGGCCTTGATGCAGCATGGTACATTCTGATCCATGAGACAATTTAGTGGTTGCATATATATATGATCGGAATAGTTGTTTTATCTAGTTCAATTATAATATAATATTATTTAATACTTAGTCTCTGATTGAACCCTCCCCTAATCCTTATATCAAAATAGGGGGGTCCCCATGTAGCATGTCAATTTTATGAAAAGCTCATGTCCCATGTCACTAAGAAATAAGCCATGTCGCTGATGTCACTAATGTCCGATTCTGGAAAAAATTTAAGAAATCTAGAAGCCAAATGGTCCATTCTAGTGCTATTTATTGATGTTTCTTACCCTGGTTGAAACCCTCAGACCACCTTTGGTTCACTTAGGTTGCCATGTCACATGTCAATTTTAAGAAATGGCCATGTCAGAAGCCACTTATGTTGCCATGTAAAATGTCGATTTTAAGAAATGACCATGTCGCCATGTCGATTTTAGGGATCAACCCCCACCCACCCCCCCCCCCCCTCCCCATCCTCTCTCACCCCACACCCAGGCTTGTGCTTCCCGCCATCCAGGTCACGTGGTGACGCCATCTAAGCGTGGGTGACGCCATCTTTGCCTTCCTCACAATGGAGGACCATGGAGGAGTGCTGAAGGATGTATACCATGGGAGGAGGACGCTCAGAGGTCGGAGAGAAGACTGGGGGAGTGCTGGATGATTCTACCACGGGAAGAGGACGCTCAGAGGTGGGGGAGAAGACTGGGGGAGTGCTGGTTAATACTACAACGGAAGGAGGACGTCCAGAGGTCGGGAAGAAGACAGGGGGGAGTGCTGGATGATTCTACCACGGGAGGAGAACGCTCAGAGGTGGGGGAGAAGACTGGGGGAGTGCTGGTTAATACTACAACGGAAGGAGGACGTCCAGAGGTCGGGAAGAAGACAGGGGGGAGTGCTGGATGATTCTACCACGGGAGGAGAACGCTCAGAGGTGGGGGAGAAGACTGGGGGAGTGCTGGTTGATACTCGGGTTAATACTACAACGGAAGGAGGACGTCCAGAGGTCGGGGAGAAGACTGTGGAGTGCTGGATGATTCTACCACGGGAAGAGGACGCTCAGAGGTGGGGGAGAAGACTGGGGGAGTGCTGGTTAATACTACAACGGAAGGAGGACGTCCAGAGGTCGGGGAGAAGACTGTGGGAGTGCTGGATGATTCTACCACGGGAGGAGGATGTCCAGAGGTCGGGGAGAAGACTGGGGGAGTGCTGGTTAATACTACAACAGGAGGAGGACGTCCAGAGGCCGAGAAGAGGACAGAGGAGGTGTTGGGCAATACTACAATGGGGGGAGGATGCCTGGAGATCTGAAAATAATTTAATTGATGTTTAAAATAAAAGGAAATAATGAAACAAATATATATTGCGCCATACCCCCACCCAATCCACCACATTGCTGATGACCCCCCTCCCCTCTTCCCTAGGGAAAATATAGAAAAAATGGGTTAATAACAATGCTATAGTCAGAATAGTTGGGTCAACCCTGGTCATGCTCGGTCATGACCCAGTGAGTCCACCATGGTCAGTTTGGGTCATAACCCGATGTGTCAACCCTGGTCAGGCTGGGTCATGACCCGATGTGTCCACTCTGGTCAGGCTTGGTCATGACCCACCATGACCAGATTTCATTTCAACTAGCGCATTGGGACAGGGGGTGTCCCAGCCCTCACACAACATGACCACAGTTTGCTGGGTAAGTTATGCGAGTAGTAAATTACTGTATCATCAGCATAATGTTGACAGTTTAAATTTTCTAAAGTACAGTTTAAGTCGTTGATATATAGGAGGAATAACAGGGGGCCCAAGACACTGCCTTGGGGAACACCACATGTAATGTTAGCTGGTAAGGAGGTGCAGTTGTTAGCTTTGGTTTGTTGAGATCTGTTTGTTAGATAATTATTTATTAAATTTTTTGCAGAATTTGAAAAGCCAAGTTCCGAGAGTTTGTTTGATAGAATTAGGTGGTTAATTGTGTCAAAAGCTTTCTTAAAATCTAGGAAGATGGCTGATGTGATACACTCTTTATTTACAGATGTGTGAATAGAGTTAGTGAATTTAGAGAGGCTATCTAAAGTTGATCTTTTGGGTCTGAATCCATCCTGTTGTTCTGTTAGTATGTTATGTGTGTTAATGTGCAGCATTATTTGTTTATGTAATAGTTTTTCCATGATTTTGGCAGGCAGAGGAAGGATAGAGATAGGTCTGAGATTATTTACATCTGTAATATCACCCCCCTTAGGTAGAGGAGAGACCTTCGCTCTTTTCCAGGTGTCAGGAAAGACGGAGGACTGAATCACAAGGTTAAATATGTGCAGTGCATGGTTAGGGAGACTAGTAAGAGCATCTTTTAGAACTTGTGTAGAGATATTATCTACACCTGAAGACTTAGTAACATTAATTTTTCTCAAAGGTGGCTCTAGATCCTCAAGTGTAATAGGTTCAAAGACAAAGTTAGAATTTACAGTAATACCATTGTAAGTCCAGGGTGTGTTTAAATTTTGAGCTAATTTATTACCTATGTTTGCAAAGTATTCATTTATGAATGTTGCTGTTTGCTCATGTGGGACAGGCTCCTCAGTCTCCTTGTCAATCAGTGAGAAGGTAGCAGATGAGGCTTTAGGATTAACTACATTGTTTATGGACCTCCAGTATTCTTTGGGTTTATCCTTATTAGCTTCAATCTTATCCCTATGAAATTTCCGCTCTGCTTCTCTATTTATACCTCTCGATTTATTTCTCAGAAATCTTGCAATTTCATAATCATCCTCGTCCTTCGTGTGACAATAATACCTCCATGCTTCATCCTTATCCTTCATGAGATAAATCATGTCCCTTGTTATCCAAGGCTTTTTTGCTTGTTTAAAATTAAAATCAATTATAGGACAGACTATATCAAGTCTATAATGGAGTGCAGCAATAAACATTTCCCATGCATCATGTGGGGAGTCACAAGCAAAGAAGTTATTCCAGTCCAATTGGAGCAGCTCATTCTTAAAAGTAAGAGGGTTGTAATGTCTATATGTACGCCCTGTGAATGCCAGTCTCTCTTTAGGGACGCAGACATGTTGACGTGTAACGAATATTAAATCATGATCACTAATACTTATTCTTTTTACCCCATGGGTAGTTATGTTATAGGAATTAGTAACTATTAGGTCTAATGTAGTATGATTACCGGTTACAGGGTTCATTCTAGTGTAATCCTTGATTAATTGTCTACACCCTAGGTGACCGATTGTGTTTTTTAATAGTTGAAGGTCAGGATGGGCCCTTTGACCAGGTTTAAGAGGAGCTATGTTTATATTATAATCTCCCAACATGAAGATTTCTTGATATTTTTGCGAATCAATTTCATTAAAGCAATCTTTCAAGTGGTCAAGAGCTGGCTTGCCTTTAGCTTCCGGAGGTCTATAAATATTAGCTAAGACAATACGTCTAACATTGGGTTTATATACCACCATCCATTGAACCTCAAGGTCGAGGTCATTCTTATTGTATTTGCTTAGTTCTGTAAAGGAAACAGTTAGGCCATTCTTCACATAGGTAGCAACCCCGCCACTCGGCCTGAGACCTTGTATGGCTCTGTCTTGCCTTACTAGAGTATACCCTTCTATTAGTAATTGGTTACTATCACTTTCTTCAGTTAGCCATGTTTCTGATAATGTTAAGCAATCAATATTAGAGTCCTCTATATATTCTCTTAAAGTACTAATACATCCACTAAGGCTCCTACAGTTTAAATGTACAAAGTGTAACCCATTATCCCCATTAAAATCAAGACTTACTGCCATCAAAATGTGTAAAGGCAGGCCCCCAGAGACAAGTTGAATATTACCAGCGGTCCCATTCTGTCAGTGCCAACCGACTTATTTTTGCTACATGTTTTCAAAGTATACAAATCTATGCACTAAATGCTATTCGTATACAACATAATTTCTCTCATATACTACCCGTAGACTCAAGAAAGATCACTGTGGCTTCCGTGCATAATCGTATATTAGTAGAAGATAAAAATGATATCCATTACCTTATCTAGATGAATGAGATGTGTATTAGTGGGGGGGGGGGGGTGAAGAACTTCTTCTGTAGATCGTCAGCGTGTCTGAGTGCTCCAGCCCTTCCGCTGTCCTTGTTCATACACAGGTTAATTATCAGTAAGTGCATCTGAATAGAGAAATTGCCACATTGTATTATTTGAATATAATGAGTCACATAATAATTAACAGTAATGAGACGAATTACACAGTCCAGAAATATTTAATTAAACTATATGATTACCCTGTAATCCATGTGGATAGGGTGAGTAGCACAAATGATTTACTATAAGTTAATATAATAAATCTGCGGCACTAATCAAAGTATGTTAGGCATACTAAATCGTGATCAAGTTCATAGTCCGTGGTCATTTAGCCGGGTAGAGGAGTCAAGAGTTCAGGCCGCTCCATATTGGAATCAGGATGTTCCATTTCATAATTACAACAACTACAACTACAGTGTTAAAGAGGCATTGACCATGTGAGGTAGACTTATATGTGTGACATTATTGGTAATATTAAACATTATATCAAAGTTTTAAAGTTATATTATATTACTTACTAGCCCTTAATTTGGAGAGGGGGGTGGCCTCAGGCATCCCGATACTATCTGTATGGTCGTCATTCAGACTAAGGCCAGTGAAATTATTTTAAATAACATTTGTATTATATAGGTCGGGCTAACATATGCTAGGAGGTGTTTAAGGGTGGGTTCTTAAGCTAAAGGATCAGTGACTTGCCAACCTGGTTCCCATCTGAGTGGATAAACATCTGTATGAACTAAACACCCAGTTGGGATTTAAATGGGGATATATATATATACCTCATAAAATTAAAGTAATTATAATTGTCCCAAGCTGGCAAGGTCTGTTTTTGACTAGGAGTTTTATAGATAGGCAGTCTGTGTGACAAAGTTCGCTCGTATCATCTGCTGTACAGTGATGGCATTCTTTGCTATCAGTCTGGCCCAGACTTTGGCTGTGGTGGAGTCGGCATGGAGACCATCTGGTATCCTCTTGTACTTGTGTCGTCTGCGACCCTTCTTCAGCTCATGTACTGAGTTCTGCAAGTGGGGGCCTGGGAAGCCGGTTTGTTTATTCATATCCCATAATATCTGGTTAATCAACTCTACAGAGTCACTAATAACCAATTGTTCTATGGGATAATCACCGGGTACTTGATTCCACTGCTCAAAACTAAGCCCAATTAGCTCGGCAAACAAGACCTTGACTTTACCATGTGTGGCGGTTAGAATTGTGTGCTTAAAGTGTTCATATTTTGATACGAGTTGTTCCACCAGATTGCCAACTTCATAATATTTAGGAGAGATTCTGGAGGTGTCTGCATCTACCCAGTGAATATTGCTCATGTCATTTACACCTGCCATGACGACTAATACATCATATTGACGTTCAGATAGTAAGGCAATAGTGGGTGGCAATAGAGTGGTCAGTGTAGCTCCTCTATGCGGCTCTACTCTAATACTAATGTCTGTAGCGTTCAAGTCCAATAGAGCTGCATTTACCTTTGGTTGGAGTCCCCTACCCCGGCTGTCGGCAACCAACAGGATGTTCAGCGGCATGGTAGTGTTATTATTGTAGGGCTAGGGCGGCTCTCGTCTCCTCCAGTATTACACCACACATGTTCTGTCCAGGCCGGTCGTCTGCCCCGTTCAACTCCCCCTGCTCAAGGGTTCTGCCTGTACCATACAGTTTGTCAGAGGAACACTCTAATAGAGTTTTATTCCCGGTACTGGTCAGATAATCCCCACAGGTCTTGCTGAATGTGAATTTAGACAGGAGTACAGCTCGCATAACCGTCAGTCTGTTTTCAATCCACACGGGGTGGTCCTTGAGAGGCTTCGCTAGGTGCATGCACGCGTACCCGTCTGCTGCAATTAGTATTTTGCCTGCTATTTTGGACGCCTCCCACAGGGTGGCTAGCTGGTGTGTATATGCCTGCTCGGCGCTGTGGTAGTATTGGCCGTTATGCTTAAAATAGACCATGTACATGTTGGATAACACTGAATGATGGCTCTGGAAACCGATCCCACATTTAAATACTAGAGTTTTGCACGCACCGGGCTGTAGGTTATCAGGCAATAATTCCACTGTGTCATTTGTGTACTTTTGACCATCAATGGTAATAGTTTTGCCTTTGATCGAAGCTGCTTTATCCTGAGCTTTGGCTTGTTTCAGAATAAGTCTAAGATCCCTATTTTCCATTGCTTGAGATGGAGTTAGATCATCCGCTACCTGTAGCCCGTCCCAACTTTCCTTCATATCTTTGAGTTTTTTGACATTTGCAAACACCTTGCCCTTGTGACCAGCTTCCTTGAAATGAACCATAATGGGGCGTTTTGAACGTTCTGTTTTATAACCTTGTCTGTACACCGCGCTGCAGTCGGCAGCAGTCAAGCCTGTGCCTAGATCAGAGAGCAATTTCGTAACAGAGAGAAAGAGAATGAGTTAGTGTAGTATGAACGTCTACTGAACCCTTGAACAGCAGTAACCGGAGTACGCAGGAGGAATACGGTGACCAAACATCTGAAGAGGAGAGCACCAATCACCCGTTCGAAAGAACGTGTCTGTTCAGCCGGAACAGAGACAGCAGTACGAACAATGAAGAGGAGAGCACCACTAACCCGTTCGAATGAACGTGCCTGTCCAGTTTGGGACAGGACGGCTGTTGAAGAGGAGAGCACCACACACCCGAGTCCTTCCGAAAGGATGGTACTTCGTGCCTAACCAATGTTGAAAAAGGTTAGGATGGCTGCCCGGATCTTCAGATTTTTTTGTTCCTGTTTTTTTTTAGTCATGAGAGATGTCAAGTTGCTCTAGTCGCTAATCTATATATGTTTGTATGTATACTATACATGTGTCCTTAATAATTCGAAATGTGTCTAGCCGTTCGAATGTATTACCACCTATGTAAATAATATTAGTTTTGTATATCTTTATATACCCTACTGTGTTCACGACGTAACATAACGCTTTACTAAAATAAACTCAGTTGTATGAGTTTATATTATATTGTATATATATTTAAAAGAGTAAGCGTATGTAATGTCTGGGGGGGGGTGGTGTAGGGACACTAATATTAGTATTATAGTCGAACGCCTACAAGGTAGTTCGGGCGGCCAGAGCCAGGGGGCACCCCTATCGGAAGCGGACAGTATATAAGCTGTCCTCACCCCCTTGCTCTGGCAGACCTTCTCAGGTCTCTGACTGTGTGATATATAGAAAGTTATTTGAAAGCTAAACATACATTGATCGAACCTCATATACTTCAAGGATTAGCATTGTTGTACAGGTGAACGACTAATAAACCCTGTTTTCTTGCATCTCTACATGAAAACTGCAGTTCGAGTCCTTATTTAATCGAATTACATAAAGACAAACTCTACATATATGACAAATAGACATAATGCATTAAAGCACCATCGTGCCCTTAAAGGGTCAACTAACGTTTGCCTGATTGGTGGATATTTTACAATTTATCAATAACCATATCATCATCTGGAGGAACTCAGAAGGTAGATTTTGCAGTGGGCCTCTTGAAGAGACGGCATAAATATCTGATTGCACAAAGAAAGAAAGTGATAACGTGGGGAGGATATGACAAAATCCATAAGTACAGATTGATTTAACGTCTTATTCAATTGAAACAGACAGAAATTATCGGGAAATGGAGAAGCATGCCTTTTGTCCATGGACCGATGCAACAAGAAAGGCCGATTTTTTTTCAGAATAAAGTTGTGTCTACATTGGTTTTAATAGATCCTTTATGAAATTGTCTGCAACAGCTATGTTTGCAAACATCTCATATCAAAGATACAGTTAATGTCAGGTTACTGTGATCCCAAGTGGCGGATTCAAGAAAAGTGTTGCTTTGACCATGGTGTAAGGGAAGTGGTTACCACCCCCTTCCGTGCACCGAGCCGACCCAGTAACGTATGGTGAGGTTAGATTATCAGACGGGGAAGTAGCTCAGTGGTAGAGCACTTGGGTCCGGAGTCAGGAGGTAGTGGGTTCGAGTCCCGCTTTCTCCAGACGATTTTTCCACGTTACAATGGTGTGGATTGCCATCAACCCTTTAAGGACGGCATCGTGCATTAATGCATCATGCCTTGGTCGTCATGATGCATGAATGCAGCCCTGGCGAGTAACTTGCCCCTGCAACATTCAAGCATCATGCTGATCCTACAGGGTTGAGGCACCCTCAAAGGGTCGGCACTGGCGAGTTACATCATGCTGACAAATGTCATCTTTAAGCGACATGCCTCTTTAAAGGGTTGACCATCTGTATCTGGCTTTGGTGTCCCATATCAAGGAGATGTACACACACAGAGTATCATCAAGACGAAGGACCCCCCCCTCCCAGAAACACTACCCCCCAGGCGATCTAAATGTCAATCTTCACTCATTTTCCGCACTGCGCTGATTTATCTTTCATGAACCATATTGGTGCGAAACATGATTTAAGACCTGACTACATCAGTGTACATCTAGGCCAAATAAAAAAAAGTTTTGTTTCAGGTTACATGGGATGAAACTCTAGGGTCGGTAGGTCGGATTTTTTTTTTTTACTTTTTTTTTTTTACATAACTCTAAAATTGACCCAAAAAAGTATGAAAATGGGAAGATTTTTTTCAAAACTTTTGAAAACCTAAAATTTACCCCCAAAAAGTGTAAAAATATAAAAAATTCTTCAAAATAGGGTCGGCCCTGCTTACATAGGGTCGGTCGGGTCACCTGAAACAAACCTTGTTTTTTTGGCGCTATCATACAACGAGATGCCCGAGTCGACCTCCACTTCCCAGCCCCCCCCCCCACGCCTACTACTGTTGGCTAGTATGAAAATCCCTGCCTTTCCAAGTTAGGACCTTCTACTGCAGATTTCGACTTACCCCCCAAAAAAGTAACCATTTTTGCCCACCATGGGACACTTGTCCAAGTGGTATAGAAGTTCAATCGCCCTTCGACCACAAACGTCTTTATATCAATCTTCCCTATCTTAAAGCTGGGCCGTAAGGGAATAAGTTCAGCATTTTCCATACATGGACTAAAATAACAGTTCCACCAGAGGGCAGCAGTGTTTGGACAGAGGACCATGAGCACTGTCCAGCTACAACATAATCACCCTATCTTGTGTCTGTAAGAGCTGAGCTGCCAGCCCTTAAGAGCCCTCTTGTGAATGAAAACTGAGCTGTATCCAAAAGTGCTTTTGGCCTCACTTCAACCATGACGGTCAAGCTTTAAACGCTATACAACATCTGAATGACAAAATCTCTTCCGACAAAGGTTGGTGGAATACACGCTGCAAGTGAATACATCAAATTGTCCTAAAGTATCAACGAGCCATTGAACTAGCTCCCATGCCCTTATGTCTTAAATTTCTAAATTAAAATCTTTAATCCTAAACATACTCTTAATGACACTTTATATTAGCTCATTATGTTTTATGCACATGTGCATACCCATTATCAAGCATCTAACACATGTGATAAGCTGGCAATAGAAGGTAAAGGGCCGGGACTCTAGAGAATAAGATACATGAATGAGATCCAGGGTAGTCAATGACAACTAGTAATGGGGGCCTTTCATGAATCACGGTCAGTGTGTGTGACATGAGGGGAGTTTGTGCGACATTAGGGGAGTGTGTCCCAGCTGACAAAAAAATGTTATTTTACGTGAAAATAACGTTATAAAACTTCATATAACGTTATGCAATAGTAAGTTGCCTTAGAGAAACGTTATTTAACGTTATATAACGTTATATAATGTTGTATAACGTTTTTTGTTTACTGGGGTGCGACATGAGGGGAGTGTGTGTGACATGAGGGGAGTGTGTGTGACATGAGGGGAGTGTGTGTGACATGAGGGGAGTATGTGTGACATGAGGGGAGTGTGTGTGACATGAGGGGAGTAAGGGCGACATGAGGGGAGTGTGTGTGACATTAGGGGAGTGTATGTGACATGAAAGGAGTGTGTGGGACATGAGGGGAGTATGTGTAACATGAGGGGAGTGTGTGCGACATGAGGGGAGTATATGTGACATGAGGGGAGTGTGTGCAACATGAGGGGAGTATGTGTAACATGAGGGGAGTGTATGTGACATGGGGGGAGTGTTTGCGACATGAGGGGAGTGTGTGCAACATCAGGGGATTGGGGGCGAGTGTATGTGACATGAGCAGAGTGTGTGCGACATGAGGGGAGTGTGTGAGACATGAGTGTGTGTGACATGAGGGGAGTGTGTGTGACATGGGGGGAGTGTGTGTGACATGAGGGGAGTGTGTGCAACATGAGGGGAGTGTGTGTGACATGAGGGGAGTGTGCGCGACATGAGAGGAGTGGGTGTGACATGAGGGGAGTGTGTGCAACATGAGGGGAGTGTGTGTGACATGAGATGAGTGTGTGTGACATGAGGGGAGTGTGTGTGACATGAGGGGAGTGTGTGTGACATGAGAGGAGTGGGGGCGACATGAGGGGAGTGTGTGTGACATGAGGGGAGTGTGTGTGACATGTGGGGAGTGTGTGTGACATGAGGGGAGTGGCGGTGACATGAGGGGAGTGTGTGTGACATGAGGGGAGTATGTGCAACAGTAGGGGAGTTGGGGCGACATGAGGGGAGTATGTGTGACATGAGGGAAGTGTATGTGACATGAGGGGAGTGTGTGTGACATGAGGGGAGTGTGTGGAACAATAGGGGAGTGTGTGCGACATGAGGGGAGTGTGTGCGACATGAGGGGAGTGTGTGTGACATGAGGGGAGTGTGTGTGACATGAGGGGAGTGTGCGCGACAAGAGGGGAGTGTGTGCGACATGAGGGGAGTGTGTGTAACATGAGGGGAGTGTGTGTGACATGAGATGAGTGTGTGTGACATGAGGGGAGTGTGTGTGACATGAGATGAGTGTGTGTGACATGAGGGGAGTGTGTGTGACATGAGGGGAGTGTGTGTGACATGAGAGGAGTGGGGGCGACATGAGGGGAGTGTGTGTGACATGAGGGGAGTGTGTGTGACATGTGGGGAGTGTGTGTGACATGAGGGGAGTGGCGGTGACATGAGGGGAGTGTGTGTGACATGAGGGGAGTATGTGCAACAGTAGGGGAGTTGGGGCGACATGAGGGGAGTATGTGTGACATGAGGGGAGTGTATGTGACATGAGGGGAGTGTGTGTGACATGAGGGGAGTGTGTGGAACAATAGGGGAGTGTGTGCGACATGAGGGGAGTGTGTGCGACATGAGGGGAGTGTGTGTGACATGAGGGGAGTGTGTGTGACATGAGGGGAGTGTGCGCGACATGAGGGGAGTGTGTGCAACATGAGGGGAGTGTGTGTGACATGAGGGGAGTGTGTGTGACATGAGAAGAATGTGTGTGACATGAGGGGAGTGTGTGTGACATGAGGGGAGTGTGTGCGACATGAGGGGAGTGTGTGTGACATGAGGGGAGTGTGTGCGACATGTGGGGAGTGTGTGTGACATGGGGGGAGTGTGTATGACATGAGGGGAGTGTGTATGACATGAGGCAGTGTGTGTAACATGAGGGGAGTGGGTGCGACATGAGGGGAGTGTGTGCGACTCGAGGGGAGTGGGTGCGACATAAGGGGAGTGTGTTCAACATGAGGGGAGTTGGGATGACATGAGAGGAGTTGGGGCGACATGAGGGTGCATGTGTAGTAACGTGATGAGATGCGTGAGGCTTGGAGAGGGGACGTGTTGTTATAGGTGCCGACAGTTTGACATTGTTTGAGAAGAGTTGACTAGTCCAGTTGCCAGGGAGGAATTATCCTTGCAACCTTGCAATAAAACCCCCCGAAGAGGTTATGACTGATTTGGGTACAGGAAGTCATATACTTTCAGAATCTTGACGATGCCCGGCTGGCATCGTTGAGCGTTTTCCAAAATTCAAGATGGCGTCCAAGATGGCTGACGAAAATGTTTAAAGTCATAAATCAGTCAATTCTTATGTGATTTGCATGTGTAATACCTCTAAATTGGGTTTTTGGGCATGCCTGATTGATTAAAAGAGTCAAAAAGTCATTTGAGTAGGTATCCATGGTGATAGCATGTTTCCATAGCAACCAGCATGCCGATTCTAATACGAAATATATATTGTTTAAGAAGTTTGTCATTTCTCAACACCTACACTCATGTAATATCTCAAATTAAAGGTCTCATTGAGATACATCATTTTAACATAGTTTTAGAGTTGCCACAGGTCCTAGGTAGCCATGGCAACCAGAAATCACTAACAATAATGCCTAATGATTGATGCCGAAACATCATCATCCTTACTGATAACTGCAAATACATGAAAGAACAACCAACATGGCCATCAGATAATGATTCTCTGCTTGATGTCAAAATGTCACCTGAGTGGTTACCTATGGAGATGGGTCAATTCCATAGCAACCAATATGCTTATATGCAGAAAGTTTCGATTTCATGTTATAATTTTCACCAAATGTGCACTTTTTATCATAGATCTTGAAAACTCACATCTTTTACCATGTTATTAATTGCTGCTGCTACTATGGTAACTGAACTTCAATAATACGGGGCTTGGGGTCAACCTCTCTCGGTGGTGCTACCTTGATGACTGAGTAAACAATCAGCCAGACCAGACCATGGTCTCCATAGTTACCTGTGTGATGTCATCACTTTAGGTGTAGTAACTCAAAATGTAAACAACAAAATGAGCTTGTCACTGGGTGTGTCATCAATTGTGACATCACTATCTCTTGGGTATGAGTGATACACTCTCCTAGCAGAGATAAAATTGCCAAACATATTTCTAGCATAATCACAAGGGGTTCTGAAGTGGGTGACAGTATACAAGGTTTCGATCTCTGAAGATCTTATCAGGCACAATTACTAAATCAAGGTCTGTAGAGTATCTACAGTCACAGAAATGAGTACATCACATCTGGTGGTGATCCATCACAAGTTTTTAGGGGCAGAGCTGAAAATAATTTCTGCTGTACATACTCAATCTGGGACCTGCTGGCAAGCCTTCTGACTATGAGGTGATGACAAGTCATATTAGTGGTGTCTATAAGATGCATCCTCAGAGCTCCCATAAATCTATGATGTTTACAACAGTCATTAAAGCAGCTCACACCCCCCCCCCAGTCCTCCTATAGTGCACTCATTATTAGCCAGCCCCTTTGTCATCCTGGCTGCCCCTTTGTCGGCCTGGCCAGTCCCTTTGTCGGCCTGGCCAGCTAGTGAATGATGCAGTATAGCTGTTCAATATCAGCAATACACAAACATATGAACATGCAGATGTGTATCATTATTGTGTAATAACTCCAGTCTGCTGACATACCTTATACAGATACAAAATGTATAATGCTATAACAGTTTGTAACTATTTGCTTGATGGTTAGCTTAGTAGCACACAATAATGGCTTCAGTCACTATCTCACTGAATACTACGGCCAATACTACAATCAATATGGTCATCTACAATGGTTCCCTCCTCCAGATTGTCCACCATAGCGTCATTCGGATGGGACACTAAGTATGTGTATCAATGATCTGACATTTCCACATATCTGTGCAGTTCAATCAAGCATGATCAACAGCAAGTAACATATTCATGAACAGCATGGGTCTGAGGAAGAACAGTTACAGCAAAGCATTTTGAGGATAGTTGATGGGGGGATATGAATCACATTTGGCAATGGTGTGGGGATGACACACTTCATTGCTGTATGCAAAGACCAGTCAAATAGCAGAGGGTCTTGTTCTGGATGTTCTGAAGACATAGCAACCCCTCAGGTTAGCATAATAAAGACACCGGTGTCATAAGAGATGACATGTATTCTTTGATATTACTACACAGATGTCATAGCTTGATTGGCCAGCTTGTAGCTGTATTCTCCTGATCAAAGAGGAGTCTTTGGATTTCTCATTTCTTGAGAATCAAGATTGATAGAGCCTGATTGGTTCCAATTGATCCATTGACACTTCTGTGTCAACTGAATCTGCCTCCCTTATCTATGACCTTTTCCAGTTCACAGCCATGGCAGTAACTTGTCAATGAAACCATCAGAAAGCTTTCTCATGTAAGGCTGAATGCCCCTTTTGATGCTTGAGGGGTACATGGCTATTGGTATTCTCATGTAGCTTCTTTCTGTCCTTTACATATTTTGTTATATGGGCCTGGATTTATTCCTTGTGTATGTTGGCAACAGTGTATCATTACTCCCTAAATCTCTTATATAGTGCTTAACAGCTAGCTGCAAACAGCAGGATCAGTGCCAACTAGTTTGTGATGTTCTCATTTGAGGTTACCGTACCGTCGTGTTTAAGCGGCCCGGCGCTTATAACTTTGGAGGGGTGTTTACCCCAGGCGCTTATTCAAGACCGGCGCTTATTCAAAACCCGGCGCTTAAACGCGACGGTATGGTATGTTAGTCAGTACAAACCACACTGCATTGGAACTGATGGGTCGCATGGTGTGCTTGCCCTGGATCAACTTTTCCTCAGTTAATTCTGGCAACAACTTCAACATGTACATGTGGTGATTTGGAGTAAGAGGACTGTTGCTCACTAGGGTCAGGCCAGTAAAAGTTGGTGGGAAGGGAGGTGAGGGGGTCAGATTATGATGGTTACCATGGATGATGAAAGGCTGCAGACACAGGGTATTTGGATTGCAGACACTGACCAGAGAGACATAGTGCCTAAAAGCGTGTGGGAGTGGTAATTTGAACTACCTCTGTGTCAATCATTATGGATTAATGTTGTTGATTTCCAGTTGTCATGGTCAGATTTGAATGATTGATCGATTTGTTTAATGTCCAGACGTATATCAAGTACCTCACGGGACATATCTCAAGTTCGCAAGGTAGCCTTCCACAAATGGTAGTAGTGTTGCCTTGCAGTGAGACAGATATTTATATGCTGCTTGCCCAATACAGCAGTGACTGCATCTATGGACGATAGAATGTATGAAATGAATGACCACATCTATGAGGTGAGGGAGAAAACCGCTACCGAACCATGTACCCTGCTCTTTTCAGAGGAGAGCAGGCGTTCTTTTATTTGCATGGTCCTACATACCTGGGCTAGTACTATAGTAGGCAGGGCCAGACAAACCATAGCCTCTGCTATCTCAGACTTGGTTCTCTGAGGAAAGATCACAAGAAAGACCACCAGCAAGTTATTCTTCTCCTTCATGGCCCCATCATGGAGGTCCCCACTAATACAGGGGGAAGTTGTCATGGTTACCCAGTACCCATGACAACTGTGGAACAATATTAAAATCATGCATCTCAGTGATACCTTTACTTTGAGATATCACATGACCATATCATGTTAAGAAAAGACATTTTCCTCAGTACAAAATATATTGTGAGCTAAAATCATGTTTTGAGTTGAAATGTTGGTTGCTATGGAAACGATGCATCCCCATGGATACCCACTCAAATGACTTTTTGACATTGAGGACAGAGTATATTGTGGCCATGTTGGTTGTTCTGTCATGCATTCACAGTTATCAGTAAGGATGATGATGTTTCGGCATCAATCATTAGGCATTATTGTTGGTGATTTCTGGTTGCCATGGTTACCTAGGACCTGTGACAACTCTAAAACCATGTTAAAATGATGCATCTCATTGAGACCTTTAATTTGAGATATTACATGAGTGTAGGTGTTGAGAAATGACAAACTTCTTAAAACAATATATATTTTGTATTAGAATCGGCATGCTGGTTGCTATGGAAACACACTATCACCATGGATACCTACTCAAATGACTTTTTGACTCTTTGAATCAATCAGGCATGCCCAAGAACCCCAATTTAGAGGTATTACACATGCAAATCACATAAGAATTGACTGATTTATGACTTTGATCATTTTCGTCAGCCATCTTGGACGCCATCTTGAATTTTGGAAAACGCTCAACGATGCCAGCCGGGCATCGTCAAGATTCTGAAAGTATATGACATCCTGTACCCAAATCAGTCATAACCTCTTCAGGGGGTTTTGCTGCAAGGTTTTCAAGCTGGCAACTGGACTATGACATGGGTTTGGACGAGTTGATATGGGTGGGGACGAGTTGATATGGGTGGGGAAGAGTTGATATGGGTGGGGACGAGTTGATATTGGTTGATAAGAGTTGATATGGGGTTGGACGAGTTGATATGGGTGGGGACGAGTTGATATGGGTGGGGACGAGTTGATATGGGTGGGGAAGAGTTGATATGGGTGGGGAAGAGTTTACGATGGGTGGGGAAGAGTTTACCATGGGTGGGGAAGAGTTTACGATGGGTGGGGAAGAGTTTACCATGGGTGGGGAAGAGTTTACCATGGGTGGGGAAGAGTTTACGATGGGTGGGGAAGAAGTAGACATTGGTAGGGTCGGAATGATATGGGCTTGGACGCATTGACACAGGCAGGTAGAAGTTGATATGGGATGAAATGTGTTAACACGTGTGGGGATAAGTTCACATCTGTGTCGATATGCTGGTGTGCTGACATGGGTTAGAATTGTATTGGTGCAGGGGCTGAACCATCATGATGTGCCTGATGATATTTCTATTATCTTCCAAAATAAAATTATTTTCAAGGGAACGATTTGGGATAGTGAAGCGGCAATTTAGGTTTTTCTTTCACGTGATGTCTGAATAAAATATTATTTCAGAATAGTGTTATTTCAACTAAATATGTGTATATTGAATTCCTGCACAACCAAAGTATTATCATTTGTTGTTCATTGTAGAAGTATAATGCGGACATAATGATTTTGAGTGACATTAACATCTTCTTTATGAGTCAAAGGTAACTTGGATATTGACTGGGCTACCGTAATTCTTATAAGAACTGTAATACTACTTATGTATGTACAGACTGAAGGTGTTATATTTTGAACCTATAAAGCACAACATTAGGGGTGTGCTCCGTTTCGTTTTGTTTTGTTTGGCTTCCACCTTTACCCTGCAAATGACTCCAACAGTGTGGTGAGCTGCATAATCAAGCCGATTTTTGCCGGGGTCAAAGAAGGAGATGACTAGATAAATAATGTAAACGATTTGGGGAGAGTGTTTCCACCGTCGTCTTATGAGATGTCTTGCTTGGTGCCTGGAAGGGTGGGGAGAAAGGTGTGTTGGTTATTTTTAGTGCGGTATTTCGGTCGCAAATCAAGCTGAGTTCTAAGTACCGGCAATATTAATGTTTATCCCACTTGATGTGTAGTTTGCATAGAATAACAAGCCATATTTAAGATAAAGTAAATTGAGAATTTACTGATCGTAGATGGGCACCACACTGATGCTTCAGGCCTCAGTCTGTAGTGGCTATCCCAGGTTAGTCATAGGGATATTGATAACTGATATTTAAAAATGACTAAAAACACATGGCTAAGGCCTAATACTCGAATCAGGATCACTGCGATGACGGGCTCCTAAGTATACATTACACAGGCAGGGATTAAAATTAGGGAAAGGTCGGTCTATGTTGGTTCTGCAGTTCTGTGAATTAGTGATCATTTAGCACTGACACACATTTAATAGAAAAGTCATGCAATGTGAGGATTATAACATCCTAGAGGAGATGCTCATTGATGCACCTAAATTACCTACAGGATATTACATTCCCCAAAAGAATTGTGACCAAGGAACAAGGCACCATCTCTGGTAATAGTAATAGTAGAGCCCCCGAACCCCCTTTTCCTTCTCTTTCCTTTTTTTTAAATTGATCACATTCATACGCCGTGTATCAAAAGACCAATTGCACCTATATCACCTGAAGCATTTATCCTCCAAACATATTGAGAATTGTGACCAATGATTGTATACACTGGGGGTCACAGCTGACTATGACTAATACTAACCATAGATGCTCGTATAGGTGCTAAGTTAATTGCGGCAACTTTCCGACCTCAGTGGGGTGGGACTGCAATCCAATTTGTAGGTTTTGAGATTATTCTACTCAAATAGAATACGGGGTGGGGAAGCGGCAGGACAGGTTTGTGGCTTGGTGGCGGAAGTGTGTGTGTGGGGGGGGGGGGGGGGGGCTCACTCACCTGGCCAGTGGTCGGAGTTCAAATATCGTACAATATCATGCCGCTTACATGCATGTATTAATCACATTTGCATTGCTTGAATAGCACTGTATTCATGCAGTAAATTCATGCAGTGAATTTATACACCTTATAGCCTTTACATGGTTGCATTCTTCAGACAGCTTGTGACTCCTGTGGCGCTGTTATATGAAAATCGATGTCATTACGCTGGCTCCTACTACATGATTCAGAGTATTCAGAGTAAATGGTTATTTGTATAGCATGGGTGCATAAATTTGATGAAAGTTTTTTTAAAAGAGTACAGGAAATTCTTAAATCAGTTAGAATTTGCTCAAAACTATTGGTACCGGAAGGCAGTTAAATCAAAATTTTCAGAAATTCAGATATAAAAATACCAGAATGAGGCTCTAACGGTGTATGTTAATGTTCCACAATCTAATAGGAATGTTAAACATATTATATTGCCCATGATAAGATAACACTCCCCCAAAAGGGAGTAAAGAGACAATGACGGTGCAGTAGGCCCCGGGAGTAGGCCTCCCGGGGTCATGGCGCAGTGAGCGCCGTCACCTGTGTGGCTGGAGGTGTGCTTCCTAGGAGGGCGTGCAATCTCAATAGGTATTTTTAATGCTACAGTGCCGTACAGGTGCGCCCCCCATGCTGCCAATGAATGGGTCTCTTGGACTATGTCTAATGTACACGTTTCATAACTCATAAAATCAGACTCTTTCTACATGTTTTATTCATGAACCAGAGATAGTGCGTCATAGACGACATCCAGGCACGGGCACTAGGTGTGCTAAGGTTATGAGGTACAATATTACCACTCGCACAACAAACCTCTCTGATTCTACTACGTCAATTACACAGAAGAAAGTACGAGGCCCTTACGCATATATTTATGTAGTAGTTAAACCACTACCAGATCGCTGTACGTAGTATATTGGCGACAGTCTAGGCTGATTACGACCAAGCCAATATCCTTAGTACAGGGTTTAACTAACTTATGGCTGTGTCTCACGACCTTGAGCCAATGTTTTTGTCTCTGATCAGGTGCCGTCTCTGACCGGGTGCCGTCTCTGACCGGGTGCCGTCTCTGACCGGGTGCCGTCTCTGACCGGGTGCCGTCTCTGACCGGGTGCCGTCTCTGACCGGGTGCCGTCTCTGACCAGGTGTCAGAAAACAGGTGTTTTGAAAAGAATTATACTCATATATATAAGGATTTGTAAAAACGTTATGGCGGTTGTTATATAATTATGATTATAATTACAATTAGCCTCCTGCTGTTGGTATTTTGACCTTATCAAGCCAAGCCGGTCAGAGACGGCACCCGGTCAAAGACGGCACCCGGTCAGAGACGGCACCCGGTCAGAGACAAAAACATTGGCCCAAGGTCGTGAGACACAGCCTTATGCCTCACCACTCTGTCACCAGCATTGATTGCTTTGTACGTAAAATACAGAGAGGCTATCTTCCTTTGTCAAAAGCTTTCCACTCAGGTGTGGTAGAAATAGATATATTTTTGGTGGCCTTGTTGCATATGATTTCATCTAAGAACCTGAGAATGATGCGCACAGTACTTTTCCGCCTATCCCAGTTCCCATATATATGGTTGCATACTTAGGATTCAGATAAAGACCCATCAAGAAATCTGGACTCTGACCATGGCCTCCATGACCCATCCCTTGAAGAGGAATATGGAGACGGACAGAAGGGCAGGACTTTTTGTTTTAAATAAAAGATTTACGTTCAAAATATCCGAGAGGTCTTGCCTGCAGTTATATATGATATAAGTAAGTGGTATATGAGACGAGATGAATACATATCCTAGCGCAGGGCCTCACCAATAAGTAAAGATGATACCCCCCCCCCCCCCTCATACACATACACAGACACACCACCCCTCAGACATCTCATACCACCTGTTTGCTCTCAGCTGACATAACTCATACAGAACAGCTTTTATCTATAACATACAGAAATGGGAATGTAATTTAACTCTTGACTTCATCAATGTAGATGTATTACACAAACGAGACTGGAAGCAACCCCCCCCCCCCCCCACCCTCCCAGAGTTGGCTAGCACTCCACCGTATGAGAGCATAGCAGCGTATATAATGTGCACTAACTTATATAATAACATGATATTTTAGTTATGAATACACGGTACACACCAGAACATGTGAGACGTGTCCTGTAACCGGGGTAGACACGTGTTACAATGGGGCACTCTGACTGATACAGAGAACCCCCACCGTCACATCTTTCATTACAATTTCTGGGTGGTCAAAATAGTTAGGAATTTTGCAAAAGTTCTCTACAATTCACAATACCCCTAATTATAATATATATCATCATTCAGAGAGAACTATGGTTGCGGCAGGGATACACCTTCATTTTGATGCTTGTGTCTGAAATAGATAGTTAATTACACATAATTTAAAAAAGAGTATCGATTTAAGGTATTTTCTTTCCATAGAGATAAGGGTCACTGAATTACTGTAATGTTGAATGTTGAATATATGACTCCACTACATTAACGGTCATCATTTTATATCACTCCTTGCATTTCTATATGACATTATATCTTCTATACTGTATTGATTTACACAGTGCATATATATAACTATATTCACTGTACCATAAAAACCAATCCACACAGAGATATGATATCTCTTTTGAATGTAATTGTATTTTGAAAATCACTTTGTGAATAAATGCACCTATAAGTATAAACTCAAAAATACAGGTTTTCTATTTTTTATTGCATACTCTGCTAGAGGAAGATAAAGTGAAAAACTATTCCCCTCTCACCTTTAAAGTGCTACGCCCTTATGGTAAAAACCTGATGGAGATCCAGCTACTCTTAGACCAACTGATCGACCCACCTTAAATGCATTGTACCAGTGCCTGAGGAATAAAGTATGGTCGGCATGCTGCATGAATGCAGCCCTGGCGAGTAACTCCCCAGGGCTGCATTCATGTACACTCTTTATTAGTGTTTCGGATGTATGTTTTATTTGGGTTGACGAGTAGAAAGTACAGAGACAGAGCTGTGTGATATAGAGCCATCTAATGTAGGCATCACTATGTTCTATATCACTCGTTTGAAACCCCATCTTAAGCATGTGTGGTGGCAAATTTCAGATCAATTCATAAAGTCAGGAGCGCTAGAATAATTCATTATATCACCACCTTAATCTTTTTTAATGTATTGGTTTTGGTTTACTACCTTTACTGGGTACTACTTCCCTCAAGGCATGGGGTCAAATATATTCATCCAGGAATAAGGAGGAGGAATAAACAGATCTATAGTGACATCGGGCATTGGGCGTTTCTTAAAAGCCACATAGGATACAGGGGCCTTCTCCATGGAGAGCGCACTAAAGTTGATACAAGTAGGCAGGGTACATGTCCACTGATGGGGACCTTGTAGATGGTTACTTATTTACTAGGGGTCTAACAGCTTTTTCAGACTACATGTTTTTGTCAAGTCACCTTTTTCGATTAGTGGGAGTATGCATACTTCATAAGACAAAGTTGGTTTAACTTAATGACTACCCCTACCCCTGCTACAGCCCTGAGGTCGATATGTTACCAAAACTGACTCACCCCCTCCTACAGCCCTGTAGTCGCCGAAACCCAAAATTGACTCTCCATGCCCCCTGCAACAGCCATGAAGTCGCTTATACCAAGAAGTGACTCCCCTTTCCCCCTCCTAAAGTCAAATAGGCGCCTACAAGACAACTGACTCCCTCTGCCCCCCTCCAATAGGTATGTAGTCGCTGGTACCAACAACTGAATCCCCTTGCCCCCTCCTACAGCCCTGTAGTCGCTGGTACATACAACTGACTCCCCCTGCCCCCTCCTACAGCTATATAGTCGCTGACACCAACAACTGACTCCCCCTGCCCCCTCCTACAAACACATAGTCGCTGGTATCAACAACTGACTCCCCCTGCCCCCTCCTACAACCACATAGTCGCTGATATCAACAACTGACTCCCCCTGCCCCCTCCGACAGCCATATAGCCGCTAATACCAACAACAGACTCCCCCTGCCCCCTCCGACAGCCATATAGCCGCTAATACCAACAACAGACTCCCCCTGCCCCCTCCGACAGCCATATAGCCGCTAATACCATCAATTGACTCCCCCTGCCCCCTCCTACAGCCATATAGCCGCTAATACCATCAATTGACTCCCCCTGCCCCCTCCGACAGCCATATAGCCGCTAATACCATCAATTGACTCCCCCTGCCCCCTCCTACAGCCATATAGCCGCTAATACCATCAATTGACTCCCCCTGCCCCCTCCGACAGCCATATAGCCGCTAATACCATCAATTGACTCCCCCTGCCCCCTCCTACAGCCATATAGCCGCTAATACCAACAACTGACTCCCCCTGCCCCCTCCGACAGCCATATAGCCGCTAATACCATCAATTGACTCCCCCTGCCCCCTCCGACAGCCATATAGCCGCTAATACCATCAATTGACTCCCCCTGCCCCCTCCGACAGCCATATAGCCGCTAATACCATCAATTGACTCCCCCTGCCCCCTCCTACAGCCATATAGCCGCTAATACCAACAGCTGACTCCCCCTGCTCCCTCCTTTGCACAAAGAGAAGAAACAGCGTCAAAAGGGAGTCCAGGTTGCCTCCAGAATGACTCCTTCCTTAGGGGAGCCCAGATCCTCATGTGACCCCTTCAGGTGAGTCAGGGAACTATGTGACTCCCTAGGGTGACTCCTTTAGGTCTGCCAGGGAGTCACCTAAACCCCCTTTGCACCCTGGGCTCCCCTAAAAAGAGTAGTCATTCTGGATGCAACCTGGACTCCCTTTTGACGCTCTTTCTTCTCTCTGTGTAGCCCTGAAGTCGCTTATACAAAAACTGACTCCCCCTGCCCCCTCCTACAGCCCTGTATTCACTAGCACCAACAACTGACTCCCCCTGCCCCCTCCTACAGCCCTGTATTCACTAGCACCAACAACTGACTCCCCTGCTTCCTGCTACAGCCCTGTATTCACTAGCACCAACAACTGACTCCCCTGCTTCCTCCTACAGCCCTGTATTCACTAGCACCAACAACTGACTCCCCCTGCCCCCTCCTACAGCCCTGTATTCACTAGCACCAACAACTGACTCCCCCTGCCCCCTCCTATATACACGTAGTTGCTGATACCAGGCTGTGTCTCACGACCTTGGGACAATGTTTTTGTCTCTGACCGGGTGCCATCTCTGACCAGGTGCCGTCTCTGACCGAGTGCTGTCTCTGACCGACTTGGCTTGATAAGGTCAAAATACTAGCAGCAGGAGGCTAATTATAATTATAACTATGATTATATAACAACCGCCATAACGTTTTTCCAAATCCTTATATATATGAGTATAATTCTTTTTAAAACACCTTTTTATGACACCTGGTCAGAGACGGCAGCCGGTCAGAGACGGCAGCCGGTCAGAGACGGCACCCGATCAGAGACAAAAACATTGTCCCAAGGTCGTGAGACACAGCCACCAACAACTGACTCCCTTTGCCTCCTGCTACAGCCCTCTAGTTGGCGATACTAACAACTGACTCCTGTTCCCTTCTGCGGCTCTGGACCCAGCTAGGGCATGCTAGTGCCAGCTCGGGCGAAATGCTTTTGTGCCTAGATCAATGGTTGAGCTTGGGGAGCTTTGGGTGAGCTGCCCTAACCAGTCCACATGCCCACTAAATCTCACCAAGTAGCTAGCGGCTGGTGGTGACCATACCTAAGATGAGGTCCTCTAGTTGCGTATACAATGTGTGGCTATGTACTCAGTTTGCATACACACAGTTATAGTATCTGATCTGTTGGAGCAAGCACCAAGGAAATAATATCTTTCTCTTCATCAAAACATGCTATTTTTCATAAAATGACTGATTACTGCAGTACAGATTTAAGATAAGTATTTGAATTGTACAAGCATCTCCTCACTTTGTTTACAAAACAACACAGGTCATTTCCTCATTTGAGATGCATTGTACCTATCTACTGTGGAGCACCACAGGCCAGCTAAATGTTTTTTTTCCAATGTCAAAGTGGTCTGGTTATTGCGACAAGACAGTTGCTGCGAGATTCAAAATTAAGTTACATATCAACATCAGGAGTTTCCTTTTGTTAAAAAGAATATCTATAAAAAAAGAAGCTTTATACTTTTTATCATTCGAGCTTTGGAATGGCACCCTACATGATTTCTTTTACATAATGAAATCCATACAAGGCTCTACACTACACATATATCTGGGGGTATAGCTTTCAATATCTGTCGACACACTACTTGGGGCACTGTTCTGGTATAACATTGCATGCATTATGTGATCAATAAAACAGGTCCTTGATTAACCCTGATCAGTAAACCACACGGGGGTAGATCTACCATATAAATGTCCTTATGTAGAAAGTGCACAGCCTCTATTGAAGAGGCTAGTATGGTC
Source organism: Harmothoe impar (assembly GCA_947462335.1). Taxonomy (NCBI): domain Eukaryota; kingdom Metazoa; phylum Annelida; class Polychaeta; order Phyllodocida; family Polynoidae; genus Harmothoe; species Harmothoe impar. The sequence continues at coordinate 65,526,978 of OX381717.1, read as the reverse complement.
TCTTTCATATTATCCTTTATTTTTGATCAAATACGGCAGCCCCATTGATTTAACCAAGGAGTGCCCTATTTAACACCCCACGTGAAATAACCCATAGCCGTATTTCACGGCCCTGTGACGTCATCAATATGGCGGTTTGTTAACATTTGAATGAGGTAGAAAAGGGATGGAAAAAAGGTATTTTAGGCTCCCTCTATCATTATCTTGGTAGATTCAATCGAAAATCGAAAAATCGAAAAATAAACACAAAGGTACACTTATTTCAGTCTGTTGACTGGGTTATTTCACTTGTTGACCGTTGGGCTGCATTTCACTCGGCCTATGGCCTCGTGAAATGCGGCCAAAGGTCAACTCGTGAAACAACCGTTCCAACAGACTGAAACTCGTGCACCTTTGTATATACTCCTCTTTCTCTGTTTTCTTTGTTCTTCCTGAGAAAGCTTTAAAATACTTGATGTAAAGAGTAACGTTGCTAGAGAGCAGATAAATGCATAAAGTAGGTTGAAGCAGCTGACAGCTTGTGAATACGTCATTAACTGACTGTGTTGCCCTGAAATGGTTAAGAGCTCTCAGATGGTGCTGCCAATGTGTTCCCTAGACTGTGTATAATTCACTTTTTCTTACAATGGTTCACACACACACAGGACAGGATGCTTACTTCATAACTGCGTCACATGTTTTTTTTTTGGATAGGCGGAAGATGGCCATGGTTGGTGGACTTTGTATGAAGTCTTACTTACACCTGTATGTGTCAGCTGGTGCACTACCTGCAGGTTTTTTAAGTCACTCAATAAGAGAGGGAGGGAGCCAGTTGTCCAAACGGTAGGTCATGGTAAATCACAGGCCCGTCAAACATTGGCGGCTCCCAGTAAACAAAATACGTTATACAACACGGTATAACGTTATATAAGATTTCTCTAAGGCTCCTTACTATGACGAGAGAAAAAAGTATACTAAATCTAGTACTTATAAAGATGCTTTGCATTCTAGCTTTGTAGCCCATATCCCAGACCTTGCTAGGAAACAAACATATTACATGCCCCATCCGCCACATGCTTGTACATAACCAAGAGTTACTCTACAGATGTGTGCTTTTAAAATTTAGTATGGCTATAGTTTGAGAATTTGGTTAATAGATTTTGCTTGTTAAACCAAGCTATTTAGATTTTACTGCCCCTTTTACCCTCTCTATCATGATATTGGCAATCCACAAACAATCAGATAAATAGAGATAAGAGGCAAACATAGATGGAACAGAATAGGACAAGTAAGATACAGAACATCTTACAAAAAATACATTTTGTATATGAAGCCAACCAGAGTTGATTGACACATTCCTGTATTCATCCTGCATTATGAGGATGGCCAGGGCATTTCTGGCGGCACCGCAGGATATGATAAAAGTTGAAGTCACCCCCCCCCCCCACACACACACATACACCAACACCTGCAGGAGTCTAGTTAAGACTGGATTCATCTGTGCATCCAGTTGATGTACCTCATTCAAAATATCACTTAACTACACATACTGCACCAACACAAGACTCTTCTCCCCCCAGACCACACCACCTCATGGTTGGCACACCAAATCATTTATATATAAATACTCCAGCCAGCCGGTAAGTGCAGGTGGTAAATGGAATGTTGAACTGTACGTGCCCTGTAAGAAAAAATGTGTCCATATTTAAAGGCATTATATTACAGCAAAATTTCATCTTCATCATGTCCATAAACTAACACGCAGCTCCCCTCTGGATAGGAAATGCGTATTTCAGGTTCTTCCTCCATCATGGGAGTGCTTTTTCACATCATTTGGTTAACCATCAGAGCTAAGCAAAGATTCCTGTTGAATTCAGAAATACAGTAGAAATATGTTTTTGAAAATGTTTTAAAACAAATTTCAGCACTTAAAATGGTTATTTTATTATGACATGTTGATTATTCGACACGCGTAGAATCAACGGCTATTTTTTCGTTTTGGCTTGTAACATTTCAGTGCATGGACCGTCATGGTGATGAACACCCTTTTGGAACTTAGCTACGATATAACTGGGACTCTGACGTCATTTGTTACCAGTTAAAGGGAAATACCGCCTTATTTTTTTGGAATGAATGCCATAGAATGTCACGGTGGTTGAACAACTCGTAAACACCTAGGGTATAAAGTCCAATGGACATCACTGTAAACTTAAGTTCGACATAGGACGCCTTCAACTCCACATACAGACACCCGTCTCCAATCCTATCCAGGTTCCAACCCAGAGTGCTCTACAGCTGTCCAACTCCACAACTACAAGTAAGCTACATCCACAGTGAACTTTGGTGGTGGTATAAGATACGTTGTAAGGTTTAGAGGAAATAGTTCTGACTTAGTGAAGGGAATTTGTGGGTCTGTTTCAGTTCTTTGTGTAACATTCCCAGTAAACAAAAAACGTTATAGAACATTTTATAACGTTATATAACGTTATATAACGTTTCTCTAAGGCTCCTTACTATGGCATAAGATGACGTAAAATAATGTTCTTTTTGTTAGCTGGGTTGGCTCAGACTTTGATCTTTGAAATAGGTTTAAATGTCCCTGGTTTGCACTGATTCCTAAACCTTACACTTGAAAATCATTTGTGCATTGTGGGTCTAATCATATTTGGTTTTTGTAGTGAACCTGTCCCCTATAGGTCTGAGAGGTGACCAGAAAATGACCACAGTCCCAGAAATATCCTCAGCCTTACTACAAGGCCCATTGCCATTCCTGTGAATAGACTCTTCCAGCAGGCCTTACCCTAGTTTTCTCTAGCTAGTAAGCCCAAAAGCTAACCCACCGTTCCATTGGGACAATTATTATAGTTACCCAATACTAAATGTACTGCTTTAGGCTTTTTGAGTGCAATGAGGAACAACCTGTAAAAACCCTCAGGGATTTGAACCCCATTTCCCCTAATGTAGACGATTAGTGCCCTGTAGTCTAACAGCAGGCCCATTGAGCCATGTGTAACTTTGAGGCTCTTAGTTATTGCTGTCTGGTTGGTAATTCTATTATATCAGGGGTGATGCCCCCGCACTCCTTTTTTCCCTCTTTTTTTCAATCTTTTCTTTCTAGTTAGCTGTCTTAGATGTTAGTATGGTAAATCAATATCATAGTTTACCATTGTTTCATTTCAATGTCCACCGTGGATTCATTTTAGCTTCGAAACCTAATGTGCTCCGTATAAAATTAAACAGAAAATGAGAACCATTTCCCATAGTAATTGCCGAGGAAATTAAAATGCTGGATTTCCATGGGATTTGAACCCAGGGTGACACAATAGGAGGCAGTAGTTCCATGCATCCTAGACTACCTGGGTGGAGAAATTCGCCTAGTTTAGACAATCAAGCTATGAAAGCAGGGTGTATATTGGATATACTCCTGGTGCCTTGGTCAATATCATTGATATAAGTCTCGCTCTTCAGTGATGATATTACCTCTTGGCTACCAAAAGTATATCCAGTACATTTTCTCAAGAATAAGGAGTCGTTGTGAAAGACTTATAAATTATTAATTATTAAACCCCCTCTGTGAGAGATTAAATTAATCAGTAATTGTTGTGAAACACTATGCATCCCACTGTTGAAACAGGTGGTCTCTATGCTTAATCTTATGAATCTATACTTTGCCTGTTTGAAAATCATAGACTCCTATGAAATTCCCTTTCCTGTCCTATCTAATCATCAAAGGATATGAATCTCTTTTCTTGCATGGAATCAACTTCCATGTCCATTTACCACAGGCCAAGTGCAAAATGACCAACTTTGCCAACTTTGCCCAGAAAGTCTTTGCGATTCCTGAAATACTGTACACATTATAAATGTCAACACAAGTGTTTTGTATTCAGTGTTAATAACAGTCATTAGCCTATCATAATTAAGGAGCTTTGTGGGTATTTAGTATAGCATGAGTGCCTTATTTGGTGTTTAGGAATGAAGTCACCGCAGGCAATGCAGGTGGACGTCCCTACTTGAATATACCAAAGTTATAACCAAAGTTATACAAACCATGGGCATGCACATATAATCATAAAAGCCCATACTTCCCCAAGGGGTATTGGTTTGAAGGACTGTCTATGGTGGCTTCGGGAGTCTTAATAATAACACTTCAAGAGTGGTTAACCAGACATATTATTTCATCCTGCGTAAAACAACTGTTTCATTTTGAAGCATACCGCAACAGATCGACCATTATGAGATTCCCCTCCCTGGTAGGCCTATGTATTCAACCTAGTGTCTATCTTTCAACATGAATTAGTGTGCACTTGTAGAGCTTTAGATCCTCACACTTAGATGGTTTCTTGATGTCGGGTAATTCTTTCATACATGTATGTAGCCTTAGGCAACCTTAGGCTCGTTCTGGTTGTAACTTGTTAAGTGAGGGGGTCCTCAATCATTTAGTTCAAATGATTCATTGTTGCATTTAACAAATATCAATATCGATTGTTACTGAAATCTGGATATTTTTTGGCAAAAATTGCAGTCTCAATATATCTTTACTGATTAACAGAAATGGTGAAAATGCATTTTAATATTGATTCCTTGCATTCTACACTAGATAAAGGTATTTAGCTCTAAATCAGCACAGATAATGACTCTCTAGAACAAGTTGATGTCCTCTTTAAAGATGGCCCTACATATATAGGCTGTACTCTGAAGGAAAACCGTTCCTTTGTAATGGAAGCAAACACTGATGGTCATGGAGATGATATCGGGTATGATAGATCTATGGACATATTATTTATAGTTTGTTTTCTGTTGTACAAAGGCAAGATGACTCTGCGCGTGCTGTTTGCTGTGATGGTGATTGCCCTCCTTGCCATTGGTAATTCAATGGTTTGTTACATATCTTGCTTGAAAGGGTTAGGTATAAAAGATTGATGCCTGTTGTCTAGGAGACCATCAGAATTAACCCTTTTATGAAGAAAAAGCCTCCTCAAGACTCGTTCCCGAAAGGTGTTGGCCAAAGTCTGTCAGGGGGACACCATATGTGAGCTTTTCTGGGGGGATGTGTTCAGAAAGAATATGGCATGCAAAATCTTGACCCACCATAATTTGTTAAAAAATAACCACTCCCTAAGATTGCATCATAAACTGTGTGATGAAGTGTTTGTGTCCTCTTTATTAATATTTCTCCTTTTCTTTACATATTTGCGGCACAGATCCCATAGGTAAGTATTACTTCAGACCTTAAAGACTGTCAACTTAATTCTAATATTTGCCCTAGAAGAGCAGCACCTACTAATAATGCATTGACGTATACACTCTAAATCTATGATTATTGATACCTAAAATAATGATTTACAATTGAATACCTTTTATTATTTCACAAATACAGAAAGGTTCTGATTTTTCATCTGAAAGCAAATGAATTCTTCCTACTTAACAAAATGCAAACCAGCAATCAATATCAAAGTACCAATATTTTGTCAGTGGTTTTTCACAACAGACTGCGTTATTAATTGATAAATAGGGTGACTGCTTTCCTTTACCTTTTACATCATTGCAGTAACCCTCCTTTAGAAAAAAGAACTTACTTTTTCAAAACCTGGCATTTGTGAGTCACTCGCCAGGGCTGAATTAATGCATCTTGACTACCAAGGGCATGATGCATAACTACATTATGCTGCCCTTAAGGGTTAACAAAATAGCCCAGCTAATGCATCATCAAGTGTTAAATAATGTGCTTGTGTCCTGTTGATAATTGTTTCTCCTTATCTTTTTCTATGTGGCGCAGTGGGACAGATAGGTAAGTACTACTTGAAACCATAAAGACCCTAATAGTTAATGTATGAAAGAGTGCATTGATAACCTTAAATCACCTCAGTTTACCTCAATCTATATCTTAAGTCGACATATGTTCTCCTTCATGATAGTTGTGAGGGACTAGAGTGGACTCATCACTAATTGATGAATAATATAGATTTATGTGGGGTAAAACTTTCCAGAAATTGGCCGTAAAAATCATGAAACTGAATTCAGTGATCTCAAATGATATTGAATGTCTGATCATATTTTCCTCGTCAAAGATGTAAAATTGCATAATCAACTGATAATTTATGGCACATTATATCATATTTCCATTTTTCTTTCCAATATTTGTCATTTCACTCACACATTTTCACTATATGTTAGGTCACTTGCCAAATATTCTCCCTTGTTAAAACATGGCGACTCCCTATGATTGCACCATCAAGTGTAAAACAGTGTGATTGTGACTTGTTTATTTATATTTCTCCTTCGCATTGATGCAGGAGGTCCCAGTGGTGAGTACTGCTTTAAGCCAATGTGAAATTATTATTTATTCTAGAAGAGCAGCACCTACCTAACAATGATAATGCGATGATATAAAGAACCTCAATCTATGATCTAAAGATACCTTATGCCATGATTATGGACTCCATTATCAATATTAGCCAAGTGAAGACATTTCTCCCTTAGCTTTCAATTCTACACAAACAAAGAGAGATCCAAAGTACTTATCTAAGAACAAGTGAAATCTACTAACCTGGTAGAAATCAAGATATGAAATGAACACCATTGATCTTTATTCAAAGCTCTATTATGTTTTCAGTGGTTTCCATATGAGACCGTATAGTAGGGTTGGTGGTGGACAGAGGTGGGAAATTTCTGAAAGAGCTTAGCCACCAATCAGGGATTGGTAGGATTATGTTGGACATCAAGAAAAGCTTTGGTGGCAATCTGGGAATGGAGGCAGGTAGCCGTGGCGGGATCTTTGTCCCCAATATAAATTGGCTAGAGAAATTATATTAAATGGTCCATTATAGATACTAAAAAAAGATCCAAATTAGCTGTAATTGCTAGGGATTGTTGACAATAATTATGTTATTGCAAAAGACATCATGATCCATAAGTCCAGGTTTCCTATCAAGGTCATTTGAAGGTCAGATCTCAAAAGCCCTTAATCAAGTATTTTCAATATTCACGTGATGAAAAATATGAAATTACAGTAACTTTCACAACCAAAAGACATGTTATTGCCAGAAAGCCTCTAAATTATTCTTTTTAAAAGGGATTGGCCACAATCAATTTTGATATGCGTTGCATTAGTTGAAAATGTTTTGTACTCTTCCATGGAATGTGACAGAAACGATTTTGGCATGATCTTACAAAAATAATATTGACCAAAAAATAGCCACTCCGTATAGTTGTATATTCAAAAGTCAAATAAAGTAATTGTTGCCCTTTTATTTATATTATCTGTTTTTTAGGAAACAACAACGGTGGAAATAATGGTGGTAAGTACGATTTCAAACCATCGACAATATGACCTCATTTTTTGTTCAAGAAGAGCAGGCCCTACCTAATAATAATGATGCAATGACATACATGCCCTCAAACTATAACCAAGGATACCTCATGTCATGATTATATTACGATTTAGGGTTGTATCATCAATTGGTAAATACTAGTGAAATGAAGAAATGCCCCCCTTACATTTCATTTTTACATAAATATAGAGAGATCCACAGTCTGTATCTGAAACCAAATGAATTCTACCATCTTTATAGAAATCAACCAATGCATACCTTCAATACTTATTTATGTTCTTTATTTACATAGGAAGTCCCGGTGGTAAGTACTATTTCAAACCATAAACAATGTGAACTTACTATTTGTTCAAGAAGAGTAGCACCTACCAACCAATACAAATGCTTTGAAATAAACAACCTCAATCTATGATCAAAGATACTTAGGGTAGATTCACCCAAAGACGGACACACACCTTAAGTCGGACACTTTTAACACAAAAAATAGTAATATAACCTAAACTATTTTCCCTTTCTGTGAATACCATGACAAACCTGAAGTGTTCTTCTCACACATAAAATAAGACATAGCCATGCAAACCAGTGTTATCTGTGTTTACACATGCCCTGAAGTAGGCCTGTTTCAGGGTGAGGAGCTGATCTAGAGTTTGGCTTTTGACATTGTACCTTATGTCGGACAGGGTAGTGCCATGCTAAATACTGCTGTTCTATCTACACCCAGGCAACATATATGGACATTGGCAATAAGATATACATATTTCAAAGAGGTTTAGAGCGAAGAAGTACATAATAATTACCAGGAAATAATGTTTGAAGACCTTTCAAATATACAATATAATTATTCCAGGAGCCGGACAGCACTGTACACTGTATCTTTCCCCTTGTCCCAATTATAAAAGAAGCAATACTAATACCCTTCCAGTAAGTAATATGAAGTGCATATTACTTAAAATATTGTATCAGATGCCATTGGCTAGAACATATCAGTTTAAGTCAACATAAAGGAAGAATATACAGATTTTCTATATGGAGCAGGTTTAATGGGGTTAAACAAATATTTCTGGTGCAGATATGTTTATTATCATTAATAATATCCATAGCCTGGATGGGTTGTGTCATGCTGATAGAGTAGTAAGACAAGGCAGTCAATATGAGTAGTAAAAACCAAAGGAAACTCAAGGTGTCCGACATCAGGTGAAATTGGGGTATATAATATCCCAACTTTGAAGAGGAATATATCATTTAATACCTAACATAATGCACGGATTATTAATTTGCCATAAGGTTTGAATACCCCCCTTTCCATAAAAACCCTCAGACTAGGTCTGAGTGGAATACTAACAGAGCTGTAGCTCATAGAAAAGGGATCACGTTTGTACTGCCAACGAGCGTCCGAAAGTGGTGAATCTACCCTAATGTCATGAGGAGTTTTGTGGAGTTTTGTCCATATGCTACAAAGTGTCCACACCAATTATCAACTCTCTGAAGGCACTTAATTTATTTCTTCAGAAGAAAATTTGAATAGTCCATTATCAGTTTTAGTGAGAACATTAAAAGTATTGACCAAATTTCCTAGCCTGGCAGTACTTAGTCCTAAAGTTGCCTGCATGGTTAAAACATCCATGCAACAAAGAAAGTATACTCTCAGTGATAACAAAACTCATTTTGACAGCAAGAACTTGTGACCTGCGAGGACTGAGTAGGCTCTTTGTGGCCCGTGAACAAAACGTGCACACACAGAAAAGTGAGAGTCATTGTCGCTAAAACTACCCTCACCTGAGGGTCAGGCACTGCCTGACTCTCAGGTGAGGGTAGTTTTAACGACAATGACTCTCACTTTTCTGCGGGTGTGACTCCATACGCCTTACCTTTAATTTTTGCACAAATAGAGAGAGATCCGAAGTACTTATCTAAAAACAAATGAATTCTGACAACCTTGTAGAGGTTAAGCACACCCTTAATATTTTTTCAAAGCTCCATAATTTTCTGAATAGATATCATTGATAACTTATTGATGAATAACGTGACTTTCATGTTTCCCCTTACCTTTACATTATTGCAGTGAGCTCCATTTAGGAAGAGCTAGTTACTTTTCAAAAATCATCATGCAGTTAACTTACATATTCTCAATATATGTTGATTGTCATGTATTGACACTCAATCTAAATCTTAAGTGAACATTCGTTCTCATTTATGATATTTGTTGGAAATAGTGTTAAGTCCAAGATCTTGTCAGGGCAAACATCAAAATTGGGTACTTTAAAGCTAAAAATCATCTACAAGGCCACACCAAAAAAAAAGAGTTGGTTTACAGATTTTCTTTTCCAAAAAAGGGTGCGGTAGGGCGAAATTTTTTTTTTTTTTTTCCAAATTTTTTTTTTGTCAATGGATTTCAACCTTAAAATAGGGGGGCGGGCGAATTTTTTTTTTTCTACTGAGGGAAAATCTCTTTTTAAATTTTACAAATATATTTTCTGGTTAACGATGACAGAAAAGGCAACCAAAAAAAAAAAAAAAAAAAAATCCAATTTTTCAGAAAATGGTGCGGGCGCTGTCCGTAGACACTTTTTCTTTCAAAAAAAAAAAATTTTTACATTTTGAAAAATGTGGTGCGGGAAATCCGCAGACCAATTTTTTTTTTTGGTGTGGCCCAATACTCTAATTCAAAACAATCAATTTTGATATGTCTTGCAGGAGTTGGACAAATAGTGCTCTTTTCTATGGGGTTTCTAAATGTTGACTAACCCTCCCTTGTAAAAATAACCACCACCTTTAGTGCATTATCAATTGTGAAACAAAGTGGTCATGGCTTGTTTAACTTTATTTCTCCTTTACATAGGAAACCCCAACCCAGGTCCCGGTAAGTACTATTTCAAACCATAAAAACAACACCTACCTTCCGATAACGTAAAATGACATGCACAACCTCATTCTATAATCAAAGAGATCCAAAGTACTTATCTAAAACCAAATGAATTCTACCAACCTGATAGAAACTCAGCAATGAAATGCACAGCCATTATACTTACTAAGAGCTCCATAGTGTTTGCAATGGTGTTGCTTGTAGGCCTCTCATCAATTGATACATAATATTAAACTGTGCGGAGTACTTTCCTTTTCATGTTTTACCTCATACCTTGATATTATTACAGTAACCTTCTTTACATCCTTTTGAAAGAAACTACCTCGATCAATTTTAATTTCCTTGCAAGGATGGGAAGAACTGTGCACAATTCCATGGGATATGACGAATAAGATTTGGCATGATCTTGCAAAATGTTGACCAACCTTCTTTTATTAAAAAAAATCGCCATCCCTAAAGCCCAAAATCCACGGCAGCAGGAAGCTGCGTTAAAAGGTATTGCCCCTCTGCCGCCACTATTTTGCCGCTATTTTGCCCTGCCGCGCTGATTTCACCCCTGTAACGCCGTGGACTTTGGTGGCACAGCCACGAAAAAGGCGTGGCAGGGCGAAATAGCGGCAAAATAGTGGCGGCAGAGGGGCGATACCCTTTTAATGCAGCTTCCTGCCGCCGTGGATTTTGGGCTTAAGAGTGCATTTTTAATTGTGAAACAAAGTGGTCCTGGCTTATTTAACTTTATTTTTCCTTTACATAGGAGGCCCAAATGCTGGTGGTAAGTTCTATTTCAAATAATATACAATGTGAACTTGTTATTTATTCCAGAAGAGCAGCACCTACTTAACAATAATATGAAATGACAAACACAACCTCAGTCTATGATCAAAGATACCACATGTCATGAATATAAAGTATTTAGCATTGTATCATCAATAATCTTCTTACAGTAACCTCCCTTTGAAAAGAACTAGCTACTTTACATCCAATTTGAAAAAAACTACCTTGATTAACTTTAATTGCCTTGCCTTGACAAATGCCGACTCCCTTAGATTGCATTATCAATTGTCAGATAAAGTGTTTTTTACCCATCTATCTTTATTATTCTTTCTTTTAGGAGACCCCAACAATCCCCCTGGTAAGTACTACTTCAAACCATAAAGGCTGTGAACTTATCATTTGTCCTAGATGAGCAGCACAAACAAAGATATCTCGTGATTATATGGAATTTAGGATTGGATTATCAATTATTGAATATCAATGAAGCTAAGACATTTCCCCCTTACCTATCACTTTTGCAAAACTAGAGATCCAAAGTTGTTTAAGTTTGATTTATGTCATTTGCATTGATTAAACAGGGGCGGATCCAGAGGGGGGGTTCTGGGGGTCAGGACCCCCCCCTTTTGGAAAAAAATTTAGTTTTTTTTAATGATAATTTGATCCGGCGCGAGTCGCGGCGCGTCACTTTTTCGGTACTTTGGTGTTTGGTGGACCCCCCCCCCTTTTCAAATTCCTGGGTCCGCCCCAATCACTAACACTAGCAATACAAAAGTAGACAAGGCGAGCAAATATGTCAAAGAGTCAAGATATAAATACAAATTGTTCTGTGTCAATTTATGTCTCATTATTCCAAAAGTTCAGTGTCTTAGTAAATGAGTTTGATATTAATGACCACAGTCTTTGGTGTTGTTAAAAAGATGTCATGGCCACACAGGCCAACTAATTATAAGTTGACCTTTTCGGTGGACAACTTAAGTGGAATTTCTTCTCTGAAAGTAAATGGATTTTACCAACCTTATATAAATCTAGCTATAGATATGCATACCCTAAACCTTAAGTTAATGCTCGATTATGTTCTCAGTGGTTTTCCATGTAATACTGTATTATCAACTAATGAAGAGTATAAAATAATGAGGAATGCCTTTCTGCAATTATATGTTTCCTTACTTTTATATTATTACAAATGCCAACCTTTACACAATGGGGGGGGGGGGGTGATGGTTTTTAGGCAAACCAACACATTCAGGATTTATCAAGAGGGGTGTCTAAGGGGCCTCTTTAAAGCAAAAAAGCCCTAATAACAATACTCTATCTCATAAGGGTCTGTCACAAGCAATTTCAATCTTCCATGGGGCAGAATAAAAAAAAATTGACTCCTCACTTGTGCGAAACAGAAAAGATGTTTGTATGTTTATGCAAAGTGTTATCCAAGCTTCCCTTGTCAAAAAAGACCACTGCACAATATTGTATAGATCATCAACTTTTGAATGAGGTGATTGTGTCTTGTTTACTCACATCTCTCCCTTACCTATTTATATGTGGCGCAGCTCAAGGACGTAAGTACTACTTTAAACCATCAACACTGTCAACTTACTGTTAGGTACAGAAGGGCAGCACCTACATTACAATAATAATGAAATATTGTCATACTCAAAACCTATAATTAGAGATACCTTATATCATGATGTAAAAATGATGTAGGATTGCTATGTAAATTGTTGTATATCAGTTTATTGAAGAGAGCACTAAAGTACTCATGTGGAAGCAAATAAATTCTTTCAAACCTACAAAAATCAAACAATGAAAAGCACGTCCCAAATAACTTATAAAGATCTATTATGTTATTAATGGCATACCATGTTTAACAATGTCATTACTTGATGAATTCTACTTACATTTAAAGAATTCGGAGCAAATTATCATGCACTTTTTTCATTAATGCATTGACCCATCTATTGAGAAAGATCCTCATAATTAGATAACAGCAAGTACTCGTACAGCTAAGCGATATAGTCTCAATCTATTTTGAATGCCTTAGTATGTTCTCTCCTGTATATAGTGTAAGATTACATCATCAACCGATACTTACCATCACTTGTATGCATTAATTTGGGGGTACAAACAAAATTCGGACCTCTGGAAAGAGGTGACTAAGAAACGTGGACGCATCTCATCAATATTCAGAGTGAATATGCTTTTCTTTTGGGTGTCACCTGAAAGAATTTCATTATTCAAAATGTTGAGTAACCTTCCTTTGCTAAAAATGATCACTCCCTAATAATTGTTAAAAAAGGTAATTTTTGTCCTGCGTATTTATATTTCTCATTGCCTTTACATATGTGGTGCAGGTCGTTAGGTAAGTATTACTTCAAAACCATTAACACTATCAACGTATTAATTCTCCTAAAAGGGAAGCAACTACCAAACAATAATACTGCAGTAACTAACACAACCTTCATGTCTAATTAAAGACACCTAATATTAATGTTAAAGACACCTGATATCATGACTTGACATAATTGAGCGAGGACATCCTCGATCTAAATCCAATTCTTCCAAAGCGTGATTCCATGTAAGACTGCATCATTTATTGATGATGGTGAAATATACTTCTCTTTTCATATCCTCCTTTACCATAACATTGTTGCAGTTATCCCCTTTTGGAAATTACTGCATACATTTTCAAAATTTGGCAGCAAGATTTGATGCAGTTGATTCACATTTTTTCAATCGATATTGAATGTCTCGCTATGTTCTCCCTCATAAATGAACTAAGAATGGATAATTATCAACTAATTAACGACACTGGAAGACATTTGTATTCTCATTAAACATGCCTACACTCACACATTTCCACAATATATACTTTGTCACATAATCTCATAATGTATGGAAGAGCTGATAATGACCTGATTTAGAATCAATATGTATTTGAATTCATATTTATTTTGTATTGAAGATTATAGATACTGCATCACCGATATTCTTAATCGAAATTGGTTTATATATAAGTAGAAAGACTGCATTTAACGGTATTATACATCAAGCTTTATATTCCCAGATGAAAATAAAGACTTAGATACCGTTCTAATTTTAAATAAATCTGAGATAACATCGTCAATTAAAAAAATATCATTGAATAAACACTTTTGTTTGCAGTTCTATTGTTCCTACTATTAACTCAAGATTGTTTTTTGATTGAGGCACATAAAACTAACATTTGTCCACGAAGGGTAGTTTGTTACTGTAAGATTGGATAATCAACTAATAGATCTGTAAGCATAATTTGCAAAGTGAATGCTTGATGTCCACATATACTTTCTTACCTTGCTAGCTGCAGATTCCCACTGAATAGATCACAGACCTGTGTTTATTTTGCTAGAATAGTCACTGTATCATTGTTGTTGCTGCATTCTGATACGAACCCTTTTCCTTTAGTTTCAGCTGCTAACTGAGGAGGAAGTGCACGGTTCTACGGAAGGGGCAGCACACAAACGACAAAACTACAAAACTACACAATGGGTCAAGTTCAAGTTGCGAAAACATCCTAAAATATTCTGCTTTATACAAAGAACAATAAGGCAATGCAATTGTAAATCCCATAAAGCAAACCAAACACAAAAAGGGAATATGTGTAGGGGGCCCACCTGTAGCTAAACCTTCAGACATGGCTTATGTCCCCCGACAATGAGTAGACGACAGGTCCAATACTGCACAGCAGATTAACATCGACCTGCGTTTCTTCTAATCCTGACACTTAAGTTCTAAGAAACTAACTGATCATATCACTTTTTTTTTAAAGTTTACACAAATCTGCACTAACCTGCGATTTGATTAGACCCATTCCCTTTCGTAGACGATTCTCTGAATTCTATCTATGTTCAGCATCACAATAAGTATGGCACTTGTATTCAATATGATATGGCATGCCACCAGCGTGCGTCCAAACTGTACTAGCGACAGTCCAGAATCCAACATGGACAATTACCAACAACGAACAATAACTTCCGAACATGTGTACAGCAACTAGTGTAACTCATGGGAGATGTGTCTTTTATACAACTAGTTACTGACACCAGAAGGAAATCATTGGTACGTCCCATAGTCACCATCACAATGTGAAGTATGTGATTGCCAAGTTAGGAAGGAGTTGATTAGAATGTTTGCTTGATCCCAATCTATGTCTTTATAAAGTGTTTCCTTTTATATACCTGTTAAATGCATATATGTGAAAAATAAAGTGCTTGCTTATTTTCAACATCTGACTCTGTTTTTTCTATGTTCCGGCCATTTATACTGAAAGATTTGCACTTTAAGATTCTTCTTTATGAGTTATACTATCATCAAATACCAACTTTCCTAATCAAAAAACACAAGGGATTTACACATAATCATTACCTGTCCCTTTTATTGTATGATGCTGCATGCATTACATGATGAATGCATCAGGTGCTTAGTAAGCCCTGGTCTCCCTCTCAATGTGGTCTACGGTATGTTCACAAATGGGAAAGGGTCTATTGTCTAAATATTTTGGTATTTTTGGAGGCTTACAAAAGTAGATACTTTTTTATGAAAACTGTTTAATTGTTAGCAGAATAATGCTGGGTCATCATTTTGACCTTAGGGGTGAATTTTTCTAATGTGAGGATATCATATAAAGTCGGCTTTTTTTTCTTTTGAGTTTTGAGAGGGTTTTTATTGAACTTCTCACAATGCACAAAAAGTGGTATGACGAAGTCAACGTGTATCAAAAGTATCATAAATTACTATCAATTTAATCATTTTCACATTTGTAAATAAAATGTTTAATGAGAGGTATGGCATGACAAAACAACACCTCGGCCTCTAAACATACAGCAACAGTTTACAAGCCTCTAGAGGATAGAGAATTATAGGCGGAATAACAAATTATACTATGCTGGGATCTTATAAGACAATACCTAAGGGTCGCTATAGTTGGCACTCCAAAACAAAAAATAAATATTCAATTTGTTAATTCAATCTGCAAGGAGAGAAATATCAACAAGTAACTTATGTGACTCCCTAACATAAGCAGGACTCTATTATAACTCTATAATGACTACACTGATAATAAAACCTATAGTCAGTACTGACTATACCACCATATTTTGACCCCCGTAGTCAGGTGATTACATATGTTAGTCACATATTAGTCATAAGATAGTCAGGAGTGACTATATGTGGATCACACAAATTGATGATGTCACAGGAATGTGTGCACAGGAAACAGTTAGGATTCAAAATTGAATGCTCAACTGACTTCAGGTAGGCTCATCTTATTCTAGCTAAACTACTCATTTACACACATCCCTGTGCATTAGCTCTTGTGCTAATGTTGAGTATAGTTACTTAAGGCATCATAGGACACACGCATCCTCAATTTTGATTGAAGTGTCATGTGGTTGTGTTCAAATTCTGATCATGTAACTGTGGATCTCTAGGCTTCCAGACTAGAATATACAGAAGACTGTGTTAAGGGTTATGGTGTGCATATGGCCCATGCTCATCTACTTTATCCAATGATGCTAGGGCAGGTATCCCCAGACATCTAACCCCGGACATCTACCCCAGGACATCTACCCCCGGACATCTACCCCTGGACATCTGCCCCTGGACATCTACCCCTTGAGAATCTACTCCCTAGGATATAAATGTCCAGGGGATGGACGTCCTGGGGGTAGAAGTTGTAAGGGGGTAAAGTCCAGGGGATGGATGTCCAAGGGGTAGATGTGCTAAGCATGCTAAACATTACCACAACATTAACACCTGGACTTCTACCCCTGGATATCTACCCCCTAGGACTTCCCCTCTAGGACTTTAATCCCCTTAGACATCTATCCCCTGAACTTTTACCTCCTTACAACTTCTACCCACAAGGGCAACAATCTCCTTGGACATCTACCCCCTTTACCCTCTAGGACTTCTACCCCTGGGGACAGCAACCCCCTCAAAATGCCCATGATAAGTCATATCATGTGGAGGGGGTAGATTTCTCCAGGGAGATCCGACATCTATCCCTGGACATCTACCCCCTGGGAATCTACCACCTAGGGCATCTACCCCCAGGACTTTTATCCCCTTCAGCACTTATCCCCTTAGGACTCTACCCCCTAGGATATCCGACAGCTTGGACACCTACCCGCGAACATCTACCCCCTGGACATCTACCCACTAGGACATCCACTCTCTTGGACATCTATCCCCCTTCTCCAGGGACATCCGACATCTACCCCTGGGGACACCAGATGTCCAGGGGATAGAGGTCCTGGGGTAGAGTCTTAAGGGGGCAAAAGTCCCGGGAAAAGATTTCCAAGATGATAAAATCCTATGGTGTAGATGTCCAAGGGGGTAGATTCACAGGGGGTAGATGTCCAGGGGTAGATGCCTGATGTCCCTGGGGAAATCTATCCCCTCCACATGATATGACTGAACCATATGGTTATGTGGGAAGAGGGGGGGGGTTGATGTTCCAAGGGGTAAAAGTCCTAGAGAGTAAAGGGGGTAGATGTCACAGGAGGTAGATATCCAGGGGGTAGATGTCTGGGGGTAGGTTCCAAGGCAGGGGATGTCCTAAGGGGTAGAAATCTTAGGGGGTAAAATTCCAAGGGGTAAATGCCCATAGGGTAAAAGTCCTAGGGGGTAGATGTCCTAGGTAGTGGTAGTTGGCCTGGGGTGGATGTCCTAGGGGGTAGATAGAAGGCCCTAGAGTTGATGTCTTGGGGGTAGATGCCAGGGGGGTACTTGTCCTGACTTATTGTCCTGCCGTCTCATGATGGTTTATATCTATTAGTCAGTGTAACTACTTTAGAGCATGGAAGCATTAAATTCATAGTCACTTGACTATATATCCCAAATCAGCTCTTTTATTGCATGACTATAGGTTGACTATATGACTAACTTACTATAGACATAGGTGACTAACTTGGTATAGCCGTTTTTTCTACGTTCACGTGACTATAGAAATGTAGTCTGTAGTGACTAACATTTCCAGGGCCATTATTATCAGTGTACTAGTCCAAGACTCCTAATGATTGAAAGTCCCATTAGAGTCGGGGGGAGATTTACCTCGTGATTGAGTCCAGACTCCACTTTGGGAGTTACCATTATTCTACTTCTTTTCTCTTTGTAGTTATATAAGTCAAGCAGGGACTTGAATAACATAATTAGAGCTGGACAGGGTCATTAAGGGGGGGGGGTAGCTCCATAGGGTAGGAATGAAGGTCAGGGCCTTGTCCAGGCCTCCTGGTCAGCAGCAGTCTCGGGCCCTGACTGTACGTTTACAGTCTGGGAGATTACTGAGGTCTATGTACCTACACTGGTCTCATACCCTGCTATACTGTATAGGCATACTGGTATCAGCAACCAGGAGAGTGTGGGTTCGAACCCCACTCTGGCTTAATTACTAGTACTGCTGATATCTGCATATTGCAGCTGAATTGAAATAATGTTTCTGGTCACATATCTTTTAGCTAATTCAACCATGTCATTCAAGGTGGATTTATGTTTCAGATGTGCTAAATAAATAATGTAAAAAAACGAACCTACATTTTTGCCAAGGTGCGATTCGAACCCATGAGGCCATACACAACACATCTATGTCATTCATGATCATGTGACCATAGCTAACCAATCAGTGGTTGAGCTATCTCATTAAGAAATGATCCAGAATCCCAGATCATTTTCTAAGTAGGATAGTGTTCATTAGATACAGATCTAACGGCGGCACTGGGCCTGGAGAGGTCGAGGCTGGGTCAGCAGGTGTGTCTCCAGGTGGGAAGGGATATGGAGGGAGCCGGGCTAGGTGGATCCAGGCCAGTGAGGACAGCCCTGGAGGTGCTTATTCACATTGTAAAATATGGTCTTTATTCAATCAAATATCGTTAAATGGCTGCCCATTCATATTGCTATGAGTACTACTAGGAGATGTTTGTAAAATGTAGCTCTTATTTAATGATTTAGTAAACCACTAAGGGGTAGACTCTAGATTGCGAATAATAACTACAAACCTTGTAGGAATATTGACAATAATGTACAACTACTTATATTATTATGAAATGGCCCACTAAGCACGCCTATATATCATTTCGAAACAAAACGAAGTGTGTATGAATAGTGGACAAGATTGATACAAAGCAGATCTCTGGTTGTGTAACATATATTTATTTTTTACTCGAATAAACCATAATTTGTGAGGATGCTTACCCTAAAACCTCGCGTATAGGCCGCAGCTAGTACGCAAGTCAGATCGCTGTTGCGGCTTATAGGATCAGCACAGAGTCGAGGTGCGGCTTATACGTGAGTTTTTGCTACTATGGTACAGTACTAAAGTCGCCATATTCACACCCCTTGTGCGGCTTATAGGACTGGCCCAAAGTCGGGGTGCGGCTTATACGCGAGTTAGGCTTATACAAGAGGTTTTACAGTAAACAAATATTTTTTATACATCTTATAGATGAAAATGTGAGGGCCTAGTCAACCCTGCATTGAAAAGGAAGACAATTTACATGATTTTCAATAAAACTTTACAAAACTCAAACTCATATACCGTAAAACCTCGTGTATAGGCCGCGGCTTGTACGCAAATCAGATCGCTAGTGCGGCTTATAGGATCTCCACAGAGTCAGGGTGCGGCTTATACGCGAGTTTTTGCTACTATAGTACAGTATAAAAGTCGCCAAAATCAGATCACTGGTGCGGCTTATAGGATCAGCCCAAAGTCGGGGTGCGGCTTATACGCGAGTTAGGCTTATACACGAGGTTTTACGGTAGTCACTGTTGACAACAACTGACTTCCCTGCCCACTGCTGAAGTGATATAGTCGCTAGTCTGTACACCTGACTCCCCACTGCCCCCTCCTACAGCCATATAGTCGCTGATACCAACAACTGACACCCCCTGCCCCCTCCTACAGCCATATAGTCGCTGATACCAACAACTGACCCCCCCCCCCCTGCCCCCTGTTTCAGCCATGTAGTTGCTGTCACCAACAACTGACTCCCCCTGCCTCCTCCTACAGCCATATAGTCGCTGATACTTGTAACTGACTCCCCTTGCCCCCTCCTACAGCTGTGTAGTCGCTGATACTTATAACTGACTGCCCCTGTCCCCTGCTACAGCAGAAGTATAGTTTGTATCGGAACGGGACTATGCTTAAGTACTGTTTATTACTAATTGGACTCGCAGCCAATCGGAGGCCTCCATTTGACCGGAAGTGACCGTTGCCATGGTAACGTGATCTAGTTACGACCGGAAGTGACCGTTACCATGGTAACGTGACCTAGTTAGGCTCTCAGCCAATCAGAGGCCAGCATTCTAGGTGACCTACTGACCTACTTAGCGACTCTCAACCAATCAGAGGCCAGCATTCTGGTTACCATGGTAACGTGACCTAATTAGCGACCACGTGACTCTTTTGTTAGTAAACAACACCACGTGCCACGTGACATGTCACGTGACGTGTTTGTTTGTAAACAAACACAACCTAATTATGGGATTAGTGAGAGCACGTGACTCTTTTTTTTTTTTGTAAGCATGTCGACAATGAGCTGATTAGCTTTTAAAAATAAATTATGTATGAAAATAAAAACACAACAAAATGACTTATTTTCATTTCTTTTATTCACATTTCAAATCTTTTTTTTTTCACACACAAGTTTATGTCTTTTTCTTTTTGTTCTTCGATTTGCAACCCAACAGACCGCAAAGCCGCGCCTTGCCTCTCTCACACCCATCACTATTGTTCTCCAACATACATTGCACGACTTTCGATAAATCCAGCACCATTTCGGCAAGGCAGAGAACCTTTGCTTGCATGAAACGACCACCATCGCAACACCCCGCTTTTGTCACAACATCAGCATCGCCAGCCTCTGACTCACTGTCCGGTCGCTCAGCTTTGGATTTTTGCTCATTTGCATGACGCATTTCTTCGGGTTTCTTGTTCGACATGCTTCAATTAGGAAATGAACGCAATGAGGTCCACAGGTGTCAGCAGAGGTGTCTTGGAGCTGAACACGGTTTCTTTGCCACTTGAACGGAGCAGAGCGGTTCAGGAAGGACAAGAACTCTCCACTCAGCTGCGGTAAGCCAAAGGAATCAAAAAGTACACTTCACCAGTCCTCGACACGTAAAACGCCAACCAATGCTGACCTGGTAAATGTTGAGGATCTGTGTTGCTCACGAAACAAGTGTCCTTGATAGGGTGCTTCGGAATAGTGTCACAAGAGAAAACACCTAGGAAACAATGTTTTGTGTGAACGTTTTTCTTCAACACTCTACTTATTTCAAGCGTATTCATACGCTACCACCGTCACAGCGTCTTCAGTTCATGTGGTAGTCGGTGATTGGATGGCGATCTCGGGTCAGCTCGACAACGTTGCCGTACACCAAGTAGAGTAGCACCGTTGTAGTCTTCACTAAGGACGTGTAGAAACTGACCTCCACTCTCAGCTGACCCACCCTTATAAGGTTGACGCGACACCCGTCGTGCGACCTGTCTGGGGTTAGATCGAGGGGGAACACGGTGTAACCGTTCAGGAAATCGTCATATGAAATACCACAGGAGCGCGCGCCCTCGTACATCCCAGTTTTCGTGTGTAGTGCCAGGTACTCTCTCACGGCCGCCTTCTTCTTAAAGTCGGGGACGTAGGCGTCGTTCGGCACCTTCTGATCGTTCACTATCACTTGAAGCGAGCTGATGTCCTAATGTTGCATCTCGAACGGGTTCTTCAGGTAATTACCGTTGAAGGCGTCGTGGTCCAGGAAGCAAATCATCATCGACTTGGGTAGCTTGCCTGTATTGGAGTGCGTGTAGGTGTGATCTCTGTTTCCTCCAGGGATGGCGTACGTCGTCACCTCCACTCTGTTGACTGGGTAGTCGAAGGGTCCATGTTCTATGACAGCTCTTTCGTGCGTTTCCGCCACAGAATCCGCTACCAGCACTCATCGCACGAAGAGCTTCGCTTTGTAGATCTTGAATTTGAAGCCTGTGTCAACGGCGCACATCGGATAGAAAGAGGGGGCCGCCAGTTTGAGAGTGAGATTGATTTCCGTCTCTCCAACGATCAACTTCGGTTGATGAGCCAGGTCAAAGTGGAGTCGCGCCATCAGCGAAAAGCGACCGTTGGCGATTAGCTTTCGGCGCTCAGTGTACCCAGCATTCTCAGCAGTTAAGTCGTGAAAGTGACCGGGTGTATCTTGATGCCAACCCTGGACGCTCATGATGCCATCCTTCACATCTTTGTTGTAATTGAGTAACCCTTCCAGGTAGGCCCGGTAAGGGTAGGTCTCGGTGTTACCAGACACTTTGAAACCACCAATGGAGACTTGGACATCTTTGAAGAGCGAGTGAGCCAAGTTGTTCACCGGAGCCACTACGTCACCATCCGCTAGCAGTTGGCCATTCGCTTTCGTCACCTCGCATTCTAGATAAAGGTAATTCTTGTGTAGGTCCGTGTACTCTTGCGACTTGTTGATGGTGAAATTGATGTTACCTCCATCCTCTAAAGAGTTTTTTGTTTCTATCCCGACAAAAGATGACTTTAGGATAGTCGTCTGAGTCGGCGCTACGGTGTGTAGGTCGAGCTCAGAGAGTGCGCACTCGTTACTGCTTTCGTGTACGTAAACCATTGTGCTCTCTCTTCACGCCGACAATGGACTGACGCCGACATCGTCTAGGTCTTTTTATTTATAGGTCATCCGTCTGTCTACCTGTCGAAGATGTCCCCTCTGCGCCTGTTGCAAGAGCCACTACCCGTCTGAGGAGAGCGTCGACGTCGCTTGGCGGTCCCCGCTTTCTTCTTCGTAGGTGTGGCGGTGTTTGTTTTTCCTCCAGAGAAGGCCGTACTCGCCAACCTCTTGAGAGCACCTACTTCTCGCTCTTTCACGCTGTTCTTCAAAGTCCGCCCCTCCATCATATCTTTAGCTACGCCCACGCCTGCGCGGAAGAGAGTTTTGCCTAATTTCTTCAACAGAGGAGTAGCTGAGCGCATCAACCCTAATAGAGCACCACCGGAACCGTGACCGCTCTGGAAAGAGCGCCCGCTGTACACATCGATGCCGTTGCCCAGCTGCGCATTGTAGTAATCGCTGTACCCTTGACCGGTGGTGTGCTTTGGTTGAAAGTACGGAACGCGTTGACGTATCATTTTTTTTATCTAATGCTCAACAGGTCTCAGATGAAGTGTCACGGTCACCTCGCCTCTACTGAATGGTATGGGGCACCCGGATCTGTCTCTTAAGTAGACGCCGACCTCGTCCAACATCTTGGATTTCAAGGGCAAATAATCCAAATGCGGAAAACTGACAGCCGTCATCCCACGTCGATTCTTTCCAGTCCTGTCCACCGCGACGCAGCGTAACAGAGGCACTTGCATGTCACCCACACGTCTCTCCTGAATGATGTCGCTGTACACGTACACAGAGTACACGTCTCCAAAGGGGTCCATCATGTAGACGCCAGTGGTCGTCGCATCGAAATGAGTCTTTCCCCCGAAGCCTAGAATGTCCGCCAGATGGTCGGTGAGGAGAACGCAAGTGTGTCTCGGCGGGTGGATGGATCTGTTGAGGAGTAGGAAGCTATTACCCACTAGTCTATCTGTCAGGATCTTATTCAAGCGCTGGACGAAGTGGGAGTTGTTTCCGGTGAAAATAGGAGGTACAGGGAACATGTTCAGCAGAAAGGAGCGCACATTCATTTTCTGCTCCATACGTTCAACCATACTTTATGCCTGGGTGCTCGTTTCTTCTCGCTTGCGTGACGGGGACAGGAACTGCTTGTATACGATGTTCGTCTGTTTCAAGTCGACGTCTCTTTTGAACCTTTTTCTTCCCAATTTCACTCGCTGCTCTTGCGCCGTTTTCCATAACGTGCCTCTGTCTCATTTAGCGGGTTAGAGCTCAAGATCAACTTCTCCAGACTGATCAGCTGGTTCACTTTGTTCCAGTCTACATGGGGGGCGTCTTTCTTGCTGTGTCCAATCTCATCGAAAACTCTTTTCGCCTCAGCCAGTGAACCCTTCGTACGCAGAGGAACAACCATAATCATATCGTCGTCTTGCACATTGCTCCATTCTGTGGGGAGGATGATCTCACTCAGAGCCGCTTCGTACGGTTCGGTCAGAAGGAGAGGCAAGTCGAAGTGAGTTCGGAAAGATGTCAAGCTGTTGTCAGGGTAATACTCCATAGAGCTGTTGCTAGGTAGGGTGATGTTCATTTTTCCTGCGGGAATTTTTTTGACAGGGATCCACTCGATGAACTTGTCGTTGCACGAAAGCTAGCTCTTTGCCGTCCACGGTCTTGCGACGCAACACCTGGTCTATCAGGTAAGTCTTGTCGTAACGAGTCTTGTAGACCTTCTGAAATTCCTCAGGGTAGAACACACCTTTTATCTCCTCACCGCTGTCGTCTTCTAGCTCGAACCCTCTGCTTCCCAACGTTTTAGCAACGTTCATCACTTCCTCGCGCCAGTTTCCCTCGTACCCTTTGTCAAAAGCACCTTTAGTTCTCAACATACGCACTCTGTCACCCTTTGCGATGACGTCGGCGGCGGACGTCTTTTTTTTCTTTTTCCATATTTCATCGATTTGTTTCTTAGTGGGGACATCGTGTCTGTAGAAAACCCTTTCGCTATTTTCCAAGCTAACGTCAGCGGGCGCCATTTTCAATGTTTTGTGGTGGGTGCGATTGTAAGAAGACACTACATCGTCCAGTACGTCTAGGTAGTGATACGTGCGCTTGTGTGTGAAATAGCGCCACAGCTTCTCCTTCAGACTTCGGTTCAAGCGCTCCACTAGACTAGCTTTGATCTCCTCGTTCTCATCAGTGAAAAACTCTATGCCCTCGCTGCTCAGGTGATCTTGGAAGATCTTGTTGAGAAACTCTTTCCCTTTGTCTGTCTGAACGGAGCGCGGTTGTCTCTCCGCAGACATGGTTTGGAACGCCTCAGTGACAGCCGCGCCACTTTTAGATATAGTGGGAGCGGCCCACGCATACCTGGAGAAAATGTTGATCGCCGTCACCACGTATCGGAAGCCGCCGTTGTGAGACGCCAAAGCTTGCATGTCCATCAGATCTAACTGCCACTGCTGATCTATTGCACCGGTTATCATCTTGTTCCTTGCGTATTTTCTCCGAATGGGTTTATGTTTAGTGTAGGCGTCCAGCGACACCAAGGCATCTCGGATGACAGCCGGGTCTTGGTCGTGAAAATGATTTTTCTGGAGTTTGGTGACGCTAGTGAAACTGGAGGGTGCTTTGATGTTGGTATGTCTAGCTATAACACGCCTCTTTTCTTTTTCCTTCTTGGTCAGTTTCTTCACTTACTTACCCATGAGGGCGAGAAAGCGTTGAAGTTCCCTTGGCGATTGCGCGGTTTCTTTTTCTTTCTTGGTTCACTCGGTCTGATGGTGGAGGGGGGAGTATACTGCTCCGCGTTGTAGCGCGACAGCGGCGTATTTGACGGTGACGATCTGTTGGTAGTCGGCGTTTGGAAATTGTCGTCGTCGTTGTCGTCGGAAGCCCCACCAAAGTGGAAGGGGGTGGCCGCCGCACCATACTCTACTGCTGTTTCTTCTTCCGTGTCGGAGCTGACTCATTTCTCTCCTCTGTCGCCAGCTCTTATGTTCGAAGGTCTCTTGGGAGTGCTCGCTTTATAGGACGAGTTACCGATCAAGGAGCCGGCGTAGCACCTGTTTGAACGCGTTGAAGCCTACCGGTCTCTCCACCCTCTTCCTGTGCCTACTGATGTCGTTCAGTAAGTCCACTTTATTAATTCCAAGGGCGGGATCTGTTCTCTTTCCCATCATCTCGCGCACCGTACCATCCTCGTTCCACTTGACCGAGTTGGCGTTTTGCAATCTCCTATACAGCTTGGTGGTAGCGACACGGATGTCAGGATGTTGTGGTTGTTGGGATTCGCGAGAAAAAATTGCAACCTATTCAACAACTTTCGGTATTTCAACATTTTCTCTCGCGATTCCAAAGTAGGATCGTTCAACAAGTCCCTGTAGATAAACTGTAGCACCTGGTGTAATGCTGCGTTGGGATGAAGGGATTGTTCTGCCTGTCTGTAGTAATAGGGCATACTGGAAGGTAGGCCCGGTGCTGCTGCTGCTGCAGTGGTGGTGGTGGTGGTGGTAGTGTTGTCGGAGAGGGTTTCAGTACGCTCATCAGGAAGAGGAGGAACCCTTGGAGCAGTAGAATTAGTACTAGCAGCAGCAGCAGCAGCAGCAGCAGCAGCAGGAGTTGTGACGAGACCATGACGAAGCGGTGGTGATGGTGGTGGTGGTGGTGGTGGGGTTGCTTTCGCTTTCGAGAGCGTGTCAGGATCCACGAGCGCCAAGCGTTTGTAGTGCTGTTGCTGCTCTGAGTCCGTCATGGAGGTAGCGGTGGTGGTGCAGGAATGAGGTGTCTTTTATAAGCGGTAAGGCCATCCCTATGAGAGCCGGAATGAGGAATCCTCCCTGTTGTACCAAGACGCTTCTCTTTCTTTTGATGGAAGAAGATTTGTTGATAACCTCCCTCAGCACGTCAGCCGATTCTCGAAGACTGTCCAGTTGTTTGTCGCTGAGCGGAATGTTTCCTTCCAGTAAATTCTGACAGATCTCGCTCAACGCCGTGATCAAATCATCGCTTCCCGAGCATATTAAATGCTCGCAATCCTCTGGCGAGCACTTAGCTAAGTGCTTAAGAGTGCCATAGTGTCTTCCGAGTCGATGAGAAGCCATTGCTACTGCTTTCTCTTTCTCTCTTTTTTTTGTCTAGCGGTACGAATACGAGCTGATCGTAAATAGATGTCAAAGAGGAGCGTATTCTCAGATCGTCGGTTGTTGACTGCTTGAAGTCCAGAAGGAGGTATGAGTGAGGACGCTTGAGTTTGTGCGTAAATATACTAAAGAGAGCCGCCGCATTGGAGGGAAACACCTGTCGAGACAGACTCACTATTTGCCCCATGTCGCGCGAGTTCTTGAAAACGATCATGTACCGAGGGTTCAGACTTATAGTTCGAAAGTTGGGCGATTTCTGGAACAGGTTCTGAGTGATATATATGACGCTCACGTTCCAGTGATGAGAGTATTTGGTGAAGATGTCAGCTACCACTTGCTGATTGGAACTATTCATCAGATCGTCCAATATGAGTAGAGTGTGCGGTCGTATATCACCATCTTCTGCTGCTGCTGCTCCTCCCACGTCTCCCGCTATAGACTCTTTGCTAGGAAGACCTTTTCTGAATTCCACGCCGTACAGATTTTGCATTTTTTCAAACAGAGGTTGCCACTCGCCGTAATGGTAAAAGATCTTTTCCACTGGTGGCGTGACCAAATTCTTCACGTCGCTCAGAAATCAGTCCACCAAGCGGGATTATCCACAACTGGAGGCACCACTGATGATACAACTGAAGGGTCCTTGTAGTCGAGGGTCGAAATGTATTTCCGTAAAGGGTATGCTTTTACCACTCGACATTTTTTTTTTTCTATTTTTTTTGCAGCACAAGTTATAGAGTCTCACACCTCTCTGTCTGTCAAACGTTCTGTGACGAGTGGTTGTCGGGGAGCGCTAGTGGTGCTATTTATTCACACCAACACCGCCAGCAACAGCAGTAGGCTTTTTTTCTTTTTTTCTTATTTTTTGCGATATATTCTATTTTCACTCAATGTCCATAAAAGATTGTATCAGACTCCAGAGGAGTCTGATACAATTATTTATCTAAAAAAAAAAAGGAGGAGCAGGGGTGGAGAAGAGGAGGAGGGGGTGCAGATAAAAAAAAGATTTTTTTGATCATTTAGGCAAAGCTTGTCGCTTTGCCGCTTTTCTTTTTCTTTTTGTTCTGACGCGATCACATCTAAGAAGCAATAAGCAGTGCGAATGCCTTGGTGACAATCACAAATTGGAGCTTATGCTTCCAACGGATGCGTTCCTTTCTTCTTCAATTCAGTTACACTTTAAAACGCAGGATAACAAGTGACGACGACGAAACGATTCGAGATGGTGTTCACATCCACCACCACGCGCACCCATTGAGTGGGAGCCGCGGTCACCCCCAAATAACCGATGTGGTAGTCGAATCATTTCATAGCACTTATTCTCACAGTATTATAGTAGGGACGCGCTTTGTTTTCATGAAACTCCCAACGAGTAGGTTCGTTGAGGGTGGCTATCAAACATTGTCGGAATGAAGACTGTTCTTTGAAGACAGCTCTCGGCCATTTCTTTATGTTTTCCTTTTTCGCTCTTGTTACACCCCCCACACGTTTGCTTTTCATGAGAATCATATACGCTTCAAGACAAGCGTGATTCTGAAGTATGTGACGTTCACTACTTTCAGATAAAAAAATACCTAAGGAGACGCGGCGTAGAGAAGGAGGAGGTGGAGAAGAGAGTTGTCTGCGCGTCCTCTCCAGTGCCATATTTTTTCTCTCAAAAAAAAAAGAGTGAAAAAAAAAGAAAAAAAAGAGTAAACTCAGCTCAGATTTCCTCCTGGAGTGTAAGTGACGGCGGTGATGACGGTGGTGATGGTAGTGGTGATGGTTGTAGTCGTGGTGGTGGTGGTTGTAGTCGTGGTGGTGAGAGTGTGTGTGGAAAGAAAGTAAATGTCAGCCTTTTTATAGGAGAAATTTATTCCTGTTTTCACCTGGTGTATTATGATCAAAGAGAAACAAAACCCTAATCCCACTTTCACCTGGATCACTCCACCCCTGAGGGATCGACATGAGAGGGGAATCCCAACTGTGATAATTGGTGTAATTGGTTTAATCCACACCATCTGTATATAAGATTATGGGATTATGGGTGTGAGTGTGTATACAATAAACTACAGGGATGGTGAGTGTCTCCCCTCCCCCGAGACGTGTGCACGTGTGTGTGGTATGATCCCAGTTTCACCTGGATCCCTCCACCTCTGATCCATTGAACCCAGGCTGTGATAATTGGTGTAATTGGTTTCATGCGCGGCAGCTGTATAAAGGATTATGGGATCATGGAGAGGGGTGCCGTATGGTAAGCGACTTAAGACTAAACAAAATCTGAAAATGAGCGAGTTAATCCCCCCTCTTACTGTGAGGATGAGTCGGCATGTGCAAATCGGTTTAAGAGTAGGGGTATATAAGGGAGAGTGAAACCAAGGCTCACTCACACGCCTCCACCAGCATCATCATCGGCCGCACCGCTACTACTACTACTACTACTACTACTACTACAGACTATCAACTCGCAGGTAACGGTGACATGGGGTTTTATGATGTGGCTCGCGTATGTCAAACTACTGCTGTGGCTGCTGCTGCTGCTAGTGCTAGTGCTGGAGGTCGTGCAACTTCTGCATTCGCTTCACGAGTTAGTGATGTAGATGATATTGTTGTTGCCGCTGCTGCTGCTGCTGATGCTACTACTAGTGCCGCTGTTGCCAATACTGCTGCCGTTGAGGCTGTTGCTGCTGCTAGGGCTGCCGCTGATGATGCCGTTAGGGTGCGCTCTGTTGCTGCTGCTACTATTGCTGCTGCTGTTGTTGCT
Source organism: Harmothoe impar (assembly GCA_947462335.1). Lineage (NCBI taxonomy): Eukaryota > Metazoa > Annelida > Polychaeta > Phyllodocida > Polynoidae > Harmothoe > Harmothoe impar. The sequence goes on along the minus strand of OX381717.1, from coordinate 65,497,503 downwards.
ACTGCTCATGCTTCTGCGGCCACTGCTGCTGCTACTGGTGCTGGTGCTGCTGCTGCTGTTGCTGTTGCTGCTACTGCTGCTGCTGCTGCTGATGATGATGATGCTGCTGCTGCTACTGGTGTCGACAAAGAACCATCATTTGTCACACTTAAGAAGCCTCCGGTTGAACGCGACGACTGGAGAATGAGCGCTGACTCCTCCTGTTGCTGCTGCTGCTGGTGCTACTGCTGTTGTTGCGCCTGTTGCTGAACTTGTTTTTTGTGTGAAAAAATAAAAATAAAAGAAAATGAAAATGTCTTTCTTGTTGTATTTTTATTTTCATACATCATAAGTCGTTATGTTTACAAAACAAAAAAATAGAGTCAAGTGTTCTCACAAATCCTCCAATTAGGTCATGTTTGTTTACAAACAAACACGTCACGTGACATGTCACGTGGCACGTGGTGTTGTTTACAAACAAAAGAGTCACGTGGTTGCTAATTAGGTCACGTTACCATGGTTACCAGAATGCCGGCCTCTGATTGGTTGACAGTCGCTAAGTAGGTCAGTAGGTCACCTAGAATGCTGGCCTCTGATTGGCTGAGAGCCCAACTAGGTTACATTACCATGGTAACCGTCACTTCCGGTCCTAACTAGGTCATGTTACCATGGCAACGGTCACTTCTGGTCAAATGGAGGCCTCTGATTGGCTGCAGGTCCAATGAGTAATAAACAGTACTTAAGCATAGTCCCATTCCGATACAAACTATACTACTTACAAACATTTAGTCTCTGGTATCAACAACTGACTCACCCTGCCCCCCCCCCTACAGCCCTGTAGTCGCTGATACTTATAACTGACTCCCCCTGCCCCCTCCTACAGCCCTGTAGTCGCTGATATGAACAACTGACTCCCCCTTGCCCTCTGCTACAGTCCTGTAGTCGCTGTCACCAACAATTGACTCCCCCTGCCCCCTGCTACAGCCCTGTAGTCGCTGATATCAACAACTGACTCCCCCTGCCCCCTCCTACAGCCCTGCAGTCGCTGTCACCAACAACTGACTCCCCCTGCCCCCTGCTACAGCCCTGTAGTCGCTGTCACCAAGAACTGACTCCCCCTGCCCCCCCCTCCTACAGCCATATAGTCGCTGTCACCAACAACTGACTTCCCCTGCCCCCTCCTACAACCATATAGTCGCTGATACTTATAACTGACTCCCCCTGCCCCCTGCTACAGCCCTGTAGTGGCTGATATCAACAACTGACTCCCCCTACCCCTTCCTAAATTTAAGTACATTAAAGGTGAAACTTAAATGTCAATTTCGACATTTAAGTAACATTTTGGTGTCCTTAAAGCAACACTTTAAGGCGACATTTAAGTAGGATTTTAGTGTATTTAAGTTGATTAAATGGCCTGCCAAGGTGGTCATTAAAGGTCATTAAAGATTGTATCAAGGTCCAGTGCAGGATTTCCATGAACGACATTTAAGCACATTTGATGACCTTTACATAATATTTAATGGAGATTGCAATAATTGCTCTAGCTTTACTCAAACATGTATTTGAATAAATCCATGCAAGCTTGCTCGTTCCTTTAATTTAGGTAGGCATCACTTTTATTGTGCAATGGGGGGGGGGGGGGTTAATCTTCATTCATCATTTTCATCATTTTTATAGGAGCCAACCTGGGCCTCCAAGGGGACTGGGGGACAGGCACCCGGCCCCTGGCGGCAGGGGGAGCCTCCAGGGGGCTTGAGGAGCGCCACCCCGCCCCTGGCGGCCTGGCCCAGTGGGCACAGAACATTGAATCAACATTGAAAACTAGTTGACAATGTTGATTCAATGTTGTTTCAACGTTGATTCAACATTAAACTGAATTTTGTGCCCACTGGGGGGGATCCTACAGGGGTGCTTGGGGAGCGCCACCCCACCCCTGACGGCTGGGGGAGCAGTCAGGGGGTCAAAATAATATATAATAACGGGAAGAGAGGTCCATCTGCAATTAAAGAAAAGGAAATTAATTACATGTTTTTTTGGAGGTTGGTTTAGGGGATACATGTACATACAATACATATAGAACTCATAATGTATAAGGTTGTTTGAGTGTTCATCAGAACAGATGCATGTACAGTTAGATACTCTAATTCTAAATCATTTGTAGTAAAAATCATTTGTAGTAAAAATATAGATTATTGCATTATTCTCAGTACGTGCCTAAGCAGACTAATATATGCCAGGATCAGATCACTCTCAATTATCAAGAACATCTAGCCCTAAAAGCAAAAAGAGAATATATAAAACTCTATGGTGTACAATCAAAGCTGAGGGTACGTAGCACAGGGCCGTATATATACTATATATAGTATTAGATATTTAGACTTACCATATTCAACATAATGAGCGCTTAAAATATTAATTTTATAGTGTTTTAGTACTTAACAGTTTAATTGTTCCCAAACTCGTGAAATTTGAACACTTGTTCTAGTCTAAGAATGTCCCCAAAGGAGGGGGGGGGGGCTTATTAGGGGGAGGGCGTTTATCACATCGAATATGGAATAAGTTGGAAGTTTACTATACTTTTGAAGGAAACCACATGTCCATGTTTGAAGGCATGATATTAACAGTGTTTATAAGATGATACGTCATTTCCTTGGCATTCCTAAGAAGTAATCTCCACTGGGTACACACTTGTAATGTAAGTACTTTTGTCAACCAACTAAAGGGAGGTGCATGCGCAGGACACACCAAGAGTTAACCCACAGATCATATCTTTTTAAAATTTAGTATTGCCTTCATTGGAGAATTTGGTTAACATATATGTTACTCGCTACACCAAGCTCTTTTTTACAGCCTCTATTCCCCCTTATGATATTTGTAATCCACATATACGTAGATAGATGGACATACGAGGCAAACAGAGACAGAAGGGAACAGGACAAGTAAGACACAGAACATCATATGAAAAATAAACTTTGAATATGAAGCCAACCGGAATTGATTCCTTTATTCATCCTGTATTATGAATATGGCCAGGGCATTTCTGGCGGCACCACAGGATATGATAAAAGCTCATGGCTGCCCCCCCCCCACACATACTCTACTCCCTGCACGACTCTAGTTATAACTGGATCCATCTGTGCATCCAGTTGATGTACCTCATACAAAATATCATATATGATAATGTGGTAACTTGATTTAACAGTTGACTACATGTGCTGCACTTACATAAGACTTGTCTCCCCCCCCCCCCCCACACCACCTCATAGTTGGCGGCCAAAATCATTTTTTACATAAATTCATACTCATTAAGACCAACCAGTAAGTGCACGTGGTAAATGGAATGTTGAACTGCACATGCCTGTAAGAAAAAAATGTGTCCATAATTGAAGACATAATATTACAGCTAGACTTCATCCTCCTCATGTCCATAAACACGCAGTTCCCCTCTGGCCTAGGAACGTGTGTTTCAGGTCCATCCCCCATCTTGGGACAGCTGCTGTGCAGAGCTTTTTTTCCATGTAATTGTGTTAAGGAAATTGAAACTAAACAAGCATTACGAGTATCATTATATTTTGCACTGTTATTTTCATATAAACAACCGTAAACTATATACATTATTCGCCATGCTGATGGATACTCAGATGACGACTTATTGTATACATGTATGTATGCTGTCATATTCCTCATCTGGCAATCAATAGATCACAGTTTATCTGCTTAATACATGTACTCATTTCGGTATGTATATCATACAACTAAGACCACATGTAACTTTTTGCTGTATTTTGAAATATTATTTAATGAATAAATGTGCATTACAAAATCAAATATCTGGATGTTTTCTAAGTGATATGAGCTTGTTAGCTGTATTTTGTTAACCATCAAAACTAAGCAACTTTTGCTTCATGTTGAATATATACAAAGAAATACGGTATGAATTGTTTTGAAAATGTTTTTCAAAGGATTTCAGTGATTTTTTTCGTTCATTTATTTTAATTATTCCTCTCAAAAGTAGGAGTATAGGATTAAAGAAAATAGTACATAATGTGCACAGGAACAGAATTTTATGAAAGAAACTTAAGAATAAGTAGAGAGGTAATCTTTTTGATTAGGCCTTAAATACAGTTTGTGTAACAGTTACCAACTACATTGACAGCCTATGCACCTTTTATTGGAACAGAAATACTCTACTCTATCGTGTGAAGACAACAGAATAATCTTAGCATGGAGAATGAGTTTGAGATTTGATCCAACATAGGTAGAATTAACCTGAAACACAGCTATTCTTTCATTTGGTCCAATCAAATTTCAGTGCATGGACCGTCATGGTGGTGAACACCCTTTTAGAACGTAGCTACGGTATAACTAGGACTATGACGTCCTTTGTTACCAGTTAAAGGGAAATACCGCCATATTTTCACGGAAAAAATGCCAAAGAATGTAACGGTGGTTTCACAAGTCGTAAACACCCAGTGTATAAAGCCCCATCTACATCATAGTAGAATCAAGTTGGACAGAGGACGTCATCTGAGAATCACCAGCTGCCTTCATCTCCACCCAGAGTCTACCCGTCTCCAATCCTATCCAGGATCCAACCCAGAGTGTTCTACAGCTGTCCAACTCGACAACTACAAGTAAGCTACAACCACAGTTAACTTTGGTGGTGGTATAAGATACGTTGTAAGGTTTAGAGATAGTTCAGACTTATTGAAGGGAATTTAAGTCCTTTGACCCAGACTTTGATCTTTGAAATGGCTTTAAGTGTCCCTGGTTTGCAAATTGTTGATGTCATGTATGTGGGCATATGGCTGTATGCTCACTGCTAGGACTAGCTGGGGACATACAGACATATGCCCACAGCTATAATCTCTAGAGTAAACAGCCACTTATCCATCCGCCCTGCTTCGCTGGAATGAGTAGGCCTATGAAACTGTGAAATGGGTTATAGTATTGTTGTGTTTTACATTAGCCTTTAGATAGGCTTAGAAACAACCATTTTGCTATTCATTCAGAAATCTCAAAAAGCTCATAGTTTTGCAAGGGATGGTTAGGTAAGATAAAGCCAAAACCACATTCAAGCCCATTCACATAGCCATATACTCAAAGCATACAGAGTCTAGATGCATTTTCGTGCAGTTTTAGGTTAGTATTAATCATACAGGAAAGTGCTGCGGCATCCTAGTTATGACTGTAACTTTCAGATGGGACCCAGGGCTGTCCGAGAGTTACGGACAGAAGGTCATTTTTCTACTGATTTTGCTCATCCCAGCCAATCATGTAGATTTCTACAGCCAACCAAGGCATGCCATGAGTGGCCGCTCATGCTACTGAGGGCTTTAGTAGGGTGAGGTGAAATAAGCAAGTCGGTAATTTTAGTCCTGTCTAGAGCAATTTATAGTAGCTTTTAAGGAAATGGAGATCTTCTGTCTCCTTTTGGACTGTCCCTGATCAAAGTCACTCAATCTGTGGAAATAGAACACCACCCATGATTCAATTCATGAATGGCTTATAGCCCACACCTATCTAGATGTTACCTATAGATTCATAGTTCTTTAAATTCCTTATTAAGGTCGGTGGAATGCGAAACAAACTTACCTCACATTTGGATGAAAGTTTCCAAAGCTTTCTGGAAATCTCAGGCCTATACCCAAAACGCTAGTGGTATTGTATTAGTCATACAGGGTCTTGTGGTCAGTAGTGGTATTGTGTTGGTCATACTGGGACTTGTGGTCAGTAGTGGTGCTGTATTAGTCATACAGGGACTTGTGGTCAGTCGTGGTGTTGTATTAGTCATATTGGGACTTGTGGTCAGTAGTGGTGTTGTATTAGTCATACAGGGACTTGTGGTCAGTAGTGGGTACGGTATTAGTCATACAGGGACTAATGAGAGTTTGACATGTTCAACTAGCTAAATATCAGTGTCAGCCTGACCTGGCTCTGTCACTAAAAAGCACTCACATACCGACGTCAATCTCTTTAGTGATAGCTGGACCTTCATTTAGAGATTTGACTCTCCCAAAATTGTTCAAGAGTCTAGCTATGCTGGATCCTTATGCTTGAGTTTGGTAATGCTGGATTCTGGTGAGAGTCTCTTTCAGCCTGCAATAGTCCAGCATGGTCAGACTCTCAAGCTATTCTGCAATAGTCCGGCCTGTTATTGAAGGTACAGCATAACCTAACCCTCACTAGAATGGCCCTTGATTCTTGTATATGAGTGCTTTTGGCGACATGGGCTGACGCTGATATTTGCCTGGGAGTTTTGTAAATAGCCTAGTGTGAGTCATCTTTCAAGTTATTTATGCATGTGTAGATCAATTGATTGACTAGATATCCAAAGTATAAGTAGTAACAACTTTGGAAAAATCGGAAGTGTGTCATTTATGCGCTTGTGATGACAGTTCTAGGGTCAGTCATTTGTATCGATCGTTTTGTCTCTTAAACATCTCTGATTAGAAATTAACTGGTGAATTATTATCTGGATCAAAAATGAAAACCGAGTTTAAAATGCCCATATCACACTGTAAGGACAGGGTTGAATCAGTTCCACCAGAGAGAACAGATTTGGCGACAGGGACATTTGTAAGTCTATTCTCTCTTCTGCAAAAACAAGAGTGGATGAGCACAGACCTAAGGGAAATCCAAGGTCAGAAACATAGAACAGATCTCTTCATTTGAGATATTGTCTTCATTGATTGTAATGATGGTACTTCTGAGTAGGAGACCCACGTTTATAATGAGCCTTTACTAAAATAGGGTTTTACAGGCATCTCATTCTGCTGTAGAGTATTCGGCTTTGCCTCGTGAAATAATCCTCAGTGAGGAACTCTACTCGTGCACCTTAGTCTATAGAGCAGCTATGTGTCACTTTAGGCATATAGCAACAGGACCATCATAAACAAACCGCCTTCCTCCCATTGGCATACGTATTCCACGTAGGGCACTAATGAAATTACTCGGATCATGTTTTAGTACTCAAATGTTTATTGGGCTCAAGCCAAACATGAAAAATAATCTGTAGCTTAAAGAGGCAAATAAAGAGGATGATTCAAGAGGTAGGGTGTGGAATGCGGTATTATGTGGTCATGCTGTTTATATTAGAAAAGGCCTATTCTAGTTGGATTTGATATTCTTTATATCAGTGTCCTGGATTGATCGCAGTCGTGGTCAACACTGGTATCCAGAGAGTGGATTCACTTGAAGTTGGCCACAGAGCCCAAATCAGCCATCTTTTGCCTATAATTCCCACTCTTTTGTGTATACCAAGAGGGTAAATTCATGCTATTGTGAAACATGAGGTGTTAAAGCATACTGCGGTATGATTCCTTTTGGTATTTTGGTTCATGATTGTCTCATGAAAACATGTAGAAGTACCCCTGTATGACTTGTTTTTATGTTAAGGATATTTCTTTCACATTTCTTCACAAATACTAATACTTAGACTTGTGAAAATGGATTTCTAATGAAACATACATATCTTTAGCTTACAAATCGTAAGTAATTTCTAAGGTAGAAATCCTGACATAGCTATGATTTCTGATTTATTGAGCATGCCTATTTTACCATAAATTGTCCATAATTTCACCCTAACTTGGCCAGTAGAGGGTCTTTGGGACTGTGTAGATAAATGATATGGCAGTGGTATTTCCATGATCTAAAGAAGCACTACAGTGCAAACACTCACTACACCTTTTTGTAGACTATTTAGCACTAAACGAGCACAGATAATGAATTTCTAAAACTAACTCTTATCTGCATTAAGGATAGGCCTACATATATGGGCTGTACTTTGGAAGAAAGCTTCTCCTATGTAGTGAAAGTAAACGCTGCCAGTAATAGAGAAAATATTGAGCATAATAGGTATATGGATGTACTATTAAAAATTTAGGCTACTTAAAGTGAGTTATCAGCTTTGCGGACACTTTTTAGGAAAAAAGGGATGCGGGAGGGCACCTTTTATTTTATTTTGTTTTCCTATTTTCTGGAAGTGCGGGAGGGCCCTTTTCTTTTTTCTAGAACATTGATGGTCTGCATGTCGAAAAAAGGTTTAAAATGCCTTCTAAAATACGTTTCTACCCCAATTAACAGCTGCGATATTCAGCATTTTGCAAATTGTATTAAATATTTTATTGGATGCATCCTTTTTTGCATTTTTTAAATTCAAAATATGTAAAAAGAAAAGTGCAATGCGGCCCTTTTTAGAGGGTGGGCGCGGTGTCCACAAAGCTGATAATCAACTTTAAGAAGCCTTTTTCTATTTTCTTTCCGTATTAGGTCAAGATGTCTCTGCGTGTGATGTTAGTGGTGATGGTGATCGCGCTCCTTGTAGTTGGTAAGTGACTGCCTTATTTCACACAGTCATCCTAGTACAGGATGTGGATGCCTCTTGTCAGGGACACCATCAAAATTAACACTTTATGGTAAAAGAGACTGAAATACCTTTTTTAAAAGGGGTTTGCAAAAATCTGTCTGTGGACACCAAATGTAGAATTTTCTGTGGATTTGACAAGAAAGAATGTCATATGATCATGTAAAATCTTGACCAATCGTCACTTGTTAAAATATAACAACTCCCTGAAACTGCATTATTAATTGTCAAATAAAGGGATTGTGTCCTGTTTATTAATGTTTCTCTTTACTATTTCATGTGTGTTGCAGATCCCATATGTAAGTACTACTTCAAACCATTCACACATTCCCACTTTCTGTTTTGTCACATTGTGTCCTACCTTAAAATCTAAAGTTGACTTTTGTTTTGATTTAAGCATAACATGTATTTCAACTTACACGTTCAGTCTCAGTCGACAGTTGTTCTCATTTTTAACAATCTTTTAAGAGTCTTTCCCTAGTACGGCGGTGATGAATGTGGGCTGACCAACACAGTTTGTACACCTTTACAGGGTGAACTATGAAATGCAGAGGCCTCTTAATTGCGGGGAGATCATTAGAATTGAACCCTTCACAGAGAAAAGGCCTCTACAATACTCTATTCTGTGGAAAGCTGTAGTATCAATATGGCTTAGTCAATCACTCCCATAATTGGTTTGGTCAACCAAAGGATTTTGAGATACGTAGAATCATCTTGAATGGTGTGATGTAAAAGATTTCGCAATGCTTATGCGAAATATTAAAAATGCATCTTCAATTGTCACATAAAGTCTCCTGTCTCTATACATTTCTACTTTTCTTTTCATATGTGGCACAGTTGGACAAGGTAAGTTATATTTTAAACAATGAAGACTGATAAACATATTGGCCCTATACTATATTATGTTATGTGACGTTATGTCCTCCCTTAAAAATTTAGACCTCATCTGAACTCTAGCCATATCTGTTCTACCTATTATTGATTGGCGTCTAACTGTAGGATTGTATCATCAATTATTCGAAACCAGTCCACTATGTTTGTAGTGGTATTTTATCTGATACAAAGTTGGCAGCAAGTTATCATATAGTTGATAACATCTTCTTAGTCGATATTAGATGTCTCACTTTAAAAAAATAAGGTAAGATTGCATCATCAACTGATAATCATTATCACTTTTTGAATCATTTTTCCATAATCATGCATTTACCAATCTTGGCTATACATGTTATATATGTTGTGAAAAGATATTTACTATGCTACCTAAGATAACACCACCAGATAAAGTGATATTTCCTGTTATGTTTCTCTTTACCTTTGCATGTGTGACGCAGATGGAAAACGTAAGTTATACTTTAACCACTTCCTATCTGTCCTAGAATAGTGGCACCTCAGTTTTAAACATTATTTTCCCTTACCCTTAAGTTAATGTAGTAACATCCATTTGGATAGAACCACTTCGGTTTTCAGAAATTGGCACCAAGTGACCATGCACTTGATTTACATCTTCTCAATTGACTCCTTGAATACTTTCTATAATCATGCATGACAGACATTCCCATTATATGGTGATGTCCCATTCTGTCCTAACTTAGATTGTATGGTAGAGCGTATTGATATTGACCTAATTTGAACTCAATACATAATTTAGGTTACACTTATATATTTGATTTGAATAATGCATTAACCATGATAATGCTATTAATCATGTCTTGTTTATTAATGTTTTTTCTTGCCTTTCCATACATGGCGCAGCGAAGGGAGGACGTAAGTTCTACTTTACAAGATAAACACTGTCAACTTACTATCTGTCCTAGAAGAGTGGCACCTAGCTAACTATAACAATACAATGATGTACACCACCTCAATCTGTAATCAAAGAGACTTCAAATGCTGACTTATAGTTTATGTAGGATTGTGTCAGCACTAATTCAAAACCAGCCCATTCGGTTCGCAGTGGTATTCGATCTAAGGCTGCATCATATATATGAATGAAATTATTATTGAAAATACTTTTTTTTTTATTGTACATTGTAGAGCGTATTGATTATGACCTCATGTGAACTCAATAGATATTTTTGGTTACACCTAATTTTGATGTGAATAATGCATTAACCGTGGTTATACAATCAACTGTGTCTTGTTTACTAATGTTTTTCCTTGCCTTTCCATACGTGGTACAGCGGCGGGAAGAAGTAAGTACAGCTTCAACCATAAACACTATAAACTTGTCATGTGTTCTACATAAAAAGCTCCTAATAAACAATAAAAATGCATTGACGTACACACTCTCAATATGTAATTGAAGATAACTGGTGTGATGAGATAAAGCAGATGTACGATTGCATCATCAATTGTTGAATATAAGTAAAGTGCAGAAGTTTTCCCCTCATGTCTCACCATAACACGAAGACAGAGAGATCCAAAGTAAATCCAGAAGCCAATGAATTCTACCTAAGAAAAATCAGGTGACGACATGTAAACAATCAATATATTATTTAAAGCTCCATTATGTTCTCAGTAGTATTCCAACAAATACGATTGCTATAGTCTTAGGAAAACATTACAACCTTATCAAACAGACCCTCTACTGCTGATTCCCACTGCGCAGTGTTTATGAATCCAAATCTTATCAACATATAATTGGGAATATTTTTCCCTTTAGTGCATGAGCACATATCAAAAAGATTGGAAATGACAAAGTTGTCCGTCCACAATGTTGGACAGATGTCAAGCTGTTTGTATTAGTGTTATGATGTGTAAATGTGCCCCCGGACAGTTTGTTATTGAAAATTGTTTTGAAGAAGATAGATGTCAGATAAATGAATCTTGAATGTTGAATCTTGGTTTGTGGATTGGGAGCCCAATCTAGGCTATGTTCCATCAGATACCCAAACAGTTTTAGTCTTGGGGGGAAGAGGCAATGTGGACTCTTCCAGGGAAATACATGTTGGCATGCTTCTAAAAGACTTTTTACCTACACTACCTAAGATTGCATTTTCTATTCGCATATAAAGTGATTGTGTCTTGGTTATTCATGCCTCTCCTTACCTTTTCATATGTGTCGCAGTTAGAAGAGGTAGGTTCTATTTCAAATCTTAAAGACTGTAAACTTACTATTTGTCCTGGAAGAGCAGCACCTATATAACAATGTTATTCAAATGATGCACACAAAATCGATCTCTAATTTGAATTGAAAATTTATATTGATTCATCAGATGATTTTTCAAATGACGTCAGCATTCAATGTATAGGACAAAAATAGTCAAGGATGGTATGACAAGTACGCTCCCCCTGTTATGGCAGTTTGTTTGTACCAATATAGTATCAATTGGATGCACTTGGACATCAGTAATTACACAAAATTCATATAAGTTGCATAATACTATTAAGTGACCCTTTTTAGCACTGTGCTGGGGGGCAGTTCTCGTTGAGGCTCCGAGAAATAGCAGTTTGTCTTATCTTACTTTGCCCATGACAAAGTGTGACAAAGTTTTAAGCTATTTGACTGCACAATATAGTACTAAATTCAATAGAGATGAAGGTGCCTCATATCATAATTGCGAGTTTCACAATATTTGGTGCTATGTAAACTATAAATGTGGAAACAGAGAGCACATTATTAATAATAACCTCCTTTAAGTTTCTTTTCAGTTATAATTGTTGCAATGTTTTCTCTTTTCTGAATGTTAGCAGGGGGGTGATGAATTCGGACTGACCGACAAAATTTTGACTGAGAGGGTGAGAAATAAATGGGGAAGCATCTTGTAAGAACAACCATCAAAATTGATCCTGGTGTAGTGAAAAAGCATTTGCAATTATGTATTTAAAAGAAGTCCACCGTAACAAATTTTCATCTACCATGGGGCTCATTACAAATGTAGATTCTACTAAGGGAACGCATGGAAAAATCTTTAGCATGCTAATGCAAAATGTTGACCTGACCTCACTTATGGAAAAATACAACCTTGGGTTGTATCATTAAGTGTAAAATGAAGGGATTGTGTCCTGTTTATTCACATTACTCCTTACTTTTACTTAGATACCAAAGGTGAGTACTATTTCAAACTATAAAGGCTCGGAACCCATCATTAACAAAGATTTGATTTAAGAGATCACCAAGAATAATGACTAATAGTTGATGTTGAAGACATTTCTCCCTTACCTTTCATTATTTCACAAAGCTAGTTGAGAAAGATCGGAATTGTTTCATTTAAAGCAAATTATTTTACTCACCCAACAGAAATCAAGCAATAACATGCACACTCTAAATGTTTATTCAAGGCATTAATTGATTTATGTCTCACTCTGTTCTCTTTTATGAATAATATAAGCTTACATGATCTGCAAACAATTAACATCACTGGAAAACAATTTTAATTTATTTTTCCAGTATTCATGCATTCGCACATACATTGTTGATATAAAAGTGCATCAAGTCATATTTTTGCATTGACTTACACACTCAATCTCAAGTCAAATTTTGTTCTGAAAAGTTATTTACTGTCCTAGAAAAGCAGCACCCAGCTTACGATATAAATTGTCTATATAAGAGCCCTAGTGGTTATATTAGTATATTGCCTAGTATAGCCCTCCTGGCTAAAAAAACTACCACTCTCTTGAATTGCATCATCAGTTTTCAAATAAACTGACTGTTCCCTATTAATCATATTTTTCCTTACTTTTACATAGGCGACCCACCCATAGGTAAGTACTATTTCATAACATAAAGACTTTTAACTTATTGCTCGTCCTAGAAGAGCTGCAACTACCTTAAAATGATAATTCAATAAAGTACTGACCCACAATCTATAATTAGAGATGCCTCATGTCATAACCAATAGTTGATGTAGGATTAAGTCATGGATCATTGGATGTCAGTGAAATGATAACATCTGTCATCTGTCAGCACTAAATTTTGTTAAGTCCACCCTCATTCTGTAAACTTATTAATTGTATTACTAGAAGAGCAGCACCAACTCAACAATAATGATGCAATGACATCCCCAACACAAAATGAAAGATCTAACATGACCACGTCCTGAGATTAGATCATCATTATCAAATAAAGCTAATGTGAAAAGTCCTGTTCATTGATATTGCTCCTTTTATTTCCACTTATTAACCAGATATCAAAGGTACCAAAGGTACCAAAGGTACCAAAGGTAAGTACTACTTCAGACCCTGGGCACTGAACTTATCACTTGTCTCAAAAGTGTAGCACCTAGACAGAAATAATGATAATGCAATGATATACACAACACCAAGGTATAACTACCAAAGGATTTCTCTAATTTTTATCATTTACCGTAAAGCCTCGCATAGAAGCCGCGGCTTGTACGCTAATCAGTGCCAGCTTTCTTTTGATACCAAACATGCCTATATGGGGTGCTTATACGAGAGTTTTTAAAAGTATAATACAGTACTAAATTAACCATTTCGATACACCCTATTAGGCTTAGGATTTCCCAAAGTTAGGGGTGCGGCTAATACGCGAGTTAGGCTTATACGCGAGATTTTACGGTATTGTCAAATAATGTGAATGTAACCTATTAATCATATTTCTCCTCATCTTTACATAGGTGATCCACCCATCAGTAAGTTCTGTTTTACACCATAAAGCTTTTCTACTTATCATTCATCCTACAAAAGTAGCACCTATCTAACAGAAAGAAATGCAATAAAGTACTTACCCGCAATCTATGTCATGGTGTGTTAGATTAGTCTGTACGCTTTGGATGCAACCACGCTTTTGGAATCAAGTTTTTCAATCTTACCGGGGTTTGAAGAAAAACCAGTCCCTAACCTGACTTATAGTTGAAGTAGGATCACATTGTTGAATGATGGAAGCAATAATTATTGAATAATGGAATCAAGTCTACTCCACCTGGGGCGAGGGGGATCAGTACCAATGTGCATTCTTCTTGGGGTATGACCAAAAAAGATTTCGGCGTGCTCATATAAAATATTGACCAGACTTCCCTTGGTAAAAAATGAGAAAGATTGCATCAATTGTCAAATAGCATGATTGTGTCCTGTTCAGTTGTATTTTCTTTATCTTTTATATAGATAAGGGTAGTCCTATGCGTAAGTACCACTTTAAACCCTAATGAACATATTATTTGTCCTAGAAAAACATCACCTAACTGAAATAGAGTGCAATGACGTAGAGACACTCAAACCATGATTGCAGATATCTCTTGTCATGACTTGTACTTGATGTATGATTGTATCACATATCATTGAATATTATAGGAGTGAAGATATTGGTTGCCTGAGCTTTCATTATTGCATGTACCAAATCAATCTTGATTAATTAAATCTTCAATTATCTTAAATCAAGCAGGTACATGTACAACATCAATCGATATTCAAGCTCTATTATTTTATTATTACTGACCCCTTGAAAATTCTTACTTAGATTTATGGAAGCTCGGGGTTCTGTAAATAAATCGACATCTTTATATATAAAAAAGAGAGAATGCCACATTTGTATTTCAAACTGCCTGAGAGGTGAAGGTCAGACATATCTAGCGGGTTTGACCAAAACGATTTTGGCATTCTCGCTCAAAGTTTTGATCAACCTTCGCAGACTAAACAATGGCAATTTCCTTAGATTGCATCATCAATTTTCAAATGATGTGATTGTGTCCTGTTAATTCATATCAATCCTTACTTTTACATATGTGTTGCAGATCCCTCGGGTAAGTACTACTTTACAGCATCAACAATGTAACCTCACGGTTTGTCCTAAAAGAGCAGCACCTATCTAACAATAACATAGTGATGTGTAAACCATCAATCTATAATTAAAGATACCTTATGACGTAGGATTGTATCATCGATTATCAAACATGACACTACTTTAGTAATTGACAAAGAAAGGTACTTTGAAATATACCTTTCTATTCGTATTTTCCCTTACCTTTGCATTGTTAAAATAACCCCCTTCAGAAATAACAACTTACTTTTTCAAAATTTGTCATTCAGTTGCCTTACATGTTCTCAATCTATATAGGATGTGTCACAATGTTCTTTCTTGTTATATGATTTAAGGTTGTACCATCAACCAATAATTGACATCTTTGGAAGACACTTGTATAATGTCTTGTATAATGTTTGGAAAAGTGCACTAGTAATGATATCATTTACATGAATTTTATGTTGCACTTATTATTGATCGTATTTTAACGTACTTATGCATTGTCACGCACAAAGAATATCAAAAATATTCTTCTCATCTATAATAGATGAGAAGAAAACATAAAAAATAGAAAGAAACAGTTGTGAGGAACTGGACTTTTCTTAGAGTAATGGTGTCATGAATTTCGGACACCAACAATATTTAGACCTGGTGAGAGAGCGGAGTCAGACATGTGTACGCCTCTTGCTGTAGGGGCTGACAGATTTGACCCTTTTATCATGCAAAAGCCTCTGCAATACTGTATTTTTGGGGTCAAACGAATATGGAATTTTCTGGGAGGATTTATCATGAGCAATTGGGTACACTCATTCAAAGTTTGGACCAACCCTCCCTTGCTGGAAAATTACCACTCCCTCATAATCAATTGCCAAAGTAACATATTGTGTCGTTTATATTTGTATTTCTCCTCACATTTTCATATATGGCGCAGGTCGACGTTAGGTAAGTACTACTTTGAACATATCATTTCTTGAAGGGCAAAAATTATGCAAATTACGGCAGAAATTAAAGACAGCTGACAAGCTATTCATTAATCAATGTGAGATTGTATCATCAATTAACAAATATCATTAAAGAGATAATTTTTATTCGTCGGAGGAGGGCATCTCGTATAGTTGGATAATCAACTGGTAAATAGGGCCCAAATCAAAAAGAGGGTGGTTTCTGGTTGTCTGACAAAGCAGGCCCGGCTGGTCGGATTTTTTTTTCAATATATTATTTTTAAGCTCATCTCATCTTTAGGCCTGAAATTAGAGTTGTCACTCTAAAATCCTTAGTAATAGTCTGTTTTATAAACGGTAATCAACAGAAAGAGGCAAAAAAGAAAGAAAATGAAAAAAACGGGGGGCCCGGCAGTGTTTTGCTAGACCCCTTTAATGTGGACATACATTTTCCTGACCCAGATCCATGTGTCCCCATGTCTCAAGCTTATCTGGGTATATACAGATCATAGCATTTGTCGTTTTACATTATTCTAAAATGGCAAATTACATAAGCATTTAAGACCTTTTTAAGAATGACTCTCAATATCCTATTCCTACTTTCTCTTCCATAGAGGCAGTGATACGTTTTACAAAATAGACCTTTTAAAAAATGTGGTTACAATTTTTTTAACCCACCTAGGTGCATATTTAGACAGAGCTGGTAGAAGAATATCGTGAATTTGGCTAGAATAATTATTGAATCAATAACGTAGCTGTATTCTGATACAAACCCTTTTCCTTTAGTTCCAGCCACTAACTGAGAAGGAAGTGCACGGTTCTACAGAAGGGGCAGCACACAAACAACAAAACGACAAAACTACACAATGATTCATGTCAAGTTCCGAAAACATCTTCAAATATTCTGCTTTATACAAAGAACAATAAGGCAATGTAATTATAAATCCCATGAAGACTAAAACCAAACCAACAATGGAAAGGGAATATGTGTAGGAGGCCTACCTATAGGCAGTTAGCTAAACCTTCAGACATGGCTTATGTCCCCCGACTATGAGTACATGACAGGTCCATTACTGCAAAGTAGATTAACATGGACCTGGGTTTCTGCCTTCTAATACCAATATCTACATGCCACCTGCATAAGTCAATTACAGATGGATAGATTTCTTTTGTTGCTTTAGTTCTAAGAATCTAACCAATCATATTGATTTTTTAAAGGTTTATTTAAACTGTTAACACATATCTGCACTAACCTGTGATTTGATTAGCAATTTTGAGATAATTCTTTATTAATTTGTAAAACTTGGTGAAACCAATTTCCATGATCACCCCATGAACTAGATTATGAACACACTGTGTGTATTCATACATCAGTGTCTTAAAACCTTTCTGAGCAGCCAACCAGATTTTGGAATTGAGACATAAATTGGCTATGAGTCTTAGGGAGGGTCAGCCAATAAGGCAAACCTTATATCCCAGTAATCATAGTTTAAACTTATTCCTCAACTTCAAATAGTGGTCAACTTATGATGAATTGACTTATCAGAAACGTTTAATAGGATCAACGTACTAAAGCTTCCCAACAACTAGTGTAACTCATGTGGAACATTTATCTAATAAAGCTAGTAAATGACAGCAGAAAGGACCTTTGTACACTACACGATCACCAGCATAATCTGAAGTATGTAATCAATGTGTCACGGGCAGAGTCCTCATCGACCAATAAGGAAGGAGTTGATTTGAATGTTTGATTGATCCAAGTCTATGTTTTTATGAAGTGTTTTCTTTGAAGCTCCTCTGTAAGAAATAAAGGGCTTGCTTATTTTCAACATTTGACTCTGTTTTGTGTACTTTTTTTTTCTTTAAGGAAAATAGCATAAAGTATATGACAGAAATCTTCATAATTTTGATTAATGTTCAAAATTGATCAGGCTACATCTCAAGAAACATTTCAATAATAATATTAAGTTATGATTGTCTTGGATACCTCAGTATTTTTTTTAATCATATTACAATAATCTGAAACAGAGTGGATATTAGACATAATCATTGCATGGCAATGACACATGACTTTAAAGCTGACATGCTGATGATGAGTACCATTGCCTTCACGTCAATTATTTTGATAACTTTTTAAGACACATATATTCAAATACAAAATGATCTAAGTATGGATATTTTGGCTACCTACACATGGGAACAAACAACAAGGAACATCATTGCTGCTTATAAAGAGATATTAGTTGCAATACTGTAAGGACGTGATGACAGCTTACACCATTGAACTGGTATTATATATATTTTTGATTTAAGGAATGGGAACCAAATTGTTCAATGGTTATGGTCCAATGGTTATCTAGGCTCAGGGAAAGGGCCATACTCTTTTTTTTTCCTTTTTAATAATGTTTGGGTCTATTGTCCATAGAATAAGATGCAGTGTTCACAAGGTATGACATACAAGCGACTTCAGTTCTTTGGTGTAGATTGGTAGAGGATTATCAATTTGCAATAAATACATTTATTGGCCATTGGGGAAGTTGGGTTATAGTTTTAGGACCAGAGCCAAGGACCTAATAATGTATTACTGCAGATCTAGTCAAATGGCAGGATCAGTAGGCTTGGTCAGTAGGCCTACTCTAGATAATATAAGGGTAGAGTGGGAAGAGGTTATTAAAGAAAACCGTTTGCAGTTTTGTGATTATACCCCTCCTTACTACAAACAAAAGGCTGATTCTCAATCTATATGACGTTGGCATACTTTACCCATTTAGGTAGCTTGACCACAAATACACCTCATGAACCTCAGTTGGACCATCATATAGAAAGTCACAGTGGTGGCCCCGTATGGGTTATAGAGGAACTACCTACCTATATACTAGATGTAGACTTTAACAAGTTGATATACCATATTTCAAAGTCTATTATCAGCCTCAAGCACCGGATGTTAAGATGCATCATACCGTAAAACCCTGTCTATAGGACGACTCCATCCAATAGCCCCTTGTTTGAGAAAACAAATTGGCTTATAGAAAAGAGCTTTGAAAAACGTTTTCACTTTAATCCAAGGTGATAAAACCCATGCTATAAGCCGAACCCCAGACTTGAGGAAAAAAATCGGATTATAGAGAAACAATACAAAATAAATTTGTCTTATCTGTAGGCGGGGTTTTACAGTATTGGGAAATATGTTAACCGTAACAATTTCAATATAAACACAATAATGTGTACCAACTTATTTAAGTTAGCTAATTCCAGCGTCTCAGAATAACCCTATGTACTTATAATGTCACTGAAGTCAAAAGGATGTGATTATGACTTCGTTCTGACCTCATTATGCTGTTTTCATGACAAGTTAAGTTTTATAATGCTTAGAGCTACTCCCATTTAATTTCCCTTTTGACACCCTAGCGCCCCAGTTTGGTACATTATTTGTAATTCTGACCAATACAAGCTTTGGAGTGACTGATAAGGCCTATTCAGTGGTTAAAATGGTCGATTAATGGTCATTTATGGTGTAGAATGTGGACTTATTTCACACAGTAGGCTTTCAATACTTATAAGGGACCCAGACGTCCCGTAGTGTGACGTGGCTCTGTGCCCTGCTCCTAGTCCTGGCTAGTGAGAGTGATATCAGCCAGTAGGCAGCACTGCTGTATATTCAGTTTTTGAGACTGGTAATTCTTCAACAACTGGGCAGTGGGGGGGGGGGGCAGTGGGGTGAATAGTGAGAGTAAATCTATTTAAAGGACACCCGTTAGTCACATCCAGGTACACAGGATGTCTACATCTTGGCAGGAGACCAGGCAGGGCAGGGGGAGGACGGGGACCTCAACATATATATATATATATATATATATATATATATATATATATATATATATATATATATATATATATATATATATATATATTTAACCAATAATATATGGATATGGCCGCACAAGGGTTGTGTATTGATGAATAATGACCGAGGTGCGTAGCACCGAGGTTGTTATTCATCTATACACAACCAGAGTGCGGCCATATCCATATATTATTAGGTTTATTATACGATTTTTCCATTCAAATGTCTTTAATTACCTTATATATGTCCTAATTTCGCCATTTTGAAGGATTATCAGACCAATATCACGAACCCCTGTAGCGCCATGTTGTTTTTGACAATCCCACCAACCCTGCTCGCTGATTGGTGGAGCCTGGCCACGTCATGCTTTCAATCTCCAACACTGAGTCCAACATAGAATTTGTAAGGGGGCCAGCTTGGGGCGCGGTTAGCCTAAGTTATAACCAGCGTTTCCCTACCACTGTACCGTGGCCAGAAATGAATGGGCGCTAGTGTGTCCGCCTCGCACACCAGAGGTCCCCGGATTGAACCTGGGTGGAAACGTACCATTTTTAAAGAGCCTATATGTATGTAAAAAAAAATCCCGAGAATTATTTTAACGAATGGGTAAGTCAAGTCCAACTTCTACTTTTATAGTAAAA
The DNA here is from genome assembly GCA_947462335.1 of Harmothoe impar. Classification (NCBI taxonomy): domain Eukaryota; kingdom Metazoa; phylum Annelida; class Polychaeta; order Phyllodocida; family Polynoidae; genus Harmothoe; species Harmothoe impar. Next base: position 65,477,033 of record OX381717.1, on the reverse strand, counting down.
AAGAAATTAGAAAAAAATATTGATTTTCAAAGAAATTATACCAAAAAACGTCTTTTCTTCTGTAATTCGGTAAATAATGGTCCTACAGGGCTGGAAATCCGCCTGTAGACTCCTTGTTTCGCCACCTCCCTCTACCAGCGCCTCCACGGCGTAGTGCATAGAGCATCGGACTCCAAGTCTTCGGGCCCCATGTTCAAATCACCATGAAAGCACGGATTTTATGGCTGACAATATTTCCGCCAGAATAGTTCTGATACCCGGTAACTCATTCCAAATCGTTCTGATATCCTGAATATCAGCACGATTTCAGCTAGCCAAGTGTGCGGTATGCAGGAATATCAGAACGGGAATATCACCTAAAAAGCACAATCAGAGCCCAGATCGTATAATAAATATATATATATATATCCCATAACCCTTTAGTGGTCGAATACCATATTCAATGTCATCAGTGCACATCCTCTAATTAGCAAACATCCTCTAATTCACATGCACATGCTTCAGATTTTCAGCCCAATTGAATTCTGACCTCCTAGAAATATCAAAAAAGGTACATAAGGCCACATAAAATCTTTTAATGGAAACATAGTTCTTTAAGGGAGTATCCTACAGTTGTCCACGCAGACCAGAGTTAGCGCAGCTTGCAGGTATAGGCACATAGAGGGGAGCACACACACTGGTTACCTGTGCCTGCCACAGACAGACAGACAGGCAGTAGCAGTAACTCAAATGAGCAATGCTACTGTAGCCGGCACGTATCTCTCGGGGAATCCCGAGCGTGCGTGGAGAGCGCATTGCCCGCCTGTGGTAGATCAAGTACTGTAGCAGAGCGGTGAGAAGCAGCTAGCCCTGTGGTGTAGCGGTAGCATTCTCAACTCGAGAGCGGAGGGGCAGGGGTTCAATTCCCCGTGGGGCTGACCTGTTTTCCGCTGCCTGTCACAGTGGTGCTGTGACCAGGATTAGACCACCTGGGTTGGGTACTTGAGCGTGTTCAGCTTCTGCTAGGTAGGTCCTTGTGATCTCGTGTGGGACCTAGCAAAAGTCTGAAGGGGAGTAATGTAGCAGGCATGTATCGCTCGGGGAAGCCCGAGCGTGCGTGGAGAGCGCATCGCCCACCTGTGGTAGCTCAAGTACCGTAGCAGAGCCGGGGTTCGATTCCCCGTGGGGCTGACCTGTTTTCCGCTGCCTGTTACACTACAGTAGGGCTCACCTAGAGTAACCTCCTCTCCGGCATAGTCACATGCCCCCTGTTCTTATTCAGTTAGCTCGTCTCCCTCCTCATGCTGGCCACTCCCACTACCGCATTTAGCGTTTATCTGCTGCCGCTGATGAAATAAAAGTTCACATTTGAATTTACACAAGTCCCATAACTATACATTAAATTATACAAATTATGGACATTTTCTCTCTCACTCTGAACTATTTTACGTGACAACTTCTTCCAATATTTTTATTTCCTTTAAAAAAGGAAGGCAAAATAGAAAACATGATCTTACTTTTTTTTTTGCTTTTTGCACAAAGTGTACAAGCTTGTCCTGTACCTGCTGCCTGGTCCTGTTCCTCCCCCCGTTAGAATTCACGTTTCTGATCAAGATAAAATGGGACGTGATTCTTACACTTCACAATATAGTGTGGGTTTCCAAGCAATGACAACAGCTACTTATTTTAATTTGCATGAAATAAAATGATTGTGTTGCTATTTTTGCAATACTAGTTATATGATATACTGTAATGTATTTATATTTTGAACAATAAATCAGATACAAGGAATGCGTTAAAATTTAAAAAATATGTTAAAGTGCTCACCGGGTAACTCCTCCCAAGCCTTTTTTCTCAACGCAGCTCCATCTGAAGCATGGCAGAAACGGCCTTTCAGTTGGGTTGCCCCCTTGATCAATGAGGCCAGCTCATCTGGGCGCCAGTGTTCCCCCTTTTTCTTACTTTCTGAATTGTCCATTACCAATATAGTAGAGTTAGGCCTTCCTCTTCTCTTTCCTCTTCCATGCCCGCGGACACTGTTGCTGGAGACAGATACATTCCCACCTCTGCCTCTCCCTCTCCCCCTACCTATTATGGCTGCAAGTATTTCTTGGAATATGTTGGTTCTGCTGAAACCCGCATCTGATGATGCTTTCCCTGTACCGCGAGAGCTGGAGGCAGAGGACTTAACCTGCTTCCCCTTCTTCCCCTTTTAACTGTCTTGGTTTGCTGGTTGGTAACTAGGGTCATATTCACTGTCATCAGGATCGTGACACTGTCCAGTTTTTTGGCAGATTTTTTCCCCATGCTACTTTCATTCTCTGAAGAGGTTTGTTTCCCTTTCCCCCTTTTCTTGCTCAATGCAGTTCTGTTGTACAGGCTTAACATGTAAACTATGGCCTGCTCCCCTCCGTCCCCGTCAAACATGGAGGGGTCTATTTTCCCCTCCTCCTCTTCTTCTGCTACATCGTCTTGGTTCTGTTCCTCCCCCTTGTCTTCATTATCTTCATCACGGTTGTCCCTTATGGGCTGTAAATATAGAAATGCATGTCTCAAAATAATGTGTCAAACACATGTATTAAAATATAAATGGAGAATTAGAGAATACTTCAACAATAGATTGAAACACATGTAAGCAAATCATAGCATGCCATGTACATTTTAATTTTATGTTGTTCAATAGCAGAAAAAAAAACCTGCCATCAAGTCAGGATCCGGCGGTTGGCCCGTTAGTTCTCTGTTTACGGCCAGTAGAACCCGTAGGTCAAACACCCTCTTCTTCAAACCTTTGAATCCAGTATCCCTATCTTTACACTTACTACCACTCGGCTTGAAAAATAAGATAAGATTTGTTCTGTGTGAGACAAGAGAAACAGAACCAAATCCTCCCCCCCACCAGCATTATGATATACAACGCCCCCTCCCCCCACCCCCAACATTCATTTTTCCATCTACACATACTGCATCATTTTGTTTGAACCCCACCCCGGATAGTATATGTGATATTGTAGTGGAAAGGGACAGTGCATATAGCATCTGATGTAAGCATGTAATTCAGGGAGCGAGGGTAAAAGACTGTCACCGGTGGCCATTATAGACGGGAAGCGCGGGAGAAGAAAGGAAGAGAAATGAAGAGCTATGAAATCACTTAAAGTAGTTACACAAAATGTTGTGATCCCAAAATTGCATATGGCGGCTGACCTATATATGACGTCACACGGAGTTCCCCCGGAGGGTTCCCCCGCTTTTAATTGGGGAGCGGGAGAGAGGGACCACATACAGGGATGAAGATACGGCACTCCGTATTTGAATATGGGACCTCCACATTTGGAGTACCGCATGTGTTTTTTTTTCCATTTCAACATAGGGAGACAACACAGCAATGGTTCAGAAATGGAAAATTATATTTAAAAAAAATCTCTGTATGAGTTCCGTATTTAGGTGCCGCATGTTGGTATTTTTTCTCGGATGAGTTGAAATGGCTCCTCGGCCATATCTGGGCAAGTTAGCTAAAAACCCAGTCAGCAAAAATCAAGTTATATTGACGTGGAAAAAGTTGTGAGAAGGTTAGAAAATGTTAGTTTTTTAACATTAAATTGATGCAAAATGTACACTCAAAATTACGTCGATTTAACGTTTAACAAACGTTTATGTTACAAACCTTATTTTAACCCAAATAACATGTCAATGAAGGGTTTATGTTACGTTATCATAATGCTTTATGATAGTTTTTCTACGGCTTTCTCTGAGCCATATACATTATTCCATTTCCATTCATATTCTCCATTTTTATGAGAATGTGCTTGATAAAGAGCTTGATAATTGAGATATCATGAGGAAAGCCACAAATGTTGGAGACTTTAAGTAATTCTCAAGTTCCACATGGTAGGTGTTTATATCAGTCTATAACTTTTTTATATCAATTATTGATGGTAGAGTAATTATTAATCAAGACCCTTATATATTAAGTCTGATTACTGAGAGAAAAAAATCTGATACTGGACAGGAGAGGTAGTGGACATGAAAGCTGGTGGATGTGATGGAAGGTAGTGGAGGCATTTTTGTTAGAGACAGGGAAACAGATGCAGGAAATGTTGCCTACATATGACAGGGTTGTGGATGTATGATGCTATAGGCTGTGACCTATGGGAGCCTATAGTAAGGGTGCCAACTGACTGGGGGCCTTAAATCAGGAGGGCCAGAGGGCATGGGGCTTGTAATCAGGCTCTATTTGCTGTAATCCATTAAAATCCATCCCCCCTTTGCTACTTATAGATAAATATTTCCTTAGAACAAGGAATAGCTATAGTTGTGATTGAGTATCAGAGGCTGAAAGTGATGTTTACATTTACCTCTGCGAATGTCAGTGGAATTTTACGCCCTGTTGCAATAGATAATGGAGAGGGCTACATAGTTCCTCATACTATGGGGCTCCGTTGTTCCTAAAGTACCAAATTAAACATTATGTCTAATTGATAGTAAATATGTGGAATTTAATTTCATATGTACAAAATAGCTTGAGTGGAAATGAATGACTTTTATATATGTGGAATTACATTTCACATATCAAATGTCTCAAATTCTACATATGTGAAATTAAATTTTACTTATATAAGATTCAATTCCTCAGATGTGGAAATAGAAGAGTCATATTGTAAATTGAATTGTACATATGTAGAATTGCTTTAACTTATGTCTAACTAATAAGACATGTGTCTGATTGAAAGTTACTTAACACAAACTAAGCACACAGCACCTGGTGATATTTGCAGATTCCCCCCACTTATATGTCATGATCAATCTTTATTCCTTTATACAGTGAATATAGTAGAATTATTTTGACTAATTCAGGATAATTTCATTTTGCCAATGACCCTATATTTTCTTGTTTTAAATATCTTTCTTATGATCATATTGATGCAAGCCTGCATTTCCATTGGATATTGTTGGTGAATTTTTTCAAGGTGGTGAAATGTAAAAAATATGATTTCCTCACGAGGGCCTATATTTAATACACCCAAATTAGAATACCCTCCAAAACGCAAATAATCCTGTGACATGGCATTTTTTCTTTTCTTTGTATACGACAAGCATCAGGCTTGAAGTCATTAAGAAACGTTATTGGTTAATCTATAATTAGCTATACTGTGTAAAATACCTGTAATCAAACACCATATTTCAAATTATACATATATGTCTAATGAATGTGACATAAGTTTCATTGGGGACTTTAGGAACCAACGGTACCCCATATCTAACCACACTCCAACTGTACTATATTAGGCCAATATAAGAAAACTTGTTTCGCATCATCTATAAACGGGAATTGAAGATGCCTTATTTCCTCATGAATATTATTTAGTTAAGTAGGTGCTTGAGATTGGGAACATAGCTTCTACATAGCTTACAGGATCATTAGTAAGGGTTTTCACTCTCCTAACCCTAATGCCTAATCTGATGCTATGGTTCATTGTACCAAAGAAGCTATGCATCAAGCCTGCATTACAGAGAGAAGTAGCATTCTACTATTTTTGTTTTTCTAAATTTGAATCAATAAATTAAAATCTCCTGATGAGAAACAAGTTACAGTTGCAGTGGCCTTAACTAACCGCTTTCAGTTTGATGTTCCATTGTGTATGTAAAGTTATAATTACAATGGCCTTACCCACTTCCTGTATAATGGTCCCCAGGGGAAGACCTAGCTAGTCCGACTGCAATAAGTCAGGTGGCAGCACTGTGGAGTACTCAGTCTTAGTTAGGTTCACTACCAGTGCTGGTCGGGGAGTCATCCTGGCTATAGTTAGTCTCACCTGTCCCTGCTGGCCCTAACTCCACCCCAAATAGTATGATATCTCAATATCTGGAACGTATTGAATTTTTCACCTGGCATTTAAATCCTGATGTCCCATGCCAGCTGTAAAAACCTATTATGTCCTAAACCACATTGAAACTAGCCTAGTAGCCTGGCAGCACTGTCTTATAATCAGTCATAGGTTTTGATAGTTGCGTGATCAGTCCTGGGGAGTGGTCATTATTCAACAATATTGGGTTGATAGATGCTGGCTAAAGGGCTGGAGCATTCCTTCTACAGGATCAGATTTCAGATTTGTTGGCCCATCCTTTTAACAAAAAACATCGGCTCCTTTTTATCGAAAATGGGTGAAATCTGTTGGCCTCATTTCCTTCTAACATTCATTAACACTTCCCATCCCACATACTGTTTTCAGAAAGTATGCCCCTAGTCATCATCATGCGTGAATGCAGCCCATACAGCTTGAATGCAGCCTTATCAGCATGAATGCAGCCCAATCATGCTGACAGGTTTGAGTTACTCAGTGGGGTTGCCATGGTGCATTATGACAACAAATCTTGCATTTTAGTGATATGCAATCCTTAAAGAGTTAACATGGCAGAATAAAATGCATGTACTAAAACGCATGTGATCGTTGATGACTAATTACAGCCACATCAAATACCCGTCCTGTCTGATACACCTGATTACCTCTTGGCCATCCATGCTGCATGGGTCAAGAAAATAGTCCCATGGATGTACGGCCATGTATATAAATATATGGCTAAGGACAGTATCATAAGTGGCTGCCAAGGCCAAGGTCACAGCGCAGGATGCGTGGCCAAGAATACCTAGTCCTAAATGGCTGCCTACACAGAGTTATCAGTAGCATTGCTATAGAGGGGAAAACATGGCTGCATACACAGAGTTATAAGGTACGTTGATATAGGGGGACAAGATGGCTGCCTACACAGAGTTATAAGTAACATTGCTAGATGCGCCTCCACCAGCCCGTATCCGGTATGTCGTGATTCCTGTTACTAACATAAAGAGCTATTTCGGTCTGAATGAGGTCACAGCAGATATGCACGAGTGCACTGTAGGACACTGGGCCTGGAATCTTGAGTTTGCTGATCCATAATGGTGGATTGTGAACAGATTTTGTCTATTTGTAATGTAAATACTTGATATTTTTACATGATAGCTGGTAGAACCTCAGATTAGGTATATATGTGGTCATGCAGGCAATTTCTAGTTTCATTAAATCAATGCAATTATAGAAAAATCTGCCTTCAAAGATTGAAGACTAAGCTTACTTTGTTGATGTGACTAGGCTAATTCAGTCTGTTGTGAGAAGAGATGTCTTGGCTGACTGAGTAAAAAAGTACTAGGCTAACTAATCCTTGTACAAATTGTGTTCCTTGACAGTTATAAGGGAACTTTGATGTGTCTTTTGTGAGTTCAGCAGTGACTCACTGTGGTGAATCATTCAGCATACCATACAAAATCATGCTCATTTATTTTGAGTTAGCCTAGTCTTTTATAGTTAGGCTAGTCCATGGAACATGACATGGGTTAATTCCTTCTCAACTATCCAGCTGGCTATTCCTCTAATATGCTTCACATGCACTCTGTTATATCTGCATACCAATATCATTAATGCACATCACATAAAAGTCCCTTAATGCACTACATAACACATGTCCATAGCCACCAACACATAACTTTACAATGTTCAGCTCCCTATAAATACTATGCAATCTCCCCCTACAGTTTTGCTTACAAATACAGCCATCCGCCATTATGGATTGGCTAACTCTTGAGTGTTCCTACTGTGTAGTGGAGGCACGTGGTCGGCATGACATATGTCATGGTGACATACATCAGGAGGTCATAATACTCTCTATAGGTGTTATTTATTGTCTGAACTATAACAGTCTAAGATGGTCAATTGCCAACTATGAGCAATTAGTTACTAACTCTGGGTCTAACTCAATTACAACAACTGAAGTAACTCATGTCCTTAACTAGTGTAGGGGCTCGGATCACTCATACTTTAGTGATAAACCAACAAGGTGGTATCACTCTGGTAATCCTGCTGCCCTCTGTACCATATCGATCCAGTAACGTGAAACACTGTCTATCTGATGTGACAGGGGATGTAGCTCAGTGGTAGAGCATCTGCTTCAGAGTGGGAGGCCCCAGTTTTGGGTCTCGGTGTCTCCGAGAAATGTCATTTTCTGAGTAACATTGTAACTCACAACCATGTCATCCTAATCTTTGTAATTCTTGGTGTTTGATACACCTCGTAAAGGATATGAGGAAACAACAACATCATGGGCAACAGGGGATAAGCCTGCTTTCAAAGAGCAAATAGTATTGAGAGGGTCTACTTAGGTGTCCTCACATAGGTTAGCATTGTCCCTCATCAATGAAAATACCCCCAAAAGGATAATAACATTGCTTAGAATGTAGTTCCAACATGCATCAACTCTGATTATTCTGTAAACTTTGAATATTTTTAGTAAAGCTTGATAAAAAGTGTCTTTTTTTCATAGTGTCTCTTTTTCATCGAATTACTGACGATTTCTGGTAATATTTCCTGTGGTGCCCCCTAGTGGATAGAGCGTTCAGTCTACTGTTGCCATCTAAATCCAAAGTAACTAATAACCCCCTGGAGCTACTATTCCTGATCACATTTCTTCAAAATTCAACATGGATATTGAGAAAAACATAAAAATATATGGAAGCAAAAAAAGAATTTCAGCAACTGAAATGTGCTTTCATCTGTGTCTAAATAAAAAGGGTTTTAGTGGCTATATTAGCTGTACACTGCAGCCACCAGGGGGCACCATGGGTTTCTGGAGGACAGGGAAAATAGTCCAGTGGACCCTCTTAGTATTATTTGCTCTTGGCTGCTGTGCTACCTTCTTATAGCAGGTGATTTACAAAAACTGTCAGAAACTTGTTCATGATTACCAAGAATATTGATAGAAGACATCATGAAAACAGACTGGAGGTGGTAGATGTAAGGGGAGGTGGTAGACGTGAGGGGAGGCGGTAGACGTGAGGGGAGGTGGTAGACGTGAGGGGAGGTGGTAGACGTGAGGGGAGGTGGTAGACGTGAGGGGAGGTGGTAGACATGAGGAGAGGTAGTAGACGTGAGGAGAGGTAGTAGACGTGAGGAGAGGTGGTAGATGTGAGGGGAGGTGGTAGATGTGAGGGGAGGTGGTGGACGTGAGGGGAGGTGGTAGATGTGAGGGCAGGTGGTAGACGTGAGGGGAGGTGGTAGATGTGAGGAGAGGTGGTAGGCATGAGGGGAGGTGGTAGATGTGAGGGGGAGGTGGTAGATGTGAGGGGGAGGTGGTAGATGTGAGGGGAGGTGGTAGATGTGAGGGGAGGTGGTAGATGTGAGGGGAGGTGGTAGGCATGAGGGGAGGTGGTAGATGTGAGGAGAGGTGGTAGGCATGAGGGGAGGTGGTAGATGTGAGGGGGAGGTGGTAGATGTGAGGGGGAGGTGGTAGATGTGAGGGGAGGTGGTAGACGTGAGGGGAGGTGGTAGATGTGAGGGGAGGTGGTAGACGTGAGGGGAGGTGGTAGACGTGAGGGGAGGTGGTGGACGTGAGGGGAGGTGGTAGACGTGAGGGGAGGTGGTAGACGTGAGGACAGGTGGTAGATGTGAGGGGAGGTGGTAGACGTGAGGGGAGGTGGTAGACGTGAGGACAGGTGGTAGACGTGAGGACAGGTGGTAGATGTGAGGGGAGGTGGTAGACGTGAGGGGAGGTGGTAGACGTGAGGGGAGGTGGTAGATGTGAGGGGAGGTGGTAGACGTGAGGACAGGTGGTAGATGTGAGGGGAGGTGGTAGACATGAGGGGGCGGTGGTAGACATGAGGAGAGGTGGTAGATGTGGCAGGTGGTGGACGTGAGTGGAGGTGGTAGACCTGAGGGGAGGTGGGAGGCCCCTAAATTCCAACCCCCCGCCCCCTTTTGCTACTAATTATTGACTATTTCCTTAGAAAAAGGAATAGTGACAGTTGTGATAGAGCATCAGAGGCTGAAAGTGATGTGGGTGTCAGTAGGACGTCACGCCATGTTGCTACAGATACTGGGGAGGCCTACATCGTTCCTCTAACCACAGACTCTATCAGGCCACCATAAGAAACCTGTTTCTCATCACCTACCGAGAGGATATGAAAAAGGTGTATATCATTTTAAATGTTCTTTTTCCTTGAGGAACATATTGGATTACTGGTATCATACACTCTAATTTGATTGTAGGCAGTTAAATCCCGATGTCTCATGTCATCTGTAAAAACCTATCATCTCCCAAACCAAATTAAAAATATCCTTTGGCATGTCAGTATGATGCATGTTGCATATCACACCTAATGAATGCCCATGTCTGCATGTGGAATGTGTAGGGCCATATATAGGTGTAGTTTAGCATTCCACTGCTCTAATACCTAGTAACGTCCTGTTTGATCCACACACTGTGCCCCTGTGATATTATGAAGACTTAACCGCTATTAATTAATATATACATATCGAGCATGACACACATTGTACTCATTTATAATTACAGACTATCAGCGACCATTACACATGTACAGACTAGCTAATACCACCATCCACCACTGCATTGCCTTGTGCTACATCTTGTGCTCTGGGTCGTACTGTAGTAGTATTAACATCTATACTGCATGTATGTAGGAACAAACCCAACTACACAGCTAATTGCCAACTGTATTTGTCACTTATTGTCCTGCATATCCAGGTCGTATATCATGTTATCTAATGGGAGATGACGATGCCCTGGTTCTAACTAGTAAGACCCACAGTTAATGATAGAACCAGTCCACACCGAAGCACCACCTGGGGACCAAACTGGGAACCACCATCTGCACCTCTCACTCACCCATAGGGGGAGCCGACTCCCCGTCACTCTCAAATCTGAGCACCAAGCATCCAGTGCTGTCCCCTACCATACCACCCCCCACACCCCTCATTCCTCAGTCTTGGTCTCTGCTCCCGGCTGCAGCCCAGATCCACCTGCACACCGTTTATGTTTAACCCTTTAAAGATGGCATGACATCCTTGATGCATCATTCCTTTTGTTATAATAATACATGAATGCAACCCTGGTGAGTAACATGTATTCATAGTCAGCATTATGCTCACTGTGTGTTGTAGCTGGTCTTGCCTATTTCGACCCCTTAAAGCACTATGCTGTCCTTAAAGGGGTAATACAGTGTGGAGGCCTGAGCAGCCAGAGACCACCCCAGATGGTTTGGTTTGTTCAAAATCAGCCTATTAACCACTTAAGGGTCATTAGGTCGGGGCTGCACACATCCACCATGTCAGCCCTCTGTGATCATGAGTTTATCAACCCGGCATGGTCAGCATTGAATTTGAATGCACCCCTAGTCCATCACTCACCAGGACTGCATGCTAAGATCAAGGACGGTAGTTGTCTCAAATCCCGTCCACCCACAGACAGAACACCAGTTAGTCACAGCCTATTACACAAGATATGTGTACATCTTGTCTAGACACTAGGGGAGGGTGGGGATGGAGGGTTCTACCTGGGGACTCATCTTGTCGGGGCTACACACATCCAACATGCCAACCCTTTATGAGTGTCCCCACCATGTATGGTCAGCATCGAGCCCTAGTGAATGACTCAGCAGAATAGCATTTTCTTCAACATCAATAGAAAAGGCACAGTGGATTAAAGCACTATGCCACATCTAAAATGTATGGACATGGACAGTAATTCCCTCAAATACTTGAAATTATCACAAACATTTATAGTGAAGAAATGAGTGAGAACTGCAACCACTGTGGTCACACTGACACACAAGAGGAGGCCCTTTCTAGAGTATGAAAAGGCATGACATCCCGTCACTTTGTATAGACATATGTTTTTTAAAGGCCAGGAATGAACTGCTGGAGCGTTACATTGAGTTTCTGCTTCCCCCGGGCCTATACACACACATGTGTGCTCTCTCTGCAGCACACGTTGGGTGTACCTCCACACAGATACCACCACCCCGACCTCCCCCAACTTATCCCACCAGGACACCAGTTATCCCTTTGAAGACTGCATCAAAGCTGTGTATCCTCGGTCATCATGATGCATGAGTGCAGCCCTGGCAAATAGCTATCATCAAGCCAACTTTATGGAGGCAATAGACTCCCAAAGGGTATGATGCATGAATGAAGCACCAGTGAGTACTTGCTGGGACTGGATTCATGCATCATTGCGACCAGGGACATTAAAGCAAAATGCTGCCCTCAAAGTGTCAGTCACAACCAATTACATAAGACATTATATGTGTAATCTTGTCCACCTGCCCATACCACACCAATTAGTCAGTCAATTACACAAAATATGTGTACATTTTGTCAGGAGTCAAGGCATGGGGCAAACTATCTACCTTACAGCCCGCTTGTGTATTAAGATAGGGGGTGTGTTAGGGGGGGTGTAGGGTGAGTAGCGGTGTGTGGGGGTGTTTAGGGTGTTTGGGGGTGAATGGGGGTGTTTGGGGGTGTTTGGGGTGAGCAGAGGTGAGTGGGAGTGAGTGGGGATGAGTGGGGGTGAGTGGGAGAGAGGGGTGAGTGGGGGTGAGTGGGGGTGAGTGGGGGGGAGTGGGAGAGAGGGGTGAGTGGGGGTGAGTGGGGTGAGTCGGGGTGAGTTTGGGTGTTTAGGGTAAATGGGGGTAGTAGTGTAATCGGAGTGTGTGGGAGTGTTTGGGGTGAGTGGGGTGAGTTAGGTGATGCAGTGAGTGGGGTGAGTGGGAGAGAGTGTGGTTGGGGGGTCATGTAGGATGAGTGGGACAAATGAAATATGGTGTGCGTGTCTAGTTGTGCAGAGGAGTATTAGCAATTATCACTGTCCTTTTTGAATCACCTATACTCACCTAGGGCTGCATTTATCTAGTATGTTAAGCCCCACCTGCTCTATGTATATAGCGCTGAGTCTACCAAAGGGTTAAACAACAGGCTGTACTGGAGCACCTACTGATGGGAGTGCCTGGATTAGAACTGTGGTGTCCATTACACACCCGGCTGCATTGCTGCATCATAATGACACCCGACATAACATCCTAACCCCCACAAATGTCACCTTTTAGCAAAATCCAGCTTAATGGTCAATGGCGGGAATCGGAGGTATGGGAGCCACTTATAAACATACCTGAGGGTCGGGAGATCCTTACTGTATTTCTTTTATGGAATACGGTCCCATTGGTTTAAGAATACTGTATTTCACACATTCTGTGATAAGAGGATTAGAGGTGAAAGGGTTTCAGAAGAGGAAGAGAGTTCGATATGCAATGTTACACAATACCACATGTCTATCGGTCCTCCTGGTGTGAGGGCCTGGGTGGCTACCAACACCACTAGATTAGAGTCTCTTAGCACCAACACACTATATATTCTATACCAGATCTGTATTAGACTCAATGTATATGATGCCTAGCTATTATTTATTAACACCATGTCCTGCAAAACATTAACCAAAACGTTAAAAACCCTCAGGGTTAATTTTATGGTTCATGACAAATGCAATGGGTGGCCTTCATTAAGAGCTGTAATAACTGATGCCCATATCCTGCTGTCATTAAGACATCCCTTTGGCAGCCTCACCAGCTAGTCTTATATGAGGTATATACACAGGAGGTGGTACCAGGGAGGTGGTGGAGGGGCAGGGTGTGCATAAACACAGGAGGCAGCAGCACCAAGGGAGGTATTAGCATGCAACAAACACCTCTCACTTACCACCAGGTGCCATATGCATAGATTGTGTTGTATACCTTTAATGCTCAATCCAGGGAAATCGAGCCATATATCATCAAATCAAAAGGCATGGCACTATTCTACATATTCAGGGTCACATCCCCAACCCACTCCTTTTTTCTATCATGTTTGGTCACTAAATTGGTCAATAAACATAATTAGATAGTGCTGTTTAATGGAAGTAGAATGATAAAATAAAAAGGGGTATGGTCCTCTTATAGACTAGATATATGAGAATGGAATGCACAATTAAAAACTGAATAATTATTCCCATTTCTCCCTGATTCTAAGCCTAATGGAGGTCACAATAAAATAACCAATGCCCTAAATGGCAATAACAAAAGATACATCTTGAATTATATTTCATAATGGTAAAATAATGAGGTATGTATCTCATACAGTTGCTAATCTATTAACATGTAGACTTCATGTATTTCCCCTCACCTGGCCCTGTGGCTAGACGCAGGGTAATTACTCAGTGTGCTGCAAGCCCAAGTATACACTCAGTACAGGTGCCACGGACCTGGTAGTTACAACAGGCAGTGGGTGGGGTAAATGTTTAGGGACTTTTCCATCTTCCAAGCTCCCAAGCATTTACTTTAATATCTTGATCATTCTGTTATTTCATTGACTTAGTATGGGTCTTCTCTATCAGGTCCACATCTTAAATTGTATAGTAGTTTTTTTTAATTTTCAATGGAACTCCCTACTGTAGGTGCGGGGATGTAGGAGGACAGTGTATCAGGGTGTAGAGTGCACCACTACTGTACTGGAGGAGGAGACAGTGGATTGTGGTAGAGAGTGGGTAATCACAGGGACAGAAGGGGATGAGTAGAGACATACAGTGCCTTAGGGTGGAGAGTGTGCTTGCTAGTGGGGGGAGGAGTGGGTAGAGGTACGGCGGATCAACAGGAGGAGGGAGCCATGGTTAGGTATATACAGTATTCGATGAAATAAGCGCCCAGGGGGCCTAAAAATTATTTTAATGGCGTTTTTAATACTTAAGAGTTTATTTGTCTCCAAAATCGTGAAATTTGAGCCTTTGTTCTAGTCTAGAAATGCCCCAAAAAAGGGGGGGCGCTTATTAGGGTGAGGGCGCTTATTACATCGAATACAGTATATGTGGTATAATAAATTTAGTGAGTATTATTATAAGATTAAAGCTATAAGTGACTTTAAGGCAAAATTAAATTAAGGGAGCATGACTAAAACTGCTCAGGAACCTCTCGCCTATTCCAGTTATAAGGCCCAATGGGCAACGCTGCTGTGGTTAGCTTTGGTTTTGCCTCTCCTATTCTCATCTCGTCTCCTATTCTCATCTCTTCTTCTATTTTCATCTCCTATTCTCATCTCGTCTCGTCACGTAACTTCTCGTCACGTCACTTCTCATCACATCACGTCACGTCTCGTCACGTCACGTCTCGTCTCGTCACGTCATGTCACGTCACATCTAGTCAAGTCATATCTACTCTCATCACGTCTCGTCTCGTCACGTAACCTCTCCTGGCGTAATGTCTCCTTGCGTAACGTCTCCTCACGTCACGCATCCTCATGTCACGTATCCTATACTCATGCATCTGCTTGATAGTAGACACTATGGGGCAAAAGGAAGGTAGAATTTTTACCTGTTATGGTGATAGCACCCCTGCCCCCTCCTCAACAGACACCTGTCGCTCCTTTCGACCTCATCCCCTACACTGTCAGACATTAAAAACATGGTACAGAAGTGGTCAATCTACCACATCTGGAAGGCCCATATTTATGTACAATGCTTCAGAACTAAAGTTATTATATTAATATATGAATAGGGCATGTATATGACATTTCTATTAGAGCAATTTTGTACTTGTGTCTTGTGATCACCAATTACCTCTCAAGATTAACCATACATGCTTGGTTTGACTATAAAAGTGGTGTCATTCATCATATCTAAGTGACATCCCTAATAGAGTCATGGTGTATTCGTGTCTACTGGTGTTCATCATGAGCCTACCGACCCTGTTATCCAGGCACCCTATCCTCTTAATTGTCTCTTGGAAAATTCATGCATGTGGCTAAAGTTTAACTCTTAGTGGAAGCAGTACCTCTGCCCTTTCCTCACAATACACCTCTCCCTTCCTGCAGTTCCCTAAGAGAGTCAGAGAGGGAGTACAGTAGGGGGAGGTCCCACATATACGGATAGGCTTAAAAATATATAATGCTTCAGTACTATAATCATCAATTATATGGATTAGTCATATGATCCTCTTTATACTTATATTAATATTGGGGAGGGGAGTAAGGGCCTCGACACTATGTACAGAAGCTGCATCGCATTAGTGTCTACCCATCCTTGACGACTAAGTACTAGGAGGGAGGGGGTAAGATCAGCACGATTCATGCATTATGATGATGAATGTGTATCTAGCTTTAGACGTCTATGCTGCCCTTAAATGTTACCACTGGGAGTGTAAAATAGCTGATTCCATTGTCCAACAGTACCCCACTGGTCATCCAGTGACGTTTAGTTCTCTAAACTGATGCCAGACTCAAACATTAGTTATACACATAGTTAAATAGATTGCCGTCTTGCCCCTTGCCGTCTCGCCCCTTGCTGTCTCGCCCCTTGCCGACCACACACCTATATAACGGCTAAGTATGTCCCTATATAATAGTCTGGTACGTACCTATATGATATCTAACAATATCCCTATAAAAGATTGACCTGTTTACCGGCCAATTATATAAATATCTCTCCACCCGATGTCCACCAGACTAGAGTATGTGTCATGGACCAGCGATAGAACACCTCACTGGTGTTTGCCCTGCCACTCTCCCTGTCTGTAACATATGCTAATATTTTATTTTGCGAAAAAAAAGGCATAGGCTTGTTCCCTCTTTGATTTTAAGCCACCTACAGTGCATGATATGGTAGCCAACCTGATTTTCCCATGATACCCATTGGTGAAAATGGTTGTGTATTGTGTATTGGTCAATACACATCCAACTTTAAACCAGGATAATAGAAAAATTATCATTATCTAGATCAAAAGGCTAATCAAAGTAGCTTTGGCTTCAGTGTAATTAATTAACACCTACCATAAAACCTTGCCTATAATCCTAATTCACATATAAGCCGCACCCTGACACTAGGGCGGTCCTATAAGCCACACAAGCGATCTGATAAGGTGACTTTTTTACTTTATCATAAAAGCAAGACGTCACGTATAAGCAGACCCTGACTCTGTGCCGATCCTATAAGCCGCACTGGTGACCTGACTTGCATACTAGCCGTGGCCTATATGCCAGGTTTTATGGTATGCTCGATCGAGGTACAGTAACTAGAAGATGTATATTCAGGTAGGATGACAGCCTGCCCCAAGGCTATCGAACTGGTAGGATGGACGATGTGTAAAATGCTTTCAGTAGTGCCCTTCATGGAATATGATGATACGTTTGTCAGTTCCCCCCCACCCCACTTCCACTGATAGGGACATTATGACATGTCATCCTCAAATAGGAAAGAAAAGGAATTCAGGCCCTCTACTCTACAACTGTTGATACCAGACTACATGCTCAGGGTCTATTTCATAATGTTGCATGTCAATTTTAAGAAATGGCCATGTCCACTGTCACTTAGATCTCTCCATCCCATGTCATAAAAGCATGGGATGGAGAGATCTAAGTGACACATTTCCTGCATCCGGGTAGGGACAGTAATATATGATGCACCATTGAACTGGACTCTGTCTACTCTCTGTTTGCCTATACTGTTCTATAGTGGACCTAGGCCGACTGCGGATAGTTCCACATTTTTACACGTAGGTGGCTTTTAGTCCTCAAGTGGCGCAGGGGGTGCAGGGGGGGGGAGCGGCGTCCCTGCAGGTGGCGTGGTACAACCAGCGTGTTTGTGCACGGGGGTCTGGGGTGAAAGGGTCAAAGGTTGATGGGCACCTGTAAAATTTCTACAGTTAGGGTAAGTCAGTTTAGATGGGAACTAACACAAAATCGGAACACACTTTTTTATGCGGGATGCAAATCAAAAATCAGATGTGTGTTAAGCTTTAATATAAAGGCGTTAAATGTATTTTTGACCTGGTCGCCTTCATTTCTAGGGTGGACGAGGGGGTCCAAAGACATCTAAGACAGTTTTGACTAGGGCACTTTAATTTCCAGGTTGGATGAGGGGGGTTCGAAGACATTTAGTGCATTTTCGTGGAAAGTGGATCAGGGGGATCCGAAGCTATTTACTACATTTTTGACCTGGGTACCTTAAGATATTTACCTCTATGCCCTTTTCCTATTGTATACCTAAAAGAACATGCATTCAAAAGTTGGAATCTTCTCGCATATTGAGTACTGGGCCAACACTGTTTATGAACTTGGCCCCTTCTCCTGGGGCCACAGGTGTCTGCTTTCGTGATCCCTCATCTCACATCCCCCCCCTTTCCTGCCAGTTAAATATACAAATGGCCTCTTAGAGACCAGGAATGCATTGCCGGGGCATCACCTTGGCCTTCTGCCCAGACTGAAATGAGCCTCCCTTCATGTGTCTACCGTTGGTGCTGCCTCCACTGAGACATGTGACAAAGGTATCCAACCCCCCCCCCCTCTCCAGGGCCCACCTCCTTCAACCATCCATAAGACACCAGTTAGTCAGAGTCAGTCACACAATACCTTACATTCATAAATCTTGTGAGGGGACCTAAACAGAGCCATTTACCAAAAGATCAAAAGGTAATGCCTTATATCAAATTGTGAATCCAAAAGGAATGGTGTGATGGTGGGGGGCAATGCATGTAAGGGCTATGGTCTGGCATTAGCGTCTACCCATCCGTGATAGGTATAAATAGTAAGGTGACGGTAATGGCATTTTCACCCTCCCAGTGTTAACCCTTTGAGGGCCTGTTCATGCTTTAAAGTACCATAAACAATAAAGCATTGCATAGACGCCACAGCTATTGCACAAGTCAGATCGCCAGTGCTGCTTTAGGATCAGGACAAAGTCAGGGAGTGGCTTATATGCGAGATTTTATAAGAATATTATGGTAGTGATATTCTATATTTCAATATTTACCATCACGATAATGAGCAATTTTGTATCATGTACCTCGTACCCCCATGCACCACTGACTTCATATCTTACTGCTTTCAGGAATGTCACAGTGCTTGAACAACTCATCAACAAGCCACCAAGTGAAACCTACCCCCCCCCCCTCCCCCACCCCAGCTGTACATTAAATAAGGGGCACCACTGACGTCATGTGCCTTTGGCTCTGTAAAATATGGTAATTCAGTGTCCCTGTTAATGCCTTAGAGCACCTTAAAACATTGCGTAGAAGCCGCAGCTAGTATGCAAGTCATATTGCCGGTGCAGCTTATAGGATCAGGACAAAGTCAGGCTTGTTTTGATCAAATTGACAACATAAGTTACCACTCATGTATCATGTTAAAATTGCTCCCTGCCTCAGTCCAGATTTTTATGGAGCTTGAGGTAAAGTTCAGTCTTTTCAGATACTTCTAAACTACCGAATAGTAATTTGCTTCTCAACGGTTGAACGTAGTGACACCCGGATCCAGCAACCTATTAGTATACAAAATTGGCGTTCAAATTTAATTTCAACTAAGTGGGTCACTTAGTAAGTGATTTACTGATATCATACACATTTATTAACATTATCCTAAATGCTAATTTTTAACTCAAGTTTTCTGGTCATCAATTACCTGTCATGGTTAGCCATACATCATACCTAAGTGACATTCTTAATAGAGTCATTAAATACTTATGTGTCCTGGTTTTCAATTTGAAATGTCAAGGTGCTTGAAGAACACGAAAACAAGCCCCCTACCCCCCAGTAGACGGCGATTCTCTCTGTACACGATTGACGTCATACCTTTTCTGAATCACTTTCTCTGAATGACACAGTGGTTGAACACAAAGAGTATAAAGTATAAAGATACATCACATTAAACTCAAGTTGGCCGTTGGACGTTACATCAGGAAGACCTTCCAGTAACCGCTGAGACCCCATCAATCATCAACCACCTTCAGCTCCCAACACAGAAGCACCAAGCACAGTCTTAGACACCAAGCACTGTCTGTACACATCTGTCTCCAACCACAGTCCACGAAGTGACACCAAAGGTAGGCAGCAACTACATAGACTTGATTGAAGTGTTTATACAGTAAAACTTTGTTAATAAAAACACCTTGTTACCAGTAAGACTAATTTGTTATAAACCAATTTCTTAGTAACCAAATTCACAATTTATGACCTGACTGTGGGCACCAGGTGGGTGCTACAAGGTGGTAAGGGGCAGTAATAATGATTTGTAGCAAAAGCATGGATGTCACCCGATGCATTTACCATGTACAGTGTGTTATGGCAACTCTCCTGCCACCTTGAGGTGGTAGGAAAAGGCTAGTGTTGTAGGTGTGAGAGTTGGGAGGCGACAGGAAAGGTAGGGATGGGTAGGAGGGGCAGTGTTGGAGGTGTGAGAGTTGGGAGGCAGCAGAGGTAGGGATAGGTAGGAGGGGGTAGTGTTGGAGGTGTGAGAGTTGGGAGGCGGCAGCAGAGGTAGGGATAGGTAGGAGGGGGTAGTGTAGAAGATGTGAGAGTTGGGAGGTGGCAGGAAAGGTAGGGATGGGTAGGAGGGGCAGTGTTGGAGGTGTGAGAGTTGGGAGGCAGCAGGAGAGGTAGGGATAGGTAGGAGGGGGTAGTGTTGGAGGTGTGAGAGTTGGGAGGTGGCAGGAAAGGTAGGGATAGGTAGGAGGGGGTAGTGTTGGAGGTGTGAGAGTTGGGAGGCGACGCAGAGGTAGGGATAGGTAGGAGGGGGTAGTGTAGAAGATGTGAGAGTTGGGAGGTGGCAGGAAAGGTAGGGATGGGTAGGAGGGGCAGTGTTGGAGGTGTGAGAGTTGGGAGGCAGCAGGAGAGGTAGGGATAGGTAGGAGGGGGTAGTGTTGGAGATGTGAGAGTTGGGAGGTGGCAGGAGAGGTAGGGATAGGTAGGAGGGGGTAGTGTTGGAGGTGTGAGAGTTGGGAGGTGGCCCGGAGTTTATAGGGAAAGCTTCCCCTCACTGCCTTGACTGGAGGTAGGAGTTCAAAGGAAAAGACGCCCTCCCTCACTGCCCTGACTTTTGGTCGGAGTTCTAAAGGAAAGAAGCCCACCCCCCCCCCCATGGCTGCACAGTTGACATGACAGGCCATGGTGACACTAATGATATTTTAAAACCTTTTTCCTCTGGTACCCATATAAATTTACTTTGTATAAAACAATTTAGGGCACCAGTACTGTGTTTGAAAGGAGTTTTTATACTATAGAAATGTATAAGAGAAAGCCATAATCTTAACAATTAGTTTCTTATAACAAAATCATTTATAAAAGAGTTTGTAAGAACGAAGTTTTGCTGCATTAAGATTTTTTTCGGTTTTAGTCACTTTATTTGATATTTGAGATTAGTCTAGTCACTGCTGTCATATTGTCTCAAAACTCTGCCACTGTATTCATCTGCCCCAGTCTCCTTACACCTACCCCTGCTGCAGCCACCCCCAGGCAGACAGTGTGTGTGTCCCACTGTGTCAATCTGCCCCAGTCTCCCTATACCTACCCCTGCTGCAGCCACCCCCAGGCAGACAGTGTGTGTGTCCCACTGTGTCAATCTGCCCCAGTCTCCTTACACCTACCCCTGCTGCAGCTACCCCAAGGCAGACAGTGTGTGTGTCCCGCTGTGTCAATCTGCCCCAGTCTCCCTACACCTACCCCTGCTGCAGCCGCCCCCAGGCAGACAGTGTGTGTGTCCCACTGTGTCAATCTGCCCCAGTCTCCCTACACCTACCCCTGCTGCAGCCACCCCCAGGCAGACAGTGTGTGTGTCCCACTGTGTCAATCTGCCCCAGTCTCCCTACACCTACACCTGCTGCAGCCACCCCCAGGCAGACAGTGTATGTGCTGTCCCGCTGTGTCAATCTGCCCCAGTCTCCCTACACCTACCCCTGCTGCAGCCATCCCCAGGCAGACAGTGTGTGTGTCCCACTGTGTCAATCTGACCCAGTCTCCCTACACCTACCCCTGCTGCAGCCACCCCCAGGCAGACAGTGTGTGTTCTGTCCCGCTGTGTCAATCTGCCCCAGTCTCCCTACACCTACCCCTGCTGCAGCCACCCCCCGGCAGACAGTGTATTGTCCCACTGTGTCAATCTGCCCCAGTCTCCCTACACCTACCCCTGCTGCAGCCACCCCCAGGCAGACAGTATGTGTTGTCCCACTGTGTCAATCTGACCCAATCCTTACACCAGTGTACGTGTTGTGCAATCTACAAAACTCCCAAGGTTTGGAACAAATAACAGATGGATTTCAGTCATCGGCGTCATTATTTATCATGGTTATACTGTCTTATACTGTTATATTACTAGAAAAAAACATCAGATCTAAAAAACTGATTGACTTAGTCTAAATTGCAGCCTCAATTTCAAGACTCCATTAACCTTCGACCACTGGCCTACCAACACTGGTTACATTGGTTTTGCCCCCTATAAGGTCAATTATTTTAGTCGGCTATCTATAACCATCTTTTGAGAATTAGGATTATGTTTTCACTTACTGAGGAGAATCATAAGTAGGGTAGATTCGCCCAAAGACACACCTTAAGTCAGACACTTTTAGACCTATTTTTTCCATAACTATGCATATACTTTTTGTATGTTTGTGAATAGCGATGTAAAATTCAAGTGATCTGCTTTACAAAGAAAGTGGAACCAAGCATTCACACATATCATATACATGTGTAATAATACTTCAAACAAAGTGGCCCTGTTTTAGGATGGATGTCGCTACAAGAATTTGTCGTCATGATGCACCAATGCAGCCCTAGCGAGTGGCTCACCAGTGCTGCATCATGGCAACTGTCCAGGAGTACCTTAACCCCATAGGGTTGGCATGATGCATTAATGCAGCCCTGGCGAGATACTCACCATGGGCATGTTGCATTAAGGCATCATCCTGTCCTTAAAGGGTTAAAAGAGAATTCCAATTTCACCCATTTCCATTTGGTTTTCTTTGTTCCACAGATAATGGAGTAATCAGATTTATGACTTAAAAACAATACATATCAGATATTACTTATTTTATCCAGCATTCTACCATGAAAATATGTAAATGTGCCAATTCAGCAGTTCAGTGTTTAAGAAAATTTAAATATACACGTATGGTATTGTAACGGGTCGGTGAAAACGTCGAGCCCCACGGGGAATCAAACCCCGGTCCCTCAGCTCCGAAGTCGAGTATGCTACCGCTGCACCACAGGGCCAGCTGACATCTCACCGCTCCGCTACGGTACCTGAGCTAACCGGCGGGCAATGCGCTCTCCACGCACGCTCGGGCTGCCCCGAGCGATACGTGCCCGCTACATTACTCCCCTTCAGACTTTTGCTAGGTCGAGTACAAGGTCACGCGGACCTACCTAGCAGAAGCTGAAACCGCTCAGATACCCAACCCAGGATGTCCCATCCTGGTCACGGCACCAGTGTAACGGGTCGGTGAAAACGTCGAGCCCCACGGGGAATCGAACCCCGGTCCCTCAGCTCCGAAGTCGAGTATGCTACCGCTGCACCACAGGGCCAGCTGACATCTCACCGCTCCGCTACGGTACCTGAGCTAACCGGCGGGCAATGCGCTCTCCACGCACGCTCGGGCTGCCCCGAGCGATACGTGCCCGCTACAGTATAATCCTTAAGTCTGCCTTTTAATTGGAGTACACACCATTTCATGCCAACCATTGAGGAGTGTATCAAAGTGTTGGCACCCCTCCCTCCATAGGTGTGAGGGCAGTAGTACACCCTCCCTGGCCATCTCCTCAAGTCTCTACCTATATTCCTCCACAGTCCCATCACCTGACATGTCCAGACTGCCTCCCGTCCCCAAGGTACCCCCCCCCCCCCCACACCTCTAAGTCTTCACATCGTCGCGCTATTCAGCTACGTTATGTGTGGAGACTGTGTCCGCCCTAACTGGCTGGGCATACAGCGAAATGCTCCATCTTGGTTTTGTATATGTTGACCAAACCTGGTAAAACTACAATGAAACAAACAATGACAATTTGATTTGACATATGGGTACTTTCACTATTCTGCTTGATAGCTGGTGCCTTGGTGACACTGAAGGTGCAGATATTTATGGTGCTTGGACACTTGGGGTTCAGACAAATAGACATGTAGGGTGCATATATTATATAACACATAGGGGGCAATATTTTAAGCGGTTTATTCAATCAAAATTTAGTAATATTGGGTTTATTTCAAAGAAGATTAATTTAGGGGAATTTAAAACAAAATTTGCGCAGGATGGAGTCGTTTTAAACTTTGATCTAAAGAGAGGGATATTATCCTTGTTTATGTGAGCAGGGAATATGTGTTGTTATTATTTATGGATCTACAACTAAGGACAGTATCACCAGGATTGTCGTTTATTTCAAGTTCTATCAGAAAAGACGGATATTATCCCGGTTTCTACACTGAGGTATATAGCTCCCAGCTGCTACCAGGTCATTTACAACATATTATCAATGCCCAAACTGAATAGGGAAGTGTTGACCTAGCCATATTGATAATATGGCTTTCTACAGAATGGGCATCTTACATTGAAAATGACAGAGTTTTGTCCTAATGACATCATGGCATTTGTCGGGTGTGTGGACTCCTTATCAGACCTAGTCGTAAATTGGGGACATAGGTACATCCTGTAAAATACATCAAAGTGATTAATTGATTGATTTATTGGGTTGTTTAACGTCCAAGTGTACTGTGACGTCTTGGACATATCTCAAGTGGGCAAGGAGTCAGCCACAAATAGTGATAGTCTGCCTTGCAGTAGCAGGACAGATATTTATATGTTGCTTGCCCAATACAGCAGTAACTGCATCTATGGATGATTGAATCTATGAAATGAATGACCGCATCTATGAGGTGAGGGAGAAAACTGCTACCGGGGCACGTCCCCTACTCTTTTCGAAGGATAGCACGTGTTCTTTCATTTGCCTGGTCCTACCCACCTGGGCAGCGGGTGCCAAAACAGCTTACGTGACTGATCACAGCAGTAAGGCACGAGACCCCTGAAGTTTTGTCGCCTTTTACGAATCCAGTATGCCCGTTGGTATTGTGGAAGGCTCTCGATGAAGTTATTCTACTCCTTCATGCCCCCATCATGAAGGTCCCTACTAACACAGGGGGAAGTGGGTTATCATTGTATTTCTATGATAACTTAAGGATACTCTCTACCCTCCGTTTCTAGACAGAAACCACACATTTAATTATCTATAATTTGAGTAGTTTTTGTCTCAGAATTGCATATTATACATAATTATGTGATGGAAAACCTCCGCGGAGGTGTAGTATTTGCTGTAAAACCTCCGAGGCGTAGCTTATACTCCATCCTATATAGATTTACATGTTATAATTGTACTTTATAGTGTCTATACCCAGAAGACCCAAAGCTGGACCGTACATTGCTACTTTACTGAGATGGCATATAGCCTAGCTCCCTAGTATAATGGATGTGGCTTTGCACTGTGAATCACAAGATTATGAGTTCAATCCTCTACCCCCTAACAATTTTTCTTAGATTTTCCTTCTGATAACACGGACATGTGGAAATATGTTTTAAAAACAAAAAGTTCCCAAACAGGTTCTATTGGAAAATCATTTCATAAGTAAAGAAATAAAAAATAAAATCGAAATCATGGCCGTGGGGGCAGGGTTCGAACCTATATAATTTTGGTTTAGAGTGCCACGTCATACCCACTATACCATACATGTTATCGATAGGCATAGTGTCTTGCAAGCAGGGCAGCTTCACTATGTATAAGGTAGTAGGGACCTTTAGCAAACCTAAGATAGCTGAATAAATGCACACATACATTACTACCTTTAGTGAGCTCTGACGTGATTGCTAAATATGCTGTGGGTGGGTCATCATCAAACCTACTGGATGTATGAATGAGGGGATTAGTCAATACGCTAATGTGGAGGCGCCATGGGCAAATGGTTAAGATGCTCAACTTTACTGTGCATAAATGCAGGTTTCGACTCCCATAGAAGGTAGATATTTTCTCTGTATTGACTAGTCCACAAAACCTCCGGACAGCATTTGCAAAACCTCCAGACAGCAACTACAAAACCTCCGGACACCAGCCACAAAACCTCCGCTCAGGGTGGTAGAAAAGGAATATCAGAATAAACCTACAGTGAGAACAATAGGCCCAACACCCGAGCGGAGTATAAGACCATATATAATGCCCCTTTCAAATTCCTTGGATTTAAAAGGCGGTTGCTAGGGATGGAATGTGAATGGAACAAAAACATGATTTTTTTAGGTTACCTTTCTTTGAACAGCCCAATAGGATGGAATATCCTCAGAATGTGCAGTCTAATGATACAAATGTAATCCAGACATGATTTACTAGGGAACCCAATTTTACTTAATGGCTAATCCAATTATTAAGGTCTACAGAGCTATTTAAAGTGAAAAATATGGGAAAAATTCATAAAATTGGAAAATTATCAATTTTTTCCAATGATCTGTAAATCATAACTAGTTGACTGAGGTAGTGCCGATGACACCAGGAGAGGATCAGCAGTGAGTTCTCGTTCTCCGCCAGCAAGCTCGTGCTTTTATTTCAATAATAACCTCAGTGTGTCATGCCCTCCTCTGGTCGACCAGGGCATCTACATGACTCTTTACTATATGCATTTTCATATTACCACTAGCTGACAGTTTATAGAACAATTAATTTTTATTTTTTTTTTGCATACATAAACCATAACCATAACTAGAAAATTATACCTGTAACCATTTGTAACATATCAATAAGAAATATTATTATAAAAAACCAGCGCCTTCGGCACTGGATCATTGAGAAATTACAGGGGGAATGTGGTGGATTTCGTGGGAAGGGGGGACATAACGACACAAGCAGTTGTGACCCTTCTATAGGTCAAATCCCACAACGCGAGAGAGTGGAGGAAAATGCAGTTTATTCGTCCCCTAGCCGATTTTGCTGGGTATATCAGCTATTAAAAGAGGGAGCTAATAATGGCTAAGAAGGGGCCAACATTGGCAAGGAAGTGCTGTGATTTGCATAGTAGCAGAGATCAAAACATTTAGATATTTTCTCTTGATTCCCCTGGAAAATGTTGCTGATTTGGTAGAGCTAAAATGTTTAGAAAATAAGGGGGGTCACTCCTAATATATTGATATAAGAGAGACATAAATGGTAACATACATAATAATTGGGTTGTTATAGTTAAGATATGTGAAGTGACTCCCCCCATGCGCTAGATGTGTACAGCATTACAGCCTAATCAGCAACACTTTGACTGGTACAGTGGGATTTGGAGGGGCCCTACTACCCGAGAAGAGTGTTGCGATTTACAAAATCGGCAGCAGCTCTCCCCTGTAAGAAGCACAATACGCAACACTTTCAGGCCCAATTTTTGCGTGTGGGATTTGATGTTATGGGTGGAGTGTAAATAATCCTGACCCCTCTTGAGGTGGGAGGCTATAAAGAATCATCCTTAGCGTAAAATAAGCGCTGCCCCCTTAAGCTATAGTTTAATGGGGCAGGGGAGAGAATTCAATTGTAGGCCTAGAGCCTATATGATTGTACTTTGTTGATGTAAAGGATGTAGCAGATGAACAATTTTTGCTTTGGATCACCCCCCCCCCTTTCTGAACCCAAACAAATCACATAGGTCTATGGCTCACTCTCACCAGATCGATGCAACTTTTATTTGGCCGTACATGATCGGTGGCCGTACATGATCGGTGGCCGTACAAAATCCACCTGTTACCCCCTGTACAACGGTATTTAACTCATCTAACCATACCTACAGGCTGTAATGTATCTTTGGGGGGTTTATTAGAAAAAAATAACTCCCAAAAAATATATATGTAGGGTCCAAAGGGGGGGGATCAATGTACAACTGATCATGTACGTCACATGACGTACATGATCGGCTTGGAATGTCATGTAAAATTTTCTTATAACCCACTGCTTCACATGACTTTGATTATACATGTTTAGACCTACATCATATGTACACCTTGCTATGATTAATTTCTGTTTTAAACATGGTCAGAAAGAGTTTTTAAGGCGGTCAGAAGATAATGGCCGATCATGTACGTCACATGACGTACATGATCGGTATTGAAATGTCATGTAAAATTCTCTTACTCGTTGCATCTACACATGTCTTACATCTTACATGTCAAGACACACATCATATGTACACCTAGGTAATGTTTATTTATGTTTTATCATGGTCAGAAAGGGTAGGGAAGTCAATAATCACCGATCATGTACGTCATGTGACGTACATGATCGGGATTGAAATGTCAAGTAAAATTCTCTTAATAGTCTAATCTACACATGTCTAACATTTTACATGTCAAGACACACATCATATGTACACCTTGGTAAGGTTTACTTATGTTTTATCAGGATCAGAAAGGCTGGGGCAGTCAATAATCACCGATCATGTACGTCACCGATCATGTACGTCACCGATCATGTACGTCACCGATCATGTACGGCCACCGATCATGTACGGCCACCGATCATGTACGGCCACCGATCATGTACGGCCGTTTTTCACTTGCATTGGTTTGGTGAGAGTGAGCCCTATACTATTATACACCCGGCAGTGGTGGTACGTGTTAAGTTAATTAAAGGCCCAGCGCCCCTATATATAGAGCTGAGTACCTGTCCCGACTGCACTCTGACTGTTACTGGACGTGCAGTAAGAACTGGGGGTTTAAGCCCCCCAGGTCACAAGGTCACTTTTTTAGATCTTTTAACCTATACTCAATTTTGAGCAAAAGTCGCCAGGACGTTCATACAAATTGCCTTAGGTCGAAAGTCTCCTTCAAAACGGCCCAGGTCACCAGGTCACGCTTGACCCATCTACAGTCACTTAGCTTCCTATGTTCCGGTGTAGCCATTTTTGTAGATGGGCATTCTGTAGGTAGGCCTATGTCTAGGCTAGATGCTATATGTAGGCTAGATGTGAATTATGATTGGCCTAATAGGAGAGATGAATGAATAGCCCCAATGCCACTCGCCCTTTACTTCTGTTACTATACGTGACTGTTGCGGAATTCCTGGTCCAATAGCCTAGGCCTACCAAGTGTCCCCCCTACATTCAAAAATAGGCTTACCAGGTAGGCCTACATCTGGACTGAGTTTTGGCTAAGTGTAAGTTGTACTAGCCTAACCCGGAAGCCTAACGGAGAATGTTTAATAGGCCTAGCCTATGGCTACGGTTTAGGGCCTACACCTACCCTGGCTACTGACAGGAGAGGATTGGGAGGCCTACTTTAAGTACCGTAAAACCTCTCTATTAAGCCAACCTCCCTTATAAGCGGACCCCCCAGTATGATAGAATATTATAGGCCGGGTTTGAACCCATTTAAACATGTTTTAACTATGATTTGCTTGATAAAAAAAAACTCCCTTATAAGTCGACCCCTTTATTTGAAACAATGCTATAAGCCGAATCAGGCATAAAATCCCAAAAATAAGGTCAGCTTATCAGAGAGGTTCTACAGTACGCCTAGGGGATACCAATGAGAACCCTCCTTTTAAATGGCACGGGAAAACTGTATCCTACTTTCCTAGCGTCTCAGCGGCACAAATGTGACGTCACTACGGCCGCATGACCTACATCACTATGGTAACGGCTCAAGTTGAAGTTTCTTTGCGGCGTGGCTTGTCATGTTAGAACTGGGGAAAACACTCAATACCAATGTCCCCAGCCGAAATGGGTCAAGTAGATCTGGGTCAACTGAGATATAGCCTCACAAAAGTAGTCTCTGATTAATTCAGAGCTGGAGGTTTGATACATAAAAATTAGGGGGTTCAGGGGCTCTGATTTGTCAGTTAGGCACTATAAAAAAACAGAACTATGTTTGGAGAGTGTAAATTGTACACAAATAGAGAATACTGTCCTCTCAGGTGACACCTTGGGTATTGTGGTAGAATGACCTAGATAAGATATCGGCTGAGGACATTGGCCATCAAGTGCGACCAGAACTGGTGTAGCTGTAAGACTTTGCTTGTTTTCAGAGATTATCTGGAGATGGAAACTATTGTCATCGAATGTGACACGATCTAACAGATTGCTAAACACTAAACAGTTTTTCCAAAGTTATCAATTTTCAGAACCCAAGGAAGGATTAGACTATAATGACTCTATGTCCGGGCTCTATGTTACTGTAAACATTTCGCGCTGTACATATGTTAAATCCGTGAAAATATGTACAGAGTGAAAATTTATCCAGTATAGGCATACTACTACCATATTCAAAAATCCGGGAATTTGAATACAAGTGAAATTGCATTTTGTGGGCAATCCGCAAATATATACATGCGCGGAAATATGAACGTTTACAGTAGACATTAATCAACATTATGCTGCAGATAGATATGAGATCAAATTGTAATATAAGGGGATTGAATTTATGAAAAAGTATGTCTGAATAAGCTATCAAACTCATAACAGAAATCAACGTCTGTTTTGACGTTTCCGGGGCCAACTTCCGTCGATTTGACCTTCTTTGAAATATAGTGTCTAATTAAATCATTATTAGTTAACAAACATAAGTAATAGTATTTTATCAATGTAATGGTCATTATACACCAAATATCCAGAGCACCTAGGGTCCTTATATGCTTGTGACCATCAGTTCCTGCGTGATCTCAGAAAGCAGCCACCTTGTGTAGCGGAGACCGGGGCAAAACGGACCCCTAAGGGTAGATGGCATATAACTCAGAGGTAAACTCCTGAGTTGAAACATTTATTTTTTCATGACAAAGCATAGAAGTATACCATCCATGAAAATAATTGATATTGTGCTAGTATCATTAATAGCATAGTGGGATAGCATAACATATTCTGACCTACGAAGGTCATGGGCTGAAAGTCCCGGGGCAAAAGGGTTTTCAAGGCGGGGCAAAAGGGACCCTGGAAATTTCTTAATTTTGAATTATCATATTTTTTCATGATTTATTCAATGGTTCTATTGGTTTGTTGCTAATACAGCTGGTTGCCTAGCAACAGCTATGCTAATTGTTTATCTGCCTAGCAACACTTCCTTGGTCATGAGGTTGATTATAATCATACCTACCCCCCTAAATTGGACCCGAGGACTAGCATAACATATTCTGACCTACGAAGGTCATGGGCTGAAAGTCCCGGGGCAAAAGGGTTTTCAAGGCGGGGCAAAAGGGACCCTGGAAATTTCTTAATTTTGAATTAGCATATTTTTTCATGATTTATTCAATGGTTCTATTGTGTTTTTGCTTATACAGTGGGTTGCCTAGCAACAGCTATTCCAATTGTTTTTCTGCCTAGCAACACACATTTCCTTGGTCTTGAGGTTGATTGTAGTACAACTTACACTTAGACAAAACTCAGTCTAGATGCAGGCCTACCTGGTAAGCCTATTTTTGAATATGGGGGGGGACACTTGGTGCTATGAGTAGCTACCCCAATTTGTCATGCTTATCAGTTGGACGTGTTGTCCTACGGATTATGCACACACCCACAGGCCGTTTTTAACTCAATGGACGGGAGTATCCCCTGCCTATTTCCTTCATTGTGAGTCCCCATTGTATCATACTTGCTTAGTTATGCATCAGGCAGTTAGAAAACCAGTTAAGCTACAACCCAGCACCCGTTATATTTGAATAGCAAAACCAGGGCCTTACTTGTAATTGTTTAAAGATTTTTTTGCTATAATTTTTCAAAGTGTTCAGAGTATTTACCCCGCGCAAATTATCTATACATCTTAAAGAGGATTTAAATACCTATCCATTCATGCCTGTATTTTGTTTAAGAGCCGCGGATTTGCACATTTGTTGATGCATGTTTAGTCATTATGTGTGACTGTGCCCCTCAGGGGGATGCGTAATTAAGGGAGCAAGGGTTCATAAAATGTGCCCTAAATGGTTGAATATTAAGATTCTGGTAATGGGGCTTGTCCTGCAGATGCGCAACTTATACATGCATATGCATCCCAAACTGCATTATGATACAATGCCTAGAAGAAAAGCTATGACAATGTTTCTGCTGGTGTTGGTGGTAAAAGGACTCAGATAACCACTAAATGATATGGCAGATTGAGATTTTGTTCAATCTGTTTTCATTATTGTTTTGATTTTTGCATTGACTTTGTACACACTCACACAGCGACTCTCTCTCTCCCTCCATGTGTGTCTCTCTCTGTGTCTCTCTGACTCTGTCTCTCTCTGTGTCTCTCTGACTCTGTCTCTCTCTCTGTCTCTCTGTGTCTCTCTCTTAACATAAATGACTACTGTGCATACTGTACTTCCCATAATAATTCATTCTGACTTTTCCTCGTACTAGGACAAAATGAGGGCTTACCTTCTGTGGGTTGTCATGGCAATGTCCGGCATTGCAATTGCTGGTAAGTCAATGGCTTTTTCTATTCTTCTTGAGACAATCAAATGTAGTTAGAGCAATAAACCATATAGCCTATTGTATTCTTCTGTCACGTGGGTATCGATGTCCGGGCCAACTAGGCCTATGACGTTTTATAATAGACTCCATCTAGTGGGCGAAACTGACGGCAGGACACTCTAGACATGTTCATAACCTTTAGAAACTCCCTGGTGTGTGTTGCTTAAGGCCCATTCTAGGATATATTTTATTAAGAGTGCCTTGACCCCAACTTAGGATTGGGTCTGGTGAAGAGTCCATAGCCCGTTCTTAGTGAATGTAATGTCAGTAGGACAGAACACAGTCATTTTCAATATGTAAAGATTAACATCTTGTGAAAAGCGGTCATTCACTTCCATAGTTAGTTTGAGCATTGATTATAGGTTGTAAAGGACCTGTAAGAAGTCTCTAGGGATTCAACACAGATGGCACCTAGCTCACCAGTCTTAAAAAGTCTTAGTGTTAATAGTACTCACCATTACTAAAGAAGGAAAAGAAGAAAAGAGAAACGGGGGTTGGGGTGCGGAGCCCTGCATGATGTCAACATATGATGCCATCTATATTTGATGGGTATAATTAAGACTTTCAGATGACTTGTTAAGATTTGATTAAGACTCACATGAAACATTTGTCTGTGCACTCTGGTGAGCTAGGCCTGTCAAGCACATTTACCTATGTTTTTAAAATACTCCCAATAGCCTTTAACAATAGACGTTTCAGAGGTTAGTCTATGGCTACACTCATCTTTAGCCCATTGAGGATGGCATAATGCATTCATGCATCATGCCCTTGACCTTAATGATGCATGAATGCAGGCCTGGCGAGTAACTTGCCAGCGATGCATTCAAGTATCATGCCAACTATGTGGTTGAGACACTCCTGTAGGGTCGGCATGACTCACCAATGCAGCATCAGTGAGTTACTTGTCTAGGCTGCATTGGTACATCATTATGACAAATGTCATCTTTTAGCGACATCCGTCCTTAAAGCGTTATTAGAGAAATATGTGGCTTCACGTAAACCTACCCATTTTACATTCTTTTTGGGAGTGGTCATTTCTTTAGCAACATGGGGGTGGATTCCTAGAGTGACAAAATATATTTAGAACTCTTCTGTAAACAAAAATAATTGATCTAAATTTTATACACATATCAGGAGGATTGTTGCATAGGAAAAATGTTAACCAATGACCAATCTGTACTAACCAACCTAGCTAGAGTAGCATTCTCACCCATATTTTCCCATTTCTGTTATGTTATAGATGCGCAATATACTTGCAATAATGGCCATCCCTGCAACAATGGTGGCACCTGTACCGGTACGGCTCAGAAAGTCTGCGTCTGCGTCTCTCCGTTTACGGGTCCATACTGTGATGACTGTATTGCGGGGTACATGGGTGCAAACTGTAACATCGGTAAGTACTACCTTAGTCCCTGCAGACAGCACTCTATGTGCTGCATACCACTTTAATACATTGCTGTAGATCTAGCCCTGCCTAGTTTGGATCTAATTTTTACTAATTTGGATAAATCTCTTTCAAATAGTCCATGATGAATATGCACAGAGCCATGAAAGTAGGCACTGTGTATATATTCTTAAGTGAATAAGAAGTCAGAACATCAGTTTCCAGGTATATAGAAAGATAACCTTTAATGTATTAGCAACAGAAGAAACTATGAATAGAAGTTTGTGCTTCTATCTGAGTCAGCCGGACCTGCAACAAACAGGGTTTATATACCATGCTTAACATGTAAGTTTCACATGATTATTAAATTGTCAAGTTCACCCTGGTGTGCAGGACCCAAGAGATGACAGTCTCCTACTCTGGAGTACTGTGGGCCCTAACTGCAGGCGGGTTCTATTAGGAATTAGTGTTACATGGTGCAAGATGCGCATGGGGCTTAATGCACCAATGCAGCCCCAGCAAGAAACTTGCTGGTGCTGCATTGGTGCATCATGGGGGTCAAAGGAGTCTCCTTAGAGCTGGTAGAATCGATCAGATATCTAGGTATTACTCTAGACTATGAGCTATCATTTAAGCCACATGTGAAAGGGCTTATAAAAACTTTTCAATACAAAGGTTATTTGTTAAAACATGCAAAGAAAAGTTTACCAAAAAATGCTCGATTGAGTGTGTACAAGGCATATATTGTTCCTATAATAGATTATTGTAATATTTTATATAATGGAGTGGTTGTTGAACTTTTGCAAAAATTACAAAGGCTTCAAAATAGGTGCCTTAAAATATGTGAAGGTGTTCATAGGCTCACCCCTACTGTTGATATACATCGTACTACAAATATGCCCCTCCTAAAAGAAAGAATTAATTATCATATGTTGTTGTTAGCATTTAAAAGGGCTCAGAATCCAAAGTATAGACGAGTCACGTTAAGAGCCACTAGACTTGCTGATGGTCCTGTATTAAAATATCATACTATACATTGCAATATATACCAACATAGTTTAGAAGTTCAATGTGTGTGGGCATGGTTAGCTACTCAGCCCTACAATAGAAATGTAGAAGATTTTGTAGAATTTAAACACCTTGCAAAAAAAGCCTTACTAAGTAAAATTCATCAAAACCAGGAAATATAATTCTATACGTAATCCAGCTACTCTTTTATTTCTATATGATAACGTTTATACCGGTACGAAACTCCATGTAATGTGAAAATGTTTTTTTCTGAAAATATTTATGTGATACCCTACGCATACTGTTATATTATATTGATGTCTTCTATCTTGCTCACGCCTCTATAACATAAACATACTGAAAATACTTAATGTGACTTATATTGGTAGGTCTTGAAAACCAGCCTCTGGCTGAAGGCCTTCCAGGACTGTTTGTTTGATACGTCAGAGCGTAACCGGTTATATTCCACATAAACATATCTCTGTAATATATATATTTATGTAATTACGAGAAGCTTTATATACGGAGCGGTGTCATATGTCATATGTTGTCAGCTAACACATATGGATGGAAATCAAATGTATACCATTATAAATTTTCTTCAAAAAACACGTCCAAATCTTTTCAAAAAAAAAAAGTAGACAACCACAGGGGGTGTGTCGGTACATGCAGCATTGCCGTGTGCGGCATAACCATGCCAGGCCCGGGGGTCAAGAAGGCAACCACTGGGGGCATGTGGCATTGCTGTGTGATACGTTGGGGTCATGTGAGGCGCAGGGTCAAAGGAGACAACCACGGGGGCATGTTGGTACATGGGGCATGGCTGTGTGATGCCTGGGGGTCAAGGAGACGACCACAGGGGCGTGTCGGTTTATGCGGCATGGCCATGTGAGACCCGGGGGTCAAAGGGGAAGACCAGGGGGGCATGTCTGTACATGCTGCATGACCGTGTGAGACCCAGGGGTTAAGGAGACGACCACGGGGAGCGTGTTAGTACATGCGGCATGGCCGTGTGAGCCCTGGTGGTTCATATTTAGACTTGTATAAATATGCAAAAAATTCAAAAATTGGCCAAAAAGAGAATGGCTGAACTTATGGGCCACAATATACTATAGCATAAAGAATATTGATTTGTTGGAACCCTTTGTATCTTTGATTTTCTCATATGTTGACAAAAAATGTATTAACTGGACCACAAAGGTATATTTCTTCATGAAAATAGACTCAAACAGTGCATGGAATGATGGGACACCACACTATATTGTATTAAGATTATTTGTTTGTTGAAACTCCTTTTTTCGTTGAGTTTTATATTTGGACTTACTGTATAGATTTGCTAAAAATTCATAATTCGGTCAAAAACCACAATTTTTTTCTGGGGATAAAAGCCCCCCCCCCACTTCAAAAAGAGTTCAACACATATTTTCTAACATTCACATAGCTCCGGAACTAAACATGATAAAGAGATAAATTCATCATTTCTAACCTCGTCACCCCGAGACGCAAATGGCATGTAGGACGAGGGGGTTCTACAGGCTGTAAACAACATTTATAGGACAAATTCAACCCCAGCACCCCCAATTTTCTGAATTTAACCACAATCTCTCGTCCTGGTATACTTCAGTTGTTTATATAATGCGTAGGGAATGTTAATCTGATGTAAAACATGATTAAATAAGTCTACATTGAGCCAAACTTAGCTTGGGGTAAACTGGCTGTAATTTCTCAACTTATATTTGAAATTTTAGGGATTTTTTTTCCCCCCCATTTGATTCAAGCAAAGGGGGGGGGGGCAAAAGGTTACTAATAATCACATAGCTCTGGAACTAAACATGATGGCATATAGTTCTGTTACGTTCTGGCATGACCTGCCGCATGGGAAATTGCAGAGCTGCCAAAGCTTTCTGATACTTTTCATCTTAATAATTTGCATAAATCATGTTATTATCAAAGAATCTGAGTCAACATACAATACTTGTGGTGTTTTGTTATGCAATGAGTCCCTTAGCGATAAACTAAATTGAATATAACATTATATTATGATAGAATTCAGATAACACCAGTGTGTTTCCTGGTTAATTCTGCATTAGATAGATCATTTAAAAATGACTTCTTTATTAAAAACTACAATGATAGTATTGATTGTTTTCAGATATAGATGAATGTGCTGCCACCCCTGGCCCCTGTGACACAAATGCAGCTTGTATGAATACTGATGGTTCCTTTACCTGCATGTGTAATTCCGGCTGGACAGGAAATGGAATGATGTGTGCAGGTAACTTGTGACTTTTCTCATTTCCTTGCTTGTGTGGTGGTTCGTAGTTATTCTAGGTTAAGGAACAACGAGGACGGCAGTTTCGCGGTGCGAGAATAACAGACTTTATATCACATTCCTGAACAGGGGAACACTCAGTGTGAAATCAACACACGGCTCTGATCACGTTTCTATACGAATATAGGAAACAGTCGATATAATATCAATATACAGCGTTGTCCGCACAGTTGGACATAGTCAGCCGGGCCTGCACCGACTGCCCTCCAAGTAACCACCGGTCCTTTGATCAAGTGGCCACCTGAGAGTGGCACATGGTAGCCTGGAGAGGTCCCGAGTCCTCTCCCGGGAACTGTGTGCGCTAGAGAAGCTGAGTAAACAATAGATGTTACTCAGAAATACTGTGTATGAGATCAATATGTAATATTATGCCCCTACACTTTTAAAACTGCAGGTTTCCTAATTCCGTAGTCAGAATGGAATTAAATAATGGATGATGATTGAAAATTTCAACAAAAACATTGCAGTTGAATATAGCACCTCAATGATGAATGATCTACACTATCAGGTTCTTAAAGTATCTAACTAGGGGTAATCATGGGTCAGATGAGTGGTACTATATTTAATGAAGCAATAGCTATTAACAAACTTATTGAATATACCACATCTGGGCATCACATTGACCGTCCAAAGTGTCATTCTCAGTATATCCACTGCTGCAGAGGCCCATTCATCTTTCTATATAGAGACTTATCAGAGAGTTATCAGAAAGCAGCTGGTTATTGTTTTCAAGTTATTTGACCAGGGGGAGTTTTTGGATATAAATGATTATTTTTGGAACCTTTTTAAATTAAGCTCCCCCCCCCCCCTGCCAGAAGCCATTGGTCAACATGAGCCATTGGAATGAATGATAAGTTGTAAAGAACAGGATGTTGACTATAACTAATTACAACTGATGAGGCAACTGGAAGGATAAAACATACCTATATACTAAACTGGATATAGACTATGGGCATGACATCATACCATCCAGTGACAATCAAAGATTGAGTGCTGAAGTTCTTCAAAATG
This sequence comes from Harmothoe impar, assembly GCA_947462335.1. NCBI lineage: Eukaryota > Metazoa > Annelida > Polychaeta > Phyllodocida > Polynoidae > Harmothoe > Harmothoe impar. The sequence continues at coordinate 65,439,220 of OX381717.1, read as the reverse complement.
TTTTGAAAATAAATAGACTAAGTTTATTTATAAAGGAGTTTCATTGTAAACTCAATCATTCTGTTGATCCAAAAACAAATAACAGGTGATATGTAATAAATACGTTATCAATTGGCTTGATTATTGGTGCATTGTATTCTATATAATATGGATGTTAACTGTGATCAATTGACTATCCATATATTAATAACATTGCAATTGAGAGTCCTAGAGGTGGTGATGACATTCTTGATATCCTTTATACTTATTGTAAATGTCATCTTTATACTTTAGTTTTATACCATATATAGTCCCAAAGTAAACTGAGACCACCAATGTTAATTCTGTTTATTATCCCAATTTTATGTTATCAAAAAAGTTCATTATTAAAAACTACAACTACAGTATTGATTGTTTTCAGATATAGATGAATGCGCCACGAACACTGACAACTGTGACGACAATGCAGCTTGTACGGATACTGATGGTTCCTTCACCTGCGCCTGTAATTCAGGCTACACAGGGGATGGAATAACAGGGGGGACTGGATGCACAGGTAACTATCAGGCTTTTCTAATTACCTTGCTGGTAAAACTGCAGTTTTCCTAATTCTGTAGTTAAAAGCAACTGAATAATGGATGATGATTGAAAGTATCAGCAAAAACATTGCAGTTGAATATAGCACCTGAATGATGAATAATCTACATTATCAGGTTCAGAAAGTATTTAACTAGGGGTAATCATGGGTCAGACGAGTTGTACTATACTTAATGAAGCAATAACTATTGACAAACTTAATGAATGTACAACATCTGGGCATCACATTGATCTACCTATAGATATTCAGTAGTTATGCAAATGAGGACATATTTAAATAGTTGCCTGGACAAAATATTTCCCGCAAAATCTTAACACTATGGGGAAAGTGATAAAGATATGGACTCATGCCTCATCCCGATATCCTAGCTGCAAGAATTTCTGTAACTATTACGCACAAATCAAGCCAACCCTTTAAGGACAGCTGATTATTGCAGAGTGAATAATTGAGCGAAAGAATTCGGTATTTCTTTTTTCACACAAAAATCAACGGTCATTCCTTTAAAGTATAGGGCTTTCAAATAATGAAACTGGAATTTTTTGGATAAATGATTATTTTTGGAACCTTTTTAAATTGCCCCCCCCCCCCCCACTGCCAGAAGCCATTGGTCAACATGAGCCATTTGAATCAATGATAACTTGTAAAGAAAAGGATGTTGACAATAACTAATTACAACTGATCAGGCAACTGGAAGGTAAAAACATACCTAGATACTGAACTGGGCATAGACTGAATCCTGGGCATGACAACATAACACCCAGTAACAATCACAGATTGAGTGTTGAAGTTCTTCAAAATATCACAGGAAAAAAAGACTAAGTCTATTTATATAGGAGTTCCATTGTAAACTCAACCCTTCTCTTAATCGAAATAAAAATAACAGGTAATATCTTATTAATACATTTATAACGTATTAATAACAACCCTTCTCTCAATCCAAATAAAAATATCAGGTGATATGTAATTAATACGTTATTAATTGATTTGATTTTTGGTGCATTGTATTCTATGTAATATGGATGTTAACTATGATCAATTGACTATCCGGATATTAATAACATTGCCACTGAGAGTCCTAGAGGTGGTGATGACCTTCTTGATTTCCTTTATCCTCATTGTAAATGTCATCTTTATACTTTAGTTTGGATTTCATATATAGTTCCAAAGTAAACTAAGACCACCCATGTTAATTCTGTTTATTATCCCAGTTTAATGTTATTTAAAAAAACTTCTTTATTAAAAACTACAACCACAGTTTTGATTGTTTTCAGATATAGATGAATGTGCCACGAACATGGACAACTGTGACGCAAATGCAGACTGTGATAATACGATTGGTTCCTTTACCTGCATGTGTGATGACGGCTGGGCAGGAAATGGAATAACATGTACAGGTAACTTGAGACTTTTCTCATTTCCTTGTTGGTAAAACTGAAGTTTTCCTAACTACGTAGTTAGAATACAATTAAATAATGGATGAAGATTGAAGGTATCAACAAAAACATTTCAGTTGAATATAGTACCTGAATGATGAATGATCTACACTATCAGGTTCATAGATTATTGAACTAGGAGTAATCATTGGTCAGACGAGTTGTACTATATTTAATGAAGCAATACCTATTAACAAACTCAATGAATGTACCACATAGGGGCATCACATTGACCGTCCAAAGGCCAATCGAAGAAATTCGGTATTGCTTTTCTCACATCTTTATTTGGACAGATACACACATAAAATCAACGGACATGCCTTTTAAGTATAGGGCTTTCAAATAATGTAATTGGTACTTTTGAAAAAAATGATCATTTTTGGAACCTTTTTAATTTCCCCCTCCCCCCACTGCCAGAAGCCATTGGTCAGCATGAGCCATTTGAATCAACGATAAGTTGTAAAGAAAAGGATGTTGACTATAACTAATTACAACTGATGAGGCAACTGGAAGGCTTAAAATGCTATGGTACCTGTCTTTACATTGAATGATATTATCATTGAGCGTGTGTATAATTTTACCTACTTGGGACTTATTCTAGTCCATGATTTGAAATTTGTCAAGCATAGAAGAACCACTGTCAGAAATATTAGACATAAGGTGATACAGGAGGCTAGAACAAGACCTTTTATTGATGTTCCTACAGCGGTGGATATCTATAAGTCAATAGTTTTACCCTCTTTTGATTATGTTGACTATGTGTGGGATAGATGAAATATAGGGGAGATCAGGGAGTTACAATTACTACAAAATAAGGCTCTACACCAATCATACTGTGTTAAACTTGAAGAGGACCCTGTCCATAATACAGACCAATTGCATGTATTAGCTAAATTAGATATTAGAAGAGATATGCACCTTTTATTACATGCTTTTAGTCTTAAGAAACAAGGAAAATATATTGACGAGAGAACTCTACCTACCAGAAGGCACCATGGTGGCAGGTTAATTGTACAAAGGTCTTTAAAACCAATTGTGGCTAGAAGCTGTCTTTACAGAGCCATCATCAGATGGAATATGCTCAAAACAAAAAACACTGTTATAGAAGACCTTGATAAATTTAAACTAGCTATTAAGAAAGGATAAAAATAACTGCTTTATATAGTTACCAGTATTTAGTTTACCTATAACAAATAATCATCACGTTTTGTATGTAACTGGCATGTTAAAGATCCCTTACAATTGTACAAACAATCTACCCCCTAAACACTCATCTCGTCTCATCAAAAAATCCTAGATCTTAATGTCATTTAGTTGAGATGGGTCACACCATTATTTGTAATATGTATGTTAATTTTGTAACAACGCGGTGATAGCAATACCATTAGATTGTATACGTAGCTGAAATGTAAGTTATTATAGGGGTCCTAGCAGAAGGAATGCAACACGCACATGCTAGGTTTAATGCATTCACAATCTTTTGATGTAATAATATTATTTTCCCGAAATAAAACACTTTTAAAAGGCCAAAACATACCTAGATACTAAACTGGGCACAGACTGAATCATGGGCATGACAACCGATTATTACTGCTTTGCTTGCCACCTTGGGAGGTTGGCGATGTATGCTTCTGCTTGTGTTGTTTTGAAAAAAGATTCTTTGCTTACATGTGATTTTTAATAAATAGGCCGTCCCATGATATATATGGCCCAAATCCACTTAGTGCCTTAGTCCATCTTTTCACGCCAGAACCTGTCAGTATCAATATCAGAGTGTCATTGTAAACTCAACCCTTCTCTTAATCCAAATAAAAATATCAGGTGATATGTAATTAATACATTATTAACTGGCTTGATTTTTGGTGTATTGTTTTCTATATAATATGGATGTTAACTATGATCAATTGACTATCAAGATATTAATAACATTGCCACTGAGAGTCCTAGAGGTGGTGATGACCTTCTTGATTTCCTTTATACTCATTGCAAATATCATCTTTATACTATAGTTTTATACCATATATAGTCCCAAAGTTCACCAATGTTGATTGCATTTATTATCACAGCTTCATGTTATTTTAAAAACGCTTCTTTATTAAAAACTACAACTACAGTATTGATTGTTTTCAGATATAGATGAATGTGCCATGAACATGGACAACTGTGACAACAATGCAGTTTGTACGAATAATGATGGTTCCTTCACCTGCGCCTGTAATTCGGGCTACACAGGGGATGGAATAACAGGGGGGACTGGATGTACAGGTAACTACTAGGCTTTTCTCATTACCTTGCTGGTAAAACTGCAGTTTTCCTAATTCAATAGTTAGAATGCAGCTAAATAATGGATGATGATTGAAAGTATCAGCAAAACAATTGCGGTTGAATATATTACCTACACTATTAGCTTGAGAAAGTATTTAACTAGGGGTTATCATGAGTCAGACAAGTGGTACTATATTTAATGAAGCAATACCTATAATGAATGGGCATCACATTGACCGTCAATGATGTCATTTCATCTAATCAAATTTTAAATTAGTAGGGCCAGATCTAGATTCTTAAAGCTGCAACTTCCGACCCATTTTGTTAAAACAGGTCACATATAATCCTCAAGTAAACTGAGACCACCAATATTGATTGTGTTTATTATCACAGCTTTATGTTATTAAAACTTCTTTATCAAAAACTACAACTACAGTATTGATTGTTTTCAGATGTGAATGAATGTGCTGCCTCCCCTGGCCCCTGTGCCTCGAGTGAAGCTTGCACCAACACACCACCTGGTTCCTTCACCTGCACAAGTAACTATCAGGGTTTCTCATTTCCTTGCTGTTAAACATCAGTTTTCCTATTTACATAGTTAGAATGCGATTAAATAATGAATAATGCATCTGGGCCCCGAGCATCAAGGCTTTTCAACTTTTGCCCCCCCCCTACCAAGCGCCTGTTTTCTATTATGACTCCCACTCCCCTTAATCGATCAAGCCCCCCCCCCCACTCCCCAGCTAGTAATAAATGACTCAGCACTAATTCTTCACTCTTATTGCCCACAGGTTTGTGTGTCCCAGCTTGTAATGGTAATAAGATCTGTGTACCTGTCCCAGGTAAGTTGGCATTCTTCTGTATTATGTTTCTGAGTCTCTCTATGTCATGGGCACTGCTATAACACTCAAAGGGAAGTTATGGAGCTTAGCACTAAGGGATGAAGTATAAATGGTGTCTGTAATGCAGTAGTCATGCTCATTGTTTTCAAATAATATCTTATGAATGGACTGATATTCTGAAATAACAATGAAATTATCAAACCACAAAATTATCACACTTGATTATCATAGAATAAGGTTACCAATGTTCATGCCTTACAGTATGATTGTAAATTTCCATCTGTTATGTATGGTTATAATTTCTTTCATTGAACTTTGTTTAAAAATGAGACTTGATTTTAAGTCCTAATAATGTAGTAAATGTATGAAACTATCAATCATAACAGAAAGGCAAAATGAGCGGGAAAAAAAGAGAAAAAGGTACTGGATTTACAAACCCAAATAATCATGTTTGATCTTATTTCACCGATTCACCAGGGTCACCGAATTGGGTATGCAAAAATCCTAGTGCCGGCTAAAGATCAAGTTCATCATCAATCATGGGTAGGTCAAAGTAATCAACATTAAGTATACTTTGGTTCATACTAAATTAAAGTCAGCAGTGAGCAAAGATACCTGTGTCAAATACAAAACAATTGTACAAGTTCTAATTTACCATGGTAGATAGTTCACTAGTATAACGGCTATTGTATATCATATCTATGGCATAGGGTGTATCACTACTGCCTGTTACTACATTTTGTATAAGTGCATTAACTTCTGGTATTTGGTTTTAAACCCAATTTGTAGCCAAATCTGTAATGAATTCTCCTTCGCACATGTTTGACCTGTTATTGCCTTCAACTAGAAACCAGAGATTCTGATAGAGAATTATATATGATTCATAGATTCATATGCTTTGATGCTCTAGTCATGATGTACTGAGTTTGTGTATTTGTGCTTCAGGTATGATGGAAACAGGCGACCGACCAACCACAAGATATGGACTACGGCTTCATGATTCCTGATGATAATACTACTATATTCAAAGCAGCTCAATATACAGGACCACAAACGACTAGTAAATCCCTTTTACTCAGTTCGTTCTGAAATGAGTGCTACAATCGTCTAAAGGATATTGTAGTATATTTAGTGAGTTCTTAAGTTCTAAAGATGCGACCTTTGTAGCATATGTGTTTTGTGCTTTGGCCAACCTCACACCCAAATCAGTTCAGCCTCTGGTACCGTACAGCATAGTCAGTGTAATCAAGACTACAGGCACTGCTGGACTCTCTGTGTAAAGTACAAAGCTCAGCATAGATGTATACTTACATTCCCCTTGAGCTGAATTAGTGGCTTATTAGAACTAGAATTAATCCACTTTTCCTCTTTTGTGCATTAGATATATTGCAATCCCATTTTTCTTCTAAGAGATATGCTCAAACACAAAATTCTCCTAATATGATCAAATGCAGAGGATTGTCTGTATCTGAGGCCTGCAAATACTAGTACCTACATTTGAGCTGTATGAGTAATCCATGAATGTTCCTATCTTTGTATACATTAACTCAGAACACGTGCACGACAGATATAGCACCGTCTTCTACAAATGCATGATACATAAAGAGATTACCTTTGTAAATTAGGTTTATTCAAGTTGCACCAGTTATTCAATTTTATCATGTTTCACATATTTGATTATATAGTGTAAATTTGTCTGAAAAACATAGATTACTTTTCTTACGGGGATCTTACTTTTTACTAGTATGTAGGTATACAGTTGAAGTGTTTATGAACCCTCTCCAAACCATTTACACATGTAATAATGTAAAAATACAAATTTTCGAAAGAAGTTGTTAGCATGATACTAAAAAAAAGTGTGGGATATTGGGGCACAGGACAAACATTCTAAAAATGGGAGGGTGCCTGTTTTAAAAAGACAAAAATAACTGTATTTTTCAACTCACAAAATTTAGGGGTTGGCTTATATATAATGTTTACTTGATGTTTAAAATAGCATGATAACGTATCACATATATGCTTTTACTACATTTAATCATTTACAATAATGATACAATAATATTTCCTTTGTGGTTTAAGAAACTAACAGATGATATTGCATTTCTTAAAGGTTTATTCAAACTGTTAACATAAACTTGCACTAACCTGCAATTTGATTACCACTATTTTGTGTAATAATTCACAAGAAGTTTTGGGACTACTCTCATTAAGATGTGACATGTCACCAGTTCATGTCTCCACTGTACTACCGGCATCCAAGTGTAACATTGTAAATCACCAACGGCAGTCAACATTACATAAACGGTTTAATATATTTAAGTCAATGTTTCCACCCCCAACACTAAACTGTGTTTTCGGCAAAGATCCATTTGATTATAATTATAATGCACAAAAGTAAAGCCAATTTAACAGGCAGAGTCAATCCAAGTCAATAAGGTGTTTTCTATTACATTTGTTATATATTTCGAAAAAGAAATAAAGGGCTTTGCTAATTTTCAATATTTGACTTTGTTATTTCTATGAACTGACAATTTATACCATACTTGCTTACATTAATATCTTTACGTACACTTTCAAACTTAATGATGGCGCAAGCTATAACTGTAGATACCTCCTTCTGTTAACTAATTATATTTGTATCATCATTACCACAGAACCCCTTATCTAATGATTAAAACTTGAAAAAAGAGTTGAAGGAATGTTTTTAAACCATGTGTAGCATATCATTAATGAAATAAACACCTTTTAAGAAATTAAACACATAATATCAGCTGCACCCAGTGATATGGTTCTAAATAGGGTTTACAATAGTATAATATTCTCTCATCTACCTGACAAATGACAAACATTTATTATAAAGTTAAAGTGAACAAAAATAGTTATCTGAAATAATTAGGTATGACGAATATTTAGATATATACATATACATATATAATATCAGATATATCTGAATGTATTGATATAGGACTATATAGTCGGGGTAGGGGGGTCTATGTGACCTTGGGGGCAAGTGCTACATTCATGCAAAATGCCTACCCTTTGCAAATCTATCAACAACATGCATGACAACAAATGGGCATACTATATTAAGGCACTACGTGGTCCCTATAGGGTTAAAGTGGTATTCGCATCATGAGTGTACAGGTTTTTCCTAGTACTACTCTAGTTTTCTACCGGGTGAAGCGTGAAGTGAAGTTTCAGAGAAACCAGTTAGTCACAGTAAATTACACAAGACCTTCCATGTGTGAGTCTTGTCAGGAGACTCAGGGAGGGCCGGGGGAGGAGTGGGACGTCATGCCAAGTCTTCACACCCTCTCCTACTCAGACCCATCCTTACCTATAGGAGGCTGTAATACACTGGTGTTGATGCCCCACCCCCTGTCAGTCATACATCACATGATCCCACCACACCAGAGGGTAGAGTAGGAGGGGCCAGTCATGGTGTCAAGGCCAAAGCCAATGCCGGGCTCCTTTCAATTATACAGCCTACCACCCCGAGCTGAGACCTCCACCCCTCACAACTATAACACCTATAACATAACTCCCCTTGTCGGAGGAAAGCCAGTGAGGAGAGCATCCCCTCCCACCACCCTTTTTGATGAAAAAGCCAGCCAATTACTATAGATCAAAGGGGGTGTGCAAAAACCTTTAGGTGCCTTGGGCGCGGGGGCAAGAAATATACACTACCCCAGACGGTTTGGTTTGTTCAAAATCAGCCTATTAACCAGTTAAGGGTCATTTGGTTAGGTCAGGGCTACATACATCCAGCATGCCAACCCTTTGTGAGTGTTTCAACCAGGCATGGTCAACAATGAGCCTGAATGCATCCCTAGTGCATAACTCACCAGGACTGCAGTTAAACAAGAGAGAGACAAAGGGCACAGTGCATTAAAGCACTATGCTACATGCTGAGGTCAAGGACAAGGACGGAAGTTGTTTCAAACCCCGTCCACCCACCTATAGGACACCAGTCACAGCCTATTACACAATGTGTCTAGACACTAGGGGAGGACTCTGAGCCTGAATTCACTCCTAGTGAATCACTCACCAGAACTGCAGTAATTCCCTCACATTCCCTCAAATTTGCATGCGACAACTCATTGTACACATGTGCAACATACATACTGTACATGTATAGAGCTTGGCTATTGCTATTGTTTGATGAACAGGCCAGTATCTATTCTCTGGTAGATATCCTTATTAAATAGTCAATATACCGTATACAGGTTCCTTGCAATTATCACAAATATTTATAGTGATGAAATGAGTGAGAATTTCTTCCTGCGACCACTGTGTTTACACTGACATGTAATAGTCGACCCAGTATATCAAATAATAGTCTCCTGTATCTTATTGAATTAGATTATATAGGCCCAAGTGTTTGTTCTCTAGTATATTTTTGTATTATAATATAATATTTTTTTCCAGCCCCTTTGACATTTATAGAGTATGAAAAAGGCCCTTTTACCATCACTTTGTGTAGACATATGGTTTTTAAAAGACCAGGAATGAACTGCTGGGGCATTATATTTGGTTTCTGCCTCCCTGGGCCTATACATACACTGTAAAATAATTTCCGTAAAAATAACAGAGATTCACTGGCGCCACTGGGTGCCGGTCTTTCACCGTAAAAATAATAGTCACTGTTGTTTCAAGTTCACTGTAGTTTTAACGGTGAAAGTCTGGCACCCAGTTTTGCCAGTGAACCACCATCATTAGGGAATACGGAACATCACTGTCATTTTTATACAGTGCCTAAACAATAATTGTAATGTTATTTTGTGTAATTCACTTAATTTATCCCAGTATTTTTCAGTTCATTTATCCCCTATGCCTAACTCCATGTTCAATATGGTTGTATGCTCAATTTGGTACCATGTCCAATCAGAAATATCATCTTAGTGCCAAGACTTCAAGACTAATTATTAGGAATTAGTCCATGAGGGCCTTATAGAATGCTTCATGACACTTTGTAATGCCAGTTCATGAGTAGAAGTCACTCTAGAATGGCTACAGAGCAAACCCTACAGCTTTTTATATGTACATTTTTCTTATCACCACAAAAATGGTGTTCATAGCGTCCATGAAAATCTTTTGATAAACCAAACTGCCACCTGGTGTGATAACATCAATTAAACATAGCTTCACTGTAAAATGAACTGTGTTTCATTGTTAATTAAACTGTGTTTCACTGTAGTGGATTACAGATATTCAAAATTAAATTGGTTCACTTTACACTGCCTCGCCGTAATCACATTTATGATGATCCACCATAAAATTCTACATTGATTCTTTGAATAGTCAACGAAAGATTTTTACAAAACGTAGCTGCACCGTAAATGAATAAACTGTGTTTCACCGTACTGGATTACAGATATTCAAAGTAAAATTGATTCACTTTACACTGCTTCACCGTAATCACATTTATGATGATCCACCGTAAAATTTTACATTGATTCTTTGTATAGTCAACGAAAGATTTTTAAAAAGGTAGCTTCAGAGTAAATGAATATGCTGTGTTTCACCGTACTGGGTTACAGATATTCAAAGTATAATTGATTCACTTTAAACTGCTTCACCGTAATCACATTTAAGATAATCCACCATAAAATTTTACATTGATTCTTTGTATATTCAACGGAATATTTTCACAGTGTACACATGCACACACTCTCTGCAGGAACCGTTCGGCCTGCCTCCACACAGACACCACCACCCTACCTCCCCCTATCGACCATTACACATGTACAGACTTGTCCCGCCAGGACACCAGTTATCCCTTTGAAGACTGCATCAAAGCTGTGTATCCTCGGTCATCATGATGCATGAGTGTCGCCCTGGCAAATAGCTATCATCAAGCCAACTTTATGGAGACTCCCAAAGGGTATGATGCATGAATGAAGCACCAGTGAGTACTTGCTGGGACTGGATTCATGCATCATTTGGACCAAGGACATTAAAGCAGAATGCTGCCCTCAAAGTGTCAGTCACAACCAATTACACACGACATTGCATGTGTTATCTTGTCGACCGGCCCATACCACATACAGCCAATTACCCAAAATATGTATGTGGCTCAAACCTCTGACCTATGTTGTTTTGGCTATTTCTGGCCCTTTTCAGGCTTATAGCCCTACAGAATAACCAGTTTTGCACCAATTTTTTCAAAAATTTGGTATATGTGAGAAAACATCCCAACAATTCAGGATTTTTCTTTTTTTGTGTGTATTGGCCCAATATTTTTCGTTTTTAGGCCCTCCAAAGGCCCAAAAACCCTTAAAAACGTCAAAAACCCTTTAGATGACATGTTTTACATGTATCCCAAGTCTACTAAGACAGTAACAGCCTATCCCTAATTTCATTTTCCATGAGCCTATGGTATAGTCAATTGATTCACAAGGATTTCACTAGATATGTACCATATTTTTTTCTCCACAGCCATTTAAGTGTATATTGTCAGCAAAATTTTCAAATGTCCTTTCATTTTGATACCACTATACAGTAAATAAACAAGATCCAAACAGTATCCCTTGTACCCCAGATCGTGAGGTAACTATTGTGTCTTATGCCAGAAAAAAGACATTTTGAAAAAAATCTTATATTCCAGCCTCCAGGACCAAATGTGTATTGTGATACTTATTTTGGTCCCGGAGTCACCCTCTTATTTTAGTCTCGGAGTCACTCGCCTTGCTGATAATAGTAAAACCCACACAGAATTGTTAATATCCTATATATATTAGTTATCTTTAGTGCCACTGCTTCCTATCCACCCCCTCTATTGCTCTAAACCAGAAATCTGATGATTCCACTAATTTAACCTACATTTATACAATATTTTATTTTGGTCCCGGAGTCACCCGGGTGACTCCGAGACCGAAATAAGGTGAAATAGCCGCTTTTTAGGCCAGTACTGTGCCAAGTGGGTTCAACGAAGGATCATAATGGTCCATATTTCCTAAAGTATATACCATCAGGATATTGTAGAGTGGTTTTGACAATTAATTGAACCATTTTGAGTGAACTAGGGTAAAATGAGAGTATGATGTTAAAATTTTAATATTTTTGATAAATCTTCAATATTCATCGAGCTGTATCTCAAAAACTATTTTTCTGAGGGTATCCATTCTTGGTATGCCTTAAGATATATGTTGTCCCAGTTTGTAAAAAAAAGTTATTAGTTGCTGTTATGTACTTTAAGACATTATGTACATAATCACCTTATTTTGGTCTCGGAGTCACCCGAAAACGGACAATCGAGTTCGTGAGGCAATAAAAAATGAACTGCTAGGATTAGAGATGTATCAATAAGTGTTCCAAGGAGCCGAGATATATACCTTTCAATAATATGAGCTTGTTTAAATATATTAAGAACTTTCTGATTTGTCCTTCCTCTATCCTAAAACAACATAAGTCAGGAGTTTGAGCCGTGTACATCTTGTCATGAGTCCAGGCATGGAGCAAACTATCCAGAGATCTACCTTACAGTGTGCTTGTGTATTAAGAGTGAGTCGGGGTGAGTGGGGGTGAGTGGGGTTGAGGGGGTGGTGTGTGGCGTGAGTGTGGGTGAGTAGGGGGTGGGTGAGGGTGAGAGAGGCTGTGTGGGAGAGTTGGGGTAAGTGAGGGCAGTGGGGCAGCAAGGGGTGGGTGCAGGGGGGGGACACGCCGCACAAACGCCACCTAGACTGAGCGATAATACATCGTCAACAACAAACGCGCGTGGCCAACCTTTCCCGCAGAACATCCAGCGAAGTAAAACGTCGTGCATTCGTTTCCATTCAAAGTAGGATCGAAAGGTAAGCAGCAGGCATTTCACAAATTGTGTCTTTGTACTGGGTGTAGTCCTTTTAAAAGCTGTCAATGAATCGATGTCATGAAAACATACACGATGCATCTTGACATTCAATCCGCTCATGGTCGAAAAACTTGCAAGGAAACACCCTAACTTGCAGGGACTAGGGCAGATTCAATTGGCCATATTTTTTTTATGGAGTAATTTTCCCAGTGCACTCAACCTTTTCCATGAACTAAAATCCAGTGGAGCATATGGGAGCATATTGATAAAGCATTCCACATAGGGATACAGGTAGGCTGTTTGTGGCCTATCGTAGCCCTTGTGAAGGCGTGTCCAAGCTTAGCCTTAGGCCTACGATCATTAGCTTTGGTCCAAAGCTTGGATATTCAGGGAGTGGCCCCAGCTGATTTTCCACCCGTATAGCGGTAGGTGTGTGTGTAAAAAAATTGCCTTATGCGCACTGAACCCACAACGTCATTTGCGTACAAAACTCGGCAGGGTTAGGTCCTGGGTTCAGGACCTAGCCCTGGCGAGTTTTGTACGTAAATGACGTTGTGGGTTCAGGGGGTGGGGGGCAAAACAATTTGGACCCCTTGACCGGGGAGGGGCCAAAAAAATTTGGACCCCTCTTGGGGGGGGGGTAAAAAAAATGAAACCTGTTTTGAGCCAAAAATTCTGCACGTTACTTTGCTTGAAAGCGCTCGCGCGCGAGCCGATTTTCGACCGGTGGGGGGGGGGGGGGGGTAGAAAATGACCTTGACCGGGGGGTGTAAAAAATTTCACGCGCTCTGCCCGGAAACCCACAGCCCCCCCCCCCCCGGTGGTAAAAAATGATCTCTCCCTAAGGAGTTCACATTTTCTAACAGGGGGGCTTGAAGAAAAAATTGGGGGGGGGGCAATTTGCACCCCTCAGGCGGGGGGGGGGGCAAAAGTTTTCCACCTACATTGAGCGAAAAAGCCTGTGCGTTACTATGCTATAAAGGGGCACACAATTTTCTTCCCGCAAGGGGGGGGGTGGGGGGTAAAACCCCTCTAGGGGGTGGTGAACAAATGTCCTTTGCTTTGCCAATATTCTCACGAACCCCCCCCCCCCCCACCATCTTGTAGGAAAATTTGGGGGTGATTAATTTCATCAATCAGGGTGCATTCACCCAAAGATGGACACACACCCTGATTCGGACACTTTTGACCACTGCATTTTTCATTGAATGATTTAAATAAGGCGACATCCTTTCATGGAATGAAAGTCAACATGTTCTTCCCAATTTCTATTTATACGAGTACAGTTCTACCATAGATTTCTAGGTTTGTTTCAGTTTTGTCTTATAACTGAGGTGTTAATATGAGGCACACACACCCTCTTCCCTGTAGGTCGTCGGTAATGTTAAGGTCAATTTATCCCTCTGCTCTCTCCCTCTTATATAAAAATAGTACCATAAAACCTTGGTTTTTAAGCCAACCTTGCTTATAAGAAGAATGACATTATAAGAGAAAAAATCAGGCTTGTAAAATAAATTATTGCCAAACAGGATGACCGTCACCCCCCACCCTGATCCCGAAACCAACCAATTTTAACATGTTTATTACGATTATTATCACATATACTCAATGAAATATCACATATCTTTTTTTAGCTATCCACTCTTCACATGATAAAAAAATGATATATAAGAGCCTTATAACATGTGTATTTCATTAGTTTTCATGGCTGTAATTCTTTTCATGCTTCTTTTCCATTAATTAAAGTTGTCAAAACTTCACCTATATGAGCCCAATGGGAGTTTGGGGGAAGAAATTCGGCTTATAAAAAAACAAAATGGCAAATATAATTTGGCTTATAACCAAGGCCGAAGACGGTAGACAAAATAATAAAATATAGCATGGTAAGGCTCAACATTATACCTACATCTATCTTCCCGAAATATAGTGTGTGTTTATCATAGTAGGCTGTGTCTCACCACATGGTTATAATTTGATACTCTTTGACCGGGTGACGTGTTTGACCACGTGACGTGTTCGACCAGAAAGCTTCAAAAACGGCTGACATAGGGTTATGTGTTGAGTATGTGACGACACGCGAAAATGTCACCGGGTAACCAGCGTCCACTTTACTTCCGTTTTATTAAAAGTATGACGTCACAAACTGAGATCGCCAAAATGTCAGAGGATGTGTTCCTGATTTTCTTAGTCTAGATCCAACTTAATCATCGATCCTTTACATTATGTACACAGATACATTGGGAAAAACTTCCCTGTCAAATACTAGCAACTCGTATCCATCTAGTTAGACACACCCAGTACCCTGTAGAGAAGATTGGGTTGGGGCAGTTTCTGTTCTCACAATAAACTCCCTACATCTATACCAATCCTGTGTTAGTATTTAAAGATATTATTATGATCATATTTAAGCAGGCAAGTGCTCATGGGTATAAACCTACCTTCCAACCAATAAACTATTTTATTACCGTAAATTCCAGCGTATAACCCGTATCTCGCGTATAACCCGCACCCCCCAGTTTGGAGAATATTTCAAACCATTTATGGATGTGAAAATTGATTTTTAAGTACTGTTCTATAGTAATGAAAACCCTTGTATAACCCGCACCCTATATAGGCATGTTTCCCACTCAACAAAAAGACGTTATTTAACCCTGAAAAAAACGTTTCCTCAAGGGTTGCAAAACGTTCGTTTTTAACGTTTGTTTTACGTAAAAACGTTGACTCCAAATAACGTAAATTAACGTTTTTTACAAACGTTTGGAAGTGGAACGTTATTCCCATGTTAAATAACGTTTTTCAAAGATCAAAATAACATTTTTTAAGGGTCAAAATAACGTAATTTCTGTTAGGCAAAGGGCACCAAACCCAGTTGAAAGATAAGCATACCAGCATATATTTTTAATTTTATTCATTTTAATGATATTTTTTATTTTGTGTGACGGGATTAGACTTTGTTCTGAGGGTGTAATAGTAAAGCATCTATTCACCTGTCTTTCCTAACCATACATACATGATTCAAAGTTCTTTACTACCTTCAGTAGGTATACAGAAAGAAACTCTTGGTATTACAAATGCCCATTTGAATTGGGGTGACTATATATTTCTTAAATACCCACTAAATGGGTGTTTACAGGTATATTTCCATCCTGGACTGCATAGATACCGTTCAACTTGCTGCTAGTCTATGAAAATTGATTTGATATGAAATATTGCAAAAACATTGATTAGGATAAGTAGGGATAATTATCATTGTGTTACTTTTTATATAAGATAATGTCGTGAAGCACCAGCAAAATACCATCTAAGGGATAGTGCTGCCTCCTGGTTGCAGATACTGGCATCAAGAGAAACGTTAATTAACATAAAAATAACGTTTTTTGGCCAAACCATGTGGAACATTCAACAATATATTGGATACAAATGTTTTGCTCTAAACCATGAAGAAACGTTCAGTAACGTTTTAAATAGCAACGTTTTTATCTAAACTCTGTAGAAACATCATATAACGTCATAAAACGAAACGTTTCCCTCTAAACCATCTAGAAAGGTTAAATAAAGTTCTAAATTGCAACGTTTGTATTATGAACCATATAGAAACGTTTAAACAACGTTTTTAGAGAAACGTTCTCCTGCAAACCATGTAAAAACGTTTGCAAATGTTAAATAACGTTTTTTGTTGAGTGGGTTGGTATCAAATGACAGCTGTGTTTGATTCGCGTACAACCCGCGGGTAGTACGCGGGAATTTACGGTATATGTACTTAATTCATTGCTCTTTACTTTTCAGGCTCCATTATGGACATTGTGCCAGTGTCAGGGGCATCAGTCCACATGCCCGTGGATACGCTACTGTACGTCACATGTGTAGTTCATAAGTGTGAGCTGTACAAAATCGAGTCATGCAAGTGCCTGCAAGTACGTGTGCGGGAGGCGCACGTGTCGTTCATGGGGAGACAGGCTGACAGATACATTGTTCTTCTTTTGGAATCACAGGTTAAGAAACTGGAGCACATCCCCTCGCCATGCACTGTCCGTGTCAAGTCATCTGCCGACTTCCAGGTACATTTGTTCACTCTTCTTATCAACGCCAAATTGCACACAAGTTCTGTGGACATATTACACTGTGGTGTATCAACTGGTATTGTTTTTTAAATATACTACAAAATACATAGACAATTGCCAACGCCCATTGATATCGTCTCTGTTGTATTTCACGAGTGGGGGCTGGGGCAGTATCCCACGAAGCCGCACGCTGAGTGGGATGCGCCCCAACCCCCACTCGTGAAATACATCAGAGCGGTATCAATGAAGTTGGCATTTGTGTTTATATTGTTATTTGAAGCCATTTAATGAATGAAAAAAAACACTTTTTCTTTGCCCATTGAATATGGCCATGTTGTATTCAATGGGGGCATTGAATACAGCTCTTCAGTGCTAAAGTATAGGAAATCTTGTATTTCCAAAACATAAACTTGTATATTTTATTTGGGAAATAAGAACGACCACTAGGCACTGGTAAATATTTCTGTTGACATGGCATTGAGCAGCATCAACAATTTATCCCCACAATCCTCTGACCCCTGACCAGGGCCTCTCCTTTTGTGCATGATGCCCCTTGGACCACTCTCCCTTCCCCTTTGAAGCATAGTAACGGGCAGGCTTTTAGGCTCAAAACTGATTATATTATTTTACGCCCCCCCCCGCAAGAGGGGTCGAAATTATTTACACCCCCCCTCACTAAAGCATCTGCGATGGTGCACCGTGGCCCTTGCCCGCCCCCAGCCTCCCCCCCCCCCCCCAAAGAAAACATCTCTGGTTGTGCGCAGTCACTCTTACCACCCCCCCTTCCCTCCGGGGTCAAGATACTCTTAAACTCATAGGGTAATTTTCCTTCTTCTTGCTTCCAGTTTGTGGTGACATATAAAGATGCAACCACAGAGACGTGCCTGGCGGTTCTCATATCGGACATCTGCCTTGAACCATGTGTGCCGGGCGTCATCACAGCTCTCCGTCCAACACCGTCAGTAGTGCCATGTGGTATGGCGCCTGTTAAATCCACTGAAATCTGTAATTGCACCTCTAGCAGCGGTACTCCCCTGATTGTTTTGTGTGAGCAGAGAGGGGCAGGTGTGACCACTACCATTGCAGGGGCTCCAGTTGCTGCCGGGGGAAACGCAGACCAAGTATATGATTTAACTTTACCGGTCCGTGGGTCTTCCTACCACCAAGACTTCCAAAAGAATATATTGCTTTGTCGGCAATCAAAGACAGTTGTTGAAATCTCCCTGGAAAAAGAAGTGGGTAATCCTGTGGACAGCAATGCTATTATCATCATAGCCCAGTTACCCACACCTGGACCCATTGGTTATGTGGGCGGAACCTGGATCCCAGCAGTTCATGCTGCAATGAGCAATAGTTTTTCTGGCAAAATGGGCAACACAGCGAGGAAGTACACCCCTGATCTGAAACCATACTACACAGGCGAAATACACCTGTTAAAGAAAGGGCCATGGCTGAAGGAAACCCCGAAATACAGCTACAATGATAAGATCTAGTTTATTGACAGTTATATTACACAGTTGACAATGCTCCCTGCCAACCAGTGTACAGTAAAAACGTTTACACATTCCAGGAACACTAGACATTCCATTTTCCATCACTTGAACCACCACCGAGTTACTTCATATGTCTGCTTATCAGGACTGGTCGTAATATTGTTTTTTTTAACCTTAATAGACTATACATCGCTTCTGAGTGCATATTATCATTTATTACCCATTCTATGAAGTTTGGCTCAGATAAAGCTACATGAGGGTAAACAATATTTCCACATTTATAAGCCCAAGCAGTTGATGTCTAAAATTCTTGTACATTGTGTATATATTCCTTATCTCTACGCATTTGTTTGGATATTTCTAATGATACCATGAGAAATATCAATGTTTACTTTCTCTAAAGTGTTCCCAGCCTATTAAAGGGCTTGTATGTTGGCTATATTTACATGAAATACTGGTGTTGGTTTCATACACGCAAAACACAACCTGGTCAAGTAAAATTACTAACTTTATTAAACACATGAGGATGGTACATCAGATCTATAAGATGTTATGTAGAGGTTTGGTTGAAAAAAGATCGACGTTTCAAACAAGTTGTTCTTTTTCAAGAAATAGGAAAATATTCTGATGAAAAGTCAAGATATGCCCTCCTGAAGTAATTGTTTGGAAGTTGCCTTTAATCAGCAGTCTTATATCACGTCTGTTGCCAGAATATGCCAAAAAATAACTTTTACCATGTACTTGCAACAAGAAGCCAATAAATGCAAAGCAAATTGTTTTCATGTAGGATAAAGCTCAGAATGTTCACCTTATTTTCATGAATAAAGATGATTCAAGCTCTTTGGTAATACATGTACCTGTAATTGTAGTTTGTGTGTGATATAATGCATTTGGGTAATTACATGGTCAGAAACATCATGCCCTATCGTCATTATTTACATGACCCTTACATTAAATGCAGGGTTCTCCGCAGACTCCAAAATCACACCGTAAAAACCTCGCGAGCCGACATATCGAAGGCCTTGAAATAGCTAAAATGGTGTTAACATGGGAAAATCTTCTGTTCTAATTGATGGATATGTATTTATTTCTAAAAAAAATTGCTAAAATATGAATATCCATATTTTCATTTTCTAAAAAAGTGCTAAAATTTAAAAACTACATATTTATTTTCGAAAAACATGCTAAAAAGTGAATAACTTTGGTTCTAATTGATGGATTTCAAAAATTCCAAAAGCCATAGTTAGCGGAAATGACACTGGCGGTGATTCTAGGGTAAATTGAGGCCGATGCAGTGTACAACCAGTACCATATCCCGTGGTTTCAGCCATATCTATCATATATACATTGCCTGACTGCCCTAGTGGTCTGATAATTCCTACACCAAATGAAGCGTTCGGAGACAAGCTTTTCAATGGCACCTGGGTACCGTTGGGCATGTTACTTTTTGTTCTTAACCCAAGTTGAACAAAGTATGAATAGTTTAAATGGGAGAGTCGTGCTGCAGTTGACCTGAAATATAAAACATATTTCCAAACCATACCTTTTCCCATTATTGCTCGATATGCATTGATGACATTTAATCAATATTCATACATGCCTACGATAGGCACACAGTTGACAGGCTACAATCAACTCGTATAAGCCTAACTCGCGTATAAGCCGCACCCCTAACTTTGACAAATTATATAAGCCGCAGAGGGGGTCTGAATATTGCGATTTTGGTACTCTAGTATACTAATAGAAACTCTTGTATCAGCCGCACCCTATATAGTCATGTTTGGTATCAAAAGAAAGCTGAGTCTGACTCGCGTACAAGCCGCGGCTTCTACGCGAGAATTTACGGTACACCATAGCTGGGGTGTGTGGGTGAGATTTTGAGAAGAGCGTGCCACATTTTGTAACCCCTCCCCCCGGGGGGCAGAAATTGTGCACATTTACACTCTTTGTAGCATAGTAACACGCAGCGTTTCTCACTTAAAATAGGCTGAATTTTTGGGATCACCCCAAAGGGGGGTCGAAATTAGTTACCATCCTCGGTCAAGGGCTCCACCTTTTTACCCACCCACATGCACTCATTTCCAAGCTGCAGTGATGACCCAAGAATTTTCCTTTGCCTTGTTACATTGGCGTATAACTATGTTATGAATAACATTTACATATCTTTTAATCCAGCCCTACAGAGTAATAGAAATCATGTGGTTGTCTGTGTGGATCTTAATGCATTCATAACGCATTTGATGAATTAGCTTGCAATACTGCAGAGATTGGGGGTTGTATGACGGTTAAAAGAACATGCAGTGCATGTATAGATTTCGGCAAGTCTGCACAGCTAGGCTCTGTCTCAATAAAGACCATCAACCGTCAGTCAAGGCCCATATTCCTATTTCTGCATCATTTATACATATTCTACCTACATGTTTGGCAAATCGCTATGAACCAGAAATTTCAAAGGAAAAGTCGTACAAAGAGTATTTTGGTACCTAGACACACATAGATGTAAAACAGAAGGTGTGAACCACTTTGCATTGTTGTATAGTAGTAAGTTAAAGATTTGAACCTCGGGTATATCTTACATAAGTCTTTTTGGAACTTTTACTACTCTAGAATTAGCACCATATTCAGACCAACTGGGTGAGTAATAGGATATCTTCTTATTCCGGTCACCGTATATACACCCGCGTCCCAGTGATACAAGATGTCCAACCTGTCTGTGTACATTACCAAATAGGAAAACCTGAACACGTAATACTGATGTCCATGAGGAGTGGGGGGGGGGGAGGCGTCATAGTCAATATACACATTTTCCATAAGTGCTTTGCAAATGTTTCAGATACTCATGTGTGGTTCACCCTGCAAAGTGATATAGCCGGATCAACCACTGGTTATAGATAGGTTAAGGCAACAGGTTTGGTGGAACTAGTGGGAGACCAACCACTGGCCTATATAGGCGATCCCGCAAATGCCGTAGGTTTTTCGCCGGGAGTAGGGTCCGACCAGGAATAATGATCGAGCTGTCCTCTCTACGTCTTTTCGGTAACCGATGCAATCTTTCTGCGCTGTTGCTCTTCGCGTAGGTATGATCGTCTGTGTTTGTTGAACTCTCATCAAACCCGGCTTGCTCCAGATGATAGCGCTCATTTGTTGTATGGTAATAGAAAGGCAGGTCGATATCTATTTTCCGTAAAAACTCCCTGCAATCAAACCAAAATGCAACCCTGGTATATCATTTTAAAATCTGCTGTTACTCACACTGAATACAATAAGTAATGCATTCATCTCTGTGAAGTTAAGGTTGCAGTTATGATTAAGAGTCCTGTGTAACTGTGTGGCTATTACCTTTTGCCAGTGGGTATAATGGGATATTGTAAAAGTGTATAAATTTTATGTAACGACTTCAATTTTGGCCCCATTATTATACTATAGGCTAGTCAGGATAATTTCTAGTTAATGTTGAAACCTATGCCTCAATGCACACCATACATTTGGGCGGGTGTGGCCTGTTATTCACCTGACAATGCATGGGAATGCCGCCGCGAAGTCCGCCATTGTAAAAGACCCATCAAGAACCCGTCTCACTAGGCTAAAGAACCCCTCGTTGTCATCGGTGGTGGAAGCCCGGGGGTTCTCAGCAAAGCCACGCTCTGCATTCTGCCGCCTACGTAGCTCCTGGCTTTCAATGTTGGCCGTAACCTCTATCAACGTCTGGTAGGTGAATCCTCGAATTGCTGTGGTGGGGCTGGAAATTAATTCAAAAAATTATTGGGAGTCAGGTCGGGAAGGGTTCTATATGAACATCACTCACTGACAATAAAAGAAATATAAGCTGAAGTGTAGAGTTGAGCCCGGGCGGACAAAGAATCTTTTCAGGGACTTTTTTCAATGAAACTTTTTCACGATGGGCATGCTGTTAGTCGGAATGGCCCACTAAGCTGCATTCCAGTGTAAAAACTGTGAACAAACCCATTATTTATATATGTATTGCCGCCAATTTCTACACCCAAAATATATTGGAGTAATCATTGATGTTTCCTTTAACCCTTCATACCACAGAACCCCTGTGCCTCATTTCTCGCAAACGGCCACAAACGGTCGCTTACTGGGATTTGTTAGGCCCTGATAAAAACCTACATAAAACAATCAAATACTATCTAAACATTTTTTATGCTATAAAGCATGGATCGATTGTGATATAACAATAAAAAATGACTGCATTTTTGGTCATAAAGGAGGTTCAGGAAATGCTAAACATAGGTTGAATAGGAATACCATATTCGACTTAATAAGCGCCCTGGCCAGTTATGTAACTATTTTCATGATGTTTTAGGTTCTTCAGAGTTTAATTGTCTCCGTATTAGATGTCATGTTAAACACTGTATTTGATCAATGCCAGTATTTAGCTAACTTCATGGAAATCCGGGGGAAATGAGACACTTAATTATGCCAATGTCTGGGGTTTTCGAGGGTTAATACATACTCCCATTTGTTTTATTTATGCAGCAGTATAGGCATACGAAAAATATTGAGCTAATGTATCAACTTTATCTGGTTCCTTCTTGGGACCTAATGATATTAGACACAGGGTAAAAGGTAGTACAAGTACAGAAATATCTGTAGTTAGTGAATGACTCACCAATTGATGTCCATAGTGGAGAAGTCATATGTGGTACCGTGCCATGGCATCCAGTCATCAAGAATATAGTTCATCAGCTCATAGTTTGCTTGACAACGCTCCAGCTGTGAGAGGCCACGTCCATCTGTTGCTTCGTGCCAGCGAGCTATCGTTTGTATGTACACCGCCTCTGTTAAATGGCCCTTACTCTCCATGAACTTCGCCATTTCGTACGACAGAAGCTGTTCGGCGTCTGGAACCGATTGCTTCCGTGTTCCTGCTAATGCAGCATGAGTCAATCCTGCAAAACAGATAATATTACCTACTTAATTAAAGTGAATATTACAAGTTTTATCACCATGAAGAATGCAGATTAATGAACATGCCTGCTGCCGTGTCATCACTGAAGGTGACAATCTCCCAAAGGAGATTAAGTCTAGTTGCTTCCACAACAAACAGAGGCATTTTAATTGGTCAGTAGAAAACCAAACAGACAATGTCGGCCATTTTGTCCTCTTTGAAAAGGGAAAAGCCCGCCCGTTACTATAGCTCAAACCGGTCGGTTGCGCTTAATATAAACCAACCAACCCCCCCACCCCTGTTAAAAAATGACAACTCCCTAAGATCAGTGGTTGGTCTTCATAATTACAGATGCTATGTCTATTGTAAGAGATTAATTTACATGAACTTCATTGAAATATGCCATATGATCAGGAGTAGACACTGGCCCGGGAGCCAATGGCCCCTACTCATTGGTCCGGGCCTGCAGTTTTCTCAATAATTACCTCCTTAAGGCCCCAGGAGGCCCACAGAAGTGGATGGGGTAGTTTCTAAGCAAATAAATCTTTATCAATACAGTAATGTAATGTGTCGTTGGAAAGGGAAAATTATCAGGAATCCCATTATTCTGGTATGTTCTGGATCTAACTTAACCTGCGATATGTGTGTTGTTTTTTCTTTAAGAAAAAAAACAAATAAATAATATCTTTTTTGCACCCACAGTATTAGGAGCGGGCCCATAGATTTCTGAGGCTACGGGCCTGGGTGGCCCATGGTTGAAAAAGTTGGTGTATATCTGTTATAAAGTGCGATCACAATGCTGTAAATCCCCATAAATTCTCACCCCTGTACAAAAGAAGTTTAGAAAAAATCTTATATCGCCTACTGTAAAACCTTGCCTTACGCGTGTATAAACCCCACCCCGAGTTTAGGCCGATCCTATAAGCCGCACTGCGGATCTGACTCGCCTACTTGCACAATAGGTACATTGCATGTAATTGTGGGTCAATGATTTCACATGACACATGCAAAGAAGCCTACATGAGAAAACATATGAATAATATCATCATACCACTGGCACTGTCCTGCACTGCTTGGTCGAACGCTTCCATATTCAGGCCCTGGTACTTCCCTGCACGTGTAGATGTAGCGATGCGCTTCAGAAGATGATTATGGTCACTTCGTTCGTGTAGCTGCTCCCCTACAATTTCAATAATTCTATTATTATTATTTGCTTTACAGGGTGTGGAATGACATGTAGCAGGGGTAGACACTAACTTTTCCAGCTGTGGGCCACCCGGGCCGTAGCTCCAAAAATCTATGGGCCTGGACTTTTAGCTGTGGGCCAGGGAATTTATTTTACTTTTTTCAAAGAGAAAATCATATAAATCCCTGATTTACCAATGTTAAAATGACACCAAATTGCTTCATTTCCTCACATTTTTCTCTTTCCAACGGCATATTACAGGTCTATACGGATCAGTTATATTCCTATAAAATATCTTGCAAACTTTCCTGTGGGCCACCAGGGCCCATGGGAAGGTAATTCTGAAGATTTTGACCCCAAAATATGTCCATGTTCAATGTGAAGGGTTTTGTACAGTCTGACATATCATTCTGGGCTGTAGGAAAAGACCATATATTAGGATTTTTTGTTTACCTTTTGTTCAGAGGGGCTTGCAGTGGGACAATAGAAAATTGAATGTATTGATTATTGTTAAACATACCTGTTATCGCGTCCACTTCAGGGTTATACAGGTACGTGTAGAAGTCTACCCCTTTCTGGAGGTAGTCGGCTAGAGTCTTTCGGAACTGATATGTAGCTATGATGCTTCGGAGCTGGTCCAGTTGTGTCTCAGGGATGTTCTCCCGAAACCAGTGGTACGTGTAACCTGGGGGGACAAGTTGTTGGCGTAGGAGTAGAAGTACCTGATCGAAGGTGTTACCCTCTTGAAGCAGAACCTGGATGTGTCGCAGCACCTCCTGTGGCACGATATCATTTGGCCTCTGGGGAATGATACTCCCAGTTAGGTCAACTGGAAAATATAGAAGAACTTCAGTTTGTATCAGGGACGCCTCTCTCAGAGCAAGTTTGCAGACATATGTGGTATATAGGCCTACTTGAAGTTCAGGAATTCTTGAACCTGTCATACATTCCCTTTTCATACAGCATCCTCACATTTTTAGCCTTACCATTATAATGTCGGTTTTCCATGACTGATAATAGCCCTTCATGGGCATGATATAGCTTTAATGCTTTTTGTAGATTACTCTTGCTAACTCTTTTATGCCTGGTGCATAGATAACATAGTAAGTCTACAGATCTACGTTGGGGGTCTCCTTCCTGGCTCAACCCGTACCCTGTTCCACTTTTAAAGTTGATGATATATGTTCTGGCAAAACATTGCAATGCATGTCGTGTGACAGGTGCAGCATTCTGTCCTTTAAACTGTCCCATTTCCCGGGCATCTATCATGTGATAGGAACTGTAGTCTAAATGTGAGGTAAGTGAACTGATCCAGGATTAAAAATTAATTTTCAGAACAGTAACAGGCCACATAGATATGCCCCCCCCCCCCCATAGTACAGCCAATCACATGGTAATTTATTATCAATTTTACAACAAACGCTGACCTGGGGCACAACTTATAGCACTAGACGTATGGATGTGTTCAATCATTCTATAGCGGTATTGGAGGGGTTATGGTTTGTAATATATTACATACTAAACAAATGAGAAGAGTGTTTGTGTCGTGTGAGAAGAAGCTGACCAATGCTGACATAGGAAACATGAAGCACATACCGGCTACAGGTGTCAACATCTCCTTCATAGTGTGGTCAGCCATCTTTCGTACTGAATCCTTCGAATCGTGAAGAATTTGCCACAGGTGTAGACTACGGGTGTCCCCTCTGGTACGCAGCGTATGAAACTCCCCGTCCGTCACAACCCCTACAATGAAATGACAAATATTACAGTGTTTCAAAGTGATGCCAGGAAGCGTTGTTCTGCGGAAATATAATGAGAATGGCCGGACTGTGGCCCCTTAACAGGAAACATAAAGGCAGTGCATCAGCTTGAGAGCAGTGAATAAATTTTTGAAATACCCTAAATAGGAGTGAAGTGATAGGATTCTTTGTGATATCTCAATACAGAAGTAACTTGCCATCCAGTGTTTAACTTATTATATGAGAAAGCACAGTAGAAAATAGTTCAATAATTAGTTAACTGGCCATAAGTATATGTGGCCTGTGTGAGCTAGAAATGGCCTGCGTAGGAAAGTCACCGGAAAACCGTATATTTAACTAATACCAGTGATGAATAATTTCTTCATATTGATATATGAACCAAATGGAATCAAGAAAATACTGGGTCGTCTAGTAAACTGAAAAGAAACTTTTTTTTTAAATATATATATATTTTGCCTTAACTGGAGTATCCAATGGGTGTCATGGGGTCTAATAAATCCCATACAAAATAGGAAAATACTAACGCAAATTGATACCAGATTTGACGTATTTCACTAATGGGGGTTGGGGCCATATCCCTTTAAGCCGCATGTGGGAAATAAAACTGTTGATCGGAAAGTACCATGAATTAGGATGGAAAATAAGGTAAATAAAGATTTTTTTCTTAGGTGGCCTATGTGGAGTATACACATTTCCTCATAAAATGGGCTCGGTAACACGCGCAGGTCCTTGATCTATACTTTACTAGTGTAAACGTAGAAATTTGGGCGCTGTACAAACTTTTCCCAAATTTCTTGGAAAGAGTCTCCAAAAATATGTACAGCACAATTATTTATGTAGTATTCATTTACAGTGCGAAAATCTCAGAAATCCAAGAACTTTTAAAAAATGTAGAACGACAATATTTTTTACCACCAAAAATATCTACGTTCACAGTGTCCATGTACCTTGCACTTTCAATCCTGCCTCTGTCATAGCCTTCTTCAGAGAGACCAGGAGATCCCGGATAAACTGGTCCCTGATGGATGCATAGGGTACTTCCTGTACGGGAAAGCTGTAAGGTTTGGTTTGGCGCTTCTCACTAGCAATCATAACTACCAGTACATGTGTGGCTGCCTGGCGTTTCTTTTTGAAAAGATCCTTCAGGTACTTCTTGTATTCAGGTGTTCTATACTTGACATAATCCTTCACATGTATGGCACAAGCATCCACTTTACCAAGGAAGTCAGTGTGGAAGATTTGGGCGATCCGTAACAACTCTTGTGCTTCAACACATGCCCAGGATAATTCCTTTAATGCCTCCGCACCTTTAGATTTATTTATTCGCTTGTGGTAGTTCTCTGAGGCGGTTATGTGTGTCTTCTCAAGGAAGGAGATATCTGCATCGATATCACTTATCAGATAGCCAACTTTGCCTGTTGTTCTTGCCTGTTCTATATCCTGACGCCTTCGGCGATAGTCTGACTCCAATTGCTGGACTTTACCATCCCCGAGGTCTACGTCGCCGGACCATTCCCCTCGTGTTGATTCCAATACCGCTGGCTTGACATCAGTCCCATCCAATTTTATCCAGTAGTACTGATCCTTGGGCATTGATTCAATGACCTTGTGCTGTACAACACAAGTGGTTAAATGATACGAAGATAGGAGGTAGGGATTAAATGCTGTAAATCGCCTATGGGAATAGAAGTTGTATGAAATAGGTGATATCAAAGAGGTAACCCATTGATGGGCCAATGAGGTACACACCATATAGTGAAGTTTGGGTTTGATAATATTATGTTCTATAAAGGTAGGCAGTTGGGTTTACACAGAAAAATACTCCCTTGCAGAAATATAAAAGGGCACAAGATGTACTTCTGAGACGTGTGCTGAAGGGCTAGACACTCATCTTCTTTAATCATACCGGCTGTGTACGCAGCCAATTCCTTGGGAACTAGGTAAATAAAAATACTTTATATAATTTTACATGGACATAACAGCCTTGGATGGAGAATGATTTGCACAGTCTTCTGTATATCCAGACTATCCGAGTAGCTGTAAAATTGTCTGCATTTTGTTGCCGGTCTATCCTTACCCAGGTCAATTATGATAAAAAAAAAGTATACTAAAGCTACTGACCTTAACAACATAAGTTATACAATAGGCTTGGAGATATGATATGTGTTGCTTATGTTATTGTGTGGGTGTTACAGTAGATAGTGAAACAAAATATTCATATTAGGTTAATGAACAGGGGAAGTGCATCATTTTAAAATTAGTATATATATATGCGACCTGGTGCATGATGTATGACTTGTCCCCCACTTGATTTGCTACGTTGTCCACCTCATGCAGCAAGTGTATAGAAGCAGCAACCATACCACAGGCTGGAATAGGTGGAATTGCAGCTCATTATCTGTAATCCATATGTGACAAGACAAATAACACACTACCAGTATGAAAATGAGATGTCTGATTCAAATGAGAGATTTGATTGAATTACTCCAGCTAGAATTTGCCTGGTGATAAGATATGCATTGCCAACAGCGATAACATTTTGGTTAGAGGTTAAAGGTGTATTGAAATACTTGTAACCATATATAGCTTGTGACAACATTACAAGAAGGTGCACCTTAAGTAGTCTCGAGATGATTCGACCCACCGAAAGTGATAGAGAACGGTGGCCATCCAGTGATATGCTGGAGAAAAACCTAAGGGAGTGGTTATCTTTTAACAACAGGGGGTTTGGTGCATTTTTGCGCGAGCGGGTCGGATTTTTTTTGTCTGCCCCCGCGAGAGGGTTCGAGATTGTTTCCGCCGCCCCCCCTCCAGGCAGGTATAAATTAAGCGTTGCCATCCGGTTTGCGCTATAGTAACGCGCAGGCTTTTCCGATAAAAAGGGGTGTAATTTTTTTGGTCCCCCCCTCAATACGGGTCTAAATTCTTCACCCCCCACTTCAAATCCCCCTTGTAAAATCTACTGTTGACTGGTGTATTATGGAATATAGGGGCACATTGTACCAAAAAAAATGTTGAATTTCTGGGTGTCGATTGGTAAAGCATACCAAAAAAGCGTTCAGGCTCTGAATGCAAGCCAAGTGTGAATTCATTGGGGTGTGGAGAAGCCTTGTAGATGGCACTAAGGTGGGGCAGTAGTTGGTATAAGACAGCCATGGGGGGCGCTCATTATAATGGATATTTCAGGCCCATTACTCCACTTAAAATTAAATTCTAAAAGCCAAGGGAGCTTATTACATGGAATATGGTAATAAAATGTTTGTTTCCCAAACAATACAAATGTCCAATGTCAGTGGGACCATTGCACATGCTTGGGGGACATCACAACAGCTGCCACCACATATAAAGGATAAGGTTGTCCAAGCTCTCGTGTAATAGATAGCTGTAGCCAAAGGACTAGGTTGTGATACAGTAGCTGCCCCCTTGGGACAGGAGAAAAGTGCTGAAACTGGATAAACAACCTATCCGGCTGTATGACACAAGTTTTACTGACACCCGGTATGATGCAAGTCATGAAACCGTGGGAGGCAGGATGTGCCTTCCCTGAGGGCAGACCCTATACAGGCGTGGCTGTCTGCTAGTGGTCAGGAGAGAGAGCAGCCTCCCTCACACAGACAACAACGGTAGCAGCCCGGCGGCCAGCCCAGTAGGCAGCCGAGAGCAACAGCCACGTTGGAGGCCAGCCAGGGGACCGGCCCGGAACAAGTCAATGACACACGGGGAACGAGCCAGGGATGAGCTGTGAAAGTCACTTGACTCAATAAAGTGTACAACCTATAATCTAATCGTTATTTGTTACAGAGTATGAAACAATGCAAAATGTACCTACATACCAACCGGAAAAGTGGAAAGAGAGACATCAATAGGGAGTTATTCTGGGTCTCCATCCACCAAAGTTATGTGGATTTGATAATGTTTTTGTGGCAGGAAGGAAAAACAATAGTAAACCGGTCACCTCATTGGACTTTTGCCCCGGAATAATGTATAGTTATATTTTGGATACACCATGAACACTTGAGGGAACCCATAATTATGTTTGGAAATTTAAAAAAAAAGAGAAGAGCAGGTTTTTTCATCATATGAGATTGAAATATAGGTAATAGGTTGGCTAGTATGTAAACAGTGCAGACAAACACAGGTTATATATATATATATATATATATATATATATATGTATATATGTAAGTAGCTTATAACTACTTAGAAAATGTACTTAACAAGCTATTAAAAATGCGGTATTGACCTGCACCACAGGTGAAGTTGTGAACTCAGAATTGTGCAACCGTTTGAGTATTGTTGTTGCACCTGGGAGTGCAACATTCACTTTTGCCTATGTGGGAGGGATAGTAAGGATGAAAAATGTAAACAACTTTTGAACAATGGACACACAGTTTGAAAAGAAAACGTCCCAAACATGTGGGAGGCCATTATCGAGTTAACAAATTGGAATGGACCTTGTCAGGAATTGTAATGATTAGCAATGTTAAAATAAAAGCAACCTGGAAAATTTAAAGCCCATAGCAAAAAAAGATAAGGATTCCGCTGAAAAAGCACTGAAAAATATGAGGGTGGCACTTTCTTCATTTTTCCTTCTTTACTTGTTCCTAAAGGGCGGCAGGATGCAGAAAGTTTTTTCAGGAAAAATATTGATTTGCCCTAAATGAAATATGGCTTTATTGGTCCATTTAGATAATGGTTTTGCATTGATATTTGGGGAAAAAAATCCCCCAAGAAAACAGTTATTGCTTGGGCTGGGACGAGAATCCTTTCTTTTCTTTTTTACTTGCCTTACCTAATGTAGCAAAAGTGTAAAGTAATACCGGGCCACCACCTAACAAACAAGTCACTGCTGCACACAAATATGCTCAAACACACTATCCAACCACCACCGACAGAAAATGCTGTTTCAACTAAATACTTATATATGGGCATATAGAACATAATAAAGAAACCAACAGCAGGTTTGATGTCATGCTTAAAAGCATGTTTGCATCAGTAAAGTAAACTTTGGATAAGACAGTATACGGGGAATGATTAGGTTATAGAGGGATGACGAAGTAGTAGTTTAATGTAGTTTGGAAAGTACTGTGGAATGATAACAATTTTGGCTGACAGCCCCCCGCCTACATGTAACCCCGAAAAAGAGAGAAAAGAGTCCCAATTGCTTATATATATATATATATATATATATAAGAATGACCTACCAGAGATATTTTACCCATGTCCGCTGCCTTACAACCAGTCCACATTGGGCCCCGTAGCATATGAAGTAGAGCAGTAGCCCCTCTCGACTGCGCACAGACACTTTCAGTCCACTGTGCTAGGTCTTCCGGAATAGAAAGCTGTGAAAACAGAGTGTTACAAATGAATAAAGCACGGTGGAAAAAGAATAATTGGATTGGATGAAATAAAGAGATAATGTAATTTTTCCCCATCTATGCATTTTTTAGATAATAAGGCATTAACATCTAAAATGCTGGTGCATAAGGCAAAGTTACAAAACTTTTTCTGTGATACGGAATATAATATTCAGTATCCCCTCGTAGGGGATTCTGGAAAGGGATGGATTGTTACAAATATCCCCCACGAGCATGGAACATCAAACTTACTTTGTAGTTTGTTCTATGCCTACATGAGTTACATGATATGTGGTGCAAAGTATGAGTTTGACCTTTAAGTTGTGCAACAGCTATGTACCTGGTTGACATGGGTGCTATTGAAGAATTCAATTTGGTACTCTATAAGTCCCCAGGGCATCCTATCGCGGGGCATCTTTTCATTAGCCACTACCTCTGATAGGCTAGCTACAACATTGGGTTTGGATGCAGCCGAGAGTACCTTTGTTGCCTTGAATAACGTCGAAATGTACTGTCGGTTGGTAACCTTCACACCGTTACTGCGACACACTGTTATGAAAAGTGTATCCATACTATCTAGCAGATCAGGCAAATCCATTTCCAGCATGGACTCCAAAGGTGTCTTGGGCTCTGCTGGTAGTGGGGGTTTATCCGCTGGAGCGCAAGTCGGTTTGGATTCCTTGGTTGTGTGTGAAGGGTCGACGTAGTCAACCTTGTAATGCTCTTCTGCCTCCTCCAAGGTGCTAAACTTTGTAGATAGTTCTTTAGTGCACATGACCCGCATGGCAGAACCTGCAAACAGACATATTCAATATATATAAGATGAAGAGAAAATAAACCAAGTAGAGGTGCACCCTTTAGTATAACAGATACAAGTTAAAGAGTACTGTAAAGTATATGTAATAGCCAGGATAGAAAGTATACAGTTTACGCTCGGTCATAGGAGAGGAGTAATAATTTTTGATATATTGGAATATCTACATACGGGAAGCTCCTTACATATAAGACATTACCCAAAGGCACTATGAAATATTTCAATGTCTCACATTTTCCTAGAAATTTTTTAATTTTGAAAATGTTAATCCATGTAGATTGTACTTTTGGCCAAAGGAATGACATTTTACAGGGGCGTGGCAACAGGGGGGGACGGGGGGGTCATGTCCCCCCCACTTTTGCCCAACCCCAAAAAAGGTCAAACCAAAAAGGTCAATAAAAACGGGTCAAAAAGGGTCAATATACCCCTCAGTCCCCCCTACTTTGAAACTGCTTGCCACGCCCCTGTTTTATGCACATCAAAAAGTCTATATGTATAGGATTAACTGTCAGATGATGACTGGGGTTTTAAAAGAACATGGTATTCTCACTTGTGCGTCTTGGAGTTCCCGCGGTCTTGCTGACATGTTCCACCGCCTCTTCCCACAAAGTGTGTGTAGCTGCAAAGGCAGGCCAGGTCTTATCATGGGGTCCATAGTTAAGGGCTATGTGCTCTACCAAGGCTGCCTTCTCTTGAAACGTCCAGCTGCGGTTTTTCTGACCCCCACTCCTTGGGGTAGAAAGACGTGGTCTCTTGGATTCATTCCTGGAAGATGAGTAAATGGAGATAATATCAAAACAAATATGGTACATTGTTACTCATTTATTAGTAAAGGGTGGTGGTGCAGGTTATCCATGAGTAACGCTAACATGGGAGAAGACGTGCACACTAAATAGTTGTATGAACACACAACATAGTTAACAACGATTACCCAATGGAGTAGTAGACACCAGAGAGATGGAGGGGGAAATGGGGTACGGTAGAGAGGGTCCCTGATGCAGGATGGCTGCCTTGGATGTGTTGCAAATTAGGGTAATTTTTTGTGGCACTAGGATTACTCGACTGACATGAAAACGGATCCACCTTTGACAAATAATTGTGGAAAACTACCCAACCCAGACACTATTGCTGTACAGCATAAGAAAGGCCTAGCTGAGGTCATTAGGAAAAAAAAATTTTGTTCAAGTTTTGAGTTGGTTCAAAAACTTGGGATTGGGTACTGATACCATGGATAAATATGCGCTGACCAATCGGGGCGATTCAGATAATATGGAAACGGATCCACCTTTAACAATTAAGTATGAGAAAACTACTAGCACCATATACTGATGACTACAGTATTTGAAGATCCTAGGCAAATAGTCCATTGTTAAAGTGCCCTTTGTTGGAATGTCGACTTTGATAAAAACTTGGGGATTCGGTCTCCAATGTTCAGCTCCAAGGCCGGGTACAGAGGTAGTGTGCTTCTGGCTTCAATATCTCACAGGTAGGGAGAGGTACAGAGGTTCTCAGTCCGGGTAAAGAGGGTGTTTCTGGGTTTAATATATTGCACCTGGGGCCAGGAACAGAGAGATTAGAGCCGGGTACAAAGGTAAAGATCGAATTCAGACCCGTCTTAATCATTAATAAATTGTAGAAAAAGCTCCCTGTAATAGATTTTGTAGGATCGACCTTTGAAAAAGTGTGCTGTTATAGGATGGCTTTTGTGTTTGAAAACAACATAAATGGGCATGTTATGAGTAAAATTAACAGGACGAATGCCAGATTTTAAATGGTGCTATTTGTAAAGACAAGATCTGTGCAACTAGAGCTGAGAGTTCTTCTACCAGTAGGGCGTAGGCCCCCTATACACACAGCTGTTCTTGTGGGTTTGGTGATTAGCTGTGTCATATGAAATTCGTCAAATGCATCATACAATTGTTCCTTTTCTTTGTGATTTTTTAAAACATAAATCATCAACTACAACTTCAAAGTCGTGAAGTTTTTTTCTATATCCGACACCATTGCCTTTGATTGGGTGATATAATGGGGGACAGTGCCATATGGTGGTGTATGACTATTGGCAAATCAATACTTGTTTGTTTTTGCCTTTTTAAATTTGTAGCCATACTACCTAAAAGTGTTTGTTGCTTAAATTTTGATGTTTCAACTTCGCCACTGAGCACGTAATGTGCTCCTTAGTGTAGGTACATACACTAGCTCCACTATTATCTGCTTGCCTATCCAACCATGTCAAGTTACATACAGGCAGAAGGAAATTAGAAACAAAATCTAAATACTTTAATACCAGTAGCCTGTACCACCAACGATTACAATAACATGTGGGAATAAGGGCAATTATATGTGAGCACAGGCCAATGTCACTCATGCATCAAGTTTGATAACAAGCAGTATGGCGAGTCACTAGACATAATATTGTCTGAGTAGTTTTACCAAAGACAATCAATCCGACAATACAGTAGTCTAGAAATCCTGAGGTACATGGATTGAGAATCAATCACACAATCTAGTAATCATGAAGTACACGACTTTACTCTTTGATTTGATTCAATAAAGCCTCAAAACACCTGTGTACCGGTAACATGCTTTCTGCATTAAAATATGTAACCCAAGACCAGTGTAATTCGTACATACAGTCTATGAGAAAGCCAATGACTTCAACATCTGTTCGACCCCGATGCAGTATTTTCAAAACCTTTGATGCTATAGGAACTCCCATAATTTTGTTACATAATTTATGTACAGATTCGTGATGGTTTGAACTACCTAGACAATACACAAAGTTACCACTACAGGTAAGCCGTATTTTGATGACTTGTACTTTATCATGTGTGGTAGCTAAAGAAGTTCAAATGCCCAAAAGCAAGCTGGTATCGTAAAGTCCTCATAGGATTATTCATGTGTACTGCAATCATATTTTTGATACTCTAATCATTACACACAGCTGCTAGTAAGAATCTGCATTAAGTATCTTCTAACAGATATTGTGATAAGCAAAATGATTGTGTTCAAAATCAAAACACAGGGCTGCTGGTAACAAGCACATACCGTGACATGAATCAAGGATCAAAATCTTTTTGGATCAGTACATACGGTACATCTGGGAAATTCCAGTCACCAATTTCAGATGAGAGTTTAGATATTTAGAATAAATACACCAGTTAACATTACATCCACGTACCAAAGGTTGGAAGTGTGTATGCATAATACAGTTGACATTTGGATATTACTTAACTCTAAGGTCCAAACTTTTAAATCGCAGCTGCTGTAAACATTGATATATTTGAGGGATATAACAATGACAGTTCCTACAGAATAAATGATTTTGGTACGAGTTGTTTATGTTGGAAAAATATATACATACATATCTTTCTCACTGGTCACACCTGAGTTTGAACTTATTTACATTAGCGACATGGGGTTTCCATTAGTGACATGTGACATATGGGGATAAATTAAAAACGACATGTGATATGGGGACCCATGAAGAAGGGCCCCATATTTAAGCTACCTGGCGACTGTTGGGAGAAGTAATGCTACAGTGAAAGTGGAAAAAAAAAGCCAGTTAGACACCTGCCCCTCCCCCCTGTTTTTGGTGACTTTCTGACCTGAGGGTGGCCCAAAGTAAACAACAAACATTATAACTTTTAAAATGTGATATAATATTTCTGTACGGCACCTTATTATGCCAAAACGTCATATGACATAATCATGTTATTCCTCTGGCCCTCACCCCTTGTCGGTGCGTGGGAGAGTATAAAAGGGGGCCCTGTGAAGCATGGGAGGGGAGAGCTGATTTATTTATTACGGTGGGGGGGGGGAGTGATGAGATTTGGCGCGGAGCAAATTTTTCGCCCCTGGTTTTGAACTATAGTAATGCGCAGCCTTTGCATTAAAAAGGGGCACAATTTTGTATGCCCTCCCCCCTCAAAAAGGGATGAGCATTCTTTACGTGCAACTATGCAGGCTTTACTTAATGAAAAAAGGGTGCAATCTTTTTTACACCCACACCCCCACCTGTCAAGGGGTCGGAATTTCATACCCCCCCCCCCGCCCCAATGAAGGGGTCGAAATATTTTGCACCACCCCCCCCCCGGCCCCCATAAAAAAGAATTGCTCCTGAAGTATAAACGCAGCATGA
This sequence comes from Harmothoe impar, assembly GCA_947462335.1. Lineage (NCBI taxonomy): Eukaryota > Metazoa > Annelida > Polychaeta > Phyllodocida > Polynoidae > Harmothoe > Harmothoe impar. The sequence continues at coordinate 65,402,587 of OX381717.1, read as the reverse complement.
ATAAAATTTGGGGGTCAATACACACTCCCATACCACTTATTTTAATCGACAGGTGACATGCCCTCTACCCTTAGCTATCCGTATAGACCTACACATTACAATACAAGCATTGTCTCTGTCTGACATATGGGAATTAGAATAGGGAGAGCCTGATCGACTCTGAGCTAGCTGCCCGTGTCCAGTGCCATGTTGACATGGGCGAAAAAAGGGGTATATGCCCAGTGGGACCATGAAAAACGACTATTCCTGTGATATATGAAGTAGACAACACCCTACGATGTATTGCAACATCATTTTACATCAAAAACATCATTTTTCCTTGCTTGACACTTACGTGAAAGAGTGGTGTGTGGCCGGATTTGTTTCCAGGTCTGGCTGTTGTTGCCTGCTCGTAGCCATGCTTCCAAATGCCGCAGCAAGGCCGGCGCGGTCCGTATATATGTTTGAAATCCCGATAGATGGCGCCACGGCGTGTCCCCCCCCCTGGGTGGGTGGGTAGAGTGGACGAGTGGGGTGTATGGGGTGAGTGGGGTGAATACTGGTTGGGGGGGGGGAGGGTGGAGTGAGTTTGGGTGAGTGGAGGGGGGAAGTGGTGGGGATGGGGGCAGTTTGGGGTGGCTGGGGAGTGTGGGTAAGAGTGGGGGGTTGGGGGTAACTGAGGGGAGTGGGGACAGTATGTGTGTCCAGTTGTGCAGAGGAGTATTAACAATTATAACTGCCCTTTTTGCATCACTCATTCCTCCGTGACCATTGTTTGTACACGGCATGATGCGCTAAAGAAACATTTATGATGATGATACACCAACACAGAGTTGGTGTATCATGATGTCCCTGCAGGAATGTAGCAGCCTCACAGGGTCAGCATGATGCATGAATTCAGCCATGTTAAGTATAGACTCACCCGGGCTGCATATATCTACTATGTTAAGCCCCACCTGCTCTATATATAGGGCTGAGTCTACCAAAGGGTTAAACTACAGGCTGTACGGGAGCATGTACTAATGTGAGTGCTTGGGATGCATGCAGACACCGGACAAGGGCTGAGTGAATGAGGACCTAACCCTCTATAGACAGCAAAGTAGAGTAAAGCAGTACACCCTATAGTATGCCCCAAGTGACTCGCTGCTGCAATGGGAGTGACACACCGGCTAAATCAATGCATCATTTTCAAAGATTCCCAAAAGAATACCAAAATAATACCATCTCTAGGCTAGAGCCTTGGTTTGTTTTCTTTGTGAGGGAGTACCATAAAACCCCAACTTATAGAACGACCCCACCTTTAAGCCAAACCCTATACTTGAGAAAGAAAATTGTTCTAAACAAAAAAAATGGTTTAAATATCATTTTCTCATTATTCTAATGTGTTAATTCCCCATCTATAAGCCGAACCCCAAAATTCTCAAAAATATATCATCTAATAGAAAATAACAACGCCAAATAAAATGTATCTTATAGGCTGGGTTTTACGGTAGTGATTATTTTTGAAGAACATGGAGGGTTGGTGGATCTCAACACAAGGTTCACCCCCCCTTGAGTGGGGTCGAAACTTTTCTGGACCCCCCAGGCTAGAATTTTTTAGGGCCCCCCCCATCTTAGCACTGTAGTAGTCCACAAAAAGGGGTGAAATTCTTTTGGCCGACCCCCTTTACAGGGGTCAAAATGCATTTGTGAACTTGGCACAATGCATATTCATTAACATTACAGCCTGCACATGGTACCATGCGGTTGGACTTAACACTGCCATTTGACATCATCCAAGTGGCATCCTAAATACTAATTTTATACTTATGTCAATTACCTCTCATTGTTGGCTGAGCTTTGACTGCCATACATTATATCTAACTGACCTCCTTGACAGCGGCATTGTGCACTTATGGTAGCCATTTACAATTACCTGTCATGGTGAGACCTACCTTCCTACTCTATTGTATACTGTAAAAATACTTTTTTCCACACTGTGAATATTTTCATGATTTTCGCAAATTTGAAAACCGCAAAAATATGCAAAGAGCAAATATCTATCTAGAATAATCATACAACTACTTTACTCCAAAATCTGTGAATTCAAATACACATATAAGTGCACTTTGTAGTCCCCTCCCATCCCCTCCCATCCCATCCCCTCCCATCCCATCCCCTCCCCTCCCATCCCCTCCCCTCCCATCCCCTCCCCTTCCCATCCCCGTCACGTCTCGTCACGTATCGTCTCGTCACGTATCGTCTCGTCACGTTTCGTCTCGTCACGTATCGTCTCGTCACGTATCGTCTCGTCACGTATCGTCTCGTCACGTATCGTCTCGTCACGTATCGTCTCGTCACGTATCGTCTCGTCACGTATCGTCTCGTCACGTATCGTCTTGTCACGTATCGTCTCGTCACGTATCGTCTCGTCACGTATCGTCTCGTCACGTATCGTCTCGTCACGTATCGTCTCGTCACGTATCGTCTCGTCACGTATCGTCTCGTCACGTATCGTCTCGTCACGTATCGTCTCGTCACGTATCGTCTCGTCACGTATCGTCTCGTCACGTATCGTCTCGTCACGTATCGTCTCGTCACGTATCGTCTCGTCACGTATCGTCTCGTCACGTATCGTCTCGTCACATATCGTCTCGTCACGTATCGTCTCGTCACGTATCGTCTCGTCACGTATCGTCACGTCTCGTATCGTCACGCACCGTCCCTTCCCGCACCGTCCCTTCCCGCACCGTCCCTTCCCGCACCGTCCCTTCCCGCACCGTCCCTTCCCGCACCGTCCCTTCCCGCACCGTCCCTTCCCGCACCGTCCCTTCCCGCACCGTCCCTTCCCGCACCGTCCCTTCCCGCACCGTCCCTTCCCGCACCGTCCCTTCCCGCACCGTCCCTTCCCGCACCGTCCCTTCCCGCACCGTCCCTTCCCGCACCGTCCCTTCCCGCACCGTCCCTTCCCGCACCGTCCCTTCCCGCACCGTCCCTTCCCGCACCGTCCCTTCCCGCACCGTCCCTTCCCGCACCGTCCCTTCCCGCACCGTCCCTTCCCGCACCGTCCCTTCCCGCACCGTCCCTTCCCGCACCGTCCCTTCCCGCACCGTCCCTTCCCGCACCGTCCCTTCCCGCACCGTCCCTTCCCGCACCGTCCCTTCCCGCACCGTCCCTTCCCGCACCGTCCCTTCCCGCACCGTCCCTTCCCGCACCGTCCCTTCCCGCACCGTCCCTTCCCGCACCGTCCCTTCCCGCACCGTCCCTTCCCGCACCGTCCCTTCCCGCACCGTCCCTTCCCGCACCGTCCCTTCCCGCACCGTCCCTTCCCGCACCGTCCCTTCCCGCACCGTCCCTTCCCGCACCGTCCCTTCCCGCACCGTCCCTTCCCGCACCGTCCCTTCCCGCACCGTCCCTTCCCGCACCGTCCCTTCCCGCACCGTCCCTTCCCGCACCGTCCCTTCCCGCACCGTCCCTTCCCGCACCGTCCCTTCCCGCACCGTCCCTTCCCGCACCGTCCCTTCCCGCACCGTCCCTTCCCGCACCGTCCCTTCCCGCACCGTCCCTTCCCGCACCGTCCCTTCCCGCACCGTCCCTTCCCGCACCGTCCCCTTCCCGCACCGTCCCTTCCCGCACCGTCCCTTCCCGCACCGTCCCTTCCCGCACCGTCCCTTCCCGCACCGTCCCTTCCCGCACCGTCCCTTCCCGCACCGTCCCTTCCCGCACCGTCCCTTCCCGCACCGTCCCTTCCCGCATTCATGCATCACAACGCAATGGGATGACACACCTACTAAAGGTAGGCCTGATGCATGAATAAAGCAATAGTCAAATACATGCAAGGGCTGTAATCATGCATTATGAAAAGCAATGCCTTTGGAAAATTATGCATCCCCGTCGGAGGTAATGTTTACAAAAATGTACAAAAGAAAAAAAAGAGTCCCGTCCCTTCCTGTAGGACGATAATGTTTATAAAAAATTTACAAAAGAAAAAAAAGAGTTTTCCCTTAATTACGATTAAGTGGTCTAAATATATCTCAAAGGCCAGCGTTCAATTTGAATCTGCCCGGGGGTGGGAGAAATATTCAGACCTGCCTCCCACAAAAATCCACTGACCCTCTCATGTTGTTAGAAAATGATCACTCCCTTAATAATCCCAAATTCAAAAACAAATTAACACACAACCTACAATGTATTGTACAAGCCCTGTGTGTACTTAACATTAGCACTGTGGTATCCATCACTATCCATCAACATTTATGTACGTGTATCATGCTACATACGCAGGATGTCGCTGCATGTGGAAGGTAATACAAAGGGACATCTTTGACTGTTAACCCTCTAAAGATGGCATGACACCTTAATGCATCATGCCCTTGGTCGTCATGATTCATGCATGCAGCCCTGGCAAGTAGCTCCCCAGTGCTGCATTTAAGCATCATGCCGACCCTCTGGGATTGAGACACTCCCAAAGGGTTGGCATAATGCACCAATGCAGCACTGCATCGTAATGTCATCTTTTAGCAACATCCGTCCTTAAAAGGTCAATGGCGGGAATTGGAGGTATGGGAGCTAATTATAAGCATACATGAGTGGTAGGGACATCCTTACTCCCATTGAACACTGTATTTCACACATCCTGTGATAAGAGGATTAGAGGTAGGAGGGTTTCAGAGGAGGAAGGAAGCTGGATATGCAATGTAACACAATACCACATGTATATCGGCCTCCTGGTGTGAGGGCCTGAAGGGCTGCCAACAACACTAGATAAGAGACTCTTAGCACCTAAACTTTAACGACTCTCAGGGTTAATTTTATGGTTCATGATGAATGTAATGGGTGGCCTCCTCCAGGAGCTGTGATATCTGATGCCCATATCTGATGTCATTAAAATATCCCTTTGGCAGCCTCACCAGCTAGTCTTATATAAGGTATATACACGGGAGGTGGTACCAGGGAGGTGGTGGAGGGGCAGGTTGTTTATAAACACAGGAGGCAGCAGCACGCAGGGAGGTATCTGTATTAGCATGCAACAAACACCTCTCACTTAAACGTATACAACACAATCTAGCTAAATCATGGTTGCAGGTAGTTCTGTTTTTTTGCCACCAGATACCATATGCATAGATGGTGTTGTATATCATTAAATCAAAAGGCATGGCACTATTCTACACATTCAGGGTCACATCCCAAACCCACTCATTTTTTTGTACCATGTTTGGTCAATAAATTGGTCAATAAACTTACTTAAATTGTGCTGTTTAATGGAGGCAGAATGATACAATTTAAAAAAAAGGGTATGGTCCTCTTATAGACTAGACATATGCTAATTGAATGCACAATTAAAAACTGAAAAGAATTATGAGAACTTTTCCAAGATGTTAAGCCTAATGAAGGTCACAATAAAGCAACTAATGCCCTAAATGGCAATAACAAAAGATACATCCCCTGAAAGATCTTGAATTAAATTTTATAATGGTAAAACAATGAGGTGTGTAGCTCATACAGTTGCTAATTCATTGAAATGTAAACTTCATGTATTTCTCCTCACCTGGCCCTGTTGCTAGACACATGGTAATTACTGCAAGCACCAGTATACACTCAGTACAGGTACCACGGACCTGGTAGATACAACAGGCAGTGGGTGGGGTAAAGGTTTAGGGACTTTTCCACCTTCCAAGCTCGCAAGCATTTACTTTTATACCTTTATCATTCTGTTTTTTTCATGGACTTAGTATAGGTCTTCTCTATCGAGTCCACATCTTAAATATTATGTATAGTAGTTTCTTGATTTTCAGTGGAACTCCCTACTGTAGGTGCAGTTATGTAGGAGGACAGGGCATCAGGGTGTAAAGTGTACCACTCAGGTCACTGTACTGGAGGAGAAGACAGTGGATTGGGGTAGAGAGTGGGTAGTCACAGGGACAGAAGGGGAGGAGTAGAGACAGGTACTGCCTTAGGTGGAGAGTGTGCTTGCTAGTGGGGGGAGGAGTGGGTAGAGGTATGGAGGATCTACAGGAGGAGGGAACCATGGTGAGGTATATATGTGTGGTATAATTAATTGTGTGAGTATTATTATAAGACTAAAGCTATAAGTGACTCTGAATGGGTTAGGGTAGTAAGTCCCCCTCCCCATGTTTACTTCCAGGTTAACCGGTGGCACTTCCTGTCACTGCCTGGCAACCCGTTTTGGGGCAATCAAATGAAGTAATATGTAGCAATATCCCCAAATTGAAAGACCTGATGTTGACTTTTTGACTTTTTGCTGGTCAACATATGGCTGTGTCTCACAAGATTGATACAAGTTGATGACCAGGTGACCTTTATGACCAGGTGCCCTCTACCTGTTGTATACCTAAAAGAACTGACATTCAAAAGTTGGAATCTTCTCGCATATTAAGTACTGAGCCAACACAGTTTAAAAACTTGGCTCTACCTCCTGGGGACACAGGTGTCTGCTTTCATGATCTCACATCTACCCCTTTCCTGCCAGTTTAAGTACACACATGGCCTCTTAAAGACCAGGAATGCATTGCCGGGGAATCACCTTGGCCTTCTGCCCAGACTGACATTAGCCTCCCTTCATGTGTCCACCGTCTGCCGTCCCCCTCCCCTCTATAACACACACACACTCAGTTGGTGCTGCCTCCACTGAGACATGTGACACAGGTATCCAACCCCCCCCCCCCCTCTCCAGGGCCCACCTCCTTCAACCATCCATAAGACACCAGTTAGTCAGTCACACAATACCTTACATTCATAAATCTTGTGAGGGGACCTAAACGGAGCCATTTACCAAAAGATCAAAAGGTAATGCCTTACATCAAGTTGTGAATCCAAAAGGAATGGTGTTTGTGTGATGGTGGGGGGCATTGCATGTAAGGCCTATGGTCTGGCATTAGCGTCTACCCATCCGTGATAGGTATGAAATGGTAAGGTGACTGTGATGGCACTTTCACCCTCCCATTGTTAACCCTTTGAGGGCCTGTTCATGCTTTAAAGTACCGTAAAACAATAAAGCATTGCGTAGACGCCACAGCTATTGCACAAGTCAGATCGCCAGTGCTGCTTATAGGATCAGGACAAAGTCAGGGAGTGGCTTATATGCGAGATTTTATAAGAATATTATGGTAGTGAATTTAGATATTCAATATTTCAATATTTACTACAACTGTCACGGTAATGAGCATCCTGGTATCATGTACCTCGTACCCCCATGCACCACTGACTTCATATGTTACTGGTTTCAGGAATGTCACGGTGCTTGAACAACTCATCAACAAGCCACCAACTGAAACCTACCCCCCCCCACCCCCGCCCCAGCTATACATTATATAAGGGGCACCACTGACGTCATGTGCCATCAGCTCTGTAAAATATTGTAATTCAGTTTTTCATATTCCATGAACTATACTTTCATTGCACAACCAAAAATGCAGTCAACCCTAGAATACACTAGGTATCATTTTTGAAGAAAATTCCTCACTCTCCCAAGTTTAATGTCTGACCTCCTGCCATGCTTACATCTCACTTACTTTATAGAGTTTCTTGGTTTTTATGCTATCTTTGATTCTGCCTCTCGATTCACTGAGGAACAAAGTGGTTAGCGTCTATGGCTGTGTCTCACGAACTTGGGCAAATGTTTTGGTCTATTATATGACCGGGTGCCATCTATGACCGGGTGTCGTCTATGACCGGGTGTTGTCTATGACCTGGTGTTGTCTATGACCGGGTGTCGTCTATGACCGGGTGTCGTCTATGACCGGGTGTCGTCTATGACCGGGTGTTATCTATGACCGGGTGTCGTCTATGACCGGATGTAGTCTATGACTGGCTATCTAAAAAAGTCTATTTATAGAAATTGTAAAAGAAAAAAGTTGTTTAAGTTTTTTTTCCTCCAAACAACCTTTTTAGATAGCCGGTCATAGATGGCACCCGGTCATGGACGGCACCTGGTAATAGACGACACCCAGTCATAGACGGCACCCAGTCATAGACCAACACATTGACCCAAGTTCATGAGACACAGCCCTTTATCTGTAGACTCCCTTTATTTATTAGTAAAATGACAACAAATTATTTGATATTATACACTAAAGATTCAAAAATAAAAAAGATTCAAGTGTAAAACAAAAATAGCATATATTACTCTCACACTAGTTAATAAGACTTGTGCGAAAAGGCAGATTGGGTAATTATTCAAGCAACGGATAAACATGGCTGTTCTCTTCTTTGGCCTCATACATGAATGTGTCACCAGTCTCAGAGGGGAATACCCCCAACTGCGACGCGGCTTTGTCTTGATCAACCAGCCTCTTTGGGGACTGGGGGGGGGGGTTCCCAACTCAGAAGTTTAGGATGGGATATCTCACTAACTATGAAAAAAAGTTTAATATAATATTAAAAGGAGAACATTATATGGATATTTACTTTGGAATTTGACCCTATTTGATACTCATTATTATATAATCATGCCATACAAAGGCAGAAACAATGGCAATTTCAGGTGATTTCTTGTCTTTGGTTGCCAAGTACACTCCATGCACGACTATGTGTATTTTTCCCCTGTAAGAGGTGTCGTTCTTCTGTTAGTGGGGATAAAATTCTGAGAATAGTTGGTTGAGAGGATACTTATTATACATTAACCCCATGAAATATAAACTCAATTCATATGGAATTACCAGTCAAGTTAGCTAGGACTTTCCTAACTTGTTTGTATACTGGAAATGTCGCTTCATCTGGTACCTCAAGGGTACTCTAGGCTAACACAGGGTAAAAATGAGAATTTAAACCAGCAAAAGACAAACCCATTTATATATATATATATATATATATATATATATATATATATATATATATATATATATATATATATATATATAGGCTAAACAGACATTATAGGTTATACGTCTCTTGTCTGGCCTTAAACAGAAATTATATGTCACCAGTCCCAGAGGCTTGTTTTGATCAAATTGACAACATAAGTAATTACTCATGTTTCATGTTAAAATTGCTCCCTGCCTCAGTCCAGATTTTCTAGACAGATGGCCGGTTCAATGTTGTGACACCTGGATCCAGCAAACTTATTAGTATTAGTGTAGTGAATACCAACTTGGAGTTAGAAATTAAATTTCAACTAAGTGGGTCACTTAGAAAGTGATTCACTGATATCATACACATTCATTAACATTACCAACAGGGCATGACATTAAATGTACTGCCTTTCATCTCAGTGACATCCTAAATGCTAATAGAGTCGTTAAATACTTAAGTGTCCTGGTTTTAAATTACTTCTTATCACGAGCCTTCAGCTATGTTCATAACACATTTATTAAAGGGACGGGGTGACAGAGAGAGTATCTTTATTATAGACACATAATAGACATGTATACATGTATATACAGTTAAAAGGAAAGTTATTCAGTTTTTTAAAGGTTTATTCAAACTGTTAACACAAACTTGCACTAACCTGCAGATTAACTAGAATTTTTTTTGTGAGATAATGATCATGATTGACAATGACAAGTTAAATTTGTAATACTTTCATGAAAAACATATCAGTTATCATGTTATGAACTAAATTAATGATTGTGAACACAAGACGTATCATCAAATATAAGTACTGAAAAACCTCTCTAATGAGCAGGCTAAGTTGGGGGGATTTGAGGCCAACGGTATTCAATGTAATAAGCGTAATAAATTATTACAAACTCATTTAAATAGTTAAGAGTTGAATTGGGTAAATAATTGAGATTTTTCAGGCCATTTATAGTCTTATATTCAGGTCAAAAAGGAGGGGTGTGCTTATTAAGGGATATGACCAGGGTGTGCGATGCCCCCACTGTACTAGTAGTATTTCAGTGTCCAACATAGTCAATTAGGCCAAAAAAAAAGAAGTTTGTTTCAGGTAACACGGCAAGAAAATGTAGGGTCGTTAGGACGGATCTTTTTTTTTAAACATGAAAGTACTAGCCGGCCCCTCTGAAAACCCAAAAATTAACCAAAAAAGGGTAAAAATACAAAAATGTCTTCAAAATTGCATAAAAAAACGTAGGGTCGGCCCTGTTTTGACAGGGTCGGTTGGGTTACCTGAAACAAACCTTTTTTTTTGGCCTTATCATCAATGAACAACTTTCTATCGTTTGTAACCCATGGGAAACATATGTTTCTTGCAACTAGTAAATGACACCAGAAAACAATCATGATGTGACATATATATGATTGATGTGTCAAGAGTTCTTTTTGACTAGGTAATGAAGGAGTTGATTCAAATGTTTGATTGATTCAAGTCTATGTTTTTATAAAGTATTTTCTTTTATATGCCTGTTAAATGTCATGTGTACACAATAAAGGGCTTGCTGTTTTTCAACATTTTACTCTGTTTTGTTTATGTTCTGACATTTATACTATATCCCCATATAAAGGAATCGGAAAAGAAAAAGCAAGTTATAATATGCACTTTTAAATTCAACAATAATGTTTGTCTTGGATACCTTAGACTTTTTTCTATGCATAATATAATTGTCAACCACCGATTTTCCTGAACAGAAACACAAGTAATTTTCCTTGATGTTAGACAAAATCATTGCATGGCACTGACAGGGGGCTCTAAAGCTGACAAGTTGATATTCCTTGATGCCAATTATTTAATTGATCAAGATCTAATTAAAAAACACACATCAACACAGAAAGTGATGTATATATCTATAATGGACAAGGTAGCTGCCTACACATGGCAACAACAAACAAGTTTAAGGAGGAACAAGATGGCTGCTTACTAAGAGATACTATAGTTGTAGGGCTGTAGGGGACATAATGGCATCCGACACTGTTACATCGCTATAGGGTGAAACAGGGTGAACAAGTTTATAGGAAGACAAGATGGCCGCCTACACAGAGTTATCAGTAACATTGCTATAGGGAGACAAGATGGCTACCTACACAGAGTTATCAGTAACATTGCTATAGGGAGACAAGATGGCTGCCTACACAGAGTTATCAGTAACATTGCAATATAGGGACAAGATGGCTGCCTACACAGAGTTATCAGTAACATTGCTATAGGGGGACAAGATGGCTGCCTACACAGAGTTATCAGTAACATTGTTATATGGGGACAAGATGGCTACTTACACAGAGTTATCAGTAAGATTGCTATAGGGGGACAAGATGGCCACCTACACAGAGTTATCAGTAACATTGCTATAGGGGACAAGATGGCTACCTACACAGAGTTATCAGTAACATTGCTATAGGGGGACAAGATGGCCACCTACACAGAGTTATCAGTAACATTGTTATAGGGGGACAAGATGGCTGCCTACACAGAGTTATCAGTAACATTGCTATAGGGGGACAAGATGCCTACCTACACAGAGTTATCAGTAACATTGCTATAGGGGTACAAGATGGCTGCCTACACAGAGTTATCAGTAACATTGCTATAGGGGGACAAGATGGCTACCTACACAGAGTTATCAGTAACATTGCTATAGGGGGACAAGATGGCTGCCTACACAGAGTTATCAGTAACATTGCTATAGGGGTACAAGATGGCTACCTACACAGAGTTATCAGTAATATTGCTATAGGGGACAAGATGGCTACCTACACAGAGTTATCAGTAATATTGCTATGGGGGGAATAGATGGCAGTCTATGCAGATTATCTATGCAGATTATCAATGCTGATTCCTTTTAAAACCCATGCCAAATAAAAATATCAACAACAACAACAACGTAGTGTTTGGAAGTCGTACAATTGCCAAAATTAAAATATAATTGATAGGTTAACATTCCCAGCCCGCAATTCGATGTCGGACCAACGTTGGCATGACGTCAGCTGGCGTTGGCATGACGTCAGTCATTATCGTTGTCCCAAGTGCTTTTTGGCCGTCCATTTCTACTATTTGCCAACGTCGCCATTGGCATGACGTTGCCATGACGTTGGCCTAATGTCCTCACTGTTGGCATGATGTTGGCCCAACATCAGGACAATATGTCAGATATTGACATTGTGCCAACATCTACCCAATCATGTTAGTAGTCAATATATGACATTTGTTTGTGTTAGTCCAACGTTGGATATCAATGTGTGAACTTTTCCTAAAATAGTTACCATAATATTAGACAATAATAACCATTAAAGAAACAGCCATTTCCTTATTTGCATTTCACCTTAATCTCAACTGAAAGGGCCAAGAAGTGATACAGAATCATCCTATCATTGGGGGTGCAGAGGGGTCCCCCCTTGAGGTCACAAAGTCGCCTCTTTTAGGGGCTACAGGTCGGAAAGTCGCCTTTTTTGCAAAAATATCCAGGTCGCAGGTCACTTTTTTATTATATATTAGTATGGCCATTTCAAAACCACAGGTCGCAGGTCACAAAAATTAATGATCCAGGTCGAAAAGTCGCCTGGAAAACGGCCCAGGTCGCCAGGTCGCCGAAAACCCCTCTGCAGTCACATCATTTACACCTTATTGACTTGCCATCGCCTACAAAAGGGTGTCCTCGTTCATATATTAGCAGTATTCTGTTATATTATATATGAAGTTGGTAATTAAGAATCAAATATATTATAAATGGATTATTATATGATTGGGTCACTCATCGTGCTTTTTACGTGATATCCCCGTGCTGATATCTAGTGATATCGGCACTCTTCCGGTGGATATCGGCACTCTTCCGGTGGGACTGAGCAATTCCGAAATTTCTTCACACATAAAATCCGTAGCTTCATGGTGATTCGAACACGCTACTCCAAGACTTGAAGTCGGATGCTCTACGTGCTACGCCGCCAGGGCGCTGGTATACGTGGGGGATGAAATGAGGAGTCTATAGACGGACTTTCAGCCCTGTAGGGGCATTATTTAGGGAGTTATGGAAGAAAACACTCTTTTTGATGTAATTTCTCCTAAAATCAAAATTTCTTTATAATTTTTTTTTTACTATAAAGGTAGTAGTTGGACTTTACTTGGCTATTCGTTAAAATAATTCTAGGGCCTTTTTTTTACATATATATCCACTTTAAAAATGGTACGTTTCCACCCAGGCTCAAACCCTGGGCCTTCGGTGTATGAGTCCGACGCACTAGGTGCTTGGCCGCAGAGGCCGCGGTACAACTGAAGGGACACCCATCCAACTTATCATGGCAGTGGGTCGGATCTAGGTCGGACCATATTGGGTCGGGTCCCCGGCCGCGGTGCACCTACACTGGCACCCTGCTGCTTACCCCAAGCACTGTTAGCCTATAGCAGGGAAACCATAGACTCGAGAGAGAGAGAGAGAGAGAGAGAGAGAGAGAGAGAGAGAGAGAGAGAGAGAGAGAGAGAGAGAGAGAGAGAGAGAGGTGCGGGGTAGGAGTGGGATAGGCCTACAGGGCATCATGCCGACCATTTGGGAGTGTATCAACACCATAAGGTTGGCATGATACAGTAAGGAGTTAATGTAATCGTATAATAAACCTAATATTGTATGGCTAACGGCCTCACTCGGGGTTGTATGGCTCAATATCGTCACTCGTGCTATGCACTCGTGCCGATATTGAGCCATACAACCCCTTGTGAGGGCGTTAGCCATTCAATATTGGTTAAATATACCTAGTTTCAAAAGTTTTTATAAAACAGATAGGCCCCAATTATTGGCCAATTACGAGGAAAGATAATGGATCTGCTGAGAGAAATATCTTCATACAACCTTCAATGCCCTCTGGTGGAGGTGGGAGACACAATGTTGGGACAACGTTGGAAGAACATGAACTATCTTACGTTGTACCAATGTTGGCAGAACACTGGTAGTATTGCCAACGTTTATATGACATAAATTTACCAACGTTGACATGACATGGATTATCTGATGTTGTAGCAACGTTGGCAAATGTTGGTACAACATAAATTTACCAACGTTGTACCAACGTTAATGGACCAATGTTGGCACAACGTTAAAATATTGCTTGCGACATGGCGACGTTGTACGACGTTGGCCCAACATATCCTTGTGTGCTGGGTTGGTATACGGGGACAAGAAGTCCGCCTATCATCAGTTCCGTTGCTTTATTACACGATTGGGCCACTCATCGTGCTTTTTCTGGGATATCCCCGTGCTGATATCTAGTGATATCGGCACCCTTCCGGTGGATATCATGCCATTTCCAGTGGTCCTGAGCAATTCCGAAGTTTATTCACCCATAAAATCCTCAGTTTCATGGCGATTCAAACTCAGGACCCCAAGACTAGAAGCCGAAGCCTCTACGCGCCTTGCCAATCCGGCCATACAGAAGAAGGGGATAACAAGACTTCTACAGGCACATTCTCAGCCCTCTAGCTCTTATATTAACAGAGATACAGCAACTTTTACACTTTTTGTTATAACTTCTCCTAAAATCAAAAAAAAAAAAAAAAATTATTATAACAGTAGAAGTTGGACTTTACTTACTTATTTGTTAAAATAATTTTAGGACCATTTTTTTACCTATATATACGCACTTTGAAAATGGTACATTTCGAACCAGGTTCGATCCGGGGACCTTTGGTGTGTGAGGCGAACATGCTAGCGCCCATGCATTTCTGGCCATGGTACATGGGGAGGGAAACGCTGGCTATATTGAAGTATACAGGGGAGCAGTTAGTAACCAAAATGGCAGGTGGCGACGCAGGAGTACAGTCGTATTCTTTAACATGCCGAAAGCAGCGTAAGAAAATAATGACCGCTCCTCGCGCCTAGCTCCTTGTCCCTCCCCTACTGAAGATTTCCACAACATGGCGCCTGCACCCTCTGTACAAGATGAGTTAATATCGTTCAAAATGGCGAAATTAGGACGTTTTAAAGTTAAATAAGGACATATGAACCAAAAAATCATATAATAAACCTAATATTGTATGGCTAACAGGCTCACTCGGGGTTGTATCGCTGAATATCGTCACTCGTGCTACGCACTTGTGCCGATATTGAGCCATACAACCCCTCGTGAGCCCGTTAGCCATACATTATTGGTTAAATAGGGGAACATCGGGTAACAAGTTTGACAGAAGTATGAGATTAATGTATAAAGGGGTTTCAGTTACAGTCCTATAGGCTGCCTACACAGGGCACATAGGGTCACAACTATTGCCATACCCACAGGTTTTATTGCAGGTATTCAAATTGGTGCATGTCTCATTTTAGTGCAAGGTAGAAAGTGTATCATAATAATTTTACTGTAAAACCTTACATATAAGCCCTACTTACGTATAAGCTGCACCCCTAACTTTGAGGTATAATATATGGTAAACATATTTTATTTCGCTCTGTACATATTTTTGTGGATTCCGAGGATTTTAAATATAGACAGAGCAAATACCAATCCAATAAAGTCACATAACTACTATTCTCCAAACATTTGAAAATTTGAATACACATGAAACTGTACTTTTAAATTAAATGTGAAAAGATTTGTACATAAAAATATCTATGTTTACAGTGAGCCTGAAAGGGGGTCTGGAAGTTGTTATTTTAGTCCTGTACTATGGTAGATCCACAAAGTCGCACTAGTGCCAGGGCACTGGTGATCTGACTGGCGTACTAGCCGCGGCTTTAATATACATGAGGTTTTACGGTAAGCGCTAAAAATGAATCTCAAATAAAGTGTCCTGCTCAGGGGTAGACATAAAACATCCAGATAGCCATGAGAATGAAAGTATGCATTTACTGTTGAAGGTACCATATTCTAGAAAGTAATTCACCTATTTTTCATGAGGGTAAATCTGGGTAACTCCACGCATGTGGTAAGATTGCACAGCCCTCCCCCTTAAAAGGCACAAATTAATCTTTTTTTTAATGTAGTCAAACACTACACTCAGACATTTAGAATGTTTGTGGTTAATAATAAGAATTGGGTCAAGTATTGGTGCTGGATAATGTCCGAGCACCATACCAAATGTGCAAGCACCACATCTAACGTCCGAGCATCCCCCTACAATAAGTAAACAAATAAATAAATAGACAAAGGTTCACGAGTGTTAACCTGTCAAATGGGTTAATTCATGAGTTGAAGGTGAGGCTGTATTTCGCGAGGCCGTCGGCCGAGTGAAATGGGGCCCACCTTCAAATGTAAACAAACTGCTTTGCCTGTGGCGAATCATGGGCAAAGCACTCGGACCTTGGCTTGGGTGAGGGTCTCAGTGAGGGTAATCCCGCAGAAAACTGAGAGTCATATATGATTCTGGTCAGAAGTGAATACTGCACGGGCACTGAATGGTCCATAATTTAATAAGTTGGAAATGATGCCAATATTATGAAAACTTGTTCACATGCTGCTGAATGTCTGCCAGTTTCAATCAAATAATAGGAAAGGGATTCTCAGTGAGTTTACATTTTTTTCAAAGGCTAGATTGGGGATCAGTGGAAATGCAAATTATTCGGTGCAAATTCAGGCGAAATTCAGGTGGTTTTACGCTTCAGACCAGTGCTCAAATTTTCCGTGGTCAGTACCCAGCACGCAAGGGTACGTTGGGCCAACGTCGGCAGGTTGCAAGCAATATTCCAACGTTGTGCCAAAGTTGTGGTTACAACCTTGGTGCAACGTTGGCAAAATAATGTTGTACCAACGTTGGCAATTTTATCAGCTATTTGCCAACGTTGGTACAATGTCAGATGATGCATGTTGTACCAACGTTGGCAAAACAATATTGTAGCAGCATTCGCAAAACTCCCACCAGAGGGCATAAAAGGTTGTTTGAAGATATTTTACCAGCAGCTACATCATCTTTGGGAGTTATCGTCCATTAATGGGGTTCCCTCTGTGTTATATAAATGTGCAAGCAATAGATATTCCATTTTAACCCTAGAGATTACATTGTACCAGCTTTAATATAATGAAAGAGTAAAATCCTGGCATTATTTCCGTAGAGACATCTCATTTGTGGTATTGCCAAGTAGATAAGTTCCAAAGTATGGGAAGAGTTTGTATCACTTCTTAGCCCTTCAAACTGAGATTAAGGTGAGCGCAAAGGCTTTAAAATGATGAATATACATTGAGCAGAGTTGATGACCCTTTAATAGTATGAGAAAGTCATCCCAACAGGTTAAATTTTGGACTATAAATGGGTTTGGTAGACGTTGGCCCAACGTCTACATATGACGTTGGACCAGTGTTATGCCAACGGCGACGTTGGCCCAACGTCATGCCAACGTCATGCCACTGGCGACGTTGGCACATAGTAGAAATGGACGGCTAAAAAGCACTTGAGGCGTCGATAAAATCTAACATCATGCCAACGCCAGCCGACGTTATGCCAACGTTGGCATGACGTCGAATTGCGTGCTGGGTAGCTAATTTTGGTTGGAAATGTTTTGTAGAAAAGATGTATCTTTTAAGGGTGATTTTCAGAAATAGTAAATGTCCTGGTAGCTGTTATTGGGTTTTCCGCTACATTAAATCATATAGTAGAAGGATTTCCTTCGCTGAGACCTGAGGCGACAAAGTTTCATCCATCGTGCATTGTTTTTACGACAATGCACTGCAGAACCGGAAATGAGTTTTACGCCCTTGTTTTTGCTAAATATATTTAATATTTGCAAATATTTTCGTGTTAGAGCAATAATAATAACCTGATGCGCGATCTTGCCTAACCCTTGGACCTCGGCTACCGAATTATCACCAGACAAAGTTCGCATTATTTTTACCAATCTCCCTAACAGAGACTTCTGTTTCCCCGGTCACTTCTATCTCTGCCAAAACCTAAGAACTCTTCTGTAACAGGAGGGGCAAAAGCAGCGCTCTCCTGTGGAAAAAGTCTAGAAAGGAGGACTACTTATGTGGTTTCCTATCCTCTTCACCACTGACAGTAAATCCTCCCCGAAAATAGTTCCATGGAAAATCAGCAATTTCTATCACAAAAACATGCCCAATCTGTAATTTTCAAAATTTCATGTTCAGACCCGGTGAACAAGAAAACGCTATTTCAACGTTAAAAAAAAACGTCATCAGAAGCTTTAAAAACGTTCACTTTCTGAACGTTTTATTTACATTAAAACGTAAACTCAAAATCATGTTAGAATAACTTTTGTTAATTACGTCTTTTTCGAGGTAGAAAGAATGTTGAAAAAATGGTTTTAATGTTTTTATTGAAACGTTTTATTAGGTAAATATATCGTTTTCCTGTGAATCTGTCCATTTCCGAAGCACACGGAAGAAGGCTTTTGCAGAGGTGCAGTCCGGGCCGCGGTCCCAAGCGAAATATCTGCCTCCTGTAGATTGTATTTTTAGTCTTTTTTTTAGTAAGGTCACCATGATCCCAGTGCCCGAGTCCCAGTGTTACAAATTGCTTGACACAGGCATGCCAGTTTGTAGTGTTGGCCTACTGTAAATCCGCAAATCTATGCAGGTGGCTCCAGAGGGGTCAAAAGCGACCTGGCGACCTGGGCTGTTTTCCAGGTGACCTGGTGCAATAATAAAGGCGACCTGGCGACCTTTGTAAAAGTTTGACTATAGCCTAGGGTAAATTTTCTAAACAAGAATTGCGGTTGTTGCCGCGTAAAAAAATGCCTCAGGCATTTTCATACGCGGCAACAACGGCAATTCTTGCATTCGTAGAAACATAATGTCTACATGGTTGGTATGTTTGAAGGGAACCCATTCAAGACACCAAAAAAGCAGGGCCGGGAAGGGGTTATCAGGGGGAAGGATGATATTACTTCAAATATGGCATTTCCTATGAATTCCTTGGGTCCATGTTAGGGGGTAAGGAAATGTGTGTTGCTTGAGAGATAAACAATTACAATAGATGTTGCTAGGCAACCAGCTGGATTAGCAACAAACTAATAGAACCATTGAATTCCTTGGGTCCATATAAGAGGGTTAGGTTTGATTATGGTCAACCTTAGGACCATGGAAATTTGCGTTGCTAGGCAGATAAACAATAAGAATAGCTGTTGCTAGGCAACCAGCTGTATTAGCAACAAACCGAAAGAACCATTGAATTCCTTGGGTCCATATTAGGGGGGGTAAGTATAATTATAATCAACCTTAGGACCATAGAAATGTGTGTTGCTAGGCAGATAAACAAATAGAATAGCCGTTGCTAGGCAACCAGCTGTATAAGCAACAAACCGACAGAACCATTGAATTTCTTGGGTCCATATTAGGGGGGTAGGTATGATTATAATCAACTTCAGGACCATGGAAATGTGTGTTGCCAGGCAGATAAACAATTAGAATAGCCGTTGCTAAGCAACCAGCTGTATTAGCAACACACAGATAGAATCATTCAATTCCTTGGGTCATTATTAGGGGGGTAGGTATGATTATGATCAACTTCGGGACCATGGAAACGTGTGTTGCTAGGTAGATAAACAATAAGAATAGCCGTTGCTAGGCAACCAGCTGTATTAGCAACAAACAGATAGAACCATTGAATTCCTTGGGTCCATATTAGGGGGGGTAGGTATGATTATAATCAACCTTAGGACCATAGAAATGTGTGTTGCTAGGCAGATAAACAAATAGAATAGCCCTTGCTAGGCAACCAGCTTTATAAGCAACAAACCGACAGAACCATTGAATTTCTTGGGTCCGTATTAGGGGGGTAGGTATGATTGTAATCAACTTCGGGACCATGGAAACGTGTGTTGCTAGGCAGATAAACAATTAGAACAGCTGTTGCTAGGCAACCAGCTGTATTAGCAACAAACAGATAGAACCATTGAATTCCTTGGGTCATTATTAGGGGGGGTAGGTATGATTATAATCAACCTTAGGACCATAGAAATGTGTGTTGCTAGGCAGATAAACAAATAGAATAGCTGTTGCTAGGCAACCAGCTGTATAAGCAACAAACCGACAGAACCATTGAATTTCTTGGGTCCTTATTAGGGGGGTTGGTATGATTATAATCAACTTCAGGACCATGGAAATGTGTGTTGCTAGGCAGATAAATAATTAGAATAGCCGTTGCTAAGCAACCAGCTGTATAAGCAACAAACAGATAGAACCATTGAATTCCTTGGGTCCATATTAGGGGGGTAGGTATGATTTTAATCAACCTTAAGACCATAGAAATGTGTGTTGCTAGGCAGATAAACAAATAGAATAGCTGTTGCTAGGCAACCAGCTGTATTAGCAACAAACAGATAGAACCATTGAATTCCTTGGGTCCATATTAGGGGGGTAGGTATGATTATAATCAACTTCTGGACCATGGAAATGTGTGTTGCTAGGCAGATAAACAATTAGAATAGCCGTTGCTAGGCAACCAGCTGTATTAGCAACAAATGGATAGAACCATTGAATTCCTTGGGTCCATATTACGGGGGGTAGGTATGATTATAATCAACCTCAGGAACTATCAAAGGTTGATTTATATTATTGTTATCACATAGCATAAATTTGTATTGTGACACCTTAATCCAAGATGGCGGCATAATCCAAGATGGCGGCGCCCGTTCTGACTTCTGGCAAAGTGCAAACATCATTAGACTCGTTCCAATCCCATGCGCTCCTGCCGCTACCGCTCGCCTCACTTAGGGACCAGTAACCGTGCGGTCCGCTCGGAGCGGCGCTCTCTAATTGCGCTGTTTAAAATGGTGCGAGATGGGGCCAGCTTGGGGTGATTGGTTACAGAACGCGGCGACGTAACCCGTTACAACGCTGTACGGTTACTGGTCCCAAAGCGGAGCGTCGGGATTGGAACTAGTCTAAAACATCATATACCTCGTTCTGGTGGTGCCTGGCGGCACCACCAGGTGGCTAAGCCACCACTTTGGCATAAAAAAAGCGATTTTGTGACTTGGGGCCCTTAATTTCGGCGACTTTCCGACCTGCGGGGGGAACCCTCCGGGAACCCTCTGCACCCCCATCCAGGACTATATTCTATGACCTTATCACACATTACACAACAAATCTGGCTAAATGACGGGGACTTAAGTCTCGCGATGAACTGTTGTCGTAATTTTTGCGCCGGTTCTAACTAATTAAAATTGGAATTAAGCCTCCCTGGAAAAAAAGTGAGCCCCTCAAACTACTGCCGACTCTGACAGGAAGCTACTGCCGACTCTGACAGCAAACTACTGCCGACTCTGACAGCAAACTACTGCCGAATCTGACAGCAAACTACTGCCGACTCTGACACCCGGCTCTGACAGCAAACTACTGCCGACTCTGACAGCAAACTACTGCCGACTCTGACAGCAAACTACTGCCGAATCTGACAGCAAACTACTGCCGACTCTGACAGCAAACTACTGCCGACTCTGACAGCAAACTACTGCCGACTCTGACAGCAAACTACTGCCGACTCTGACAGCAAACTACTGCCGACTCTGACAGCAAACTACTGCCGACTCTGACAGCAAACACAAATCAAAACAACATGGACTGCATGACGTCACTGCTAGGTGACGTAGTAACGTTGCTAGGTAACGTAGCAACGTTGCTTGGTGACGTAGCGGCGTCGCTAAGACTGTGACGTCACTACTGCTATGACGTCACTAACATTGCATTCTCCATGCAGAGGCTTAGTCGAGTTAAATAGAAAACGTACTCATGTATTTTGATGTGCTAGGAGAATGTGAAAATAAACACTCGCTCCAGCTTTACCCGGAGCTGTGGACGATAACATAGTCTAATGTCGGCCA
The DNA here is from genome assembly GCA_947462335.1 of Harmothoe impar. Lineage (NCBI taxonomy): Eukaryota > Metazoa > Annelida > Polychaeta > Phyllodocida > Polynoidae > Harmothoe > Harmothoe impar. The sequence continues at coordinate 65,381,024 of OX381717.1, read as the reverse complement.
TTTTGTCACCTCTCAAAGTTTTTACAGCATTGTGTAAACATCTGTCGTGACTGATGATGACAGATTTAATTTCTTTTAAATCCATCTTCAGGTGAGTGACAGATCAGCACAATGTGAGATGATTTGCCCTTTTTTTGAAGTAATATTAATGGAGTTCCTAGAAATTGCCCATTAAAACTGTCATTTCAATGCTGCAAATCCTCCATAAATTCTGACCACTGCATAAAGTGAGACTGGGGGGGGGGGGGGGGGGTAGATGGGGGGGTCCCCATGTCACATGTCGATTTTAAGAAATGGCCATGTCACATGTCACTAAGGAAAAAGCCATGTCACTAGTGTCACTAAGGAAAAGAATTTAGGGCATAGAGAGAGTTATAAATGGGGGTCTTGGGGCCGGAGGCCCCAGGAAAATTTAGGGATTTGAAAACCCACAGGGACCAAATTTGAAGAAAGGGTTTGGTAGCCTACTTCACTCTATATATGAGATTCTTTTTTCATGTCACTAAGCCCCATGTCACATGTCGATTTTAAGAAATGCCCATGTCACATGTCACTTAACTGGCCATGTCCCATGTCGATTTTAAGAAATGCCCATGTCGCAATGTCGATTTTAAGAAATACCCCTGTCGCCATGTGGATTTTAGGGGTCTATACCCATACTGGGCTTTGCCCAGCGTGATGCCCACTCCGTGGGCATCACGCTGGGCAAAGCCCAGTTGGGTCTCACTTTAAAAAATACCTAAACAGGTCTCAGATCTGAAAATTTTATTGCCCAACTTTTCAGTATTACTGCAGATACATGGAGATTTTTGCCCGTCCTTCAAGCCTACCGGCGATAATAGGGGCCGGGAGCCCACAAGGGCCCGGAAGGCAGTGGTCACGGCACGTGACGAGACTGTGGCGGCAACGTGCAGACGCTGCCAGACGCGGCAGCCCGTGGTACGCGCGGCCTCTCTTAGAGGGCGCCACCCGCGGTAGTACCAGACGCCGCCGCCAGGCGCCACCACGCGGCCCAACACAACAAACTCCGACTTCTGTCGTGCAAGTTTCGCTTTCAATATCGACTTCTCTGGGTGAGTAAAGTTCACGGGAAGGCCATCTCCGCCACATAAGTCTCACGGCAACGGTGTGTATTCTATCTAGTTCACAAAATGGCTGTATTGGTGCCGTAGACTTAGCAGTATCCGTATTTATGTACATGTGGATTCGGCACGCACCAGAACGTTCAGTCCTATCGTAGTTTCACCTATTATCGCTCATGTTTAGGTGTGGCAGCGAGTTTCGAAATTCCCCAACTATCGTCATCAATGACACGGAGTGGCTGTCCATAGTACGAGCTGCTGTTGACGCCTGAAACTGAAACGTGAGGACCCCGGCGGACGAAACCCATCGCCGCACTGCGTCTGCAAGGTAGCCGATAATTGTAGAACCCCACTGGTCCCCAGGGCCCGGGGAGGGGGGGGGGGGGGGGGACTGGCGTAGGACTGGGGGAGGACCCAAAATTTTCCAGAATTTCTGGCCCCTACCACCGGGGGTCCTACAGAAATCTGTCTAGACAAAAAGTGACGGTATAATTTGACCACGGAGTGACGCGCTGAAAGTGAAACCTCCCATTATTATGTAAACTGTATACTGTAAACGTATTAATTTTCGCTCAGTACATATTTTCGCGTTTTTTCGCGCACATGCTTAGATGCGTGAAATTATGATGTGCGCGAAAATTATACCCATGAAATTAGCTTTCCAATGACATGTAGCACTATATAATGCCACTAGTATCTATAATCCTATACAGGTAAGCCCCTAGTCTTTGGGCTCTATTATAATTAATCCTATACATGTATATTGTGCCTCTATATGGGTTAAAAATCGACACGGGCGACACGGCCCTTTTAAAAATCGACACGGGCGACACGGCACTTTTAAAAATCGACGGATTCAGACATCTTTATAAGGTCCTAGTATGTTCTATATACATAAAAATCGACACAGTGACACGGCCCTTTTGCTAAAAATCGACATGGCGACACGGCCAAAATTGTGGGGACCCATGTAGGGGCACTATATTCCAACTAGAAGTTAGATGGTAATGTTGTGCCTCTACATGGGTACCCACAATTTTGACCGTGTCGCCGTGTCTGATTTAAGCAAAAGGGCCATGTCACTGTGTCGAATTTTATACAAACTTAGAGACAAATCCCTGATGGTCGATTTTTACCCCTAATTTTCCTGTGTCCGTCGATTTTTAAAAGTTTTTGATTCCCCCGCCGAACAAGGGGTTCAAATTCTGTCCCCTCCGGACATATTCAGTACTCCTCTTCTATTCCCTCAAATCTGGAAATTGGTCAAACTTGAATCCGTCAAACTTGGTCAGATTGTTTTACCATGTGTTGCTCTTGTACCACGACAGGTTCCCAGCGTCTATAACCAGGTCGTGCGTGTACAGTATAAGCGGGCCGCAGAGGGAGTGCGTGAACAGTGCGTGTACATTATACCGAGCAGCAGAGGGAGTGCGTGAACAGTGTACCGGTGCCGTGTGAACATCACCAAGTAGAGCAGAGGCAGGGCTGCCATGCTGCAGCCATGGCCGCCTCGTCCCCACCCCCAGACACCAACAAGACCCCGGTAACCATAGTCCACACCACCGCCGTATGTACCTCCTACCATATGCAACGTAATAAGCGCACACCCCCTAATAAGCACACACACCCCGTTTTGGGCCGATTCTTATAATAGAATTCTTAGGCGCACTGTGCGCTTATTACATCGAATACGGTACATGTATTAGGGAGTGCTGTATTTTTAAAAACAGGGTTGTTCACAAATAGCCCTCCTTAAGCATTTTTTCAAAACATTTTTCACTGACTGATCATTAGGGAAAATTTAAAAAAAAAACATGTTTGTTTCAGGTTACCCTACTAAAAGTAGATTTTCAGACCATGGAACCTGAAACGCACCTTTTTTCCTCTTAGTAAAACTGGTCTTTCTGAAATGTTTATTCCATAGTATTCGAGATTTCATGATATCTCTGGATCCCTATGGATCAACCAAAATATTTGTTGCCCTGGCTTCACTGAACATTATTGTAAAAATAGATGATTTAATTGTCACTCACTCCACTTGTTCATGTACAAAATCCATTCACTCCAAAAATCTAATTCTTTTTAAAAATGAAAATAAGTAGCTTACTTTCACCATTTATTTGGAAGTTAGATCTAATTGCCAACTTTATTTTTAGTGTGGCCTAAGGAGAATTCTTTTTGCTGAAGTCAAGATTTCGCTCATACATGTACATAGGCACGGTTTGAACACATAAGGTTGCAAAGGATATGAATTTAAAATATTTTTCTCATTTGACTCTCAAAGTATGGTGCTAGCCCTTTGATATTGGTGTGGTCGGCTTATAGATAAATCGTTCTACACAAAGTTATCAAACATTGTTCTCAACATTATTATTAATATTTTATATTACCTTTTCTTAGCATAATTAAGTAAGATATTTTCATCATGTCATGAAGAACGAATTTCTTTTCATACCAAAGAAAAATAAAAGTAAATAAATAAGTGACTATACTTTAAACACTTATGCTTGGGACGCAAGCCACAATGGCCTGCCATAATCTCAGTTTTCTAATGGTGAAAGAATTTTTCCGAGCGGCCAATTAGAAGCGAAGCTAGGGCCATATTTGTAAAATTGTTTTATATCGAATATTTATATCCATGAAACAATTCATAATGAACTTTATGAAGGTACCTTGAAATATCAAAATTCATATGGCTTGCATGAGAAGTAAATGGCCTGCGTAAGATGCCAAGACGCAGGCCACATTGGAAGTTTTCGACAACATTGTATTTGGTTGATATTTCAGCCAAGTAACCGTCGGCGGCTGCGTCCGTTCCTCATTGACAAGCTGAACAGCGGTCAGTTTAAGGGGCTGCGATGGGTGGACAAGGCACAGGGCAGGTTCCGCATCCCTTGGAAGCACGGCGCCAAGCAGGGATGGTCTCCTGACGACTCTCACTTCTTTAAGGTAAGGTCAAGGGCACGTTCAAGGGCAGTTTAAGGGCATGTTAATGGGTCACTTCGAGGGCAGTTTAAGGGCATGTTAATGGGTCACTTCGAGGGCAGTTTAAGGGCATGTTAATGGGTCACTTCGAGGGCAGTTTAAGGGCATGTTAATGGGTCACTTCGAGGGCAGTTTAAGGGCATGTTAATGGGTCACTTCGAGGGCAGTTTAAGGGCATGTTAATGGGTCACTTCGAGGGCAGTTTAAGGGCATGTTAATGGGTCACTTCGAGGGCAGTTTAAGGGCATGTTAATGGGTCACTTCGAGGGCAGTTTAAGGGCATGTTAATGGGTCACTTCGAGGGCAGTTTAAGGGCATGTTAATGGGTCACTTCGAGGGCAGTTTAAGGGCATGTTAATGGGTCACTTCGAGGGCAGTTTAAGGGCATGTTAATGGGTCACTTCGAGGGCAGTTTAAGGGCATGTTAATGGGTCACTTCGAGGGCAGTTTAAGGGCATGTTAATGGGTCACTTCGAGGGCAGTTTAAGGGCATGTTAATGGGTCACTTCAAGGGCAGTTTAAGGGCATGTTAATGGGTCACTTCGAGGGCAGTTTAAGGGCATGTTAATGGGTCACTTCAAGGGCAGTTTAAGGGCATGTTAATGCGTCAAGGTCTGGTCTCATTTTAAGACAGAGAAAGCAGGAATATTTATGATATTCTCCCTAAAAAAAGTGAAATTTGGTCTCTGGCCCACAGCCAGAAAAAGTTAGTGTCTCAGGGGTGTGAAACCTCCGCGGAAATGCAAAAATCTGCGGTTTTTATCTTCACACGGACAGTTCCTGAGATTTGTTCGGATCCAATGAGAAATTTATTTCCCTTTATGTAGGAGGGGGGGACTTAGAAGTATTGTCAAACCAGAACAGCAAAACATATGAAATTTCACCATTCTGCTTCTAGATTTTCAAAATTTTCTTGGGGGGCATGCCCCCCCTAGTTATGTTAAAGTATATAATTTGCAAGGCTTTTGAGTCACATCATCACTTCAAGCAGCATCTTCAGAGAAAACCTTTTTTTTCATTTCACACCCCTGTACCATATTGAGTGTTGCCTGGTGGAGGATGCCCCTCAGCTGTTGTGTCCTGTATTGTAGGAGTGGGCGCGGCACACAGGCAAGTTTGTGGAAGGGGTGGACGAGCCACAGTGGTCCGTGTGGAAGACAAGGATACGCTGTGCCTTCAACAAGAGCCCGGATATAGTCGAGGTTAAGGTAGGGAACTTTTAATTCATTATTAGTCCAAAAGCGAATAATAATGGGGTAAAGTGCCCATGAGTCGGCCACTGGGACCTGTTTTCCACCTGTGAGGTATTTTGGAAAGCATGCTGTAGTATGTTAACCAATATGGGTCTCCAAAATATGGTCACAGTTTTTTTCTTACGTCCCAGGCATTATAGAAAAAAGAAGTCTCCACTTTAAAAATCTAAGACATCGGGGCCTTATTTGCTTTATTTGAAAAAAGTATCAAATTTGTCAGCATCAGTACCATGAGTCAACCACCTTGGCACATTGGCACACCACATTCAGCTTACTACCTTATCAGGTTAGTAGACTGTGTACTCACATGTAAATCTTTTTACATTTCAATTTTTTTTTATGTTAATGTAACAATCTAAAATATAAATGGGTTTTATAAACATTTCCTAAACATTTCCTAATCATACCAGCCATCACACCTGTAGTCATTAAGCAGTAAGCCCTAAGTTGGGGGGTTGGCTTGAAATTCACCCACCATTGGTTGAAAATGACAGGTGGTGTTACATGGTAGATTAATCAACAGCTAGAGGGAGGAAGAATCAAATGCTCGAAATTGTTAAGTAGCAGAAATCTCCCCATATTCTGCCAGGGAAGATAGGGTAAATACCAATTCAACAACTTTTTATGGCTGAAACTTGGCACTTAGAACATGAGAGAAAGTGGTTGACTCAAGGTACATGGCCGACTCAAGGGCATCATACCTGATTCCTTCTGGTTAATCACATTTCCTTCATTATGACCAAGGTTCTTCCATAGAAATGTATGGATTAAAATCAGGACCAAGGAAATTTTATTGTTGTAACCAAGATTTATTGTATAAAGGCAGATTGTTGTAACCAAGTTTGACTGTACCTACAAGGGACCACATGGTGCTGGCCTGGTGAAATCTGTGCAGGATATTACAATGTGCAAAATGTAGCATACCGTATTCGACGTAATAAGCGCCCTCCCCCTAATAAGCCCCCCCCCTTTTTTCAGATTTTCCCCAGATTTTTCCAATGTGATCCTCCGATTTTGGTACTGATTTTCACACCTGTGTGTAATATAGAGCAGTTCACACCTGTACAGGTGTTAAGGCCAAGCCAAGTGTGAAGTCATAGGGGTGTCTAGAAGGCTTGTAGAGGCCACTGAGGACTGTATAGGACAGCCATGGGGGGCGCTTATTAGAATGAATATTTGAGGCTTATTTTTCCACTTAAAATAATTTTTTTAGCGCCCAGGGCGCTTATTACGTCGAATACGGTAATCTAATTGGAGGTTTACAGGAATGTCCTTTACAGCCCATGGATAACATTAACAATAACATTTACAAAATAGTATATGTAGATTTATTAATTGAGCTGTTTCCCTACCACAGGAGGATTCTAACGTGGATGACCGAGATGATCCGTACAAGGTGTATGAGTTTAAGGGAGTCATTGAGGAGCTCCAGCTGAAGCCTGATGTCAGACCGTTCACACAACCAGGTAACTTTACACAGGCAATTACTTTCAGCAAACTTCTCACAAAATCTGACTGGACTTATAATATGCTGACCACAGTTTAAACGAAAGTCAAGCCTAATTTCCGACTAGTTGATTAAAAACCTCAGAAATTAGCTTTTGTAAAAATGTATACCTTCTTTGAAGTAATCAGTTCACATGCCTAAATATCTCAACTGTTACATAACCCAAAGTATCTCAATTTGTGCACGACTCTAAATATCTCAATTGATGCACAACTCAAAATATCTCAATTCTTAGGCACAAAGCTTGGTCTGCCTAGAAAAGCCCCAGCAGACGTCAAACCACTCATACAGTCAATCAATACCGTATGCGACATAAAATTATTTTTATGACATTTTAGTACTTAGAACCTTTGTTCTAGATTACAAATGTCCCAAAGGGGGGGGGTCGCTTATTAGGGGGAGGGCGCTTATTACATCAAATACGGTAAATTTGTCACCTTTAACCTTGTAAGGACGGCATGTCGCTAAAAGATAAAATTTGTCGTCAAAATGCAGCCTTGGATGAACACACCAAGTGCACCATGGCATGGCCACACTAGGCGGGTTGTTTCAACCCCAGGGCTGCATTCATGCATCATGAAAAGATGAACTCAATAATGCTGATGATACTATTACTGCCTCGATTGACCCAATGAAAGCATTTGACACTGTCGACCACTCTGTGCTCTTATCGAAAATTTATCATTATAAAATACATTCAAATAACTATCATTCATTTTGAAAGCAATACAAATGATAGGCAGCAAACTGTGTGAGCCAAAAATATTAGCAAAGAAAAGGTGGCCTGCGGAGTCCCACAGGGATCTATTTTAGGTCCCTTTTATTTCTAATTTCTGTGAATGTGTTGACTGAACACATATGTCTGTATGCTTCACCTTCAGGCAGTACGGCCTGGCTGTGCAAACGCTGTTGCATGGGCTTCCCTGACGTCAGGTCCCGCCTCAACCATGAATGTAACCCTGGTGTGAAGCAGTTCATATCTAACAAGTGTCGCTACAGCGCCGACACATCCTCACAGCTACAACACCACCTACAGAGCGATGTACACAAGCTAAACAGTACATACCCAAACACACAGGACCCGTTACAGACCCATGTACACACGCTGAAAAGTACATCCACGAACACACAAGGCCACGTACACAAGCCGAACAGCACTAGTGCACAGGGCCATGTACATGAACGGAATAACAACACCGTGTCAGTCACAGCTGCAGGGACCCGTGGTAAGGCAGGAGAGAGGCGTGTTTGGCTGTATGCCTGCGCACTGTGTGAGTTCTGTACACTGAAGGAGGTAGAGTATGAACAGCACCAGCACTCCCACCTGATGGAGGATGACCACGACACAGCCCCAGAGCCACACACTATGGTAGAGGACCGCGATGCAGCCCCAGAGCCACACACTATGGTAGAGGACCGCGATGCAGCCCCAGAGCCACACACTATGGTAGAGGACCGCGATGCAGCCCCAGAGACACACACTATGGTAAAGGAGCACGATACAGCCCCGGCACCACAGCACCAGCGTGTTCAGTATGTGGTAAAGGACCATGGGCCACACCACCAGCATGTTCAGTATATCGTAAAGCATCCTGATACAGCTGCAGAGCCATATGTCGTAACGCCACGTATAATTGTCCTACCAAAGCCACCCGTAGAAAACTCTGCACCCAGCGGTGAAACGACCCCACCCATAGACCTGTCGGTGATGTCCCGTCTGTCCCTGACTCACCCTGTGGACAGTGATGGGAAGGCTGCACCTTTAAACCTGTCAGCTACAACTGATGCTGAGCACAGCTTCAATAAAACACCCCCAAAACAGCTCCCAGTCAACTCGAGGTACATCTTTACCAATGATGGCCGCAGTCATAACAAGACTCCGCCCATAAACCTGCAGGTCAAGTCGCGGCTGGCCGCTGTGACTGAGGACTACACACAGAACAAGACTCCGCCTATCAACCTGCGGCTGTGCGCCCAGTGCGACTACTGCACCCTGTGTGGGGACGACCTAGAGCAGCATCTACGCCAAGTACACAACAAGGCAATCAGCCCCAAGGTCAAACACCACACCAAGGTCAAAGAGGACAGTGACAAGCTATCAACCAACCAACGAGAGAGCAAGAGGCCAAAACTAGACAATACACAAGTGGCGAGAGATAACCCTGGGGTGCCGAGTCGTAACTACGTGGTGGAGATCACGCTGCCTGCGGTGCCAGGCGGGGAGGTGCAGGCTGCGTCTGAGGTGAAGAAGGATGGTACCAAGAAGCTCATCAGCCTCAAGGACATTGTACAGTGGAGCAGCATAGTGGAGGGCACTACCAGTGGGAGTAAGAAGGTGTTGGTGCTGCAGCCTACCATCAACAAGTCACCCCCTCCCCCCACCACCAACCAACCCACCACCTCTCCTCCTACCACCAACCAACCCACCACCTCTCCCCCCACCTCCAACGGACTCACCACCACCTCTAAAAGCAGCGTCAAGACCTCTCCACCAGTTACTATGCCTTCCATGATAAAAGTCCATGTGTCGCCAAACCCCATGCCTTCCAGTAGGACAGTTGATGCCGGCCCCTCGATATCCCCGACTGCAGTCAGCAGTCCGGGTAGCAGCGGGCAGGGTAGCAGTGGGCAGGGTAGCAGCGGGCAGGAGGCGATGACGACGCTATGTGACGGCAGCTTATACCATGTGACCAGTCAGCAGCACAGTGACCCGGATACCGGCAGCGTCTACAGTGTTACAACCAAGATGGCTGCCAAGAAGGCTACCGGTAACCAAGGCACCAGGAACGACACCGTCAGCAATACTGTCACTAGTAATAAGCCTGTCACATCTGACACAAAGAAAAGTAAGTCTCCAATTGTCAAAGTCAGCCCTATCATCAATGAGCCACTCAGACGGCCTTCAATTGAACTCAAGCCTGGCCATGCTGATACCAGCACGGTGGCGAGTCGCAGGCAGCAGGGCAAAGCCTCCACACACAACCCTACCTCAGCCCAGCGCCAAACCGTGTTGGTGGATAAAACCTTGGGGACTAAACCCGTGCAGTATGCACCGCATGGGGAGGCCAGGGACAGTGTTGAGGTTGACAACTCTAACAGCACAAGGACCCCGACACCTGACGGCCCGCTCGACCTGTCCTCTACATCCAGAGTCCAGCACCCTCCACAGACCTGCAGCCAACACACCAACTCATCCCATAAGGCTGACCTGGACACTGATCAGCCGGACGGCAGTTCTCCCAGAAAGGTCATACATAAAGAGAGAGTGCGCCATAATCCAAACGTCAACAAACAGTTGCAGCGACTGCGGCCCTGGCTGACAGACAAGCTGAACGAGGGGAACATCAAGGGTCTGTTCTGGCTCAACAAGAAGCAGTCCATCTTCAGGATACCATGGAAACACGGCGGTAAACACGACTGGTCTCCTGAACACTCAACGATATTCAAGGTCAGTTCAAGTGTCATATGTGCCAAGTTTCCAAAGGATTAAGGCTTTCAGGGCAGCATTAGATGCTTTAATGACTATGTCCTTTTGTCAGCATGATGCATGAATGAAATACTCTCAGGTGCTACATTCATGCATCATGCTGCTTAAAAGAATAATAATTTACATTTTAGTGATCTATGATTTGCACAGAACTGACAACAACATTAAAGATTTGTGCGATGTATTGCCATATTTGCCTAGCTAAATATATTAAAGGAATAGTAATTTAAGATTGGTGGCTTAACAACTCGATAGAGAGAGTAACTATAGACCCATGCATCAAGAAAGGATGACTTTTTCATAATAAAGTTTACATTAATTATAGCAGAACCCTCATAAGTATCTGATGTGTTGGACAAAAAAATTGATTTCCCTACAAATACAAATAGTACATTTCACTTCCTACATGTTCTTTTTCCACGTATTCTCTCCGATTTTGCTCCAATTGGATTTTATTGCCCAATATATGGTCATTTTGGAATAAAAGCGTGTACGCTTTTATTTCCCCCCCATTGGAAATACATTAAAAATCCCATGGTTGGGGGACATTGGATCCCTTTGTGACCTATTAACACCAATGACATTTAATTGACCTATATTCTCTAAATATTATACTTTTACAGTGTTTGGAATATTTGTAAGTAAGATTTAGAATTTGAAGAAAAATTTAAAAATCAGATATACCCACTTGAACGTTTCAGGAGTGGGCGAAGCACACGGGGAAGTATCGTGAGGGAGCGGACGAGTGGGCGAAGTGGAAGACACGTATCCGCTGTGCCTTTAACAAGAGCCCGGAGATCGTGGAGCTGAAGGAGCTCGCCGACACCGGGGCAGAAACACTCGACCCCTACAAGGTCTACCTCTTCAGGGATCTCGGCAAAGGTAAAGGCATCACAATGTACAAGTCATAGTATTAACTGGTCCAAAAGATCTTTTTTTGGATCAAAAAAAAATGTTTTAAAGATTTTAAATTTTTTTTCATAGATTATCTTATGTTGTCAAGCAAGAATGATTCCTAGCAGCACATTCTTTGGATGGTAATAGGGGGGAGATTGGGAGTTTTGACATAATTTCATGCCTAATTCTTAGATGGCATGTTTATCATTTTCTAATGTTGCAAAAAAAACACCTACTATTGCAAATTGATGAACACACACTTCGCATGAGAATCCAAGTTATCCATCTTGAGTGTGACATTCATGGTATTTGGAAGATACTGGTAGTGTTGCTGTATATAATGGGGGAGCCAGTCTGGAATCTTGGAATGGACCTGGTACGGCTTGCAATAGATGGTATGAATGGTGAACAAAGGTATTTTGAGGGTGCTGATTCCGTTTCGGCCATGTGTAGAATGATATCTAGGTCTGAACAAGCTCAAAGGTTTTTGATAACTTACCTCATCGAGGTTGGATTATCATGGAAATACCATTGATTAACCCTCTGTTACTATTAGTTCTCCATGGCTAATACAGTGAGGCGCACAAGTCCGGGGGTCTGGCGACCCTCGGCGACTGGCCACTAATTGGATGTTTAGATAAGATGGTGGTGGGGCTCCCCATGTCTACCCCTCACACATCCTTCCCCCCAATCTGCCCTCTGACCCAGTTTGTCAGCCTACCCCATATTAGTAACCCTATCAATTACACCACCATCCCCCTAGTGTAGAGCCCCACACCACACCAGATGTCTGGGGGTGAAATATAAACAGCATCCACTGGATGCTCACTCTCGGACTTGTTCGCCTCAGTGAATATGTGGGCATTAACTTAGACAGGAAATTGTGCCTATATATATAGACATATATCTTTTATCTGTGCATACAGAAAGGAAGCAAATTGAGAATTATAAGTATTTTCCATGTTTGACCTTGTAAAACATGACCTTGCGCACAATCGAGGTCCAGTTAATAAACCATATATATAAAGATTGCTATGTAGGTGAATAACACAGGTTCAGTATCTTTGCATTTGTCTCAAAGTGTATGTACCCTGTAGAGGTCCTTAAAACCAACCATGACCTTGATTTTGACCTTGTTCCGACCTAGATATCATTCTACACATACCAGATTCTGAATCAGCATACCCAAATTACACTAACCCAATCTTAATACCATTTATTGCATGCCGTACCAGGTTAAAGTTAAATATCAACATTTAGGACGCTCGGCTCCCCTATTATTAATATGTTTAAGATTTGGGGCAGTGTAATCCTATTAGAACAGTTGTAGGTAATACATGTACAAAGAGCTGCCTTACCTATGCTTCTCCCCTATGTTTGTACAGATTGCCCCATGTGGGTGTGCGAGGTGTGCTATGAGACGTTCCCGTCGCTGGCTGCTCGTGACGCTCACCGACCGTCCCACGTGGAGGTGGCAGTGGACGTGAAGCCCTACCTGTGTGCGCTCTGTGACTTCTGTACGGAGAGTGAGGAGGAGTTCTCCCAGCACCAGGCCAGCCACACCACACCAGGGGGCAGCACCGGGGAGGTAGTCCCCATGGTGCTCGGCTCCTACCACCAAGCCTCGAGTCAAGACGCAGCCGGAAGTGCCGCGTTGCAGTGTGACCTCTGCAGTTACTGCACAGAGGACGGGGCAGCCTATGCCGCCAACCACCAGTCCCACACCATAGGCAGCATCCACACCGTCAGCATCAAGCAGGAGGCTGCTGAGCCCTCCTACACCTGCAGCGAGTGTGACCACTGCGCGGACAGCGAGGCCCACTACAGACAGCACCAGGAGTCGCACCTCACCACGACCAGCGAGACTCCCGGGGCCATGGAGGCCGTCACTGACACGGCACAGCTGGAGGAGTGCTCCGATGACGAGACGGCCGTTATCACGTCCTATGTACACGACCTAGATGTGGAAGACATGGACACGGAGGACGCCTACCACGAAGGGCAGTGGACGCTGGTTAAGGAGGAGGATGTGGAGACTGACTCACCACAGGCTGAGCCTGCAGTGGATGTCCAGGGTGTAGAAGACACCTCAGATGTGCCCCCCTATGTGTGTGGGCAGTGTGGCAGCTGTGTGGACACCCAGCAGCTGTTGGAAGTCCACCAGCAGACACATGCCATCCGTACCGTGCAGCTCGGCACAGCACAGCCTCAACCGCTACAAGACAACCGTACAGCACATGCCCAGGCCATCCGTACGGTGAAATTACTGACCACAAGTCAGCATGGTAATGGATATCTTGATGATGTGAGCCCGTATGGGTGTGAGGACTGTGGCTATTGTACGCGAGATGTAGAAGACTATGAGCTTCATCTACGGACGCATGTTCAGCCTGCAGTAAAGGATGCAGTGAGGGATGCAGTCCACTTGGTGTCAGAAGATGCTGCCGCAGAGGGGACTGGTGTGAAGCCACAGCACGGTGAGGACTGTGGCTTCTGTACACCAAACAAAGAGCACTATGATCTACACCTGCAGACCCATCACACCACACAGCTTGTATCAAGTGATGAACACTCTGAGCTTCAGCTACAGAATCAGGACAGGACACACAGAATATCAGCTGATGATGACTCAGCACTTCTATTGAGCAATGACACCACACAGGTTATATCAACTGATGAAGACTCAGAGCCTTGCTTGCAGAGTAACAACACAACCACAATTATATCGCCTAACGACCCTCAGAGCCATGACGCCAGCACACAGATCATATCGCCTGATGAGGATTCCGAGACGGAGGAGCCCCGTTTGTTCCACATCTGTGAGGTGTGTGGTGTGGCCCACAGGCAGCGCCACCTACTGGACCTGCACCTGCGGCTGCACATAGCGGAGCAGGCACCGGCCTGCACCGAGTGTGGCAAGGAGTTCCGCACCATGTCCACCCTGAACCACCACCTCAAGCTGCACACCAGGGGGCAGCACGGGCCGCCACTCACCTGCGCCGTCTGCGACCAGCCACAGAAGGACGCCCTGCTGCTCAAGAAGCACATGAAGGGGCACTGGACGCAGATGACGCACACCTGCGCGCTCTGTAAGGCAGACTTCCCGCACTTTAAGACGTTTAAGATCCACGTGAAGGGGCACGACAAGGACGGGCGGCAGAACCCTGCGTGTCAGCGCTGTGGTGAAGGCTTTAGTCGGCTCAGTCAGCTGGAGGCCCACATCATGAGTTGTACCATGAGAGGCCGGCCGGAGGCTCACAGCAGCAACCACACGGTGGGAGACGGGGTGGCAGGTCTCAGGCTGCTGGAGACTAACGAGGCGGCAGGTCTGTATGAATGTAAGTACTGCGAGCAGTACTTTGACAATGTCACCCTGCTGTACCACCACTCAAAGCTACACACCGACACCCCACCCGGCCTGCTGAAACCCGCCAAGACCCCCAAACCCAGTCTGGTGCTGCCGGGCAAGGTGCCAAGGCCACAGGACGGCGGACAGTTTGTGTGGAGTAAAGTGGGAAGCACTCTGACCTTGGCTAAAAGCAAAGATATGCACCCAGAGAGAAGGGTCCTTGTGTGCTCAGACTGTGTGAAAGTTCACCATCAGAAGGCAGAGCTGAGGAGCCACACGCTGACCATCAGGGACATGATGTACCGCGCCTGCTCCGAGTGCGGCCACACCTTCAGCCACTCAGACCTGCAGGTGCACATCCTGCCCTACAGCCCCAGCATGGACTGGGGCTGTCCACACTGTGGGAGAGGCTTCAGGCAGCACTCAGCTCTGCAGGCACACCTCCTCATACACACAGGTGAAAAGCTCCATGTGTGCTCACAATGTGGTAAGGGGTTCAGTCAGGAGGCCACTCTCAACACGCACACGCTCACACATGCAGTTACCACGGACCATGCAGTTACCACGGACCGTGTGGCTACAATGGACCATCTGTGTTCAGTGTGTGGTAAAAGATTCAGTCATGAGTCGAGCCTCAAGTCACACATGCGCACACACACAGGTGCCAAGAAGCATGTGTGGGAGCATGTGTGCTCAGAATGTGGTAAAGGATTTCATGAGGCGTCCAGTCTGCAGATGCATGCCCTGACACACACGGCTCGGCTGGACCATGTGTGTATAGACTGTGGTAACGCCTACAGTAAAGAGTCCAGTCTCAGAGCCCACCTGCTCACCCACCCTGCCAGGCTGCAGGCTCTGACTGCAGTCAGACAACACCCACCCACACAGACACACACCATGGTGACTGCAGAGGCAGTCAGACAACACCCACCCACACAGTCACACACCATGGTGACTACAGAGGCAGTCAGACAACACACACCAACACAGTCACACACCATGGTGACTACAGAGGCAGTCAGACAACACCCACCCACACAGACACACACCATGGTGACTACAGAGGCAGTCAGACAACACACACCAACACAGTCACACACCATGGTGACTGCAGAGGCAGTCAGACAACACACACCAACACAGTCACACACCATGGTGACTACAGAGGCAGTCAGACAACACACACCCACACAGACACACACCATGGTGACTGCAGAGGCAGTCAGACAACACACACCAACACAGTCACACACCATGGTGACTACAGAGGCAGTCAGACAACACACACCCACTCAGCCACACACCATGCACTATCAATCTTCAACAGTGGAGTATTACAAATGTAGACTTTGTGTCCGGGGTTTCGTTAACCGAGAAGACCTGGCTGACCATATGGACTATCATATTGCTGCTAGCAAATAACACCTCAATAAGGGAGTCGGTCGGTGAGGAATAAAATGTACACATTTTGCATATAGCTGAAGGGAAAAACTATTTCCAGTTTATCTAACATTACAGGGTATTGTATGTTCAATAATGATCACATTGTGAGTTATTACATCCTCATTGTCTTCCTACTTTTACACATGGTGTTAATTGGCTACACTCACAATGAATTTATATCATAATTTAGTCAGATGTCAATAATCAGGAACACTGTATAAATATTGTTATTACTTTAATGAATTGGATATTGATTTTCAAGTCCTAATTATTTTTATAATTATGCAAAAGGTTTTGTGTTGTTGATTGTTATTGATGTAATGGGATTTAACCAGTTAGATGTGGGTGTGATGAGCCATGGGTTGTGTTCAGTCAGAAAAGATTTAGTCGTGAATCGAGTCTCAGGCACAAACAGCTTACACAGACTATGTGTGTTCAGACTGTGGTCAGGGAGTGATCATTTTTTAACAGGAGTGGGAGAGAGGTGTGTTTTCGCTTGGAACATTTTTTACACCCCCCCCCCTCAGGGTAGGAAATCAAGCGTGCGTCAAGCTTTATGACTCAAAACAGGTTACTTTTTTTTACCCACCCCAAAGAGGGGTCAACATCTTTTGCAACCCCCGGGTCAAGGGGTGGAAATATTTTTGCCCCCCCCCCACCCAAACCCACCAGCCCCCCTCTTCTAAAAAAATGATCACTCCCTAAAGGACCCTGTCATAATTCAAGTCTCAAGACGCGACCAGCTAAGATGGACCATGCATGCTCAGAGAGTGGTAAAGGACCCAGTCGCGTATCAAGTCTCAAGGACCATGTCCTCACACAATGACTGTAGTGTACATGTTCAGTGATGTAGTATGACAGGTGTAGACTTTGTACACAGGGGTTTACTCATGAGGAAGACTTAGTTGGCCATATGGACCATCATATTGATGCTGGCAAATAACATTAGTGGATGGTACTAATCATATTGTTTATTAAATGTTCAACAATAAGCCTACAACTTGATTTCTCAGTAAAGTAGATTGACTTCTACTTCTAATTGGTGTTTCTTGCAAGTTAAATGTTGGCTACAAAGATGAGGAAGGGTTTAATTAGAGGGCTGTGTGTGTATTGGTCACTCACCTCACCTTTTACATTGCATTTATTCTATTATTTACTCGGATGTCAATAATCAGGAAATGCTGCTGTGAATGTACAAGCGTATTACTGCATGAACTACTGCAAGCCGAAGTTACCGTTACAAAATAGGGTCAACTCAACATTTGGTTATTCAGTCTTTGTGAAAACATGCAGGACAGTGGCAGTGTCCTTCTAAAATGCCACCGGTCCAGCAGATTTACAAGTGTGGCAGGACCGAATGTACAGTCACATGTTGAGCTTTTCTGAACGAGAAGAATTCAGTTGGGCTTCTAAAGCTGAAATATGTACGTCAATATACTGTGTAAAACTATATATCTATCCTGATTTGGCCATAAATGATTACAAATATTATGTATTTTTAATGGTCAAAACTCTTTATACTTAAAATTCAGAAATCATCAGATATGTGGCTATCCGGTCCTCCAATAGCCGATCCTTCACCATTTAAAATTTGCTGGACTGAATGTCCTGTGGGATGAAAAAGTTTTCGCAAAGACTGGTTATTAACCCATTGTGGGCCGCATACTGCTTTATTGTGTTATGCCTCATGTCTTTGTGATGCATGAATGCATCATGCTGACCTTTTGGGAATGTATCACTCCTGTAGGGTTGGCAGGATGCTTGAAGGCCTCACTGGGGAGTTACTCTGTAGGGCAGCATTCACGCATCATGACGATGAAGGGTAAAGTGTTATGTGGCCCCTAAACAGTTGAAACCCGTAAATACTACACTGCCTCCTTAATATGTGCCACACATACGACGCTCAATGTTTGCAGGTTTATTTTATTGAAACACATGGCCCTGGGAAAAACTTTTTTGTAGGTCAATGCAATTTTAATAATATTTTTTGCCAAAACATCCAACTCCATGTATGTCTTTCGAAACGGCAGGTATTTTACTTGCCTACCGTATTGTCTTTTTCGGTTAATTCTGTCACACGGTAAAAGGACACGGTATGAGGACTAACGAGTGAAATAAAATTCTGTTTTCAGACTTTCACTTGTCTTGGATATGCATATATATATGTATATACATATGTTTATGTATATACATATAATTATGACATCCATTGCAGACAGCGAATCCCGATGTAATCCTGTGCTTGGTTCTGTCATGGTGACCATGTTATGGTGCATACAAATAACCGGGCCATCATGTTATTGATCCTCATGGCTATTATTAGTTGTTGATGTTTGCCAAATGGATCCAACTTAACACCAGTATTGAATTTCAATAAAAATTATAATGAAAACGAGTTTAGTATAGTGTGTAGTAACATGTACATATTTCTCTCCATACTCACTTCATCAAATATGCCCAGGGCCCAACATGAGCCATCAAACTGAAGGCTTTCTCAACTCTGAAATGAACAAGTCCAACACAGCGACATAACTTCAAAATATACATTTTATTCTAGTATATCATTCGTAAGCTACATGTCATCAAGATCTAACCCTAGGAAACGTAACATGGCTACCGTTGTGCACTCGTTATAAAACGGGTAACGTTAAGGGCTCTAGCCCTTGTAATACACAGACCCACCCTCATAGATTCTCTACTTCAAACTTGTCGATGGTCCAGTTTCATGAATGTAGTCAACCTCCCAGCATCAACAATAGAATCCATGTAGGAGTGAACAACTGCAGGGCCCGGCATGAAAAACTCTTAATTCGTCGTTGATTAGTCGACGCCTCTAATACGATAAGAGTACCGTATGAATCAAGCAGGGGTAGAATACAATGTTATGAACCTGCTGCCTGGAAAACAAGCAGTTTATACAGTAATTCCATTTACACAGGTATTTAACTCGTTCACCAACAGTCTTCAAGTATTCCGTGTGGGATGACAGTGGTAAGATTGTCAGTACAGAGGAGAAGAACCAGGTTTATAATGTACACACAGGGCTCATACCGGTACGCCACACTTGGCGACAGAGAGGGTGCACACGTTTCTGAACCAAATGAAAAGACATTTCGGCAGCAAAATTGAATGAACTCATAGTTATACGTACTGCTAAGGACAGTATATGACTAGTGTTTTATCTTTTTATTTATAATGGCTCTTGAAAGGATATTATCATGGTTCCTACCCCCCAGGAGTATTACTTGGTTGTTATTATCATTCAGGCATGGGATTGGGTTTTGAAGGAAAATCCAAGAAGTAGCCAAAAGACGTTATCTGGGGGACATTTTGTATACATTGCATGACATGGAGGTCCCTAGAGACTAAGTACCCACCCCCCCTTATTAATGTTAACATATTTTTCCATTGGATCTGCACAAATCACAGGAATGACTTTTTGGCCTTCAAAAATCCGGAAATCCGGATAAATCCGGAAAAATCCCATGCCTGATCATTACAGTTATTTCTCAATATAATTTACACCCTAAGGGTCTCTACTTCTGAAATGTCTTACAGTTTGCACCCGAAATGTCCTACAGGTTGCTTCCTCAATGTCTGCACCCAATCTATCCATCCTTTGAAGTACACTCAGCCATACACAAGTCTGTAGGGGGCTAGGTGAGGGATGTCTATGTCTTTGTAAAAGACACTTCACTTACATCCTCATTAAGTATTGCAGGGTAGGAACTAAAGCTGCAAAACCATTCTTCTATAAACACCTTAAATACAAACTCATCAACATGGCTGAAACAGTACATGTTAACATAACATCAGGCCATTTTTTCAATAATGTTACAATCTATTTCTTTTTAATAAAAGACATGCTTTAGCCATACTACCAATTGTTAAATTCATCCAAATGGAAATCTCGTTGTGTTGTAGCCTCCCATTCTTTAAAATATAATACACAAATTGGGGTGGAACCCAGACTTAAGTTTTGCATTATTCCTCCAGGAAGTCGGCCACAATAATTCTGCCCTACGGTATAACCATGAAATAAAAAAGCAAAACAATAAAATAATAGAAAGCGAAAAGCATAGCTACTGATTGTATTGGTACAGAGAAGTAACAAAGTGGGTATGGTGGTGCCGCGTCCTATCTACAGGCTACATGAGGGGGGTAGGTGGGCAGACCTGGACCTCTCCCTCCCTCCGCGCTGTGTGCGTGTACACACAGACCGACTAGTATCCACAGGATGAGGTCCCGTTACGGTGATGTGGGCCCTGCTGCTGTACCTAGTACAACACCACCACCTCTATAATAAGGGGCCTCAGGAGTCTCTCACCCATCAGCCACACAGGTAGGGCCTCCAGTTACACTTCTATAATAAGGGGCCTCAGGAGTCTCTCACCCATCAGCCACACAGGTAGGGGCCTCCAGTTACACCTCTATAATAAGGGGCCTCAGGAGTCTCTCACCCATCAGCCACGCAGGTAGGGCCTCCAGTTACACCTCTATAATAAGGGGCCTCAGGAGTCTCTCACCCATCAGCCACACAGGTAGGGGCCTCCAGTCAGACCTCCCATACACACACTGGGTATAATACACAAAATATCCACCTTTTAATTGTTGATAAAGAAACCAGAAGAGCTGGGGTAGAGGAAGGCGTTGATCAGGTGGCGTGGTCTAGTGCATACGTGTGTTCCCCTTGGAAGGTGGTATTAATGTGGGGTGCAGAGACAGAGATAGTCTGTACCTCGCTGCCCACACTGACCTCTACGGCCATGGCCTCCTGCTGCTGCTGCTGCTGCTGCAGGGCCTCATGGTAACTAGTCCTGCCGCTGTGGTGGCCCTCCTCCCCGGCGGCTGCCTCCACAGCGGCCTCTATGTAGTGGTGCTGTACCACCTGGTGCTGCTCTGACACGTCCACCACCTGCTCCCCCGTGCTGGCCAGGATCACCTTGTACTCCGTCTCCCCGTCCTCCTCCGTCTGGGTCGACATGGTCACCCCCACCTTCTTCTTCTTTTTCTTCTTCTTGACGGTAGCGGCTGCTGCGGCGGCGGCGGCAGCGGCGTGCTTGCGGCCGATGTGGGCCTGCATGCGCTCCCGGTTCTTGAAGGAGAGGTTGCAGTAGGTACACTTGATCTTGATGAGCTGCACCTCGTCCTCTGCGTTCTGGTGGGTGCGCTGGTGCAGCTTGAGGCTCACCATCTTGTTGAAGCTGGCGTTACACGTGGGGCACTCCAGCGTCTCTGTAGAGTGGTTCTTCTTGTGCGACACCAGCCAGCTGGCCTTGGCAAACTTGCGCGGACACAGGTCGCAGCTGTAGGGCTTCTCCCCGGTGTGCCGCCGCCGGTGGATCACAAAGTCGTTCTTGCGTACAAAGGCGGCGCTGCAGTCGGTGCACTGGAAGGGCCGGTCGCTGCTGTGGATCTTGAGATGCTCCTTGAAGCAGCGGCGCCGGGCAAAGTCGTTGTTACAGACGGGACACACGAAGGGGCGCTCCCCGCTGTGGAAGCGCTGGTGCTCCTGGAACTCGTGCTCCCACATGAAGGCTCGCTCACAGTGCGTGCACTTGAAGGGCCGGATGCCGTCGTGGGTGCGCATGTGGCGTTTGAGGTGGCCTGACTGGGTGTAGGAGAGCGGACAGAGCTTGCAGGCGTAGGGCCGCTGCCCAGTGTGCTTCAACATGTGGCGTTTGAGGTTGGACTGCATGGTGAAGGTGGCGGCACACTCCCCGCACTTGTAAGGTCTCTCCCCCGTGTGGGTGCGGAAGTGCTGCTTCAGGTGCGCCTGGTTCAGGAAGAACTTGTCGCACAGCGTGCAGCCAAACTCACGCCCCCCGCCCACCCCGTTCTCCTTCTTCTTGGTACGGCGCGGGATGCCGGCCATCTTGGGGCGGTTGATGCCGGGCCGCATGCCGCCCTGTGTGACCGTCAGCATCTGGGACTGGTTGGCACTGTTGGTGTAGAAGGTGCGCACGTCGCCACTCGCCTGCAGCAAACAAAGGGCAGCATTAGCACATGGCATGGGACATTTGTTAAACTCAGAAGTCTCAAACAGAAGTCTCAATATAAGGTATTTAGAGACACTAAATGCAGCACTCAAGTGAAGTTTTCATGGGAAATTTGTTAAACTGTGGCAGAAGTCTCAATTTTCCTTTCAAATAGTTGTGAGGGCAGCGCAGCGACAAAGCTAGGGGATTGGGGTTTTTCAAAATCTAAAAAAATCTACCCCAACGCTGAAACGTGCAATACAGGGAAACCAAATGCAAATAATGATTTATTTCAAATAATATATTTTTGAACATTTGGAATTCTTCGCTCGTTAAACTATCTTTATAGTGAAAACAGTACCGGGAAAACATCAATCAAATAAAAAAATCTACAAGCCAAATGCTGCACTCTGATGCCTTCAATTTGAGTAGCAGACCCCTCCCCCCATGCGAAATTACATCTCAACGGATCTAGACAATTCGTGAGGCTCAACCTTTTTTTGTTCATAAGTGTAGGAAATCCTACAATTGTAAAAGGAATCACATCCCTGGTAATGGCTATACCAGCTCAGTTTACCGCCATGGTAGCCGTGTTAGACAGGGTGATAAACTCTCACCACACCTCTTTAATGTGGATATGGATGATCTACAGTCATGTCTCTATAAATTGGCCACCTCAGTTTCAGAGAAAAAATGGCTGGTTACTGAAGTGGCCGATTGTCTGAAGCAGGATAACTACAGAAATCAGTAGGCATAATCAAATCTGTTTAGTTGAATATATGACTGATAAGTGAGTCAACTGACTTAGAGAGTGGTCATGGTGGGGTTGGTGGGTTTGGTTGGGGGGGGGGGGGGCAAAATAAATTGGACCCCTTGAAGGAGGGGGAAGACCAAAAAATGTGCACCCCTTTTTTAGCGAAAAAACCTGCATTTTACTATAGCTCAATGGGGTCGGCCATGCTAAATTTCAAATTTCGACCCTCTGGTCTCTGGTGGGGGGGGACCAAAAAGATTTCGACCCCCCCCCTCCTTTGTTAAAAAATGAGCACTCCCTTAGTAAGTTATTGAAAACCGATATATCGAGACTTGACTGTACCAGTAAAACTTGGTGAGCATAAGACTATTGTCTTAATGGCCCAGATGTCATTGACCATTTAATTTATGCAGATGACTTACTGTAAACCAGTCTCTGTGAAAACTTTTTCGCCATGCAGGACATTCCGTCCTGTAGATCTTTTATATTGCAGGACCGGCTTAATTTTTGCAGGCCCAGATATCTTAGAGCAATTTTTATATCTTAATCTAATGAAAATAATTATAGGGCAATAATTTACATTGAATAAATACATCTTTCCTGTTCATTCCTATTGAACATTGTAAACATTGTAATATGTACAATTTTCAGTTATGTTACTCAAAAAGTTTGAGCAAAATGCTTTTTGCTCTAGGAACCTTAATAATGGTCCGATTTACAAGC